>NC_069450.1:30366151-30408651 GCF_026875155.1 Cherax quadricarinatus
AACATTATTTCCACACTTAATGACCTCTCGCAACAACCTGTTGCAAACGACTCAGCGCTGAAAAATCTCACCTACCTCCATTACAATAACTAGATATCTTCATCCTCAAGCCTCTTTGAAGGTTAAGGGACTGACACCATCAATCATTGCTAATAATCTAAAGACTTTTAATAAATGCATCCTCCTCCTATTTGACTGTCTCCTCTCCCAGCAATTAACTGAAGATGCCTCCCTGTACAGAGAACTGGTTCGCAATAAAGACACTCAAGTGTTGTACACACCCTGACTATTATTCTTCGGCTTTTGAACCTGTTATTCCATTTAATATAGTGAAACCTGTAGGGCAATAGCAACACCACAGAATCACGAAAATCACAGAATGTGTCGTTCATCTCACAGCGTAAATTTTAGTGCTAATTAATTTGGCACGTCCCGTTACATACTACTATAAAAAAAAATGATAGTTTGGCGTAATGACATCACAGGATTAATAGACAAAACGAGAAATGATGAGAAGACTCCTGGATTTACATAATCCTTAGAGTGATAAGTGGATATAAATAAACAGATACATTATTTAGATGTAAATACAACCGAGTACGGGAAAACAAACCAAGCCACGGGGTGGGAGGGGGGTTTAGAACCTGCCGATCAGAGAGTCTCAAAACTCCGAGACGTCGCCGGTAGACCAATGTGCCATCTAGCTACAATAAGATTTCATCCATCTAGGTATATTTATACACCATGGGAAGGTTAGCATAGGCACCGACTGTGACCATAAATGCAAGTTTTTTACAAGACGAATTCCAGCTAGCGTGGCCTGACTAACTCTAGCACTGATCGCGGGTTTAACCCTGCCCGTTGGAATTGTTTGCGTTTTGCATCGGCCGTCATTACGATTTCGTGGTCGGAGTAAGAGGAAGAACCTAGCTACAAGAATTACTTCAGTGGAAAGATTGTAGGTGAAAAGTGACTAAATAAGGGAGAGGATAATTCTAGTGACAGATATAAGGCATGCGATGAGGTTGGTGTAAGTAGAATGGGATGATTTAAGGATACAATGTAGAGCGCGCAGCATTTTGTTGGACCAGAATCTGGTTAGTGTGCGTTTTGGTAGAGGAACGAATGATATACTGAGTGAGTAAAAGACGGTGGGCAAGAAAAGAACAAAGATACATTTGAGAAAAATATATTTGAGGTTTGGAGTATATGGAAAGAAAAAAAAAAGAAGATGTTTGACATGATGAGGTCGGCACCGTAGAACCGTATAAATTTAATAGACGTTCAATCCCCAAACACCCATTAACATCTCCTTCTTTAACCAGCACGACTGACAATTATGCATGATTAGATTATTTGTGGCTCCCACTGATATGGCAGATTGTCCAGTGAAATTAAACGAGCTGGTTTAGACTTGCCCCAACGAAGGTGAGGTTATTCTTACATACCTGGCTGGGTGGTAGAAAATGCTCGATTAACTACTCGTTGTATGTACTCTTAACTGGAAATAAAAACACATATACAGTATAATGTGATCCTTTTATTGACTACGGTTTAACACCACCCAGTGGGCTTTTTCAAGTCACGAACAGATCTACCTGGGGTGGAAGGGACACGAGTATTTATAGTCCGGACATACCTCCTATAACATTCACCCCAAAACGCTTCAACGTTCAAGCTCTCCAAGACAAAGGCATCAACCAGTCTAAGACCTTCAAAATCCAAGTTCAACACTTGAAGAAGAAGTCGAACAACGCCTCTTTCCTTTCCTTGACGTTCGCTCTGCTAAAGCTTACCACGGAAACTTCGGTTTTAAAAGTCAATCGGAAAACCCAGCCAACCAAAAAACGAGCTTCTCCACTTCTACTCTCACCACGACACCAAAACTAAACGCTGGTGTAATATATAAGGTTTCTTTTCCTGCTGAGCACTCCAGGAATCTGCAGCATGAGTTATCTTAAGAAGAATGCACGATAATTGAACGAGTATATTGTCTAAACTCCACACTATCCTCCGCCCACTTCATCAGAGACTGCAGACGAGACGGGGACAGTTAAACCACTTGAACACACCCAGAGAAAGCAACTGCCGAAAGAAGATACATAGTCCTCCCCACCAACTCCCTTGCCAAACACGTTTCCAACAATCTTTTCCAATAACCTCATTTCCCAATATCTACCCCCAACCAACGACCCAAATCGAGGCACATTAACCAGTGATAGCCAACCAAGCTTCCACCCTCTGGCAGGGGTATACATAAACCCTTGTAATGACTTGCAACAAATTAACGTGGGCTATAACCTGAAGGGACCTCCAAACACGTATTTCAGAACACCTATACGCAAGCAGGTCAGACCGACACAAGGAATGCCTGTGTATCAACAGTGTAATATCACCACAACCACTTGATAAACCTACGAGAAACTCAAGACTTATCGCCAAACAGAAGACAACACTTTCAATACCGAAGAATCCTGTAATCATCACTTATTTCTATATCCGACCAACTTCAACCAGAATATGTCTTCTATAACAATAGCTGAAACCACTTGCCAAGACAACTTCTTCATCGCTATCCCACATCAGACCACAGGAATTGAAAGAACACTGGAAGTGTGTGCTACACAAACTTATCCAATCTTCCCTCCCTTCCCAATCTAAATTACCCAAGATTATAGACACTATAACCCCACCGTTACTCATCAGAATGCAGCATTCACCACACCTGACCTCAGCATTCTGAACCTTACTAAATACACGCGACCCCTTTCCCCCCCAGGTAGATCATACTGTTTGTCGACTTGAAAAAACCCACTGTGTGGGACGAAACGGTAGTCAATAAAGGAATGCACATTATACTAGCATATGTGTTTATATTTCACATTGTCGTCGATAATTTAACCATTTATTACCATGTACTCATTACTCATTGGACTTTTGGTCTACCCTAAAAAATGGCGTAAGAACCGCTGTCGTGACTTCGCTGTTCCTTTTGTTTCCTTATTACTACCATACTGAATATTTATTTCTTATAAACACTGAAAAAATCTGTTGTCAGGGAATAAATACTGGAAAGCCAAATATTATCTTGCGCCTATTGCCTATTGCCCTTTAATTGCGCTTGGTTTGATCCAGACCTTCGACTTTAGAGTTTACAGTCAGTACAAAAAGACCTTTAAATTAACATGTCCTATGTTCGTAATAACGTAGAGGGATGCGACGGACTGAGAATTTATCTATTAATTCTGACGAAAATTATTAAAAAAATGGAAGAAGATTAATAAGTTATAGAGAACCTTGTGAGGAAATAGTTTTAACAGCTAAAAAAAAGGATATAAAATAAAATATAATAAGATTTTGTTAGGATATTTAATTCGAAGTGTTAGCAACCCAGTGTGACCCATGACAGCGAGTGCGTCATCGAGGACTCTCTTAATTATATTGGGGTCCTTCAATCTTGCCCACCAGGATGCGACCCACACAATTCGTCTAAT
Source organism: Cherax quadricarinatus (assembly GCF_026875155.1). Taxonomy (NCBI): domain Eukaryota; kingdom Metazoa; phylum Arthropoda; class Malacostraca; order Decapoda; family Parastacidae; genus Cherax; species Cherax quadricarinatus. The sequence continues at coordinate 30,369,646 of NC_069450.1, forward strand.
ACCCAAGCACCTACTTGCTTGCTAGGTGAACAGGGAGAACAGAAGTAGGGAAACATACCCAATGTTTCCACCCGGGTGGGGATTAAACCACGGACACTCAATGTGTGTGGCGAGAGCGTTGCCTACCAGGCCACGGGACACCATGGATGGGGAGGTGGAAATTCTAGGAAAATGGAGGGAATGTGGTGAGTAGGTGTTAAGTGTCGATGAAGAGAGTGAGACAGTGATTTTATATAATGGGTAGGAAAATATAATATGTAAGTGAAGAAGCTGAGATGAGTGTGTGAGGCAGTGGCATCAGATGAGTGTGTGAGGCAGTGGCGGTAGAGGAGTGTGTGAGGCAGTGGCATCAGATGAGTGTGTGAGGCAGTGGCATCAGATGAGTGTGTGAGGCAGTGGCGGTAGAGGAGTGTGTGAGGCAGTGGCATCAGATGAGTGTGTGAGGCAGTGGCATCAGATGAGTGTGTGAGGCAGTGGCATCAGATGAGTGTGTGAGGCAGTGGCATCAGATGAGTGTGTGAGGCAGTGGCGGTAGAGGAGTGTGTGAGGCAGTGGCATCAGATGAGTGTGTGAGGCAGTGGCATCAGATGAGTGTATGAGACAGGGGCATCAGTGATTGTGTGAGGCAGTGGAGCCAGTTGAGTGTGTGAGGTAGTGGCGTCAGGTGAGTGCGTGAGGCTGTGGCGTTAAATGAGTGCGTGAGGCAGTGGCAGCAGATGAGTGTGTGAGATCGTGGCGTCAGTGTGTGAGGCAGTGGCGCAAGATGAGTGTGTGAGGTAGTGGCGCCAGATGAGTGTGTGAGGCAGTGGCGTCAAGCGAGTGTGTGAGGCTGTGGCGTCAGATGAGTGTGAGACAGTGGCGTTAGATGAGTGTGTGAGGTAGTGGCGTTAGATGAGTGTGTGAGTCAGTGGCATCAGATGAGTGTGTGAGGCAGTGGCGCCAGATGAATGTGTGAGGCAGTGGCGTCAAGTGAGTGTGTGAGGCTGTGGCGTCAGATGAGTGTGTGAGACAGTGGCATCAGTGAGTGTGTTAGGCAGTGGAGCCAGTTGAGTGTGTAAGGCAGTGGCGTCAGGTGAGTGCGTGAGGCAGTGGCATCAGATGAGTGTGTGAGACAGTGGCGCCAGTGTGTGAGGCAGTGGCGCCAGATGAGTGTGTGAGGCAGTGGCGTCAAGTGAGTGTGTGAGGCTGTGGCGTCAGTTGAGTGTGTGAGGCAGTGGCGTCAGATGAGTCTATGAGACAGTGGCGTCGGATGAGTGTGTGAGGCAGTGGCGTAAGTGAGTGTGTGAGGCAGTGGCCCCAGATGAGTGAGTGAGGCAGTAGCGTCAGATGAGTGTGTGAGGCAGTGGCGGAGAGGAGTGTTGGGTGAGTGTGTGAGGCAGTGGTTTGAGATGAGTGTGGGAGACGGTGGCATCGTTGAGTATGTGAGGCAGTGGCGCCAGATGAGTGTGTGAGGTAGTCGAGTCAGGTGAATGTGTGAGGCAATTGTATCAGGTGAGTGTGTGAGGTAATGAAATCAGGTGAGTGTTTGAGGCAATGGGTCAGGTGAGTGTGTTAGGCAGTGGTATCAAGTGAGTGTGTGAGGCAGTGATATCAGGTGAGTGTGTTAGGCAGTGGCGTCAGGTGAGTGCGTGAGGCTGTGGCGTTTGATGAGTGTGTGAGGCAGTGGCATCAAATGAGTCTGTTAGGGAGTGGCATCAGATGAGTGTGTGAGACCGTGGCGTCAGTGTTTGTGAGGCAGTGGCGCCAGATGAGTGTGTGATGCAGTGGCGTCAAGTGAGTGTGTGAGGCTGTGGCGTCAGATGAGTGTGTGAGGCAGTGGCGTAAGTGAGTGTGTGAGGCAGTGGCCCCAGATGAGTGAGTGAGGCAGTAGCGTCAGATGAGTGTGTGAGGCAGTGGCGGAGAGGAGTGTTGGGTGAGTGTGTGAGGCAGTGGTTTGAGATGAGTGTGGGAGACGGTGGCATCGTTGAGTATGTGAGGCAGTGGCGCCAGATGAGTGTGTGAGGTAGTCGAGTCAGGTGAATGTGTGAGGCAATTGTATCAGGTGAGTGTGTGAGGTAATGAAATCAGGTGAGTGTTTGAGGCAATGGGGTCAGGTGAGTGTGTTAGGCAGTGGTATCAAGTGAGTGTGTGAGGCAGTGATATCAGGTGAGTGTGTTAGGCAGTGGCGTCAGGTGAGTGCGTGAGGCTGTGGCGTTTGATGAGTGTGTGAGGCAGTGGCATCAAATGAGTCTGTTAGGGAGTGGCATCAGATGAGTGTGTGAGACCGTGGCGTCAGTGTTTGTGAGGCAGTGGCGCCAGATGAGTGTGTGATGCAGTGGCGTCAAGTGAGTGTGTGAGGCTGTGGCGTCAGATGAGTGTGTGAGGCAGTGGCGTCAGGTGAGTCTGTGAGAAAGTGGCGTCAGATGAGTGAGTGAGGCAGTAGCGTCAAATGAGTGTGTGGTGCAGTGGCAGAGATGAGTGTTGGGGGAGTGTGTGAGGCAGTGGTTTGAGATGAGTGCGTGAGACAGTGGCATCAGTGAGTGTGTGAGGCAGTGATATCAGGTGAGTGTGTGAGGCAGTGATATCAGGTGAGTGTGTGAGGGAGTAGTGTCAGGTGAGCGTTTTAGGCAGTTGTGTCAGGTGAATGTGCTAGGCAGTGGTGTCAGGTGGGTGTGTGAGGCAGTGGTGTCAGGTGAGTGTGTGAGGCAGTGATATCCGGTGAGTGTGTGAGACTGTGATATCCGGTGAGTATATGAGGCAGTGATATCAGGTGAGTGTGTGAGGCTGTGATATCAGGTGAGTGTGTGAGGCTGTGATATCAGGTGAGTGTGTGAGGCTGTGATATCAGGTGAGTGTGTGAGGCTGTGATATCAGGTGAGTGTGTGAGGCTGTGATATCAGGTGAGTGTGTGTGAGGCTGTGATATCAGGTGAGTGTGTGAGGCTGTGATATCAGGTGAGTGTGTGTGAGGCTGTGATATCAGGTGAGTGTGTGAGGCTGTGATATCAGGTGAGTGTATGAGGCAGTGATATCAGGTGAGTGTGTGTGAGGCTGTGATATCAGGTGAGTGTGTGAGGCTGTGATATCAGGTGAGTGTGTGAGGCTGTGATATCAGGTGAGTGTGTGAGGTTTAAGTAGAATATAAGACGTTACAACACCTGAAATAGCTGGGATTAGGTCAAAATTTTTAAAGCAGATTTGGATATAGTTTAGTAGTTGTTGAATTTGTTCAATGTATGCCTGAAAGAATGTTCTTACATATTAATAGAGAGCCTGAATAGTTTCTTTGTATAAAGGAAAAGAAGACAGGAGTGAGTCGTAAGACTAAGATAGAGAAATAAGCTTATTAAATGTAATATTTAAAAAAACGTGCAATATATAAAATGAGATTGTTGAGGAACAAGAAGTATTTCAGAAAGATATGGGAAGTGTAGACCAAGTGTTTACTCTGAAGTATACTTGACAAATAAAGAAGTATACTTGACAAATAAAGAAGGCAAAATATAGTGACTGGAACAGTACACAAATAACCCGCACATAGGAGAGAGAAGCTTACGACGATGTTTCGGTCCGACTTGCACCAATTTCAAAGTCACACTAACAGAAAAGAGTTCACGTTCATGTATGTTTGCCAGGACGTGTCCTGGCCTGGATATTCTCCACGTGTTTACCTGGTAGTGACTCCTGAAGGAGTGTCAGAGTTGGTACAAGTGATGTACCCGTTTTTAGCCCTATGTCGGGGGCAGCCCTATGGCAAGGGCGCGGTGAGCTGTCTTCGTGTCAAGTGGAGTGCCGCTTACAGCCCTATGGCAGGGGTAGCCCTGTGGCAAGGGCGCGGAGAATCTTTCAATTCCATTTGAGCCACTCCTGGCACTCAGGCCAGAGCCCGTGTGCCAGGTGTTGAGCGCCTGACGTCTGACACAAGTATAAGGTAGCAGTATATACAAAGACAAGCAGGTCAAAGACTGGAATATTAGAGGGAGAAGAGGAAGTAGTGGTACTGGTATGGTAGTGGAAGTAATAGTAGAAGAAATAGAACATAAGAACATAGGAAAGAAGGAACACTGCAGCAGGCCTACTGACCCATGCGGAGCAGGTCCATGTCCCCCCCCATATTAGACCAATGTTACCCCCCCGGATTAGCCCAATGACCCACCCAGTCTGGTCATCTCCACTCAAAGATAGAGCACTGCACCAGACCCAGCAGCACAAGCTAGTCAGGTCCAACTCACACCCATCCACACCCACTCATGTATTTATCTAACCTATTTTTAAAACTACACAACGTTTTAGCCTCAATAACTGTACTCGGGAGTTTGTTCCACTCATCCACAACTCTATTACCAAACCAGTGCTTTCCTATATCTTTCCTGAATCTGAATTTTTCCAATTTGAAACCATTGCTGCGAGTCCTGTCTAGGCTGGAAATTTTCAGCACGCTATTTACATCTCCTTTATTTATTCCTGTTTTCCATTTATACACCTCGATCATATCCCCCTAATTCTACGCCTTTCGAGAGAGTGCAGATTCAGGGCCCTCAGTCTATCCTCATAGGAAAGATTCCTGATACATGGGATCATCATCTTCGTCATCCTCCTCTGTACGTTTTCCAGAGCATTTATATCCATTCTGTAATACGGTGACCAAAACTGAGCAGCATAGTCTAAATGAGGCCTAACCAAAGATATATTGAGTTGAAGAACAACCTGAGGACTTCTATTATTTATACTTCTAGATATGAAGCCAAGAATTCTGTTAGCTTTATTGCGAACACTAATGCACTGTTGTCTTCGTTTTAGATTACTGCTAACCAGAACTCCTAAATCCTTTTCGCAATCAGTAGTATTAAGATCTACATTATTTAGTTTATTTGTGGCATGGTTATTTAACTGTCCAACATTTAGAACTTTGCATTTGTCAATATTAAACTGCATCTGCCAATTCTCTGACCATTGCATCAGTCTATTCAAATCATCCTGGAGTGAGGAAATGGTATGGTGATACCGACAAGATGTGGAAAAAGACACTTATGTACAGTTCAGGACATTTATTAAAGGAAACGTTTCGCCACGAGTGGCTTCTTCAGTCCTAATACAGAGAAAACTAAGAAAACACACATATATATAGTGGTGGGAGTCAGGTGAGGTGAAGCGTGGGTAGAACTGGTAATAGTAGTAGTAGTAGTAATGGAACTAAGGAGGTGAGGCAAGAGAGAGGGACCTGCTGGCATCAAGTAACACCAGTTCCCAGGATGGGTAATATCCTCTTGCTTAGTAATTTTGAAATACTGTAACTACCGGATTTTTGCTTTATAGTGTTACTGACAGAAATTAGTGCAGCTTCAATGCATTTTCTCCGTCTTAAGTCGTCTTCTTTAATAACTAGTTTAGCTTCATTGAATTTCATGAGGTGTCCAACATCGTCTCTATGTTGAACACATGCGTTTTTGCGGTCATCATTTCTGCAAGCATTTTTGTGTTCTGCTATTCTAATGTCCAGAGTTCTGGCTGTTTCCCCTACATATACTTTGTCACACCCCCACATGGTATAGTGTAGATTCCTGCACTTGTGCCAGAATCATGCTTGGGTTTTTTGTATCAGGTTCCTAATAGTAGTTGAAGAGCTGGTAGATATTTTAGCCAGTTTTCTGTCAAACATTTTTGAAACATTAGTGGCAACGTTGCTGACCGGTAAAACGATGTAACTTGGAGGCTTTTCTTCAATTTGATAGGTGTTGGTCTTGCTGAGGATACGTGTTGCACGTTTCCTGCAGTCACGTATGAAGTGTAGGGGAAAGTGTAGTGAACTAAAAGATTTGGTGATGTATGTACATTCTTCTTCGAGGAACTGCGGACTGGAAATTCTGTAGGCTCTCAGAAAGAAGCCAATAACTACCCCTCTTTATACAGAGACTACCTTTCTCTCCTCCTGAAGGCACACAGCTTCAAGAACCGTTCCTCTTTTCTGCAAGACTGCATAGAAGAAATGGTCGCACCTAGATCCACTCCACACCATCTCACGGATTCTAAACATCCCTTCTCTCCTGCTACTTACCACTATCTACGAGAGTGCAAGGAAGATCTATCAGCTTGCTCCAAAGATTATTTCCATAGTGCTCACCTAGCTCTCACTTCCCTTCCCACTCCTGACAGACGCACCGCCGAACACATCCTAAGCAAAGTTACCACCGCCAACCTACAGCAGAAACTACGGCTCTCAAGAAAACTTGCCTCTCTCTGTCAACACAGCAAATGGAAAGATATTGGTAGAGCTGACATCATCAATAACCTTTCTTCTTATGTTCTCAGTGATACAGAATCCGAAGCACTCAGCTTAGGTCTCAAGTTTGCTACTGGCATACGGAAGCCTAAATGCGAGTTAGACACAGTGATCAAAAACCATTTCTTCGGTGACTCTGAGTTTAACAAAGGTTTCATACAAGGACTTATTGCAGCTGCAGTTTCTGAACCTAGTCGACCAGTCATTCCTCGTCGCTACATCCAGGCACTCAAACACTTAGCTTCCAATAATGATATTCTCATCACCACAGCGGACAAAGGAGGAGGAGTGGTCATCCTCAACAGTACAGACTACGTTAGTAAGATGCAAGATTTATTGAACGACGCCAACACATACGTTTCCATCCCCGAACATGCATGGAGGAAAGAAACAGATTCTTTTCTCAGTAAGACCCGCAGTATACTCAGGAAATCAGAAGAAGGTAAAAAGCTCTTGCGCCTCATCCCTACCAACCCCAAGTCAGCTAGACTTTATGGTTTACCAAAGACCCACAAACCAAATGTGCCTATGAGACCCATTACATCTGGTATCGGCAGCGCCCCTCACAGTCTAGCAGGAGTTTTGGCGAAATATTTGTCAAAGCTCCTGGGTACAATCAGTCAGGCTCATCTAAAGCATTCGGGTGACCTCCTTAACCGTATCAGGGATCTCGACATGAGTGATAAGAAGCTTGCAAGTTTGACGTGACTGCCTTATTCACCAATGTCCCAGTTGATCAAGCCATTGATCTTCTTCGCAGGGTGATTAAAGATGATACAGAGTTACCTGTACCCCCCCAAGATTTTGTGAGCCTTGTCGAACTTTGTGTTCGTTATAACTGTTTTAGGTTCGAGGACAAGAAGTACAAACAACTCTTCGGACTAGCCATGGGATCCCCCCTTAGTGCAGTTCTTGCCAATTTATATATGGAGGACCTGGAATCAAGAAGGATCCTCAATAACATCCCTCGTTCAGTTACTTGGATGCGGTACGTAGATGATATTTTGGTCATTGTACCCAAAAATCTTGACGTACAGGGCATCCTCAACACCATCAACAATCTGGAACCTACTATTAAATTTACTCTAGAGGAGGAGAAGGACAACCAGTTACCTTTTCTCGACGTTCTCTTACGCACAGGGGAAAGCAAACTTTCTTTTAAAGTCTACCGGAAGCCTACCTACAAGAATGATCTTCTACATTTCTTCTCTCACCATGACACAAGAACTAAAAGAGGGGTAGTTATTGGCTTCTTTCTGAGAGCCTACAGAATTTCCAGTCCGCAGTTCCTCGAAGAAGAATGTACATACATCACCAAATCTTTTAGTTCACTACACTTTCCCCTACACTTCATACGTGACTGCAGGAAACGTGCAACACGTATCCTCAGCAAGACCAACACCTATCAAATTGAAAAGCCTCCAAGTTACATCGTTTTACCGGTCAGCAACGTTGCCACTAATGTTTCAAAAATGTTTGACAGAAAACTGGCTAAAATATCTACCAGCTCTTCAACTACTATTAGGAACCTGATACAAAAACCCAAGCATGATTCTGGCACAAGTGCAGGAATCTACACTATACATGTGGGGGGTGTGACAAAGTATATGTAGGGGAAACAGCCAGAACTCTGGACATTAGAATAGCAGAACACAAAAATGCTTGCAGAAATGATGACCGCAAAAACGCATGTGTTCAACATAGAGACGATGTTGGACACCTCATGAAATTCAATGAAGCTAAACTAGTTATTAAAGAAGACGACTTAAGACGGAGAAAATGCATTGAAGCTGCACTAATTTCTGTCAGTAACACTATAAAGCAAAAATCCGGTAGTTACAGTATTTCAAAATTACTAAGCAAGAGGATATTACCCATCCTGGGAACTGGTGTTACTTGATGCCAGTAGGTCCCTCTCTTGCCTCACCTCCTTAGTTCCATTACTACTACTACTACTATTACCACTTCTACCCACGCTTCACCTCACCTGACTCCCACCACTATATATATGTGTGTTTTCTTAGTTTTCTCTGTATTAGGACTGAAGAAGCCACTCGTGGCGAAACGTTTCCTTTAATAAATGTCCTGAACTGTACATAAGTGTCTTTTTCCACATCCTGGAGTGCTCTAGTGTCCTCATTAGAATGAATTGGACGGCCTATTTTGGTGTCATTAGCAAATTTGCTTATGTCGCTATTTATTCCCTCATCTATGTCGTTTATGTAAATTAAGAACATAAGAACATAAGAAAGGAGGAACACTGCAGGAGGCCTGTTGGCCCATACTAGGCAGGTCCTTTACAATTCATCCCACTAACAAACATTTGACCAACCCAATTTTCAATGCCACCCAAGAAACAAGCTCCGATGTGCAAGTCCCACTCAAATCCAACCCCTCCCACTCATGTACTTATCCAACCTAAATTTGAAACTACCCAAAGTCCTAGCCTCAATAACCCAACTAGGTAGACTGTTCCACTCATCAACCACCTTATTTCCAAACCAATACTTTCTTATGTCCTTTCTAAATCTAAACTTATCTAATTTAAATCCATTACTGCGGGTTCTCTCTTGGAGAGATATCCTCAAGACCTTGTTAATATCCCCTTTATTAATACCTATCTTCCACTTATACACTTCGATCAGGTCTCCCCTCATTCTTCGTCTAACAAGTGAATGTAACTTAAGAGTCTTCAATCTTTCTTCATAAGGAAGATTTCTAATGCTATGTATTAATTTAGTCATCCTACGCTGAATGTTTTCTAACGAATTTATGTCCATTCTGTAATATGGAGACCAGAATTGAGCTGCATAATCTAGGTGAGGCCTTACTAATGATGTATAAAGCTGCAGTATGACATCTGGACTTCTGTTGCTTACACTTCTTGATATAAATCCCAGTAATCTATTTGCCTTATTACGTACGCTTAGGCATTGCTGTCTTGGTTTAAGGTTGCTGCTTACCATAACCCCCAAGTCCTTTTCGCAATCTGTATGGCTAAGTTCTACATTATTTAACTTATAAGTGCTAGGGTTATGGACACACCCGAGCTTCAGAACCTTGCATTTATCTACATTGAACTGCATCTGCCACTTTTCTGACCAAGAGTAGAGTTTGTCTAAATCCTCCTGAAGTTCCCTAACATCTACGTTTGAATCAATTATCCTACCTATCTTCGTGTCATCGGCGAATTTGCTCATATCACTAGCAATTCCTTCATCAAGATCATTGATATATATTATAAACAACAACGGGCCCAAGACTGATCCCTGTGGAACGCCACTTGTTACTGCTCCCCACTCGGATTTGACCCCATTTATGGACACTCTCTGCTTCCTGTCTGTGAGCCATGACTCGATCCACGAGAGCACCCTTCCCCCAATGCCATGAGCTGCTACTTTCTTCAACAGTCTCTGGTGCGGAACTCTATCAAATGCCTTACTAAAATCTAAGTAAACAATATCAAATTCTTTATCGTGGTCAACAGCCTCAAAAGCTTTACTGAAGAAAGTTAGTAAATCAGTTAGACAAGACCGGCCTCTTGTGAATCCATGCTGAGTATCATTAATCAAGCTATGCTTATCGAGATGGCTTCTTATAATCTCAGCTATAATTGACTCTAGCAACTTTCCTACAATTGAGGTCAGGCTTATTGGGCGGTAATTTGACGGTAACGACTTGTCCCCTGTTTTAAAAATAGGAAATACATAAGCCATCTTCCACATATCAGACACTACACCTGTTTGAAGAGATAAATTAAAAATATTAGTTAATGGTTCACAACGGGCCCAACACTGAGCCCTGAGGAACACCGCTTGTGACGTGCCCCCATTCTGATTTCTCCCCATTTATGCAAACTCTCTGCTGTCTATTTGTCAGCCATGCCTCTACCCAGGAAAAAATTTCTCCTATTCCGTGTGCCTTAAGTTTCCTCAATAGCTTCTGGTGTGGAACTCTATCGAAAGCCTTACTGAAATCCATATACACAATATCATATTCATTACCATGATCTACCTCCTCAAACACCTTAGTGAAAAATGTTAGCAAATTCGTAAGACAGAAACGCCCCTTTGTAAAACCGTGTTGAGATTCATTAATCAATCTGTGCCTGTCAAGATGGTTACGAATTGCTTCGGCAATTATTGAATCCATAAATTTTCCACTATGGAGGTAAGGCTTATTGGTCTACAAGTCGAAGCCAAGGACCTGTCACCTGCCTTGTAAATAGGTATTACATTTGACATTTTCCACTTATCAGGCACTATGCCAGTTTGTAGTGATATGTTGAAAAGATTAGCCAAAGGTTTGCTAAATTCCTCTTTACATTCCTTTAACACCCTTGCCAAACAGTTCATCAGGGCCTGGGGATTTGATGGTTTTTAGTTTCCCTATTTGTCTGAGGACCATGTCACTAGTTACCGCAATCGTACATAGTTTATTATCATCCTGTTCTACGTAATCTATTATTTCAAGAATATCGCTAGTATTTTCCTGGGTGAAAACTGAGAGGAAGTAGGTATTTAGAATTTCACACATATTCTTATCACTGTCAGTGATCTGACCAGTGTTACTCTTAAGTGGGACAATCTTGTCCCTAATCTTACTTCTGTATACCTGAAAGAACCCTTTTGGGTTAGTCTTTGAATCCCTTGCGACCTTAGCCTCATAATCACTTTTTGCTTTTCTTATTCCTTTCTTTATTTCTCTCTTTAATTGAATATATTGATTTCTTAACTGCCCGTCCCCTCTTTTGATACGCCTATATATGCTCTCTTTTGACCAATGAGATGTTTTAATCTATTGCTCATACATTTGGGATCATTTTTGTTAGATCTAATTTCCCTACTCGGAACAAAAGTTGTCTGGGCAGCTAGAACTATGCTCTGAAAAATGTCATAGTGACAACAAAGATCACCTACCTGACCCATAGTCAGGACATCCCAATTCAGCCCACCCAGGTAATTTTTCAGTCTCATGAAGTTGGCCAAGCGAAAATCTGGGACAGAGATTTGATTGCAGTTATCTGGGTAATTCCATGATATATTGAAACTAAGTGATTTGTGATCACTTTCCCCAAGCTCATCATTAACCTCAAGATTATTAATTAGTGAATTTTTGTTGGCAAGAACCAAGTCAAGCAGATTGTTTCCTCTAGTTGGATCTGTCACAACCTGTTCTAAAAAGCAATCCTGAACCGTATCAAAAAAGTCACTAGACTCAAGATTTCCTGTCATATTGTTCCAATCAATTTGTCTAAAGTTAAAATCTCCCATTATCACAACATTTGCATATCTAGATGCCTTATGAATTTCGTTCCATAACAGCTTACTGCCATCCCTATCAAGGTTTGGGGGCCTATAAATCACACCCAAAATTAATTTGTCACGTCCCTCGAGAAACTGTAGCCAAACAGATTCTGTGTTCGATGTTTCTAATCTTATATCATGTCTAAGACAATTTAAATTTTCTCTGACATACATCGCCACACCACCACCCTTCCTGTTGACCCTATCAGTGTGGAATAGTTTATAACCCTGTATGTTGCATTCAGAAGGCATTTCTCTATCTTTCAGGATGAACCAGGTCTCTGTTATACCAATAATATCTATATTACCTACACTTGCAAGTAATCTTAGCTCATCTATCTTATTTCTTAGACTCCTACTATTTGTATAGTAAACCTTAAAAGAGCTAGTCACTCGTTGCCCTCTACTATCTCTCTTTGTTTGTTGATCAGTTGATTTGCCATTACTAGCAACTTTATTTTGAATATTGTCTTTTAAACATATCCCTGAGGTATCCCGGTAATAACTGCTGTTTTTAACCCTAATACTGCAGCCTGATTGTTTCCCCACAAACACCCATACCTCTATAATCAATCAGTTTAAATTCCTAGACAAGTCATCAATTACCCTCTCAATTGAATTGGCTAATGCAACCACTCCATCCCCAGAGAGATGAACCCCATCCCTTGCATACATATCACGTTTGCCAAAGAATAGGTCTCAGTTACCAATGAATGGGATTGTAAGTTCCTTGCAGTACCTGTCTAGCCAGCAATTTATACCAATTGCCCTAGACATCCATTCATTGCCCGCTCCCTTTCTAGGCAAGATGCTACATATGACTGGGATCCCTCCCTTAGACCTAACTACTTCTACGGCTGACCTGTACTTATCCAGCAGCTCCTCTCTCCTGCCCTTCCCAATGTCATGACCCCCAGCACTAAGACAGATAATGGGCTTGTTCCCATTACCTGCCATAATATTATCCAACCTGCTGACTATGTCGCCAACACCAGCTCCAGGAAGACACACTCTCTGTCTGACCTTTCTGTCTCTGTTACAAAATGCACGGTCCATATATCTTACCTGAGAATCCTTTCCTTGATTAGCAGGGGAATCAGTGGTACCTTCAACCTCACTAACCACTGAAGTACACTCGTCTTGGAGAAACAAAGAATCGATTTCCTACCTTTACATCTTCTCTAGTGGTAGTGGTAGTGGTAGTATAATGTAGGAAGAGTAGTTCAGTGGCACTAGAGAGAAAGGGGAGTGAAGCGTGAAGTAAGGAAATAGTAAAGGTAGTAGCAATTATAGAGGAATGGAGGGAAAGACGTTGTAGAAGTAGAAACGAGGTCAGTCTAAGAACAAGAAAAAGGAGCACTACAGGAGAGCTAAGGGCCCACAAAGAGCACTGCAGGAGAGCTAAGGGCCCACAAAGAGCACTGCAGGAGAGCTAAGGGCCCACAAAGAGCACTGCAGGAGAGCTAAGGGCCACAAAGAGCACTGCAGGAGAGCTAAGGGCCCACAAAGAGCACTGCAGGAGAGCTAAGGGCCCACAAAGAGCACTGCAGGAGAGCTAAGGGCCCACAAAGAGCACTGCAGGAGAGCTAAGGGCCCACAAAGAGCACTGCAGGAGAGCTAAGGGCCCATAAGAAGCACTGCAAGAGAACAAAGGGCCCACAAGGGAAAGGACCATATATGCAGGGGGGATAAACTGAATTACAGAACACACTTAGGCAGAAGAAAGGAAAACAAAGAAAGCATAGGAAAAACAGGAAAGGAGAAAAGTAGGGTAAGTCGGAGAAGAAAGGATCAGGTTAAGTTACGAGTGTTGGGAAGTTTGGAGCATTTGACAGTGTAATGAGAAATGAAGGCATCTACAGAGACAAGGAAAGTTGTGCATAAAGGGATGCTTCAGCAGGACGACGACTCTGAATGATAGAAGAAGGGTAGACAGTTTAGGGGGTCAACGCCCCCGCAGCTCGGCCTGAGACCAATTCTCGTGGTAGATCAGAGTCTGATCATGATCAGGATCAGATCAACCAGGCTGTTACTGCTGGCCGCACGTAAACCGACGTAAGAACCACAGCCCAACTGATTAGAACAAGTAGGTATATCTGGTATATCTGGAATATCTGGAGAGAGTTCCGGGGGTCAACGCCCCCGCGGCCCGGTCTGTGACCAGGCCTCCTGGTGGATCAGAGCCTGATCAACCAGGCTGTTGCTGCTGGCTGCACGCAAACCAACGTACGAGCCACAGCCCGGCTGATCAGGAACTGACTTTAGGTGCTTGTCCAGTGCCAGCTTGAAGACAGTTTTAGCAGAAGATCAGTCAATAGGATGAAAAGAGCATTATTGTTGTCGTCAAGTCTAAGACTTCTTTTGTGTTCTTTGAGACTGTCAGAAAGAGAACGGTTCGTATCTCCAAAGTGTTGGAGAAGACAAGAGGAACATGAAAAAAAGTAGACAGTAGGGTATCTGTAGCATAGGATTTCACAGGAGTAGAGAGTTTGGGAGAAAAGAAAATTCGTTTATCACTTGATAAGCAGAGTTTGTGAAGTCGGAAGGGTTGCCAAAACGAGAGAACGAATTACGAAGAGTTTAAACTTCCGCCTGAAGGAACTAAGGGTCACAAATGCGGAGGGCTCGGAGAAAGAAAGAAGTAGAAAAATTTTCTTGACAGAGGAAGCATGGTAAGAAAAGTAGTGAATGAACATGCCACTGTGCATAGACTTGCAATAAACTGGACGGTGGACATGTACTTCAAGGAAAAGAAAGCAAAGAAACTTGAAGGAAGGAGCAAGATTGTTAATGGCATCGAGAAATGGTTGGCCAAAGAGCAAAGATGTCGTATACAAAGCGGAGCCAGAGTGAAGAACAGAGTGAAGTAGGAAGAACAGTTTTGAAGTATTCCATATGAAGGTTAGCAAGAACGAGAGATAGAGGAGAGCCCATAACGACACCGAAGGTTTGAGAATAAAATTTACCTTGAAAGGAAAAGCAGTTAGAATCCACACAAAGGTGAATAAGATAAAAAAAAAGACATCAGTAGGTATAGGGAGATGAAGTAATCATTCACTGACCTCTCAGAGGAAATTAAGAACATCATCAAGAAGGACATTGGTGAAGAGGGACTCAACGTCACGAGTAAGCATCTTACAGGTCGGGATAGAGTGCGCACGGAAGACGAAATCATGAGAGTGACGGAGGTGAGCAGGAGAAAATGTGCGGGATATTTAGAACATAAGAACGAAGGAACACTGCAGCAGGCCTATTGGCCCATGCGAGGCAGGTCTAAGTCTCCTATCGGCTTAAGCCAATGCACCCAACCTAGTCAGGTCAGGTCACCTTGACTTAAGGGAGGAACACGGCAACCGACCTGGTAGCACAAGCTAATCAGGTCCAACTCACACCCATCCACACCCACTCATGTGTTTATCCAACCTATTTTTAAAGCTACACAATGTTCTGGCCTCTATAACTGTACTTGGGAGTTTGTTCCACTCATCCACAACTCTATTACCAAACCAGTACTTTCCTATATCCTTCCTGAATCTGAATTTTTCCAATTTAAAACCATTGCTGCGAGTCCTGTCTAGGCTAGATATTTTCAGCACACTATTTACATCCCCTTTAATTATTCCTGTCTTTCATTTATACACCTCAATCATATCCCCCCTAATTCTACGTCTTTCTGGAGAGTGCAGATTCAGGGCCCTTAGTCTATCCTCATAGGGAAGGTTTCTGATACATGGGATCAACTTTGTCATCCTCCTTTGTACATTTTCCAGAGCATTTATATCCATTCTGCAATACGGTGACCAAAACTGTGCAGCATAATCTAAGTGAGGCCTAACCAGGATGTTTTTTAGAGTTGAAGAAAACCTGAGGACTCCTATTTTTTTATGCTTTTTGATTTTGAAGCCAAGGATTCTTTTTAGCTTTTTTTGCGAACTTTATGCACTGTTGTCTTGTTTTCAATTACTGCTAACCAGAACTCCTAAATCTTTTTTCGAAATTTTCGTAATATTAAGATCTACATTTTTAGTTTATATGTGGCATGTTATTTTCCTGTCCAACATTTAGAATTTTTTCATTTGTCTATATTAACTGCATCTACACCTCCCCGACACTGCATCAGTCTATTTCAAATCTTCCGGGAGTGCTCTAATGTCCTCGTAAATGAATATTCGACGGCCATTTTGGTGTCATCGGCAAACTTGCTGTGTCGCTCTTTATCCCTCATCTATGTCGTTTTTTGTAGATTTTTGAACACAGGGGCCCAACACTGACCCTGTGAACACCGCTAGTGACGCTTTCCCACTCTGTTTTTCTCCCCATTTATCCCAAACTCTCTGCTGCCTATTTGTCAACCATGCCTCTATCCAGGAAAAAATTTCTCCTCCTATTCCATGTGCCTTAATTTTCCTCAATTGTCTCTGATGTGGGACCCTGTCAAAAGCCTTACTGAAGTCCATAAACACAATATATATTCATTACCATGATCTACCTCCTCAAATACCTTAGTAAGGCAGGAACGCCCCTTTGTAAAACCATGCTGAGATTCTTGATTAATTTATGCTTTCAAGGTGGCTACGAACTGCCTCGGCAATTATTGATTCCATGAATTTTCCCACTATGGAGGTTAGGTTTATTGGTCTATAGTTCGAAGCTAAGGACCTGTAACCTGCTTTGAAAATAGGTATCACATTTGCCATTTTCCACTATCTGGCACCAGGGCCAGTTTGTAGTGATATGTAGAAAAGATTACCCAAAGGTTTGCTAAGCTCCTCTTTACATTCCTTTAGAACCCTTGCATACGTTCATCAGGGCCTGGGGATATGTTAGGTTTCAATTTATCTATTTGCCAAAGGGACCATGTCACTTGTGACCCTAATCGTGCACAGTTTATTATCATTCTGTTCCACATTATTTATCTTTTCCCTGGAATTTCGCTGGTATCCTCCTGTGTAAAAACTGGGAGGAAGTATGTTTTTAAAAATTCTAAAACATTTCCTTATCACTGTCAGTGAGCTGACCCGAGGAACTTTTGAGTGTGCCTATTTGTCCCTGATCTTCTTCTGTATACCTGAAAGAATCCTTTTGGTTAGTCTTCGATTCTCTTTGCAACTTTAACCTCATAATCTCTTTTTGCTTTTCTAATTCCCTTTTTTATTTCTCTCTTTAACTGAATCTATCGATTTCTTAATTGCCCCTCCCCTCTTTTGATTTGCCTATATTGCCTCTCTTTTGACCAATCAGATATTTTAATGTATTTTTTCATCCATTTAGGATCATTTTTGTTTGATCTGATTTCCCTATTTGGAACATAATTTGATTTGAGCAGCTAAAACTATGCCCTGGAAAGCATCATATCGGCAACCTCACCACCTACCTGACCCTTAGTCAGGTCATTCCAGTTCAGCCCACCTAAGAAATTTTTTTTCAGTCTGTAATAAAGTTGGTAGAATTACCGACAATATGTAAAGAAAAAGGGGACACAAGTGCAACTAATGTACATTTATTGTGGCAACGTTTCGCTCTCCAGGAGCTTTATCAAGCCATTACAAAAAATCATGTGTCCATGTATTGTTTGTAATGGCTTGATAAAGCTCATGGAGAGCGAAACGTTGCCACAATAAATGTCACATTAGTTGCACTTGTGTCCTTTTACTTTACATACAATTTTTCAGTCCTATGAAATCAGCCAAGTGGAAGTCAGGGACAGAGACTTGATTGATAAATTAGACACATGTGCAGTTCTTGGGAATCTTTATTGAGGAAACGTTTCGCCACACAGTGGCTTCATCAGTCCATACGTAGGAGAAACTTGAAGAACAGGAGGAGAATGAGGTAATCAGTCCCTCAACCTTGAGTCGGTGTGTTCAGTCCATTCAAGATTGATGGACTGAACACATCGACTCAAGGTTGAGGGACTGATTACCTCATTCTCCTCCTGTTCTTCAAGTTTCTCCTACGTAGGGAAACTGATGAAGCCACTGTGTGGCGAAACGTTTCCTCAATAAAGATTCCCAAGAGTTGCACATGTGTCTAATTTATCAACATGTCGGTTCTCTGAGCCATTCATCTACAGAGACTTGATTGCCATTATTAGGGGAATTCCATGATATATTAAAACTGAGTGATTTGTGATCACTTTCCCCAAGCTCATCATTAACCTCAAGATTATTAGTGTTTCCCTACTGGCAAGAGCCAAGTCAAGGAGGTTATTTCCCCTAGTTGGCTCTGTCACAAACGTTTTAAAAAACAATCCTCTATCGTATCAAGAAAGTCACCGACTCTAAATTTCCTGTCAAATTGCTCCAGTCAATCTGACTATAGTTTGAAATCTCCCATTACACAACATTTTCGTATGTAGACGTCTTAAACGAATTTCGTCCATAGAAGTTTACTGCACTCCCTATCAAGATTGGGGCCTGTAAATCACACCCCAAATCAGTTTTCTCGGCCCTCGAGAAGCTTTAAACCAAACAGATTCAGTGGCTGACGCTTCTAATTTTATATCTTGTCTAACACAACAATTTAAATTGTCTCTGACATACATCGCTACTCCACCACCCTTCCTGTTAACCCTTCAATGGGGAATAATTTATAGCCTTGAAATGTGATATTCAGAGGGCATCTCTCTATCTTTCAGACTGAGCCAGGTCTCTGTTAAAAGCAATAATATCTATGTTTTTCCCGCACTTGCAATTAATCTTAGCTCATCTATCTTATTTCTTACACTCCTGCTATTAGTATAGTAAACCTTAAGGGAGCTAGTCCCTTGCTGCCCTCTGCTGTCCCCCTTTGTTTGCTGACCTGATCTATTGTCTTATTTACAAAATTCATGCTGAATGCCTTTTATACATTTACTGTTTCCAACCCTAGTGTTGCAACCTGCTTGTTTCCCACACACACCCATACCTCTATCTTCTATCAGTTTAAAACCCTAGGCATTTCACCAATGGCCTTCTCAATCGAGTTTGCAAGTGCTACCACCCCAGCCCCAGAGAGATGTCCTCCATCCCTTGCATACATATCATGTTTGCCATAAAAGTTGTTCCAGTTGTCAATGAATGGGATTGCAAGTTCCTTGCAGTATCTGTCTAGCCAACAATTTACAGCAATTGCCCTAGACAACCATTCATTTCCTACTCCCTTTCCAGGCAAGTGTTCAGTGGTCAGTCGTCAGTGTTCAGTGGTCAGTCGTCACAGTGTTCAGTGGTCAGTCGTCACGTGAGGTCACAGACCCTGAGCTGCTTTGGGGATTAGCGTGGACGGTTACAAAGCATGGCTTGCTTCTGCAGTGTTTTAAAAACTGAGTTTGGAGAGTTGAAGGAGGAGGTCTTGCTTCTCCAGGAGGAGATTAGGAGGCTGAAGGTCCACCTCAATGGGCCTGGGAGAGAGTGTGAGGTGGTTGGAGATGTGGGGAATGAGGCTTCTAGCAGTGAGGTGCAGTCTGTCTCTCACTGTGAGGAGGCTGTAGGTGGGGGGGTAGCAACGGTACCAGCATGAGGTGCAGCCCAGCACCTGCTACAAGTGGCGAGTTGTTCACAGTAATGGGAGGCGCATCAGAGTAAGGAAAGTTAAGAGTGAAGATCTGAAGGTAGGAAATCGCTTCTCTGTTCTCCAGGATAATTACTTCAGTGGCCAGTGAAGGTAAGGGTACTACTGCCCTGCTAATGAAGGTAAGCGCATTCTTGTGGTTGGTGACTCCCCAGGTAAGATATGTTGACCGTGCTTTTTGTAATAGGAATAAGAAGATGAGAGAAGAGTGTGCTTCCCTGGAGCTGGTGTTGGGGACATTGTCAACAGACTGATAATATCATGTCAGGTAATGGGAACAAGCCATTATCTGTCTCAGTGCTGGTGAAAAGATATTGGGAAGGTAGGAGAGAGAGCTGCAGATAAGTAAAAGGTCACTATAGATTTCATTAAGTCTAAGGGGGGGATCCCAATCATATTTTAGCATCTTGCCTAGAAGGGGAGTAGGAAAAAGAATGGTTTTTCTAGGGCAATTGGTGTAAATTGCTGGCTAGACAGATACTGCAAGGAACTTGCAATCCCATTCATTGACAACTGGAACAACTTTTATGGCAAACATGATATGTATGCAAGGGATGGGGTTCATCTCTCTGGGGCAAGGGGTGGTAGCACTTGCAGACTCGATTGAGAAGGCCCCTTGGTAAATGCCTATGATTTTAAACTGATGAAAGATAGAGGTATGGGTGTGTGTGGGAAACAAGCAGTTGCAACACTAGGGTTGGAAACAGTAAATGTATAAAAGGCATTTTAGCATGAAGTTATAAATAAAGACAATAGAACAGGTCAGAAAACAAAGGGGGGCACAGAGGGGAGCAAGGGACTAGCTCCCTTAAGGTTTACTATACTAATAGCAGGAGTGTTAGAAATAAGATAGATGACTAAGATTAATTGCAAGTGCAGGAAACATAGATATTATTGCTATAACAGAGACCTGGCTCAATCTGAAAGATAGAGAGATGCCCTCTGAATGTCACATACAAGGCTATAAATTATTCCACACTGACAGGGTCAACAGGAAAGGTGGTGGAGTAGCGATGTATGTCAGAGACAATTTTTAAAATTTTTGTGTTAGACAAGATATTAAATTAAAGCGTCAGCCACTGAATCTGTTTGGTTACAGCTTCTCGAGGGCCGAGAAAAACTAATTTTGGGTGTGATTTACAGGCCCCAAATCTTGATAGGGAGTGGCAGTAAACTTCTATGGGACGAAATTCGTAAGGCATCTACATACGAAAATGTTGTGCTAATGGGAGATTTCAACAAAAGACAGATTGACTGGAGCAATTTGACAGGAAATTTAGAGGGCGGGTGACTTTCTTGATACGATCCAGGATTGTTTTTTTTAAAAAAGTTTGTGACAGAGCCAAATAGGGGAAACAACCTCCTTGACTTGGTTTTCCAGTAGGGAAACACTAATTAATAATCTTGAGGTTAATGATGAGCTTGGGGAAAAGTGATCACAAATCACTCAGTTTTAAAAATATCATGGAATTCCCCTAATAATGGCAATCAAGTCCCCCGTCCCTGACTTTCGCTTGGCTGATTTCATAGGACTGAAAAATTACTTAGGTGGGCTGAACTGGAATGACCTGACTAGGGGTCAGGTAGTGGTGATGGTTGCCGATATGAATGCTTTCCAGGCATAGTTCTACTTGCTCCCGTCAAATTAAGTTCCAAATAGGGAAATCAGATCAAACAAAAATGATCCTAAATGGATGAACAATAGATTAAAATATCTGATTGGTCAAAAGAGAGGCATATATAGGCAAATCAAAAGAGGAGAGGGGGAATTAAGAAATCGATATATTCCAGTTAAAGAGAGAAATAAAAAAGGGAATTAAAAGCAAAAAGAGATTATGAGGTTAAAGTTGCAAGAGAATCGAAGACTAACCCAAAGGATTCTTTCAGGTATACAGAAGTAAGATCAGGACAAGATAGGCCCACTCAAAAGTTCCTCGGTCACTCACTGACAGTGATAAGGAAATGTGTAGAATTTTTAACACATACTTCCTCTCAGTTTTTACACAGGAGGATACCAGTGATATTCCAGTAATGATAAATTATGTAGAACAGGACGATAATAAACTGTGCACTATTAGGGTCACAAGTGACATGGTCCTTAGGCAAATAGATAAATTAAAACCTAACAAATCCCCAGGCCCTGATGAACTGTATGCAAGGGTTCTAAAGGAATGTAAAGAGGAAACTTAGCACACCTTTGGCTAATCTTTTCAACATATCACTTCAAACTGGCATGGGGCCAGATAAGTGGAAAATGGCAAATGTGATACCTATTTTCAAAACAGGTGACAGGTCCTTAGCTTCGAACTATAGACCCAAAAAGCCTAACCTCCATAGTGGGAAAATTTTGGAATCAATAATTGCCGAGGCAGTTCGTAGCCACCTTGAAAGCATAAATTAATCAACGAATCTCAGCATGGTTTTACAAAGGGAGTTCCTGCCTTACGAATTTATTAACTTTTTTCACTAAGGTATTTGAGGAGGTAGATCATGGTAACGAATATGATATTGTGTATATGGACTTCAGTAAGGCTTTTGACAGGGTCCCACATCAGAGACTATTGAGGAAATTAAAGCACATGGAATAGGAGGAGAAATTTTTCCTGGATAGAGGCATGGTTGACAAATAGGCAGCAGAGAGTTTGCATAAATGGGGAGAAATCAGAGTGGGGAAGCGTCACGAGCGGTGTTCCACAGGGGTCAGTGTTGGCCCCCTGCTGTTCACAATCTACATAAACGACATAGATGAGGGCATAAAGAGCGACATCGGCAAGTTTGCCGATGACACCAAAATAGCCGTCGAATTCATTCTGACGAGGACATTCGAGCACTCCAGGAAGATTTGAATAGACTGATGCAGTGGTCGGAGAAGTGGCAGATGCAGTTTAATATAGACAAAATGCAAAGTTCTAAATGTTGGACAGGACAATAACCATGCCACATATAAACTAAATAATGTAGATCTTAATATTACGGCTTGCGAAAAAGATTTAGGAGTTCTGGTTAGCAGTAATCTGAAACCAAGACAACAGTGCATAAGTGTTCGCAATAAAGCTAATAGAATCCTTGGCTTCATATCAAGAAGCATAAATAATAGGATCCTCAGGTTGTTCTTCAACTCTATACATCCTTGGTTAGGCCTCATTTAGATTATGCTGCACAGTTTTGGTCACCGTATTACAGAATGGATATAAATTCTCTGGAAAATGTACAA
This sequence comes from Cherax quadricarinatus, assembly GCF_026875155.1. NCBI lineage: Eukaryota > Metazoa > Arthropoda > Malacostraca > Decapoda > Parastacidae > Cherax > Cherax quadricarinatus. Next base: position 30,391,972 of record NC_069450.1, read on the forward strand.
AGGAGGATGACAAAGATGATCCCATGTATCAGAAACCTTCCCTATGAGGATAGACTAAGGGCCCTGAAACTGCACTCTCTAGAAAGACGTAGAATTAGGGGGGATATGATTGAGGTTTATAAGTGGAAGACAGGAATAAATAAAGGGGATGTAAATAGTGTGCTGAAAATATCTAGCCTAGACAGGACTCGCAGCAATGGTTTTAAGTTGGAAAAATTCAGATTCAGGAAGGATATAGGAAAGTACTGGTTTGGTAATAGAGTTGTGGATGAGTGGAACAAACTCCCAAGTACCGTTATAGAGGCCAGAACGTTGTGTAGCTTTAAAAATAGGTTGGATAAATACATGAGTAGATGTGGGTGGGTGTGAGTTAGACCTGATAGCTTGTGCTAACAGGTCGGTTGCCGTTTCCCCCTTTCAATGTGACCTGACCTGACTGGGTTGGGGCATTGGTTTAAGCCGGTGGGGATTTTGGACCTCTTCGCAGGGCCAGTAGGTTTTTCTGCGGGTTTTCCTTCGTTTTATTTTTATTTCTTAAGGGGGACCCCTCCCTTAGACTTAAGAAACTATAGCTACCTGTACTTATCTAGCAGCTCTTCTCTCCTCCCCTTTCCCAATTTTTTCCACCAAACTTAGACAGAAAAGGGGGCTTGTTCCCTTTACCTGACATGATATTATCCCCCTGTTATTTTCCCCCCAACACCACCCCAGGAAGCCACTCTTTTCCCCTCATCTTTTTATTCCTTTTAAAAAAAGCAGGGGTCAAATACTTACCTGGATCACCAACCACAAAATGGCTTACCTCATTAGCAGGGAAATAGTCCCCTTACCTTCACTGGCCACTGAAGTACTTTCATCCTGAAAACAAGAAGCGTTTCCTTACTCATGCTCCTCCATTACTGGAACCACTCGCCCCTTAGGGGGGTGCTGGACTGCACCTCACTGCTGTACCGTTGCTACCTCCCCACCTACACCTCCCACAGCGAGAGACAGACGCACCTCATTGCTAAAACCTCATTCCCCACAACTCCAGCCACCCACATTGGGGTGGCCTTCAGCCTCCTTCTCCCCTGGAAACAAGACCTCCCCCTTTAAACTCCCCAAACCCCAAATTTTTAAAAACACTCAAAGCAAGCCATGCTTTGAAAACCGTTCACACAAACCCCCAAAGCAGCTAGGGTCTGTGACCTCACGTACGACTGCCCCTGCTGACCACCCTACCACTGTGAGGGATGACCTATATTTTTTCTTTTAAAGGGAAAGAAACTGTTTTTACTTTCAAGGATTTAAAAAACTCTTGAAACTGGCTGGGGCAGTGGAAGGGATTGAGGTTGATGGGGGTATGAATATTATGAGAGATTTAAAAAGTAAATTTAAAAAGGTGCGGGGTTTACCAAAAGAAATTTCAAAGAGAAAACGGGGGCATTTTTGGGCACTTAAAATGATCGAACAAAAAAAAATGACTATGGGTTTGCAAGCGGAAAGTGAAGAAAAAACGGGAATCGTCCCCAGGGGGAAAAAAGGGGAGAAAGTAAAGAGCCCTTGAATCTAGGGGCTAGATCCTCAAAGATTTGTGGCTTTTTAATCGGGGGGATAGAAGCAAGTACTTTTTGACCTGAGTTCTGTTGGAGTTGACAAGGTAACATTTATAAGGGTTTTAGCCGACATGATTTCTCCATGAAAGTAAGTGAATGCACTCAAAAAAAGGGATGAGGATGGTGCAGTTTGGAATCTTCTGAACGTGTCTCAGCGAGTTTTTGGCAAAACGGCGATTGAATGACTGACGGGGGATACTTATCGACTTTTTTTTAAGAAATCCAACCTCGGGGGTTTATAGTATTATGCATATATAAAATGTATGCAAGAGTCGCGAAAAAGCAATACAAATCAAAAAAACCCAAAAACGGGGGCTTAATAATGGCTCTCTGCCTTTCATTTTACAATAAATACACATTGGAGCTGCAAAGTTGCAAAAAATGAATATAAAAATCCATCAGATTCGTAAAGGGGGAATGTTTTCTAATACGAAGTAGGAGGAGAAGGGAAAAGCATACTCCCCCAGCAACTATCCTGAGGCCAAAGAGTTTTCAGTATTAAAGAAAAAGGGGAAGTCAGCCCATGAGAAAAGGGTAGGGAGTGGTTAACTAGAAAATTTAAATTGGTAACAAAAAAAATTTATCAAAATTACAATCGGACTTCAGGCAATATAAATATTAACATTCTGATTATGGATGTGTCTGGTAATTGTCTAAAGAAAATTCCAACTTTTTAAAGAAAACGGGAAAAAAGGGGCAAGCTCACTTAATGGTGAATAATGGCCCAGCCTCAAAAGGGGGAACATAAAAACCCCAACCCAAATTCCTAGGAGTGGAACCCGGGAGCTAAGAAAATCTACAGAATTCATACAAAATCTGGTTTTAACTGTGCACGTACCTAATTTAAAAACGAATCAAGCTTAAAAAATCCATTATTACCATTATATAAAGTTTATTTTGTTTAAAAAATTGCATCTGGAAAAATATTTCTTTCTAGCCATGAATGAATGCTCAAAATCAAAGCAATTTTCACCCAACACAGAGCTGTAAAAATCAGGTAATTTTTGAGACAAATTTTCATGCTCCTCACTTCATAGCTAGAAAGAAATTTTTCTTGATCTACAATTACTAAACACAATAAACTTTCATTATAAAATGGCATAGGGGGGTTTGTTCAGGCTCGTTTGTTTAAAATTGAGGCTATTGTGCACAGTTTAAACGAGATTTTTTTTGAATGCTCTGGATTGCTCAGAGTTTCACTCCTAAAATTAGGGCCGGGGTTGTTTTCCCCTTTTGAATTCGACCTTATCCTCCCCTTTTGGTGATTTGCTCGTTTTCCTTTTTTCCTTAAAGGTGTGGAATTTCCCCAGACACATCCATTTCGAATTTTAATCCTTTTTTTTTTGTATTTTTCCGAAGTTCATTTATAAATTTTTATAACCGAAATTTACCAAAGTTTTAAATTTCCCACTTAACCACCAATGCATTTCCTGGGCTGATTTCCCTATTCTTATAATATTTAAAAGCCCACACCGGCCTCGTGTACCGGGCAATGTATCTTTCCTGCCTTTAAAAACTACCCTCATCAAGCAACGTCTCTTCGAACGAATCTGCGAGATTTCATGCTTGAAGGCCAACACAACAAGGTCTTTTTTTCGAGAATCTTCCCTCATTACAATTTCAGCTCTTGAAACAAAGCATAGCCCGAGAAGCACATTGGTCAGGACAACAGGAATCAAATTGGAAAAAACCCGCCGAGGCTCACTGGTTGCCCCGGGGGAGGGAAAAACATGGGTTGTAACCAGCCTTCTTCTTTGTACATATATGGGTAGGGGGCTCAAGCGTCACTTGGGGGGCTACCCCTCCCCACACGTATTTTGAATCCAGCTGACGCAATCTTTCTCATATGCCTCCACTTCTTTTTCAAAAAAAATATTTACAACCATTATTTTTTCATCCCCAGCAGATTCGAAACTACCACTCTGCATCAAGTACATAACAACTTCTCCCCCTCGGCCAACCAGAAATTTTAAATGCCTAGCCAAAATAGGGGGATGAGAAATTGCTTACTCCGGGTCGCCCATTAATACTGGAATCTACCGAGTGGGGAAATGCTACGTATTTGATATGTCGTGCCCGATATGTAAAACGGTCAAAATTTGCAAGAACCATTTAAAAATTTAATCCTTTCTAAAATTTTCTCTATACGTTTAAAGAAAATTTTTTTATTTATGTTTATGTAAAAATTTATAATTAGCACCAAAAGGAACTTAGAAAAATACAACCTTTTTATAAAAAGCGAAATTTATTTAGCCTAACCCCCAAATAAATATATTTTAGATTTTTTTTACAATAATTAATACTAAAAAAAACACTGTAAAAATATTTTTTTCGTTTGGGTTTAGAATGATTTTGGCGAAATTATTGCATACACAAGGCCCAAGAAACCTTTGGTTGAAAAGGGTGCAAAACAGCTAGTAGTAATCATGGTATGGAAATCAGTGAACAATACTACATGATAATTAAAGTTTTAGTTTAAAGAAAGTGAGGGAAATCGAAAACATTATATTTAAAGTGCAAACCCTAGGGGGGTCTTAGGGGCCCGTTGCCCCATTGGCAGCGGTAGGCCTGAAGAAGTGACGTCAGACAAGTTGTGCGCCCTTATACAAAAAATTGAAGTGTACATAAAGTGAAGTGTATACATCATCGTGAAAGTACATCGCGTGAGGGAAACGGATGTATGAAATATAGGGTTTTAAACACACGGGGGAAGGTCCCAAAATAGGATTTAAGGCCTACATACGACGACTCCGTCATCAGCAGCTGGGAACCTTCACCGCACCATTGAGCGCAATTTATTTGCCTATTTTTTGGGTTTCAGTTGACGGGCCCGGCTGACCTGCATACTGTTTGATAGGTCACACTCCTCAAGCTATTACCAGAATTAAATAAAATAGCATAGACATAGCGAAATAGTGTTGACGGTGAAAGGTAATGGCAAGCTTTTTAAAGGGGAACTTTTAAGACGGGGCGAGGGTCGGCAATCCCCGGAGGTTTGTCAGGGCCCAAGAAGTTCGGGCCCGTCTTACGCCGCACAAGACACCCAACACACACACATACTCACACACACACATCACACCGCACACAGGCAGTATTACTACCGGTATTATTGCAGTAAAAAATACTTAGGGAAACTAGGAATCCTCCTCAATGTGAACAAGGAAAAGATAATAAACCCCAACAATTAATACGTAAAACCAGAAAGGGGAATAATGAGAGGAACATAATTGGGAAAGATAAATAACTAAATTTGGACTACAGACGATCTTTCAACCACACCACCCATTCCCCCCAACCCCCCTCCCTCCAACAACCCCACACACAAGGGAGACACTCACACACTCCCACACACCACACCCAAAAAACACACAACACACACAACACACACAAACACACACACACACACACACCCCAACCACACACACAATAAACAGGTTTAATTTTTTTTTCAGCCCCAAGAGTCATAAGTGGAACAGTTTTGGGGAACATGTAGGGGGAGCAGGATCCATACATATTTTTTAAACAAGGTATGATAAACTCACGGCTCAGGGAGAGTGACCTATAGCGACATGAAGAGGGGGGGCCAGGAGCTCGGACTCGACCCCCGCAACCTCAACTAGGGGAGTACACACACACACACACAACCCAAAAACAAAACACACACCACACACACACACACCACCACACCAAACCCCACCACACCCACCACACACACACCCAAAACCCCACAACCCCACACACACACCACACACACCACAACCACACCACACAACCCCCCACACACACCCACACACACAACCCCCCACACACACACACCACCCAACACACACACACACACACACACACACACACACACACACACACAACACACACCACACCACACACAAAAACACAAAACCCACCCACACACCACACCAACACAACACAACACAACACACACCCCCAACACACCCACACACCACACACACACCCACACACACCACACACACCACCACACACACCACACACACCACACACACACACCAACACACCACACAACACACACACACACACCACCAACACACCCACACAACCACAACCACCCCACACCCCACACACCACACAACACCACACACACACCACACACACACCCCCACACACACCCCACCAAAACCCCAACCACCACACACCCCCACACCCCCCACACACACACAACCACACCACCCCCACACAAAAACACAACCACACACCCCACCACACCACACCACACACACCCACCACACCACCCCACACCACACACACACACACCAACACACACACCAAACACACACCCAACACACCACACACACACCCCCACACACCCACAAACCCCACACACACACCCCCACACAAACCCCACACACCCCCACACAAAACCAAAACACATACACCACACCAACACCCACCACAACACACACCACACACACACACACCACAACACACACACCCCCACACCCTCACCACCCCCAAAAAACACCAACACACCACACACCACACAACACACCCACAAACACCACACACACACACCCCACACAAAAACCACTCAAAACCAAAACCACACACACACACACCCCACACACACACACACACCAAAACTAACACACCACCCCACACCCCCACTCACCCCCACCACACACAACACACGACAAAAACACGACACACAACCAACACAAACCCACACACCCCACACACCCCAACACACACACACACCACAAAACACCACACACACAACCACACACACCACACACACACACCCAAAACCCCCCACTCACACACCCCCACAAAACACATGCCCACACCCCAAACCCACCCACACCACACACAACACCCCCACACCACACACACACCACCCCACACACACCGCACACAAAAATGCGCCCCCAACACCCACCCCGGGCCACACCCCCCGCCACACACACAACCACACACACACCCCCAAAACCGCACAACACTGAACACCCCGGGCACCCCCCCGCACACACCCCGCACCCCACACTCCCAAAACACACCCCAAAACACACCACACCCCACACTGCACACACCCCACGCAAGAGAAAATTTGAAAAAAACTGGAGGACCAAGCAGGGATAACAGGGAAGGCACTGAAATTGGATCGGGGAAATTTATTTTGTCAGGAAGACAGAAAGCGAGAAATGGTACTGGCGAGGGGGTCAGGGGGGCCCCCCCTGTGCCAGCGGGGTCCCCCCCGGGGGTAAGCCCTAGGACCAGTGCTGTTTCGGGTTTTTTTGTGAACGCCCATGACGGAAGGAATAAACCCCAAAGGGTCCCTGTTTGAAAGATGACGTGAATTTTGATGAAAAGAGTTCATTCGATCGAAGCCCAGGCAGAACTAAAAAGGGGAAATTCGGGACGGGCTGAAGACCGGGGTCCAGAAAACGGGCTCTGGAGTTAAAATCCCACCAAGTGCAAAGTCAGAGGATTGGGGAAGGGCAAAGAAGACTGCAGACGGAGTACAGTCTAGGGGGCCAGAGACTACAAACATCACTCAAGGAGAAAGATCTTGGGGTGAGTATAACACCAGGCACATCTCCTGAAGCGCACATCAACCAAATAACTGCTGCAGCATATGGGCGCCTGGCAAACCTCAGAACAGCATTCCGACATCTTAATAAGGAGTCGTTCAGGACCCTGTACACCGTGTACGTTAGGCCCATATTAGAGTATGCGGCACCAGTTTGGAACCCACACCTAGCCAAGCATGTAAAGAAACTAGAGAAAGTGCAAAGGTTTGCAACAAGACTAGTCCCAGAGTTAATATCATGTGGGAGTTCGACACGTGGATTAGGTAAAGAAATACTCACGTAGGCTGGTAGTACGTATAATTACAGATAATGTGGGTAGCGCCCTTACAGCCGTTACCTAGTCTCTCTGCTCTCTCTCGTACAACTGACTGACTGGCCGCCCACAGTACCCATATGTGAGGGGGTCTTTGAATACTGCCAGGTCAGCACATGAGTTCAGGCAGTGACTCAGGCAGAGACGGTTGGTCGTGAGTCAACTGGCACAGTGGTTACTGGTAACTGGTTAGTTACTACTACTGAGATTAAGAGGTATGTCCTATGAGGAGAGGTTAAGGGAAATCAACCTGACGACACTGGAGGACAGGAGAGATAGGGGGGACATGATAACGACGTACAAAATACTGAGAGGAATTGACAAGGTGGACAAAGACAGGATGTTCCAGAGACTGGACACAGCAACACGGGGACACAGTTGGAAGCTGAAGACTCAGATGAATCGCAGGGATGTTAGGAAGTATTTCTTCAGCCACAGAGTAGTCAGGAAGTGGAATAGTTTGGGAAGCGATGTAGTGGAGGCAGGATCCATACATAGCTTTAAGCAGAGGTACGATAAAGCTCATGGTTCAGGGAGAGTGACCTAGTAGTGACCAGTGAAGAGGCGGGGCCAGGAGCTTGGACTCGACCCCTGCAACCTCAACTAGGTGAGTAACTAGGTGAGTACACACACACATACACACACACATACATAAACACATACACACACACAAACACACACACACACACACACTCAGCAGAGGTCAGTCAGAGCAGGACAGAACAGCAAGAGCAAGCACACACACAACTACTCTCAGAACCATACAACCTATCACACCATCCCAACACACACTACAATCCATACCCACAGCCTCCACCCAACATCGAGCTATAGAATCCCACAGTATGCCACCAGGTCTCCCACCCCCACAGGCCCCCCAAACCACAGTGTTGGAAAGGAAACTGAAGGTATGGTACACAAACGCTGATGGAATAACAAATAAGTGGGAGGAGTGGCACGAAAGGGTCAAAGAAGCATCACGGACATCATAGCTCTTACAGAAACCAAGCTTACAGGTATGATAACAGATGCATCTTTCCACGGGATACCAAATCCTGAGGAAGACAGAGGGAACAGGGGGGTGGAGGAGTGGCGTAGCTGATCAAAAATCGCTGGAATTTTGATGAGCTGGAGAGAGGAGATAGCGGAGAAGAAAAATGATTACATAGTGGACACTTCACCTCTGGAGGTCCCAAGGTGGTATAGCAGTGATGTAAACCCACACAGAACAGCAGGAGGCCAAGGCAAGAGTACGACGAGAGCAATAGAGCGATGGTTGACACACTGGCTAGAGTGGCCAGAAGAGCTCATGCATGCAGGCAAAGCTCCTGATCATGGGTGACTTTAACCACAAGGAGATCGATTGGGAGAACTTGGACCCACATGGGGGCCAAGATACATGGAGGGCTAAGATGATGGAGGTGGTACTGGAGAACTTCATGTACCAACACGTAATGGACACTACAAGAGAGAGAGGAGAGGATGAACCAGCAAGGCTGGACTTAGTATTCACCTTCAGTAGTGCAGATATCGAGGACATCGCATATGAAAGACCCCTTGGGGCCAGTGACCATGTGGTTTTAAGCTTCGAATACACAGTAGAGCTACAAGTGGAGGGAGAAGCAGGAAGGCCAGGACGAATGAAGCCAAACTACAAGAAAGGGGACTACACACGAATGAGGAACTACCTGAACGGGGTTCAGTGGAACAGAGAACTGGCAGGGAAGCCAGTTAATGAGATGATGGAATATGTAGCAACAAAATGCAAGGAGGCTGAGGAGAGGTTTGTACCCAAGGGTAACAGGATAATGAAAAAGCCAGGATGAGCCCATGGTTTACCCAAAGGTGCAGGGAGGCAAAAACCAAGTGTGCTAGGGAATGGAAGAAATATAGAAGGCAAAGGACCAAGGAGAATAAGGAGAACAGTCGTAGAGCCAGAAACGAATATGCACAGATAAGAAGGGAGGCCCAAAGACAATATGAAAATGACATAGCAGCGAAAGCCAAATCTGACCCGAAACTGTTGTACAGCCACATCAGGAGGAAAACAACAGTCAAGGACCAGGTAATCAGGCTAAGGAAGGAAGGAGGAGAGACAACAGGAAATGACCGTGAAGTATGTGAAGAACTCAACAAGAGATTCAAAGAAGTGTTCACAGAGGAGACAGAAGGGACTCCAGAAAGACGGAGAGGTGGGGCACACCACCAAGTGCTGGACACAGTGCACACAACCGAGGAAGAAGTGAAGAGGCTTCTGAGTGAGCTAGATACCTCAAAGGCAATGGGGCCAGATAACATCTCCCATGGGTATTGAGAGAGGGAGCAGAGGCGCTATGTGTACCCCTAACAACAATATTCAATACATCTATCAAAACAGGGAGATTGCCTGAGGCATGGAAGACAGCAAATGTAGTCCCAATCTTTAAAAAAGGAGACAGACATGAAGCACTAAACTACAGACCAGTGTCACTGACATGTATAGTATGCAAAATCATGGAGAAGATTATCAGGAGAAGAGTGGTGGAACACCTAGAAAGGAATGATCTCATCAACAGCAGCCAGCATGGTTTCAGGGACGGGAAATCCTGTGTCACAAACCTACTGGAGTTCTATGACATGGTGACAGCAGTAAGACAAGAGAGAGAGGGGTGGGTGGATTGCATTTTCTTGGACTGCAAGAAGGCGTTTGACACAGTTTCCACACAAGAGATTGGTGCAAAAACGGGAGGACCAAGCAGGGAAAAACAGGGAAGGCACTACAATGGATCAGGGAATACTTGTCAGGAAGACAGCAGCGAGTCATGGTACGTGGCGAGGTGTCAGAGTGGGGACCTGTGACCAGCGGGGTCCCGCAGGGGTCATCCTAGGACCAGTGCTGTTCCTGGTATTTGTGAACGACATGACGGAAGGAATAGACTCTGAGGTGTCCCTGTTTGCAGATGACGTGAAGTTGATGAGAAGAATACACTCGATCGAAGACCAGGCAGAACTACAAAGGGATCTGGACAGGCTGCAGACCTGGTCCAGCAATTGGCTCCTGGAGTTCAATCCCACCAAGTGCAAAGTCATGAAGATTGGGGAAGGCAAAGAAGGCCGCAGACGGAGTACAGTCTAGGGGTCAGAGACTACAAACCTCACTCAAGGAAAAAGATCTTGGGGTGAGTATAACACCAGGCACATCTCCTGAAGCGCACATCAACCAAATAACTGCTGCAGCATATGGGCGCCTAGCAAACCTCAGAACAGCATTCCGACATCTTAATAAGGAATCGTTCAGGACCCTGTACACCGTATACGTTAGGCCCATATTGGAGTATGCGGCACCAGTTTGGAACCCCCACCTAGCCAAGCACGTAAAGAAACTAGAGAAAGTGCAAAGGTTTGCAACAAGACTAGTCCCAGAGCTAAGAGGTATGTCCTACGAGGAGAGGTTAAGGGAAATCAACCTGACGACACTGGAGGACAGGAGAGATAGGGGGGACATGATAACGACATACAAAATACTGAGGGGAATTGACAAGGTGGACAAAGACAGGATGTTCCAGAGATTGGACACAGTAACAAGGGGACACAGTTGGAAGCTAAAGACACAGATGAATCACAGGGATGTTAGGAAGTATTTCTTCAGCCACAGAGTAGTCCAGTAAGTGGAATAGTTTGGGAAGCGATGTAGTGGAGCAGGATCCATACATAGCTTTAAGCAGAGTATGATAAAGCTCACGGCTCGGGGAGAGTGACCTAGTAGCGATCAGTGAAGAGGCGGGCCAGGAGCTCGGACTCGACCCCCGCAACCTCAACTAGGTGAGTACAACTAGGTGAGTACACACACACACACACACACACACACACACACACACATTATATATATATATATACACACACCAAACACACACACCACACACACCACACAACACACACCACACACACACACCACACACACACACACCACACACACACCACACACACACACCACACACACTCACACCACACACACACACACACACACACCACACACACACACACCACACACACACACACCACACATACACACCCCACACACACACCACACACACACACACCACACACACACCACACACACACACCACACACACACACACACCATATACACACACCACACACACACCACACACACACACCACACACACACACACACACATGCACATACACACACACACATACACACACACACACACACACACCCACATACACCCTCCACCACTTGACACAAACACGTACCCCCCTCCCCTAACCACCCCTCGCCCTCCCTAACCACCTCACCTTAGCCACCTACCCCTCCCCAAACCACCTAACCCCTCCCGAAACCGTCTAACCCCCCACAACTACCTCCCTCCCTCCAATAACCATCCTCCCCCTCCCCCAACTATCTCTACCCCTCCAATAACCATCCTCCCCCTCCCCCAAAACCATCCATCCCCTCTCCTCCTAACCATATATACCCCTCCCCCTAACCACCCGTCCCCCTTCTGTGGAGCAACGGGGGAACCTAGAACCAGGATGAGGACAAGGGGCTCCAAGGATGAATCTGGGAGGGAGGAATGGGAGCTAAAGCTCAAAAAAAGGCAGGAAGACTGGGGAAGGAGACTAAATGAGCTGGAAAGGAAGATGGAAGAGAGGTTAGCAGCAGAATGCAGAAGGTGGAAGCAACAGGCCACAACAGCAGAAATCAAGATAGAGAGATTAGAAGAGGAGCTGAGACATCTGAAACAGCACAGAGACAAAGATATTACAGAAGTAGCATCGGCAAAGGCTACATCAAACACAGACAACAGGTCTGAAGGAAGCATGGAAACTAAACTGTATGCAGAGGTCCTGTCAAACCCACATGGGGCCAAAACAAAGGCAGGGAGCACACTAGGACAGAATGAGAGATTGGAAGACATTGAAGGAACTAGGACATGTGCAAGGACCTTACCAGATACCTGTGGGGGCCAGGAACAGGTGAGCAGGAAGGACAAACCAAGAAGCATAAAGGCCATAACTAGGGAAGGGACTGAAGGAAGGAACACTCCACGGGGAGAAACTAAAACACATCAGAGGATGCAATGGGAGTCACAGTGGGAGGTGGAAAGGGAGAGATCCGTGTTTGTCTATGGGCTAGACGAAGCTAAAGGGGAAACTTATGATGAAAGAAAGCAGGAGGAGAAAAAAGCGATTGAAGATATCATGAAGGTGATAGGCGAGGGGGACATGACCCAGGTGGCAAATTTTCGGAGAATTGGGTGGTTCACCAAGAAAAGGAATCGGCCTCTCAAAGTAATTTTCAAGGCAGAATCAACCCAAACCATGATCCTGCAGGAGAAATCATGGCTGAGAGGCAAGCAGGAGTTCCGGAGTGTGTACCTCGATTGAGACAGAACACAGGACAAAAGGAAGACGATGAAAGAGAGAGTTCAAAAAAGAAAGGACAAATGGGAGGAAATGAAAAAGGAGAGCAGAATAACTCAGGATCAAATGGAAGGACAAGCACACCCCCCAGAAACACCTGCAGAATGACTCCAGCCACGACACCACCAAGGCAACTGAACAATCCAAACCAACCATCACACACCGATCCCTCTGTTTCCACCCCCCACACCACAGTTACAGTATTAGAACAGAAGTTGAAGGTTAGGTACACAAATGCAGATGGATTAACGAATAAACATGAAGGAATGGCAAGAAAGAATCAATGAGAAGTCCCCAGACATCATAGCAGTTACAGAAACAAAACTCACGGAGACAATAACAGATGCAGTCTTCCCACCAGGATACCAGATCATGAGGAAAGATAGAAGGGGCATGTGGGGAGGTGGGGTTGCTCTGCTCGTAAAAAACAGATGGAAATTCGAGAAAATGGAAGGCATAGATGAGACGGGAGAAAGAGACTACATAGTAGGTACACTTCAGTCTGGGGAACACAAAGTCGTCATTGCAGTGATGTATAATCCACCACAGAACTGCAGGAGGCCAAGAGAGGAATATGAAGAGAGCAACAGAGCAATGGTGGACACACTTGCTGAGGTGGCAAGAAGAGCTCATTCCAGCAGAGCAAAGTTGCTGGTTATGGGGGATTTCAACCACAGGGAGATCGACTGGGAAAACCTGGAGCCACATGGGGGTCCCGAAACATGGAGAGCCAGGATGTTGGACGTGGTGCTGGAAAACCTCATGCACCAACATGTTAAGGACACTACCAGAGTGAGAGGGGAGGACCTTGTGTTCACCCTGGGCAGGTCAGACATTGAGGACATCAAGTATGAGAGTCCCCTAGGAGCTGGCGACCACGTGGTTCTGTGCTTTGAATACATAGTAGAGCTGCAAGTGGAGAGAATAACAGGAGTTGAATGGGAAAAACCTGACTATAAAAGAGGGGACTACATAGGGTTGAAGAACTTCCTGCGGGAGGTCCAGTGGGACAGAGAACTGGCAGGAAAGCCAGTAAATGAAATGATGGAATATGTAACAACAAAATGCAAGGAGGCAGTGGAAAAGTTTATTCCCAAGGGCAACAGTAACAATGGAAGACCAGAACGAGCCCTGGTTACCCGACGGTGTAAGGAGCAAAAACAAAGTGCAATAGAGAATGGAAAAAGTACAGAAGGCAGAACACACGAAAATAGGGAGATCAGTCGCAGAGCCAGGAATGAGTATGCACAGGTAAGGAGGGAGGCCCAGCGACAGTATGAAAATGACACAGCATCGAGAATCAAGACTGACCCGAAACTGTTGTATAGCCACATCAGAGGAAGACAACAGTCAAAGACCAGGTGATCAGATTAAGGACAGAAGGTGGAGAACTCACAAGAAATGATCAGGAGGTATGTGAGAAGCTGAACAGGAGATTTAAGGAAGTTTTTACAGTAGAGACAGGAAGGGCTGTGGGAAGACAGCACAGAAGGGAACATCAAGAGGGAATATACCAACAAGTGTTGGATGACATACGAACAACTGAGGAGGAGGTGAAGAATCTCTTAAGTGACCTTGACACCTCAAAGGCGATGGGACCGGACAACATCTTCCCATGGGTCCTTAGAGAAGGAGCAGAGATGCTGTGCATACCTCTAACCACAATCTTCAACACATCCCTAGAAACTGGGCAACTACCTGAGAAATGGAAGACAGCTAATGTAGTCCCCATATTTAAGAAACAGAAACGAGGCACTAAACTACAGACCTGTGTCTCTGACATGTATTGTGTGCAAAGTCATGGAGAAGATTATCAGGAGGAGAGTGGTCGAACACCTGGAAAGGAACAAGATTATAAATGAAAACCAGCATGGGTTCATGGAAGGGAAATCCTGTATCACAAACCTCCTGGAGTTTTATGACAAGGTAACAGAAGTAAGACACGAGAGAGAGGGGTGGGTAGATTGCGTTTTCCTAGACTGCAGGAAGGCCTTTGACACAGTTCCCCACAAGAGATTAGTGCAGAAACTGGAGGATCAGGCACATGTAAAAGGGAGGGCACTGCAATGGATAAGGGAATACCTGACATGGAGGCAGCAACGAGTCATGGTACGTGAAGAGGTATCACAGTGGGCGCCTGTTACGAGCGGGGTCCCACAGGGGACAGTTCTAGGACCAGTGCTATTTTTGATATATGTGAAAGACATTGTGGAAATTTTTTTGATTTTCCGAAGCTATAGCGCCTAATAGGTGTTTAATGTGTCGATATGAGTCAAAAATGTATTTGACAATAGGACAGAACCAAGAGTTCCCTTTGCGCATGCGCGGATGTGCGGGGGTAGAGGTTGACTCGGGGCATGGGAGAGGCGGCAGTGTTTTGAATGTAGTGAGGAGGCTGGGAAAGCATGGAACCAGGAAATTGGCGTTCACGACGGCCTAAGGATTAATATAGGCCTCATTTCATAATAAGAAGTGTCGTAACTGTTCCTGGTGGAGAGTGAGGGAACGTGATTTATGGGACCACCGTAATAGGGTGGTAAAATGAGTGAATAAGGGTAGGACCGGTGGTGACTGGCGCATCACCATGGACTGTGTCCCGGGGAAAATTACCCTTGGTTTAATCATCACTCATCGGTCTCAGATCTTAATGGAGTGATCTCTAATGTGTATAATAATTATGAGACATTAAATCGTCTTGTGAATTGTAATGTAATTAATGATAATAACACTAAGTTAAGAGAATGCGTGAAGTGAAATAAGTCGCCCTGCTCCGAGTGAACACGTTAGACCTCGTTGTTCCCGAGACGAGGAAAGTGAAGTTCATTGAGTCACGACTTCTAAACCGGGACAAACCAACGGATACCTCGTCCTGCTGGAATGAGAACCGTGTCGGTGTAACAGGACATCGAAATGTGATGGTGAATGGAGGAAATAAGGATTATCAATCACCCACAGTTAAGTAACCCTTCTAGTTATAACAGACTGATACTGGCCAGTTAGGTATGTTGTAATTGGATAGGTTATGAGTGATCCAGCTACATCAAGTGACCACCAGAGAATATCTGGTAAGTGGAGAGATTATGTACAAGTGTTTTTCCTTGATGGATATATCCATGTGTGACCTACCCCCCCCCCTTTATTCAGTTACACTAATATAATCTATACAGTCCACAATTAATTACTAGCACAGTACTTGTGGGTGCTATCCAATCCATACTGGTCTCGGACAGATATGGATAAGATTGTGAGGTCGAAGGGACTACCTGCCGTGACAAGGGGTGGTTAAGTTTTCTCACATATCTACACGGGGTGACTACGGTAAACAATATGGTTGTCTCCCAATGAGATTACTTGTATGTATATAATGTTGAGGTACATAGAGGTAATCACCCCTATAAAATTTTCCACAGACATGATGGAAGGAATAGACTCTGAAGTGTCCCTGTTCGCAGATGACGTGAAGTTGATGAGAAGAATTAAATCGGACGAGGATGAGGCAGGACTGCAAAGAGACCTGGACAGGCTGGACATGTGGTCCAGAAACTGGCTTCTCGAATTCAATCCAGCCAAATGCAAAGTCATGAAGATTGGGGAGGGGCAAAGAAGACCGCAGGCTAGGTGGACAAAGGTGGTAGGCTAGGTGGACAAAGACTACAGACCTCACTCAGGGAGAAAGACCTTGGGGTGACCATAACACCGAGCACATCACCGGAGGCACACATCAACCAAATAACTGCTGCAGCATACGGGCGCCTGGCAAACCTGAGAATAGCGTTCCGATACC
>NC_069450.1:30416151-30422638 GCF_026875155.1 Cherax quadricarinatus
AAGGAAGACCAAGACAAATTTCCCTTGGGTTTTTACCGAAGGTGTTAGGGAGGCAAAAGCTAATTTGCAACAGGGGAAGGGAAAAAGGGTAAGGAGGCAAGGACCCGGGGAAAAACAAGGAGATTGGGTTGAAGAGCCAGAAAAAAAAGGTATGCAAAAGATAAAGGGAGGGGGGCCCCAAAAAGGCAGTAGGGAAAAAGCCCAATGCATCGAAAGTAAAAATCTGACCCGAAACTGCTGTTACCCACATTAGGAAGAAGAAAAACCCATTCAAGGCCCAGGGGGAAAAGGGGGGGGAGGAAAAAAAGGTGGGGGGGGGAAACCACAAGAAACGTTCAAGAGGTATTGTGAGGGCTCAACACGAGATTTAAGGAAGTTTTTCAGTAGAGCCCGGAAGGACTCTGGGGGGGAAAAACCAGATGGGGACACCAACAAGGAATACACCAAAAGTGGTTTGGGCGACATACATACAGATGAGGAGGGGTTAAAAAAAAACTCTAAGGGACATTGATACCCCAAAAGGGAATGGGGGCCCGGAACCCAAAACTCTCCATGGGTCCTTGAGAGGGAGCAGTTATGTTGGGGTGTACCCCCTTTTCCACAAAACTTAACACCCTTCCCCGGAAACTGGGAACTAACCCGAGGGATGGAAAAACAGAAATGTAGTTCCCCCCTTTTTAAAAAAAAGGGGGACAGAAAAGAGGGATAAACTATAGACCCTTTTGGGATTTACGTGTATAGTATGCAAAATTTTTGGGGAAAAAATTATCAGGAGGGGATGTGGTGGGGCACCGGAAAAGGAAAAAGGAGTATTTAAAGCCAACCCGCAGGATTCCCCGGAAGGCAAATCTGTTTCACAAAAACCCTTCCCGGAGTTCTATGATAAAATAACAGAAGTAAGACAAGAGAGAGAGGGGTGGGTTTTATTGATCTTCTTGGACTGCCAAAAAAGGCCTTTTTAACAGTTCCCCACAAGGGATTAGTGCAGGAATAGAGCATCAGGCGCATATAACAGGAAAGGGACTGCAATTGGGTCAGAGAAAACCTGACAGGGAGGCAAAAAACGAGTCATGGTACGGGAATGTTGTATCACGTGGGCACCTGTGACGAGCGGGGGGCCCCCAGGGGTCGGTCTTTGGGGCCAGTGCATTTTTGGTATATGGGGAAGACCCTGACGGAAAGGGGTTTTGACTCAAAAAGTGTCCCCCTTTGGGGAGATGTGTGAAGTTAATGAGGGGGAATTAAAATCTGATGGGACCCGGCCCGGACTTCAAAGGGGACCCCGGGGAAAACTGGACACCTTTGGGCCCGCAAATGGCTTCTCGAAATTTTAAACCTGCCCCAAAAGCAAAGTCATGAAAATAGGGGGGAAAGGGCACAGAAGGGCCCCAGAAGAGTATAGGCTAGGGGGAAAAAAAGACTGCAAACCTCAACCCAAAGGGGAAAAATCTTGGGGTTTAGTATAACACCGAGCCCTGGCTCCGGAAGCACAATCAATAGATAAAAGCTGCGGATATGGGCGCCTTTGGGAAACCCGAGAACAGCATTCCGATACCTTAGTAAAGGGAAACATTTAAAACACTGTTTTCACCGTGTTTGTCAGGCCCTACTGGGAGTATGCGCACCTGTTTGGAAAAACCCCCACTTGATAAAGCACGTCAAAAAGGGAAACTAGAGAAAGGAAAAAAGGTTGGGAACAAGGGTTGGGGGAAGCAAGGGGAAGGGCTATGAAGAAAAAATTAAAAGGGGAAAACGGCCTGACGACCCTGGAGGACCAAAGGGGGTCAGGGGAGGGAAAATGATAAGAATATAAAAAAACTGCGTGGAAAAAGGGCAAGGTGGGCCAAAGGGGGCAGGATGTTCCAGGGAGGGGGGGAAAGAAAAAAAAGAGGCCACAATTGGGGAAATTTAAGAACAAATGAGTCAGAGAGAAGTAGGAAGTAAATTTTTTCAGTCTTAAAAGTTGTTTAAGGGGAGTGGAAAAGCCCAGGAAAGACGTAGTGGAGGCAGGAACCATACACAGTTTTAAGACGGGTTTGATTTAAAAATAAGGGGGCGGGGGGAGAGGGGGGGCCCCCAGTAGCAAAACCCGGGGAAAAGGCGGGGCCGGGAGCTAGGACTCGACCCCCCCGCAACCACAAATAGGTGAGACCCAAAAAGGTGGGTACACACACACACAACATACCACACCCCCATACCCCCCACTTTCACCCCAAAAACATTTCCAAAACACACCCACACATACAAAAACACCACACACACATTACACAAAACACATACACCCCAACACCAAAACACAAACAACAACACTCTCACAAACACCACACACACACACCAAAACAAACACACCAACACACACACACATTAAAAATATCCACATTCACACACACATAACACACACCCCCAAAACAAAAACGACCCCACACACACACCCTACACACCCCACACACACATTTCACAACACATACACACACAGGAACAAGGGATTTTAAGGGGGTAGTACACACGCCAAAAACCCCATAAAAGGGGGTTTCCCAGGGGGCGGGGAACGGGCCCACGAAAACCCCTTTCTTTTCCTCCCCCCCCTTTCCACCCTAAGTTTAAAGGGGCCCACCACCTCCCACCTTCTTTTCCAAATCCCCCCCTTTCCCTAACACCCTTTTCCCCCCTACCCCCCCCCCCCCCCCCCCCCTTCCCCCCCTTCCCCCCCCCCTCCCCCCCTAAATCTTTCCCCCCCCTCTTTCCCCCCTCCCCCCTTTCTTTTCCCCCTCCCCTTCCCCCCCCTCCCTCCCCTTTTTCCTTTTCCCCTCCCTCCCCCCTTGCCTCTCTCCCCTCTCCGCTCTTTTTTCCCCTCCCCCCTCTTTTCCCCCTTCTCCCCCCTTTCCCTTCTCTTTCTCCCTCCCTCCCTCCCTCCCTCCCTCTTCTCTCTCTCTCTCTCTCTTGCTCTCCTCTTCTCTCTCTCTCTCTCTCTCTTGCTTTTCTTGCTCTCTCTTCTTGCTTCTCTTCTCTTTGCTCTTCTCTCTTGCTCTCTCTTGCTCTCTCTTTTGCTCTCTCTCTCTCTTTTGCTCTCTCTCTCTCTTTGTCTCCCCCTCTCTTGCTCTCTCTCTCTTTGCTCTCTCTCTCCTTGCTCTCTCTCTTTTTCTTGCTCCTCTCTCTCTTGCTCTTCTCTCTCTTGCTCTCTCTCTCTTTGTCTCTCTTCTCTTGCTCTCTCTCCTCTTGTTCTCTTCTTTTGCTCTCTCTCTCTTCTCTTGCTCTCTCTCTCTCTTTTTTCTTCTCTCTTTTTCTCTTGCTTCTTCTCTCTTGCTCTCTCTCTCTCTTGCTCTCTCCCTCTTTGCTCTTCTCTCTTTGCTCTCTCTCTCTCTTGCTCTCTCTCTCTTTTGCTCTCTCTCTCTCTTTGCTCTTCTCTCTCTTGCTCCTCTCTCTCTCTTGCTCTCTCTCTCTCTTGCTCTCTCTCTCTTGCTCTCTCTCTCCCCTTGCTCTCCTCTTCTCTCTTGCTCTCTCTTCCTTGCTCTCTCTCCCTTTTGCTCCCCTTCTTCTTGTTTCTCTTCTCTTGCTTTCCTCTCTCTTGCTTCTCCTCTCTTGTTTTTTCTCTCTTGTCTCTCTCTCTCTCTCTCTTGTTTCCTCTCTTCTTTGCTCTCCTCTCTCTTGCTCTCTCTTCTTGCTCTCTCTCTCTCTTGCTTCTCTCTCTTTTGCTCTCTCTCTCTCTTGCTCTCTCTCTCTTGTCTCTCTCTCTCTTGCTTCTCTCTTCTGCTCTCTCTCTCTTTGCTCTCTCTCTCTCTTCTCTCTCTCTCTCTGCTCTCCTCTCTCTTGCTCTTTTCCTCTCTTGCTCTCTCTCCTCTTGCTCGCTCTGTCCCCATTTTCCTTCTAACTCTCCCCTCCCTATCTTCCCTTCACTCTCTCTCCCCCTCTCCCTTTCCCCTTCTTCTTTCTAAAAAAAAAAAAAAAAAAAAAAAAAAAAGGGGGGGGCTCGCGGGAAACCCAAGGATCAGATGAGAATGGTTCTGGTTGGGAGGAGTGGAGGAGGAGCAGGGGAAAAGGATGGAAAAAGGGGGGAGAAATTAGGAGAGCTTTCTAAAAAAATGGAGAAAGGGAGCTCTTGTAAAATTGGAAAAAGGAGGTTGGAAAAGGAGACAAAAAATTGGGAGGCAAAAGTCGAAACTGCAGTACCCAAGATAAGGGCCCTAGAATTTGAGATAAATAGGTGAAGGAGTTACAGGGGAAAGGGCCAGAGAAGACACGCATTAAAGCTGCGAGGCCGAACGGAAAGGGAAAGGGAATTATGAATTAGCAAAGGTCACATAATCTCCAAGGAGGAAAAAGGAGTGAAAGGGAAGATCAGTGGTTGCAGTGGAGAGGGTGATGGTCGAGCGAGGCACACAGGCTATCAAGACCCTGGAAAAAATCAAAGGGGGAAAATGACCACTACAGGCGGATCCGAGTACAGAGGGTGAGGCAATGGAGGGAAAAAAGGGCAAAATCAGTGTTTACCCTGGGTTCAGGGGAGAGGGGAAAGGACCAACTAAAGGCGCAGGAAGAAAGAAAGGAGATTGAAAAATTCACGGGGAAAAAAGTGAAGAGATGGACGAGATTGTAAATTTTTCAGAGAATAGGGGGTACTCGAAGGGGGAGAAACCCACCAATCAACTGATTCTCGGATGGAAAAATGCAGAACAGGATCTCCAAGAGAAACCACGATTGAAATACTCGGAAGAGTTACAAGAGGGGGTTCCTAGACAGGCAGAACAAAATCAGAAAGACAGCAGCTGAGGGAGAGGACAAAAAGCGAAAGGAGCTAGGAAAAGAGAAAGGGGGAAACCGCAGAGGTCAGTCAGAGCAGGACAGAACAGCAGGGCGCACACAACAATACCTCGAACCTACAAACCCTTTTACACCTCCCAACACACCTACAATCCAACCCACAGGTTTCCCCCCAAAACCCAGTTTAGAATTCCCCGTACGCCACCAGGTCTCCCCCCCTCCGGCCCCCCCAAACCACGGTTGGAAAGGAAACTGAAAGGTATGGTACACAAACGCTGGGAATAAAAAAAATAAAATGGGGGGAGTGGCATGAAAAGGGCAAAGAAGCCACCGGACATTAGCTCTCACAGAAACCAAGCTTCAGGTTGATAACAGATGCCATCTTTCCCCCCCTGATCCAAATCCTGGGGGAAAGCAAAAGGGAACAGGGGGGGTGGGGAGTGGCGTTTCTGATCAAAAATCGCTGGAAATTTTTTTGAGTGGAGAGAGGAGATAGCGGAGAAGAAAATGATTACTAGTGGGAACACTTCATTGGGGTCCCCAAAGGGGGTAATAGCAGGAGGCCCAAAGGGAAGGTACGACGAGAGCAATGAGCGATGGTTGACACAGGGTAGAGTGGCCCGAAGAGTCATGTGCGGGGAAAGTCCTATCATGGGTGACTTTAAACCCCAAGGAGATCGTTGGGGGAATTGGACCCACTGGGGGCCCCCAAAATACATGGAGGGCTAAAATGATGGAGGTTGGGGGTGGAGAAAATTTATGTTTCCCAAACGTAAGGGACACTACAAGGAGAGAGGAGAGGATGGGGAAACCAGCAAGGTGGACTTAGTATTCACCTTTAGTAGGCAGATATCGAGGGAAACACATATGAAAGACCCCTTGGGCCAGTGACCGTGGTTTTAAGTTCGAATACACAGTAGAGCTACAAGTGGAGGGGGGCAGGAAAGGGCCCGGGGCGAAAGAAGCCAATACAGAAAGGGGACTAACCCGGAAGAGGAACTACCTGACGGGGTTCAGTGGGGGCAGAGAAATGGCAGGGGGAAACCGTTTAAAGAGATGAGGAATATGTACAACAAAATGCAAGGAGGGAGGGGGTTTGTACCCAAGGGTTTTAAAAGGATTATGAAAAAACCAGGATGGCCCATGGTTTACCCAAAGGTGCGGGAGGCAAAAACCAAGTGTGTAGGGAATGGAAAAAAAATATAGAAGGCAAAGGGCCAGGAGAATAAGGAGAACGTCGTAGAGCCAGAAAAGAAAAATGCACAGAAAGAAGGGGGCCCAAAGACAATATGAAAAGGCATAGCAGCGAAAGCCAAATTTTACCCGAAATGTTTTACGCCCCATAGGAGGAAAACAACAGTAAGGACCCGGTAATCAGGCTAAGGGAAAGGAAGGAGGAGAGACAAAAGAAAAAACGTGAAGTATGTGAAGAAATCAACAAGAGATTCAAAAAGTGTTCACAGAGGGGAAGAAGGGACTCCAGAAAGCGGGAGGTGGGGCCCCCACCCGTGCTGGGCACAGTGCACACAACCCAGGAAAAAGTGAAGGGCTTCTGAGTGAGCTAGATACCCCAAAAAGGGAAAAAGGGGGGCCCGATAAATTCCCCATGGGTTTGAGAGAGGGAGCCCGAGGCGCTATGGTACCCCTTTCAACAAATTCAATACATCTTCGAAACAGGGAGATTGCCTGAGGCTGGAAACAGCAAAAGTAGTCCCAAAACTTTAAAAAA
>NC_069450.1:30423138-30451383 GCF_026875155.1 Cherax quadricarinatus
AGCAAAAAAGGGAGAGAGCACAGAGGGGAGAGGAAGAAAGGGAGAGACCCCAAAGGGGAGAGAGGACAGCAGGGAAAGACAAAAGAGAGAGAAGCAAAGGGAGAACAGCAAAGGGGAAAAGACACAGGGAGAGAAGCAAGGAGAGACAAGAGGGGAGAGAGCACAAGGAGAGGAGAGGGACAAGCAAAGGGGAGACAGAGGAGAGACAAAAAGGGAGAGACGGAGAGGAGAGGACAGGGGAGGAGAGACAGGCAAGGGAGGAGCAGGGGAGAGACAGCCAGGGAGAGAGCAGGGAGAGAAAACAAAGGAGGAGAAGGAGAGACAAGGAGAGAAGAGAGACAAAAGGGAGGAGACAGCAGGGAGAGACACAGGGAGAGACACAAAGGGGAGAGAGAGACAGAAGGGGAGAGACAGCAGGAGGACAGAGGAGAGACACAGGGGGAAGAGAACACAAGGAGAGACAGGAGGGAGAGAAGGCCAAAGGAAGAGAAGCAGGGAGAGACAGAAAGGGAGAGACACAAGGAGGGGGGACACAAGGGAGAGACAGGGGAAGGAGAGACAAACAGGGAGAGACACACAGGGGAGAGAAACAGGGAAGAGACAGCAGGAGAGAGAGAGACAGCAGGGAGAGACAGCAGGAGAGAGAGAGACAGCAGGGGAGAGACAGCAGGAGAGAGAGAGACAGCAAGGAGAGGACAGCAGGGAGAGAAGCAGGAGAAGGAGACAGCAGGGAGAGACAGAGGGAGAGACACAAAGGAGAGGACAGCAGGAAGAGACCAAGAGAGAGACACAGGGAGAGACAAGCAGAGGAGAGACAGCAGGAGAGAGAGACACAGGGAGAAGGACAAGCAGGAGAAGAGAGACAAGCAGAGAGAGGACAGCAGGAAGAAAAGAGACCAGGAGGGAGGAGACAGCAGGAGAGACAGCAGGGAAGAGAAGCAGGAGAGGAACAAAGGGAGAGACAGGCGGAGAGACAGAAGGGAGAGACAAGAGGAGAGACAGAGGAGAGACAGCAGGGAGAGACAAACAGAGGAGAGAGACAGCAGGAGAGAGACAGCAGGGAGAGACAGCAGGAGAGACAGCAGGGAGAGACGCCAGGGAGAGACAGAGGAGAGAGACAGAGGGAGAGACAGCAGGGAGAGAGAGGACAGCAGGGAGAGACAGGCAGGGAGAGACAGCAAGGAGAGAGGGCAGCAGGAGAGGAGAGAGACAGCAGGGAAGAGGAGCAGAGGAGAGACAGCAAGGGAGACGCGGGAGACAGGGAGAGACAGCAAGGAGGAGGACAGCAGAGGGAGGAACAGCAGGGAAGAGGAGCAGGCAAGGGAGAGACAGAGGAGAGACAGGGAGGGAGAGACAGCAGGGAGAGGACAGAGGGAGAGACAGCAGGAGAGGAGAGGAGAGACAGAGAAGGAGGGAGAGACAGAAGGGGAGAGACAAACAGGGAGAGACAGAAGGAGAGACAGCAAAGAGAGACAGAGGGAGAGACAGGCAAGGGAGACAGCAGGGAGAGACAGCAGGGAGAGATCAGCATGGAGAAACAGCAGGGAGAAGACAGAGAGTGAGACAGCAGAGAGAACAGCATGGAAGAGACAGCAGTGAGAGACAGCAGGAGAGACAGCAGGGGAAGACAGACAGAGAGACCAGCAGGAGAGACAGCAGGGAAAAACAGCAGGAGAAACAGCAGGGAGAGACAGCAGGGAAGACAGCAGGGACACAGCGAGACAGCAGGAGAGAAGGCAGGGAGAGACAGCAGGGAGAGACAGCAGGGAGAGACAGCAGGGAAAACAGCAGGGAGAGACGGCAGGAGAGACAGCAGTGAGAGACAGCAGGGAAGACAGCAGGAGAGACCAAAAGAAAGAAGCAGGGAGAGACAGCAGGGAGAAACACAGGGAAGAAACAGCAGGGAGAGACAGCAGGAGAGAAGCGGAGAGGACACAGGAGAGACAGCAGGAGAGACCGCAGGAAGACAGCAGGAGAAACAGCACTGAGAACAGCAGTGAGAGACAAGCAGGTGAGAGGAGACAGCAGGAGAGAAGCAGGAAGAACAGCAGGAGAGATTAGCATGGAGAGACAGCAGGGAGAACAGCGGGGAGAGAACAGCAGGGAGAGACAGCAGGAGAAGACAGCCAAGAGACCAGCAGGAGAGACAGCAGGGACGAACAGCAGGGAGAGACAGCAGGGAGAGACAGCAGGAAAACACAGGAGAAACACAGGGAGAACAGCAGGGAGAGACAGCAGAGAGATACAGCAGGAGAGACCAGGAGGAGAGACAGCAAGAAGACAGCAGGGAGAGACTGCTGAGAGACAGCAAGAGAGACAGCAGGGAGAGGACAGCAGAGAGAGACAGCAGGGAAGACAGCAGGGAGAACAGCAGGAGAACAGCAGGGAGAGACCGCAGGAGAGACAGCAAGGGAGAGACACAGGGAGAGAACAGCAGGGAGAGACAGCAAGGAGAGACAGCAGGGAGAGACAGCAGGGAGAGACAGCAGGGAGAGACAGCAGGGACAGACAGCAGGGACAGACAGCAGGAGGACAGCATTCAGGAGAGACAGCAGGAGCATGCTCCATCTTAACAAGACACACTACTACAAGTCCTTACAAGACACACTACAGTCTTACAAGACACACTACAGTCTTACAAGACACACTACAGTCTTACAAGACACACTACAGTCTTACAAGACACAGTAAAGTCTTACAAGACACACTACAGTCTTACAAGACACACTACAGTCTTACAAGACACACTACAGTCTTACAAGACACACTACATCTTACAAACACACAACATCTTACAAGACACACTGCAAGTCTTACAAGACCACACTACATCTTACAAGACACACTAAAGTCGTACAAACTGACACATCTTAAAAGACACTACAGTCTTACTAGACACACTACAGTCACCAACTACAGCAGTCTTAAAAGACACTACAGTCCGAACAAGACATACTGAAGTCTTACAAACACAGTACTAGTCTTACAAAAGCACTACATCTTACAAACAACACCGTATCTTTCAAACACAGTCTATCTAACAAGAACACTGTATCTTACAAGACACTCTACAGTATTACAAGACACACTGTAGTCTTACAAGACAAACTGTAGTCTTTCAAGACACAGTCTAGTCTTACCAGAAACACTGTAGTCTTACAAGACACTCTACAGTATTACAAGACACACTACAATCTTACAAGAAACACTACAGTCTTACAAGACACATTGTAGTCTTACAAGACACACTCCAGTCTTATAAGACACACTACAGTCTTACAAGACACACTACAGTCTTACAAGACACACTAGAGTCGTAGAAGACACAGTCTAGTCTGCAAAGACACACTACAGTCTTACAAGACACACTACAGTCTAACAAGACACACTACAGTCTTACAAGACACACTAGAATCGTAGAAGACACAGTCTAGTCTGCCAAGACACACTACAGTCTAACAAGACCCTCTACAGTATTACAAGAACACTTACAAGTCTTACAAGACACACTTCAGTCCTACAAAGACACAGATAGTCTTACAAGAAACACACAGTCTTAGCAAGACACACTACAGTCTTACAAGACACCTTCAGTCTACAAGACCACTAATAGTCTTACAAGACACACTACAGCCTTAAAAGACCACTACAGTCTTCCAAGACACACTACAGTCCTTACAAGACACACTACATCTTACAAGACAAAGTCTACTCTTACAAGACACACTACAGTCTTACAAGACACACTACAGTCTTAAAAGACACACTACAGTCTTACAAGACACACTGCTGTCTTACACGACAAGTCTAGGTCTAACAAGACACACTACAGTCTTACCAAGACACACTGACGCCACTACAAGACTACACTACAGTCTTATACAGACCCAAAGTCAACTCTTACAAGACACACTACATCCTTACAAGACACACTTTACCTCTTAAAAGACAACACTACAGCCTTACAAGACACACTAGGGTCTTACAAGACACACTACAGTCTTACAAGACTGACTGTAGTCTTACAAAACACACTACAGTCTTACAAGACACACTACAGTGTTACAAGACACACTTCAGTCTTACTAGACACACTGTAGTCTTACAAGACACACTTCAGTCTTACAAGACACACTACGGTCTTACAAGTCACACTGTAGTCTTACAAGATGCACTGCAGTCTTACAAGACACACTACAGTTTTTCAAGACATAGTCCCTAGTCTTACTTAGACACACAACAGTCTTACAAGACACCGTAAAGTCTTACAAGACACACTACAGTCTTACAAGACAAACTAAAGTCTTGACAAAACTGACTCTGGTCTTACACACACACTACAGTCTAATAAGTCACACTGTAATCTTATCAAAAAACACACTACAAAGCCTTACAAGACACACTACGTCTTGCAAGACACACTACAGATCTAGCAAGACACACTACAGTCTTAACAAGACAACACTATAGCCTTACAATCACACTACAGTCTAAAGACGGCTGTATCTTACAAGACACACAACAGTCTTGCAAGACACACTACAGTCTTACATGACACACTACAGTCTTGCAGACACACTACAGATCTTGCAAGACACACTACAAGTCCTTACAAGACACACAATACCTACAATCACACTACAGTCGTGCCAAGACGGACAGTAGTCTACAAGACACACACAGTTCGTTGCAAGACACACTACAGTCTTACAAGACACACTAAATCTACAGTCTAACAATACACACTGTACCTTACAAGACACACAATCTCTACTAACACACTGTGTCTTAAAAGACAAACTGAAAGTCTTACAAGACACAGTCTTAGTCTACAAAAAACATACAGTCTTATCAAGACAAGCTGTAAGTCTTCAAGACACCGTCTATCTTACAAGAAACATTGTAGTCCTTACAAGAAAACACTACTGTCCTTACAAAACACACTGCAGTCTTACAGACACTCTACAGCCTTTCAAGACACAACGTAGTCTTACAAGACACACTACAGTCTTTCAAACACTCTGTAGTCCTTACAAGACACACTACAGCCTTACAATACACACTGTAGTCTTACAAGACACACTACAGTTCTTACAAGACACACAGCGTCTTACAAGACACACTACAGCCTTACAAGGCACATACTGTAGACTAACAAACACCACTACAGTCTTTCAATACACTCTGTAGTGCATACAAGACACACTAACAGCCTTACAAAACACACTGTAGTCTTACAAGACACACTACAGTCTTTCAAGACACTCTGTAGTCTTACAAGACACACTACAGTCTTACAAGACACACTACAGTCTTACAAGACACACTACAGTCTTACAAGAGACACTACAGTCTTACAAGACACACTACAGTCTTACAAGACATACTCTAGTCTTACAAGACACACTACAGTCTTACAAGACACACTAAAGTCTTACAAGACACACTACAGTCTTACAAGACACACTACAGTCTTACAAGACACACTACAGTCTTACAAGACACACTACAGTCCCTTTCAAGACACACTACAGTCTTACAAGACACAGTAAAGTCTTTCAAGACATAGTCTAGTCTTACAAGACACACTACAGTCTTACAAGACACACTACAGTCTTACAAGACACACTACAGTCTTACAAACACAGTAAAGTCTTTCAAGAACATAGTCTAGTCTTACAAGACACACTACAGTCTTACAAGACACACTAAAGTCTTACAAGACACACTACAGTCTTACAAGACACACTACAGTCTTACAAGACACACTACAGTCTTACAAGACACACTACAGTCTTTCAAGACACACTACAGTCTTACAAGACACACTACAAGTTCTTACAAGACACACTACAGTCTTTCAAGACACACTACAGTCTTACAAGACACACTACAGTCTAACAAGACACACTACAGTCTTACAAGACACACTACAGTCTTACAAGACACACTACAGTCTTACAAGACACACTAAAGTCTTACAAGACACAGTAAAGTCTTTCAAGACATAGTCCCAGTCTTACAAGACACACTACATTCTTACAAGACACACTACAGTCTTACAAGACACACTACAGTCTTACAAGACACACTACAGTCTTACAAGACACACTACAGTCTAAAAAGACACACTACAGTCTTACAAGACACACTACAGTCTTACAAGACACACTACAGTCTTACAAGACACACTAAAGTCTTTCAAGACACACTACAGTCTTACAAGACACACTACAGTCTTACAAGACACAGTAAAGTCTTTCAAGACATAGTCTAGTCTTACAAGACACACTACAGTCTTACAAGACACACTACAGTCTTACAAGACACACTACAGTCTTACAAGACACACTACAGTCTTACAAGACACACTACAGTCTTACAAGACACACTACAGTCTTACAAGACACAGTAAAGTCTTTCAAGACACACTACAGTCTTACAAGAAACACAACAGTCTTACAAGACACACTACAGTCTTACAAGACACACTACAGTCTTAAAAAGACACACTACAGTCTTACAAGACACACTACAGTCTTACAAGACACACTACAGTCTTACAAGACACAGTAAAGTCTTTCAAGACACACTACAGTCTTAAAAAGGACACACTACAGTCTTACAAGACACACTACAGTCTTACAAGACACACTACAGTCTTTCAAGACCCCACTACAGTCCCTTTCAAGACACACTACAGTCTTACAAGACACACTACAGTCTTACAAGACACACTACAGTCTTACAAACACAGTAAAGTCCTTTTCAAGACATAGTCTAGTCTTACAAGACACACTACAGTCTTACAAGACGCACTAAAGTCTTACAAGACACACTACAGTCTTACAAGACACACTACAGTCTTACAAGACACACTACAGTCTTACAAGACACAGTAAAGTCTTTCAAGACATAGTCTAGTCTTACAAGACACACTACAGTCTTACAAGACGCACTAAAGTCTTACAAGACACACAAAAGTCTTACAAACACTCACAGTCTTACAAGACACACTACAGTCTTACAAACACACTACAGTCTTACAAACACATACAGTCTTACAAGACACACTACAGTCTTACAAGACACACTACAGTCTTACCAGACACACTACAGTCTTACAAGACACACTACAGTCTTACAAGACACACTACAGTCTTACAAGACACACTACAGTCTTACAAGACACACTACAGTCTTACAAGACACACTACAGTCTTACAAGACACAGTAAAGTCTTTCAAGACATAGTCTAGTCTTACAAGACACACTAAAAGTCTTACAAGACGCAAATACAGTCTTACAAGACACACTACAGGGCTTACAAAAACACACCCACAGTCTTACAAGACACACTACCCGTCTTACAAGACACATAAAGTCTTTCAAGACATAGTCTAGTCTTACAAGACACACTACAATCTTACAAGACGCACTAAAGTCTTACAAGACACACTACAGTCTTACAAGACACACTACAGTCTTACAAGACACACTACAGTCTTACAAGACACACTACAGTCCTTACAAGACACACTACAGTCTTACAAGACACAAATACAGTCTTACAAGACACATAAAGTCTTTCAAGACACACTACAGTCTTACAAGACACACTAAAAGTCTTACAAGACACACTACAGTCTTACAAGACACAGTAAAGTCTTTCAAGACATAGTCTAGTCTTACAAGACACACTACAGTCTTACAAGACACACTAAAGTCTTACAAGACACACTACAGTCTTACAAGACACACTACAGTCTTACAAGACACACTACAGTCTTACAAGACACACTACAGTCTTACAAACACACTACAGTCCCTTTCAAGACACACTACAGTCTTTCAAGACACAGTAAAGTCTTTCAAGACATAGTCTAGTCTTACAAGACACACTACAGTCTTACAAGACGCACTACAGTCTTACAAGACACACTACAGTCTTACAAGACACACTACAGTCTTACAAGACACACTACAGTCTTTCAAGACACACTACAGTCTTACAAGACACACTACAGTCTTACAAGACACACTACAGTCTTACAAGACACACTACAGTCTTACAAGACACACTACAGTCTTACAAGACACAGTAAAGTCTTTCAAGACATAGTCTAGTCTTACAAGACACACTACAGTCTTACAATACACTACAGTCTTACAAGACACACTACAGTCTTACAAGACACACTACAGTCTTACAAGACACACTACAGTCTTACAAGACAAACTACAGTCTTACAAGACACACTACAGTCTTACAAGACACACTACAGTCTTACAAGACACACTACAGTCTTACAAGACACACTACAGTCTTACAAGACACAGTAAAGTCTTTCAAGACATAGTCTAGTCTTACAAGACACACTACAGTCTTACAAGACACACTACAGTCTTACAAGACACACTACAGTCTTACAAAACACACAAAAGTCTTACAAGACACACTAAAGTCTTACAAGACACACTACAGTCTTACAAGACACACTACAGTCTTACAAGACACACTACAGTCTTACAAGACACACTACAGTCTTACAAGACACACTACAGTCTTACAAGACACACTACAGTCTTACAAGACACACTACAGTCTTACAAGACATTGTCTAGTCTTACAGTATTCTCTCTTTTTCACTACTCTCCCTTCTTCACTGCTCTCCCTTCTTCCCTCTTCCCTCTTTACAACACTTCCATCTTCACTACTCTCCCTTCTTGCCTTCTTTCCCTTCTCTATTCTCCCTTCTTCACTGCTCTCCCTCTTTAACTTCTCTCCTTCACTACTGTCCCTTCTCTCATACTCTACCTTCTTCAATGTTCTCCCTTCTTTTATACCCTCCCTTCCTCATTACTCTTCCTTCTTCCCATCTCTCCCTTATTCCCTACTCTACCGTCTTCACTATTCTCCCTTTTTCACTACTCTCCCTTCTTCCCTACTCTGACTTCCTCACTTGTGTCCCTTCCTCCTTACTCTGCGTTCTTCACTACACTCCCTTCTTCTCGATTTACCCTTTCTTTCTTATTCTCTCTTCACTACTCTCCCTTATTCACTACTCTCCTTTCTTCCCAATATTCCTTCTTCACGACTCTCCCTTCCTTACTACTCTTCCTGTTTCACTACCCTCCCTTCTTGACTACTCTCCCTTTATCCCTACTCTTCCTTTTCTCCCTACTCTCCCTTTTTCCTTACTCTCGCTACTTCTCTGTTCTCCGTTCTTCTTTCCATTCTCCCGTCTTCCCCACTCTTCCTTTTTCCCTACTCTCCCTTCTTCGCTACTCTGCCTTCTTCCCTACTCTCCCTTCTTCCCTACTCTCCCTTCTTCCATACACTACCTTCTTTAAATACTCCTCCCGTCTTCCATACTCCCTTCTTTACAACTCTCCCTTCTTCGTTACTCTCCCTTCTTTGTTACATTCCCCTTCTTTTCCCACTGTCCATTTCCTATTCTCTCTTCACTGTTCTCCCTTCTCCCTCTTCTCTCTTCTTTATTACTCTCCCTTCTTATTACCCCCCTTCTTTGCTACTCTCCCTTCTTTCCTGCTCTCCTTTCTTCACTACTCCCCTTCTTCATTATTCTGCTCTTCCCTAATCACATTTCTTCCCTAATCTCCCTTCTTCCCCTACTCTTTCCTTCCTTGCACTCTCCCTTTTTCCCTACTCTCCCTTCTTCCATACTCTCCCTTCTTTTCTAAATCCCTTTTTCACCAACCCCTCCTTCTCACTACTCATCCTTCTTCCTTACTCTCCCTTCATCTTTACTCTACCTTCTTTATTCTTCTTTTTCCATTACTCTCCCTTCTTCACTACTCTCCCCCTTCGTCCTTACCCTCTTTTTCTTTGTTCTCCTTTCTTACCTATTCTCCGTTCTTCACTACTCTGCTTCTTCACTACTTTTCCTTCTTTCCCCGCTTTATCTTCTTCACTTCTATCCCTTCTCACTATTTCCCTTCTTAATTACTCTCCATTCTTCAGTACTCTCCCCTTCAGTACTATGCCTTCTTCCTACTATCCCTTCTTCACCATTTTCTCTTCTTTACTACTCTCCCTTCATCACTACTCTCCGTTCTTCATTACTGTCCCCCTTTCCCCCCTATTCTCCCTTCTTTAATAGTCATCTTTTTTCATTACTCTCCTTTCTTTATTATCCCTTCATTGTTCTCCCCCTTTTTCATTACTCTCCCTTCTTCACTACTCTCATTTTCTTCACACTCTCCCTTCACTATTCTGCCTTCTTCCCTAATCACCCTTCTTCCCTAAACTTCCTTCTTCCCTACTCCCCCCTTCTTCCCTACTCTCCATTTTTCTCTATTCTCTCTTCTTCCTTACTCTACCTTGTTCACTATTCTCCCTTGTTTTTTTACTCTCCCTTCTTTACTTCTCTCCTTTTTTCCACAATCTGCATTCTTAACTATTCTCTCTTCTTCCTACTCTCCCTTCTTCACTCATATCCCTTCTTCCTTTCTCTCTCCTCTTCACAATTTTCCCTTTTTTTTTCCCCCTTCTTCACTGCTCTCCCTTCTCCACTACCTCCCTACTTCCCTGATTTCATTTCTTTACTACTCTCCCTTGTTCACTACTACCTCACTCTTCCTTACTCTCCCTTCTTCACTAATCTCACTTTTTTTCACTTCTCTCATCTTCACACACTCCCTTCTTCCACACTCTCCTCACACTCTTCACTACTCTTCTCTTCTTTACCAATCTCCCTGTCTTCCCTTCTTTTCCTACTCTCTTCTCTTCACTACTCTCCCATCACTAACTCGGGGGGTCCCTTCTTCCCTCTTCTCTCTCTTTCACTGCTCTTCCTCTCCCTTTTTTCACTTCTCCTCATTTTCGTTCATGTCACTACTCGCCTTTGTTCCATAACTCCCTTTTTTTTTTTTCACTGCTATGCATTCTTCTCTAGTCTCTCTTTCCTCCCCTTTTTTTTTAAACTCTCCACTTCTCACCCCTTTTATCTCTTTATCCTTCCGTATTCTCCGTTTTTCATTACTACTCTCCCTTCTTCACTACTCTCCTCTTCTTCCTTTCTCCTCCTTTCTTTCACTACTCCCCTCTTCATTAGTCTACCTTCTTCCCTACTCTCTTCTTTTCCTACTCTCCCTTCTTCATTACATCTCACCATGGTATGTTCTCCATCCCCTTCACACACACTGAGGTTACATTAAATTAAACCATAATTTGTTACAGTTATAAAAGGTTTAATTTCTTTCATAACCTCTTTTATAATTATTCCTCTGTTTATAGTTGTGTCTAAGATGTTAACAAATGTTTCTCTCACAGTTTACATTGTTTCTTTTTCGTTTATGTTTGGATGCTGTCTACTTTGAGGCTACTTTCTTTGAAAGGTCTTAAATTGCTTATCACCAGCTGTTTTATTATAGATGTTTTTCTCTAATTTTTATCCTCATTTAAATCTCTTAGAAAAGTTTAAAGGTCCAAAATCTTTGTGTATTTTGGTGGACTTTGCTTTCTTTGGTAATTTTTCATGAGCTTAATTTTAGTGAATGTTAATCCGAAAACCTCTATTTAGTCTTCCCTATATTTTCAAATTTCCTTTAGTGCCTCTAAATAATTCTTGAGTTTTGAATGACTATAAGCATGACTCACGAAACTGTAATGACACAATTTCAAACAAACCATACTAAGAGCGGGGTTAGAACCCGCGATCAGAGAGTCTCAAAACTCCAGACCGTCGTGTTAGCCACTGGACCAGCTAGCTATAATAAGATTCATCCAAGTAAGTATATTTATACACCATTGGAAGGTTAGAATAGTCTTGAGCTAGAGTTCGTCACGGCCACGCTAGCTGGAGATTCGTCTGTAAAACTTGTATTTGTGGTCACAGTGGTGCCTATGCTAACCTTCCTATGATATAAATATACCTAGTTGGACGAATCTTATTTTGGCTAGCTGGTTCAGTGGAGTTTTGAGACTGATCGCGGGTTCTAACCCCGCCCGTGGTATGGTTTGACTATAAGCATGCTTATAACATATATTCTTGGGTTTTGAATAACTATAAGCATGGTTTGTTATAGCATAAATCGTTTCTCTAATTTGTAGCTTAATGTTCCTGATTATATAAGTTTTCCATTACAGCCGAAAACAATTATCGTTTTTTTCTGGAAATATAAACACAAATGCAGTATAATGTGATCCTTTATTGACAACGTTTCACCCACACAGTGGGCTTTATCAAGTCACACACGGATCTACCTGGGGTTGGAAGGTACGAGAGTATTTATGTTGAGGTCAGGTGAAGAATGCTGCATCTGATGATCTACCGGGTGGGGTTATAGAGTCTTGGGTAGCTTGGCAGGGGTATTGGACAAGTTGTAGACCTTCTGCAGTGTTCTTATGTGGGATAGCGATGAAGACGTTTCTTGGCGAGTGGTTCAGCTATGTTATAGAAGCCATTGTTCTGGTTGAAATTGTTGGTTACAGAGATAAGCGATGATTCCAGGATTCTTCTGTATTGAGTGTTGTCTTCTGTGGCTATAAGTCTTGAGTTTCTGTAGTTAATTAAATGGTTGTGTGAATTGCGATGTTGTACACAGGCATTCCTTGTATCGTCAGTCCTGCTTGCATATTGGTGTTCTGAAATGCGTGTTTGGAGGTCTCTTGATGTTTCGCCCACATATAATTTGTTGCAGTCATTACAAGGGATTATGTATACCCCTGCAGAGGATGGAGGCTTGTCCTGTCTACTACTGGTGATTGTCCTTGATGGTCGTGGTTGTGGAGGTAGATACTTGGAACGATGTTTTGGCAAAGATGTTGGGAACATGTTTGGCAATGGAGTTGTTGGGGAGGACTATGTATCTCTTCTCGGCAGTGTCTTCTCTGGGTGTGTTGAAGATGTTTAATGCCCGCCGTCTGCAGTCTCTGATGAAGTGACGAGGATAGTGGAGTTTAGAAAATACTTGTTCAATTATAGTGCATTCTTCCTCAAGGAACTCATTGCTGCAGATTCTGAGTGCACGTAGGAAGAAGCCTATAATCACACCACGTTTGGTTTTGGTGTCGTGGTGAGAGGTAGAAGTGGAGAAGATCGTTTTGGTTGGGGGGTTTTTTCGATAGACTTTAAAACGAAGTTCGTGGTCAGCTTTGCAGAGCAGAACATCAAGGAAAGGAAGAGTGTTGTCGACTTCTTCTTCAAGTGTGAACTGGATTGAAGGCTCGACCTGGTTGAGCTTGTCTTGGAGAGCTTGAACGTTGAAGCGTTTAGGAGTTATGAGGAGAATGTCGTCAACATAACGGAGCCAGGTGACAGACGAAGGAATGATGGTGGAGAAACGTTCGGCTTCTAGATGTTCCATGTATAAGTTCGCCAGGACTGCACTGAGTGGCGAACCCATGGGTAGTCCAAAAGTCTGCTGAAAGAAGTGATTTTCGAAGGAGGAAACACGTAAAGCCAACACATAGTTCAACAAGGTCGATGAAATCGCTGGCTGGAATGGGAAGATCAAGTGAATCGTCAATTTTCCTGCGCAAGAGATCGATGGCTTGTGTAGTAGGTACTTTGGTGAATAGGGAAGTCACGTCAAGGCTGGAAAGTTTCTTGTTCCTGATGTTGATGTTGCGAATGCGATTGAGGAGATCACCCGAGTGTTTGAGATGTGCTGGACTGATAGTGCCCAAGAGTTTGGAGAGGTGTTTGGCGAGAATTCCTGAGAGCTGGTGGGGAGGCACTGCCTATTCCCGAGGATATGGGCCTCAGTGGGATACCAGGCTTGTGAGTCTTTGGCAGGCCGTACATTCTGGCAGGTCTGGGGTTGCTGGGCATGGTGTGCAGAAGTTTCTTCCCTTGTTCTGAGCCCCTCAGAATGCGGCGAGTCCTTTGAAGAAAAGTTTTAGTAAGGTTGTCCACTTGGTTAGTTGTGAGAGGTTTGTAGGTATCTGGGTCATTAAGTAGATTGAGCATTTTGTTCCTGTAATCGTCAGTGTTCATGATAACAACACCACCTCCTTTATCAGCGGTGGTGACCCTGATGGTCGTGTCTTCTGCTAACCTTTGAGTGCATTGATGTAACGTCGAGGTATGACTGTGGAGCTGCGTGTTGAGATGGCTGCTGAGATGATGCCTTGAAGATAGCCTTTTTGGAAGTCGGAGTCCTTGTGTCTGTAGATTTTGGCGATGAAATTGAGGTCTTGTTTTGGTTTCGTAATTCCTGTTGCGAATTTGAGGCCTAAGCTGAGGGCTTCAGTTTCTGTGGTTGACAGTGGACGAGATGAAAGGTTTTGAATAATTTCAGGTCTTCCTAAACTTTTCCAATTACTATTATCGCAGAGTGTTTGTAGTTTCCTAGTAAGTCTGATCTTCTGTTGAACATTCGCTGTGGTAACTCTGCTGCGAATGATTTCGGCGGTGCGTCTGTTCATGTTGCCCCGGAGTGTTGTGCCTAGTGTTCTGGCTAGGAGAAAAGCTTCCTTTGTAGCATTGTTTAAGTCATCTGCACACTCTTCAAGGTAGGTCCGAGCTGTAGCGGAGAAAGGTGGTTTGATGTTGGCAATTTGAGGAGGTGTAGATCTTGGTAAGACCATTTCTTGGATGCAATCACGAAGAAAATTGTGTCTGTTGCGAAGTGAGTAAGCCTTTAGAAGAAGGTCTACAACTTGTCCAATACCCCTGCCAAGCTACCCAAGACTCTATAACCCCACCCGGTAGATCATCAGATGCAGCATTCTTCACCTGACCTCAACATAAATACTCTCGTACCTTCCAACCCCAGGTAGATCCGTGTGTGACTTGAAAAAGCCCACTGTGTGGGTGAAACGTTGTCAATAAAGGATCACATTATACTGCATTTGTGTTTATATTTCCATTGTGTCGGTATTTTATACCATTTATTTCCATCGTTTTTTTCTGTTGATAATTTCTCTTGATAGCACCGAATTATTCGGAGTCTTTCAAAATTTTAAGAATAATCTTTGTACGCATAGTTTCGAGGTTTTGAGGGGCTGGGGCTGAGCTCTAGCACTTGGCCCATCTTTAAATTTACGACATACTTGAATTAGCTTTGTCATATAGCATTTACTTTTGGCTGCCACTGAGCGTTTTTCTGCATAAGTCAACATTTAATTACTTTACCAGAGTATGATCAGTGTTTCTCTTACCTGAGTTTTCATATATTTAATTATTGGTGTATCACCCTTCCTAGTCTTCTTTTTCTCTTTATCCTTGTTGCTACTCTCCTTCATCATCTCCTTCCCATTTACCTGAAAAATATCTAAATTTAAAAAAAAATATTCATAGTAACATACTGAAAATATGAAAAAATATGTTTGTAATATATTATTTTAATTACAACACTACAAATATTCAGCAATCTCTAGAACTGCAGTGCAAACTCTGGCCACTACAAGAAGCACTGCACACTAGTTTTCCCTTATTCTTAATACGCTTTACAGTGCAAAAAACATGAGGGAGAGTTGAATGATAGTTCAAGACCTTTCGTATTGCAATCAATACATCATCAGGAGCTTGCAATGTTTGCAGAAAAAAATGAGGAATTCAAGAAAATGCGTTCAGAGGAAGCGTGTCTGCTTGAATGAGGTAGGGGGAGCAGGAGTACAGGAGGCAGGAGGTAGGAGACAGGAGGCTGGAGCAGAAGGTCAGAGGCAGGAGGCGGGAGGAAAGGAGGCAGAAAGCAGAAGCAGGAGGCAGGAGCAGGAGGCAGGAGCAGGAGGCTGGAGGCAGAAAGCAGGAGGCAGAGGAGGGGAGGATGTAGGAGACAGGAGGCTGGAGGCAAAGGCAGGAGGCAGAAAGGCAGGAGGCAGGAGGCAGGAGGCAGGAGGCAGAGGCAGGAGGCAGAGTCAGGAGACAGGAGGCTGGAGGCAGGAGGCAGGAGACGGGAGGCTGGAGGCAGGAGCAGAGCGGGAGGCAGGAGGCAGGAGGCAGGAGGCAGGAGGCAGGAGACAGGAGGCTGGAGGCAGGAGGCAGGAGACAGGAGGCAGGAGGCAGGAGGCGGGAGGCAGGAGACAGAGCAGGAGGCAGGAGGCAGGAAGCAGGAGGCAGGAGGCAGGAAGCAGGAGGCAGGAGGCAGGAAGCAGGAAGCAGGAGGCAGGAGGCAGGAGGCAGGAGGCAGGAAGCAGGAGGCAGGAGGCAGGAGGCAGGAGGCAGGAGGCAGGAGGCAGGAGGCAGGAGGCAGGAGAAGGAGGCAGGAGGCAGAGACAGGAGGCAGGAGGCAGGAGGCAGGAGGCAGGAGGCAGGAGGCAGGAGGCAGGAGGCAGGAGGCAGAGACAGGAGGCAGGAGGCAGGAGGCAGGAGGCAGGAGGCAGGAGGCAGGAGACAGGAGGCAGGAGGACAGGAGGCTGGAGGCAGGAGACAGAAGGCAGGAGGCAGGAGGCAGGAAGCAGGAGGCAGGAGGCAGGAAGCAGGAGGCAGGAGGCAGGAAGCAGGAGCAGGAGGCAGGAGGCAGGAGGCAGGAGGCAGGAAGCAGGAGGCAGGAGGCAGGAGGCAGGAGGCAGGAGGCAGGAGGCAGAGGAGGCAGGAGGCAGGAGGCAGGAGACAGGAGGCAGGAGGCAGAAGACAGGAGGCAGGAGGCAGGAGGCAGGAGGCAGGAGGCAGGAGGCAGGAGGCAGGAGGCAGGAGGCAGAAGCAGGAGGCAGGAGGCAGGAGGCAGGAGGCAGGAAGGCAGGAGGCAGGAGACAGGAGGCAGGAGGCAGGAGGCAGGAGAACAGGAGGCAGGAGGCAGGAGGCAGGAGGCAGGAGGCAGGAGGCAGGAGGCAGGAGGCAGGAGGCAGGAGGCTGGAGGCAGGAGGCAGGAGGCAGGAGACAGGAGGCTGGAGGCAGGAGGCAGGAGACAGGAGGAAAGGAGGCAGGAGGCAGGAGGGCAGGAGGCAGGAGGCAGGAGGGCAGGAGACAGGAGGCAGGAGGCAGGAGGCAGGAGACAGGAGGCTGGAGGCAGGAGGCAGGAGACAGGAGGCAGGAGGCAGGGAGGCAGGAGGCAGGAGACAGGAGGCAGGAGGCAGGAGGCTGGAAGCAGGAGGCAGGAGGCAGGAAGCAGGAGGCAGGAGGGCAGGAAAGGCAGGAAGGAGGAGGCAGGAGGCAGGAGGCAGGAGGCAGGACAAGACAGGAGGCAGGAGGCAGGAGGCAGGAGGCAGGAGGCAGGAGGCAGGAGGCAGGAGACAGGAGGCAGGAGGCAGAAGACAGGAGGCAGGAGGCAGGAGGCAGGAGGCAGAGGAGGCAGGAGCAGGAGGCAGGAGGCAGGAGGCAGAAGACAGGAGGCAGGAGGCAGGAGGCAGGAGGCAGGAGGCAGAGGCAGGAGGCAGGAGGAAAGAGGCAGGAGGCAGGAGGCAGGAGACGGGAGGCGGAGCAGGAGGCAGGAGGCAGGAGGAGGACAGGAGGCAGGAGGCAGGAGGCAGGAGCAGGAGAAAGGCAGGAGGCAGGAGGCAGGAGGCAGGAGGCAGGAGGCGGGAGGCAGGAGGCAGGAGGCAGGAGGCGGGAAGACAGGAGGCAGGAGGCAGGAGGCAGGAGGCAGGAGGCAGGAAGGCAGGAGGCAGGAGGCAGGAGGCAGGAGGCAGGAGGCAGGAGGACAGGAGGCAGGAGGCAGGAGGCAGGAGGCAGGAGGCAGGAAAGCAGGAAGCAGGAGGTAGGAAAGGCAGGAGGGGCAGGAGGCAGGAGGCAGGAGGCAGGAGGAAGGAGGCAGGAGGCAGGAGGCAGGAGGCAGGAGGCAGGAGGAAAGGGTGGAGACAGGAGGCAGGAGGCAGGAGGCAGGGGGACAGGAGGCCAGGAGGCAGGAGGCAGGAGGCAGGAGGCAGGAGGCAAGGAGGCAGGAGGCAGGAGGCAGGAGGAGGAGGCAGGGGGGCAGGAGGAGGAGGCAGGAGGCAGGAGGCAGGAGGCAGGAGGCAGGAGGCAGGAGGCAGGAGGCTGGAGGCAGAAGGGGCAGGAGCAGGAGGCAGGAGACAGGAGGCAGGAAGCGGGGAAGCAGGAGGAGGAGGCAGGAGAGGCAGGAGGGCAGGAGGCAGGAGGCAGGAGGCAGGAGGCAGGAGGCAGGAGGCAGGAGGCGAGGGGGACAGGAGGCTGGAGGCAGAAGGCAGGAGGCGGGAAAGGCAGGAGGCAGGAGACAGGAGGCAGGAAGCAGGAAGCAGGAGGTAGGAGGCAGGAGGCAGGAGGCAGGAGGCAGGAGGCAGGAGGCAGGAGGCAGGAGGCAGGAGGCAGGAGGCAGGAGGCAGGAGGCAGGAGGCAGGAAGCAGGAAGCAGGAGGTAGGAGGCAGGAGGCAGGAGGCAGGAGGCTGGAGGCAGGAGGCAGGAGGCAGGAGGCAGGAGGCAGGAGGCAGGAGGCAGGAGGCAGGAGGCAGGAGGCAGGAGGCAGGAGGCAGGACAGTATTTAATCTAATGAAGAGCTGGACACAAAAGATAATTTATATCTGAATTATTACCTCACTCTATTTCAAACATTCCACTACGTGCTCAACAGATAATTTACCGCTATATGTTTAGTTAATTCAAGCTAATGAATTATGAATTGTTATGATGCTGGGAAGACCATAGTATAGTTCTGTACTTTTTTCATATTATATATAATAGAGTGGACTTGGATTGAATCATTCACATTCTGTCTTTTAAGTATACTCATTACTTACAATATATTTCCTAGTTCTTGAAGAACACAAATTTTTTTTTCATAATGTTAATGTAAAAATTTTTAATTTTGCACCAAAAGAATTTAGAAAACTTACCTAACCTTATTATAACAAGAACAATTTATTTTAGCCTAACCCAACTATATATATTTTAGATTTGCTTACAAATAATTTAATACTAAAGAAAACAAAGTTAAATATATTTTCTCGTTAGGTTCAGAATGATTTTGGCGAAAATTATTGCATACACAAATTTTCGCTTGTCCTATATGGCAAGATGAACGTTGCCTATTTAAGCCAAGATCGCAAATTCTGCCTATTCGGCACGACACATATATATATATATATATATATATATATATATATATTATATATATATATATATTATATAATATATTATATATATATATATTATATATATATATAATATATATATATATATATTAATATATATATATATATATATATACATATATGCAATAAGATCACGGTAAACAGGTGATTTCAGAATATGCAAAACAACCACTCTGAAAGAATAGAGAAATTCCAAGCGCTTTCGTGACTACTCACATTATCAAGGAACTATGAAAGTAAAGCATCCAAGGAAGCTATATAAGGGATGTGGCCAGCACCTCACTATCAGATCCCACAACGGTTTATTAAACACTTGACGCGCGCCGGCCCAACTGGACGGTCTCCACAGACTCCTAAGTGCAGCACTCACCCTTTTCCCTCATCAATTCTATGATTCACCTCATCTTTCATAGACCCATCCGCTGACACTTCCACTCCCAAATATGTGAATACGTTCACCTCCTCCATACTCTCTCCCTCCAATCTGATATCCAATCCTTCATCTCCTAATCTTTTTGTTATCCTCATAACCTTACTCTTTCCTGTATTCACCTTTAATTTTCTTCTTTTGCACACTCTACCAAATTCATCCACCAATCTCTGCAACTTCTCTTCAGAATCTCCCAAGAGCACAGTGTCATCAGCAAAGAGCAGCTGTGACAACATATATATAAATTTTATATATATATATATATATTTTATATGTTTTTCATATATATATATATATATATATATATATATAATATATTTATATATATATTATATTATATATATAATATATATTATATTATATGTCCACCCCCAAATATCTTAATACATTCACCCCCTCCATACTCTCCCCCTCCAATTTGATATCCAATTTTCATCAACCTAATCTTTTTGTT
The DNA here is from genome assembly GCF_026875155.1 of Cherax quadricarinatus. NCBI lineage: Eukaryota > Metazoa > Arthropoda > Malacostraca > Decapoda > Parastacidae > Cherax > Cherax quadricarinatus. The sequence continues at coordinate 30,442,978 of NC_069450.1, forward strand.
ATCCTCATAACCTTACTCTTTCCTGTATTCACCTTTAATTTTCTTCTTTTGCAACACCCTACCAAAATCATCCACCAATCTCTGCAACTTCTCTTCAGAATCTCCCAAAGAGCACATTTGTAAACAGAAAAGAGCAGCTGTGACAACTCCCACTTTGGTGTGTGGATTCTTTATCTTTTAACTCCACGCCTTTCCCAAAGGACCCTCGCATTTACTTCTCTTACAACCCCATCTATAATAAAATTAAACAACCACGGTGACATCACAAATCCTTGTCTAAGGCCTACTTTTACTGGGAAAAAATTTCCCTCTTTCCCCTACATTCTCTAACTTGAGCCTCACTATCCTGTAAAAAATCTTCACTGCTTTCAGTAACCTACCTCCTACACCATACACCTGCAAACATTGCCACATTTTCCCCCTATCCACCCCGTCATACGCCTTTTCCAAATCCATAAATGCACCCCAAAGACCTCTTTAGCCTTATCTAAATACTACTGTTCACTTTTTATGTTTCACTGTAAAACCCTGGTCCACACACCCCTACCTTTCCTAAAGCCTCCTTGTTCATCTGCTATCCCATTCTCCGTCTTACTTTAAGTCTTTCAATAATAACTCTACCATACACTTTACCAGGTATATTCAACAGACTTATCCCCCTATAATTTTTTTCACTCTTTTTATCCCATTTGCCTTTATACAAAGGAACTTGCATGCTCTCTGCCAATCCTAGGTACCTTTACCCTCTTCCATACATTTATTAAATAATTGCTCCAACCACTCCAAAAACTATATCCCACGTGCTTTTAACATTTCTATCTTTATCCCCTCAATCCCGGCTGCCTTACCCCTTTCATTTTACCTACTGCCTCACGAACTTCCCCACACTCACACTGGCTCTTCCTCACTCCTACATGATGTTATTCCTCCTTGCCCTATACACGAAATCACAGCTTCCCTATCTTCATCAACATTTAACAATTCCTCAAAATATTCCCTCAATCTTCCCAATACCTCTAAACTCTCCATTTAATAACTCTCCTCTCCTATTTTAAACTGACAAATCCATTTGTTCTCTAGGCTTTCTTAACTTGTTAATCTCACTCCAAAACTTTTTCTTATTTTCAACAAATTTGTTGATAACATCTCACCCACTCTCTCATTTGCTCTCTTTTTACATTGCTTCACCACTCTCTTAACCTCTCTCTTTTTCTCCATATACTCTTCCTTCCTTGCATCACTTCTATTTTGTAAAAACTTCTCATACGCTAACTTTTTCTCCCTTACTACTCTCTCTTTACATCATCATTCACCAATCGCTCCTCTTCCCTCCCACTTTCACTTTCCTGTAACCACAAACTTCTGCTGAACACTCTAACACTACATTTTTAAACCTACCCCATACCTCTTCGACCCCATTGCCTATGCTCTCATTAGCCCATCTATCCTCCAATAGCTGTTTATATCTTACCCTAAACTGCCTCCTCTTTTAGTTTATAAACCTTCACCTCTCTCTTCCCTGATGCTTCTATTCTCCTTGTATCCCATCTACCTTTTACTCTCAGTGTAGCTACAACTAGAAAGTGATCTGATATATCTGTGGCCCTCTATAAACATGTACATCCTGAAGTCTACTCAACAGTCTTTTATCTACCAATACATATCCAACAAACTGTCATTTCGCCCTACATCATATCTTGCATACTTATTTATCCTCTTTTTCTTAAAATATTGTATTACTATAACTAAACCCCTTTCTATACAAAGTTCAATCAAAGGGCTCCCATTATCATTTACACCTGGCACCCCAAACTTACCTACCACACCCTCTCTAAAAGTTTCTCCTACTTTAGCATTCAGGTCCCCTACCACAATTACTCTCTCACTTGGTTCAAAGGCTCTATACATTCACTTAACATCTCCCAAAATCTCTCTCTCTCCTCTGCATTCCTCTCTTCTCCAGGTGCATTCACGCTTATTATGACCCACTTCTCGCATCCAACCTTTACTTTAATCCACATAATTCTTGAATTTACACATTCATATTCTCTTTTCTCCTTCCATAACTGATCCTTCAACATATGCTACCCCTTCCTTTGCTCTAACTCTCTCAGATACTCCAGATTTAATCCCATTTATTTCCCCCCACTGAAACTCTCCTACCCCTTCAGCTTTGTTTCGCTTAGAGCCAGGACATCCAACTTCTTTTCATTCATAACATCAGCAATCATCTGTTTCTTGTCATCCGCACTACATCCACGCACATTCAAGCATCCCAGTTTTTATAAAGTTTTTCTTCTTCTCTTTTTTAGTAAATGTATACAGGAGAAGGGGTTACTAGCCCATTGCTCCCGGCATTTTAGTCGCCTCATACGACACACATGGCTTATGGAGGAAAGATTCTTTTCCACTTCCCATGGACAATAGAAGAAAAAAAGAAGAACAAGAGCTATTTAGAAAAAGGAGAAAAACCTAGATGTATGTATATATATTTGCATGTGCGTGTCTGTGAAGTGTGACCAAAGTGTAAGTAGGAGTAGCAAGATATCCCTTTTATCTAGCGTGTTTATGAGACAGTGTTTATATATATATATATTATATATATATATATATATATATATATATATATATATATATATATTATATATATATATATATATATATATATATATATATATATATATAATATATATATATAAATATATATATCCTAGGTAGTAGGTTGGTAGACAGCAACCGCCCAGGGAGGTACTACCGTCCTGCCAAGTGAGTGTAAAACGGAAGCCTGTAATTGTTTTACATGATGGTAGGATTGCTGGTGTCTTTTTTCTCTCTCATAAACATGCAAGATTTCAGGTACGTCTGTCATGTAGGGGGGTAATGATTGAATGGGATATAAGTGGAATATGGGAGTAAGGGATTATGTAGGCAGGGGAGAGGCAGGCGCGGTGTTAGGAGTGAGATGATTAGCGGAGGTAGGTAGGTAATGACAGGTCAGTGGTGACCACCACGACACTCTCATTAACTCTACCCTACTCACTAACATATGCCTCGCCCACTCTTCACTCATATAAACATAATAAAATATGAGAAATAGGAATAGCTAATAACGGGGACAGTGAATATTACTATTCTACTCAAACACAGTTTATTATTACGTCTTTGTACCATAATATATTTGGGCACAGAACATTATTGTGGTTTAGATAAAAATGGGGTGGTACACATAAGCAGTGAGACAGGGAAACACAATCAACTTGACCAAAATGAATATAACTTACAATATAGCACAGAGGACAGTTCACTACAGGAACTAAGCCACAGGTCCCAAGACCTACACAGCACGAGTACTGCGCCAAGCCAGTACTCTGCCCAATGCCTCCAACAGTTCCTCCAGAGACTTCGCAGCCTTCTCCCGAGCCCTGCACCCCAGCAGGCAGCTCCTCTCGAAAGTCTCTGCTGAGAGCTCTGCACCCCAGGCCCCGAGCTCTGCCCCAATCTCCTGATCATGCTCTTCCTTGGGTTTTATGGTGGTCCTAGCACCCTCCACAAAACCCCGTGTGCGACCTGAACGCCCGGATCTGACGCCAGTGACGAAACAAAAGGGGCTGATACATAAGCTGAAAAGGCGTGTCTCTGACAGACATTTGCCAAGGCAAGGTGGGCCATATAATTGGTTAAATTAGGGGCTCCCCAGAGACCTCACAAGCCCAGCTGGACTATATCACATCCCCCTTTCTCCCCCAATTTAAAATATCTGAGAACTAGGACAATTTGTCCTAGTTATTAGACTATTTTAATCCTAATCCCTAAAATATATTACAATACAAAGACAAAAATTATACATAATACAATTATATTTCCCTCAACCTCCTCAACTACCACAAGGCAGCATAATCAGTACACCTGGCAGTTGACCAGCATAATAGTTGGTCTCTGGTGCAAAGCCTCCTTACCCGTCATTTCTCCTTAAACCTAAATATCGGGCTCCAGTGCCTTCCCTACTTCTACTAGAAATGCACTAGCCAATGCTAGTCACCTCGCACGTTAACCATTGGGCCAAACCTCTCTAGGCTTCTATGGCGTGGAAAACTGCTCCAACGGGTTGCATTCTTTCAAGTAACTCCAACTGGACCACTTCACGACCACCAAGGTCGCATTTTCGGCACACTTCACATGCACACTACAACATCTGAAAATCGAGACAGGGCAGGCATCGCAGCTAAGACCCTCCATTATCCTATGCCACTACTAGGATTCACTGGCCTCATAAAACAAGGCGGCCATAATCACTGGACCGTATTCAAGGTCACCTTATTTTACACAGGTAACACTAACACTTCTGGCAAGTCAAAGTAGGCTGGGGACATCTCACACTCTTAATTGTCTCTCATGGCTGGCAGGGCATCCCCGCATACCTGTCGTACCGGTCGACCAACAAGGCAGGACACACCTCCATACCGCCCTTGAAAGCAGGCTGGTCCCCAGCAGCTGGAGTCCATCTCCGCGGCTCACGTCCTTCCACATCTCCGAGGATGGCAACTCCTTCATAGTAGATTCTCCTCTCCTGGCACACCAGCCAGAATCCCTCACACACCACTGCAGCATCACCGCCATCTCCTCCTCTTGAGCTAGGCAGCATCGCAGCATCACAGCACGGCCGTATCACAGCAGAATACAGCACGGCCACAGCATCGCATCACGGTCCCAGCATCACAGCACGGCCGCAGCATCTCAGCATCACCGCACGACCGCAGCATCTCAACATCACAGCACGGCCGCATCACAGCCCGGCCACAGCATAGCAGACAGCATCACAGCACAGCCACAGCATAGCCGACAGCATCACAGCAGCCGACATCAGCAGTAGCAGGCTATGGTCAGTTGCTCGAGGTGAGGTGAGGTCACTTCAGGTCATCAACAGCAGGTGCGGTCACCCATCCCTGGCAACTGCGGGTAACTGGCGGTCCGCAGGTAATGGTCACAGAGGCTGGGTGACGCAGACAGACACCCACTACACTGGATGACAGACCAGGGCAGCAATACATCTACTGGGGCACATCAGCTGGGTGACTGGGCATATCAGCTGGGTGACTGGGCACATCAGGTGGAGAGCAATCATAGGCAACTCTTCAATGGGTGACAGTTGTGGGCTAGTCTTCAAAGGCGGGCTGGGTGACTTCTCATTCCTCTGTAAATATTCAATTTCGGCCAGTAATTGCTTCCCTCAAAAGTCTCACCCAAATACTGATATTCTCCACCATTTATCTCAAACCAACAACCAACTCCACCAAATATAATAATACAACCACACAATTACTCAGACCCACCTTCAAAAAAAAAAAAAGGTCAGTTAAGGTCACTAGGATTATAATATCTATAATAACACACAAAATCAAATGGTAGCATAAGCATAACCGAGCAGTCAAAAATAAGGCACATGGGACTGGTTCCTACTATAAAAATCATAAGAACCACCACCGCTTAGACACCATGTCATGTAGGGGGGTAATGATTGAATGGGAAATAAGTGGGGAATATGGGAGTAAGGGATTATGTAGGGAGGGGAGAGGCAGGCGAGGTGGTAGGAGACTGGTATGCGGAGGTAGGTAGGTAGGTAATGACAGGTCAGTGGTGACCACCACGACACACTCACTACGCTACTCACTAACATATGCCTCGCCCACTCTTCACTCATATAAACATAATAAAATATGAGAAATAGGAATAGCTAATAAAGGGGACAGTGAATATTACTATTCTACTCAACCACAGTTTATTATTAAGTCTTTGTACAATAATATATTTGGGAACAGGAGTACATTGTGGTTTAGACAAATGGGATGGTACACATAAGCAGTGAGACAGGGAAATACAATCAACTTGACGAAAATGAATATAACTTACAATATAGCACAGAGGACAGTTCACTACAGGAACTAAGCCACAGGTCCCAAGACCTACACAGCACGAGTAATGCGCCAAGCCAGTACTCTGCCCAATGCCTCCAACAGTCTCCTCCAGAGACTTCAGCAGCCTTCTCCCGAGCCCTGCACCCCAGCAGCAGCTCCGCTCGAAGTCTCAGCTCAGGAGCTCTGCACCCAGGCCAGAGCTTCGCAGGAATCTCCTGATCATGCTCTTCCTTGGGCTTTTATGGTGGTCCTAGCACCCTCCACAACCACGTGTGCGACCTGACGCCTGGATCTGACGCCAGTGACGAACAAAGGAGCTGATACATAAGCTGAAAAGGCGTGTCTCTGACAGACATTTGCCAAGGCAAGGTGACCATATAATTGGTTAAATTAGGTCTCCCCAGAGACCTCACAAGCCCAGCTGGACTACATCACACGTCTTGCTACTTCTACTTACACTTAGGTCACACTACACATACATGTACAAGCATATATATACACACCCCTCTGGGTTTTCTGCTATTTTCTTTCTAGTTCTTGTTCTTGTTTATTTCCTCTTATCTCCATGGGGAAGTGGAACAGAATTCTTCCTCCGTAAGCCATGCGTGTTGTAGGAGGCAACTAAAATGCCGGGAGCAAGGGGCTAGTAACCTCTTCTCCTGTATATATAATGCTAAATGTAAAAGGAGAAACTTTCGTTTTTCCTTTCGGGCCACCCCGCCTCGGTGGGATACGGCTGGTGTGTTGAAAGAAAGAATATACATTTATATATATATATATATATATATATATATATATATATATTATATATATATATATATATATATATATATTATATGTATAAATATGCTATAAGATCACGGTAAACAGGTGATTTCAGAATATGCAAAACAACCACTCAGAAAGAATAGAGAAATTCCAAGCGCTTTCGTGACTACTCACATTATCAAGGAACTATGAAAGTAAAGCATCCAAGGAAGCTATATAAGGGATGTGGCCAGCACCTCACTATCAGATCCCACAACGGTTAAACACCTGACGTGCGCCGACCCAACTGGACGGTTCCTTTGCACAAGTCACCAACAAACTATTCTACCCAAGAAAATTTAAAAATTATTATTTGTCCAGTGTATTATTAAATTCTTCACAAATTCTATTTAATAATACACTGGACAAATAATAATTTTTAAATTTTCTTGGGTAGAATAGTTTGTTGGTGAGTTGTGCAAAGGAACCGTCCAGTTGGGTCGGCGCACGTCAGGTGTTTAACCGTTGTGGGATCTGATAGTGAGGTGCTGGCCACATCCCTTATATAGCTTCCTTGGATGCTTTACTTTCATAGTTCCTTGATAATGTGAGTAGTCACGAAAGCGCTTGGAATTTCTCTATTCTTTCAGAGTGATTGTTTTGCATATATATATATATATATATATATATATATATATATATATATATATATATATATATATATATATATATATATATATATATATATATACATATATATATATATATTATATATATATATATATATATATATATATATATATATATATATATATATATATATATATATATATATATATATATATATATATTAACGAAAGCACAAAACAGTGGTATTGAAACATTTACCAGACAGTGGCTAGTCGAGATTAAATCCAGTGAAACATTCTCCCGCCTCAAAAGACAGAACAACGTTCACATTGCATATATTAATGATATTCCAACTTATCAGAGTGAAAAATTTACCATCCGTATCTATGGTATCCTTGGAAAGATGAACAGCTGACCCTTGGTGGTGACCTAACCTTGATAATACTGCGGAAATGTCTACACTGTGATCGATCCTGTAAAATAAAGACGAGTTACATTTAATGTAATGAATTTATTTAATATACATTATAACGCAGAGTAGTGCTGACATGTCTATTAAGTGGTATTTATTTCGTCAGGTGGGCGCCGGGGAAATATATTCATTCTATTCTGAGACTAGAAAGTTTGTTACTTCTTCAATAACATAAGCACGATTTTAGCATTTATAAATGAATATATACGTTATAGCATAACATATATAATTTTGCACATATAAGACGCATATGCTCTTATAAAACGATTAGAGAGAATTTTGATTGAATTACCATCCATGGAAATACTCTTGTGAATGTTTCTCATGAAATGAAAAAATAATCTAGCCATACAAGCCTAATTTATTCTGAACTAGATGGGTTTCTGTTAATAAGAACATAAGAACATAAGAAAGGAGGAACACTGCAGCAGGCCTGTTGGCTGCTACTTTCTTCAACAGTCTTTGGTGCGGAACTCTATCAAATGCCTTACTAAAATCCAAGTAAACAATATCAAATTCTTTATTGTGGTCAACAGCCTCAAAAGCTTTACTGAAGAAAGTTAATAAATTAGTTAGACAAGACCGGCCTCTTGTGAATCCATGCTGAGTATCATTAATCAAGCTATGCTTATCAGAGGGTTCTTA
>NC_069450.1:30451883-30468715 GCF_026875155.1 Cherax quadricarinatus
CAGCGCCTTGTTCTGGACACGCTGCAGTTTAAGTAAGTTTGTTTTTGCTGCAAGAGAGAGGGCTAGAGGAGAGTAAGTTATCAGAGGACGTATTAGGGATTTGTAGAGGTGTAGTTTGGTGCGTTGAGAGGCATGTTTCAGCTTGTAGAGGCCCGCAAGGGCCTTACTAGCTATTGCATGCCTTGAGTGAATGTGTCCGTGTAAACGAAGAAGGTAGTCAAGATTAACACCAAGGACAGTGACAGATTGTGTGATAGGGAAGTAAGTGCGGGTGTCAGCTGTTCTGAGTTCGACAGGTAATGGAGGATCACGTTTCCTGTAGTTAAAATACGTAATGCTGGATTTTGCTGCATTGGTTTTGATCCTCCATTTTTGTTCCCAGATGGCTATCCTGTCGACCTCATTTTGTGTTTTGTGTGTGAGTGTATCTATATTGGCATGAGTGATAAGTTGTGTAATGTCGTCTGCATAGGCTAGTGTGATGGAGTTGTGGTATACAGGTGTTGGAATGTCGTTAGTGAATAAAATGTAGTGGGTAGGGGAGAGGACAGATCCCTGGGGTACTCCAGCATTTAGTGTGAAGTAGTCAGAGTAACAGCCTTGGAATTTGATTCTCATGGTACGGCCGTCTAGGAAGTTGCAGAGGAGTTTACGAGTATTGAGAGGCAGGTTAAAGTTAGTGCAGAGTTTGTACTTGAGCCCTTGGTGCCAGACAGTGTCAAAAGCTTTTTCAACGTCTTTTGCAACCAGGGCTGTCCTGTTTCTTTGTTTTGTGTTTATGTGGATGTAGTTGAGAATGATGTTAATGGCATCCTGTGTGGATCTGTGTGTTCTGAAGCCAAACTGGCCATCTGAAAGTAGAGAATTATGTTCCAGGTATCTGCGAAGGCGATGATAAATGAGTTTTTCAAAGAGTTTACCTAAAGTTTCGAGGAGGCTGATAGGGCGATAGTTTCTAGGATCAGAGTGGTCTTTATTGGGTTTAGGAAGGAGGATAGCAGTAGCAGCTTTGAAGAGGGAAGGGAAGTATCCAGAGGCAAGGGAGGCATTGAGGAGGTTTGTGTAGGCAGTAATGATAGAGTCAGGAAGGTGTTTCAGGATAATATGGTTTAGGCCAGAGGCACCAGGAGCCTTTGGAGGAAGGTGTCTGAGGAGAGTTTTAATGTCTGTGTTGGTGAAAGGAGTGTCGAGTTCTTGGGAGGAGGTAAGAGTGTCTAGATGTATGTGGCTGTGTGGTGTTGTTTCTTGTGTGTGTGCAGTGTTCCAGTGTTCTATGTTCTGAATGTGTTGAATAACGTTAGGGTGAGGTGGGTGAGCATGGAAGATGTTCTCCCAGATGTGTTTGAAGATGTTGGTAGCAGCCTGTGGGTCTGAGATGTGTGTGTTGTTGTGGGTGATGTGTTTGAATTTGTTGGTGGGAAGTATGCCTCGGATTACCAGCATAGGGCCGTAGACGTGGCTTATATACTATAGTGAGGTGACGTGAAGCAGATGGAGGCGGGGTCATAGTGGTACCATCCACTAGTCGAAGTAGGTCTTCGTTCAAAGGTTGAACAAGTGTTGAAGAATTCTTTGTAATAAGACCCCATGATGCTGCCGTGTCTGACAGTTGGATGAAGGGTTTGAAAAACCGAAAATTTGAAGATTGAGACACTTATGCAGCATATGGAATCTTTATTCAGGAAACGTTTCGCCACACAGTGGCTTCATCAGTCCAAATACAAAGAGGAAGGCGTAAGGAGAGGAGGAGAATGAGGTAATCAGTCCCTCAACCTGGAGTCGATGTGTTCATCCATCAATTTTTGTAGAAATGTACAGCATAGGGCCGAGACGTGGCTTATATACTGTTATATACCCGCCTCCTCTGCTTCACTTTACCTCACTACAGTATATAAGCCACGTCTAGGGCCCAAAGCTGTACATTCTACAACATTGATGGACTAAAACACATCGACTCCAGGTTGAGGGATGATTACCTCATTCTCCTCCTCTCCTTACGCCTTCCTCTTTGTATTGGACTGATGAAGCCACTGTGTGGCGAAACGTTTCCTGAATAAAGATTCCCATATGCTGCATAAGTGTCTCAATCTTCAACTTGTCGGTTTTTCAAACCATTCATCACAGTCACTAGTGAAATGGTTGTGAAGCAGATAGACAGCCCTGAAGCAAATAAGTCACCGGGTCCTGATGAGGTTTTTCAAGGGTTTTAAAGGAATGCAAAATGGAAGTCTGTGAACCATTAACTAATATTTTTAATTTATCTCTTCAAACAGGTGCAGTGTCTGATATGTGGAAGGTGGCTAATGTAATTCCTATTTTTAAAACAGGGGACAAGTCGTTACCGTCAAATTACCGCCCAATAAGCCTGACCTCAATTGTAGGCAAATTACTAGAGTCAATTATAGCTGAGATTATAAGAAGCCATCTCGATAAGCATAGCTTGATTAATGATACTCAGCATGGATTCACAAGAGGCCGGTCTTGTCTAACTAATTCATTAACTTTCTTCAGTAAAGCTTTTGAGGCTGTTGACCACGATAAAGAATTTGATATTATTTACTTAGATTTTAGTAAGGCATTTGATAGAGTTCCACACCAAAGACTGTTGAAGAAAGTAGCAGCCAACAGGCCTGCTGCAGTGTTCCTCCTTTCTTATGTTCTTATTAACAGAAACCCATCTAGTTCAGAATAAATTAGGCTTGTATGGCTAGATTATTTTTTCATTTCATGAGAAACATTCACAAGAGTATTTCCATGGATGGTAATTCAATCAAAATTCTCTCTAATCGTTTTATAAGAGCATATGCGTCTTATATGTGCAAAATTATATATGTTATGCTATAACGTATATATTCATTTATAAATGCTAAAATCATGTTATTGAAGAAGTAACAAAGTTTCTAGTCTCAGAATAGAGTGAATATATTTCCCTGGCCCCCACCTGACGAAATAAATACCACTTAATAGACATGTCAGCACTACTCGCGTTATAATGTATATTAAATAAATTCATTACATTAAATGTAACTCGTCTTTATTTTACAGGATCGATCGCAGTGTAGACATTTCAGCAGTATTATCAAGGTTAGGTTTACCACCAAGGGTCAGCTGTTTTATCTTTCCAAGGATACCATAGATACGGAAAGGTAAATTTTCACTCTGATAAGTTGGAAAATCATTAATATATGCAATGTGAACGTTGTTCTGTCTTTTGAGGCGGGAGAATGTGTCACTGGATTTAATCTCGACTAGCCACTGTCTGGTAAATGTTTCAATACCACTGTTTTGTGCTTTCGTTAATATATATATATATATATAATATATTTTTATATATTATATATTATATAATATATATATATATATATATTATATATATATATATAGATAAACACTGTCTCATAAACACGCTAGATAAAAGGGATATCTTGCTACTCCTACTTACACTTTGGTCACACTTCACAGACACACACATGCATATATATATACATACATCTAGGTTTTTCTCCTTTTTCTAAATAGCTCTTGTTCTTCTTTATTTCTTCTATTGTCCATGGGGAAGTGGAAAAGAATCTTTCCTCCGTAAGCCATGCGTGTTGTATGAGGCGACTAAAATGCCGGGAGCAATGGGCTAGTAACCCTTCTCCTGTATACATTTACTAAAAAGAGAAGAAGAAAAACTTTATAAAACTGGGATGCTTAAATGTGCGTGGATGTAGTGCGGATGACAAGAAACAGATGATTGCTGATGTTATGAATGAAAAGAAGTTGGATGTCCTGGCCCAAAGGGCGAAACAAAGCTGAAGGGGGTGGGGAGTTTCAGTGGGGGGAAATAAATGGGATTAAATCTGGAGTATCTGAGAGAGTTTAGAGCAAAGGAAGGGGTAGCAGTAATGTTGAATTATCAGTTATGGAAGGAGAAAAGAGAATAATGAATGGTGTAAATTCAAGAATTATGTGGATTAAAGTAAAGGTTGGATGCGAGAAGTGGGTCATAATAAGCGTGAATGCACCTGGAGAAGAGAGGAATGCAGAGGAGAGAGAGAGATTTTGGAGATGTTAAGTGAATGTATAGGAGCCTTTGAACCAAGTGAGAGAGTAATTGTGGTAGGGGACCTGAATGCTAAAGTAGGAGAAACTTTTAGAGAGGGTGTGGTAGGTAAGTTTGGGGTGCCAGGTGTAAATGATAATGGGAGCCCTTTGATTGAACTTTGTATAAGAAAGGGGTTTTAGTTATAGGTAATTTCATATTTTAAGAAAAAGAGGATAAATAAGTATACAAGATATGATGTAGGGCGAAATGACAGTAGTTTGTTGGATTATGTATTGGTAGATAAAAGACTGTTGAGTAGACTTCAGGATGTACATGTTTATAGAGGGGCCACAGATATATCAGATCACTTTCTAGTTGTAGCTACACTGAGAGTAAAAGGTAGATGGGATACAAGGAGAATAGAAGCATCAGGGAAGAGAGAGGTGAAGGTTTATAAACTAAAAGAGGAGGCAGTTAGGGTTAAGATATAAACAGCTATTGGAGGATAGATGGGCAAATGAGAGCATAGGCAATGGGGTCGAAGAGGAATGTGGTAGGTTTAAAAATGTAGTGTTAGAGTGTTCAGCAGAAGTTTGTGGTACAGGAAAGTGAAAGTGGGAGGAAGAGGAGCGATTGGTGGAATGATGATGTAAAGAGAGTAGTAAGGGAGAAAAAGTTAGCATATGAGAAGTTTTTACAAAGTAGAAGTGATGCAAGGAAGGAAGAGTATATGGAGAAAAAAGAGAGAGGTTAAGAGAGTGGTGAAGCAATGTAATAAGAGAGCAAATGAGAGAGTGGGTGAGATGTTATCAACAAATTTTGTTGAAAATAAGAAAAAGTTTTGGAGTGAGATTAACAAGTTAAGAAAGCCTAGAGAACAAATGGATTTGTCAGTTAAAAATAGGAGAGGAGAGTTATTAAATGGAGAGTTACAGGTATTGGGAAGATGGAGGGAATATTTTGAGGAATTGTTAAATGTTGATGAAGATAGGGAAGCTGTGATTTCGTGTATAGGGCAAGGAGGAATAACATCATGTAGGAGTGAGGTAGAGCCAGTTGTGAGTGTGGGGGAAGTTCGTGAGGCAGTAGGTAAAATGAAAGGGGTAAGGCAGCCGGGATTGATGGGATAAAGATAGAAATGTTAAAAGCAGGTGGGGATATAGTTTTGGAGTGGTTGGAGCAATTATTTAATAAATGTATGGAAGAGGGTAAGGTACCTAGGGATTGGCAGAGAGCATGCATAGTTCCTTTGTATAAAGGCAAATGGATAAAAGAGAGTGCAAAAATTATAGGGGGATAGTCTGCTGAGTATACCTGGTAAAGTGTATGGTAGAGTTATTATTGAAAGAATTAAGAGTAAGACGGAGAAATAGGATAGCAGTATGAACAAGGAGGCTTTAGGAAAGGTAGGGGGTGTGTGGACCAGGTGTTTACAGTGAAACATATAAGTGCACAGTAGTATTTAGATAAGGCTAAAGAGGTCTTTGTGGCATTTATGGATTTGGAAAAGGCGTTATGACAGGGTGGATAGGGGGGCAATGTGGCAGATGTTGCAGGTGTATGGTGTAGGAGGTAGGTTACTGAAAGCAGTGAAGAGTTTTTACGAGGATAGTGAGGCTCAAGTTAGAGAATGTAGGAAAGAGGGAAATTATTTCCCAGTAAAAGTAGGCCTTAGACAAGGATGTGTGATGTCACCGTGGTTGTTTAATATATTTATAGATGGGGTTGTAAGAGAAGTAAATGCGAGGGTCTTGGCAAGAGGCGTGGAGTTAAAAGATAAAGAATCACACACAAAGTGGGGAGTTGTCACAGCTGCTCTTTGCTGATGACACTGTGCTCTTGGGAGATTCTGAAGAGAAGTTGCAGAGATTGGTGGATGAATTTGGTAGAGTGTGCAAAAGAAGAAAATTAAAGGTGAATACAGGAAAGAGTAAGGTTATGAGGATAACAAAAAGATTAGGAGATGAAGGATTGGATATCAGATTGGAGGGAGAGAGTATGGAGGAGGTGAATGTATTCACATATTTGGGAGTGGACGTGTCAGCGGATGGGTCTATGAAAGATGAGGTGAATCATAGAATTGATGAGGGAAAAGGGTGAGTGCTGCACTTAGGAGTCTGTGGAGACCGTCCAGTTGGGCCGGCGCGCGTCAAGTGTTTAACCGTTGTGGGATCTGATAGTGAGGTGCTGGCCACATCCCTTATATAGCTTCCTTGGATGCTTTACTTTCATAGTTCCTTGATAATGTGAGTAGTCACGAAAGCGCTTGGAATTTCTCTATTCTTTCAGAGTGGTTGTTTTGCATATTCTGAAATCACCTGTTTACCGTGATCTTATTGCATATTGTATATATATTATTATATATATATATATATATATATATATATATATATATATATATATATATATATTATATATATATATATATATATACATATATATATATGTCGTGCGAATATGCAAAACTGGTCAGTTAGCAAGAATCATTTAAAATTAAGTCCTTTTTGAAATTTTCTCTTATAGGTTTAAAGATATATATGTTTCATTGATGTTATTGTAAAAAATTTTAATTTTGCACCAAAAGAATCTTAGAAAACTTACCTAACCTTATTATAACAACAGCAATTTATTTTAGCCTAACCCAACTAAATATATTTTAAATACGTTTACAATAATTTAGTACTAAACAAACACAGTGAAATATATTTTTTTCGTTAGGTTCAGAATGATTTTGGCGAAATTATTGCATACAAAATTTTCACTTCTCTTATATGGCAAGATGAGCGTTGCTATTTAAGCCAAGATAGCAAGTTCTGCCTATTCGGCACGATATATACATACATATATATATATTATATATATATATATATATATATATATATATATATATATATATATATATATATATATATATCTATATATATATTATATATATATATATATATAAATATATAAATATATATATATATATATATGTATATATATATATATATATATATATATATATATTATATATATATATATATTTATATATATATATATATATATATATATATATATATATGTCGTGCCGAATAGGCAGAATTTGCGATCTTGGCTTAAATAGCAACGTTCATCTTGCCATATAGGACAAGCGAAAATTTGTGTATGCAATAATTTCGCCAAAATCATTCTGAACCTAACGAGAAAAATATATTTAACTTTGTTTCTTTAGTATTAAATTATTGTAAGCAAATCTAAAATATATATAGTTGGGTTAGGCTAAAATAAATTGTTCTTGTTATAATAAGGTTAGGTAAGTTTTCTAAGATTCTTTTGGTGCAAAATTAAAAATTTTTACATTAACATTAATGAAAAAAATATTTGTGTTCTTCAGAAACTAACGAAAATATATTGTAAGTAATCAGTATACTTAAAGACAGAATGTGAATGATTCAATCCAAGTCCACTCTATTATATATAATATGAAAAAAGTACAGAACTATACTATGGTCTTCCCAGCATCATAACAATTCATAATTCATTAGCTTGAATTAACTAAACATATAGCGGTAAATTATCTGTTGAGCACGTAGTGGAATGTTTGAAATAGAGTGAGGTAATAATTCAGATATAAATTATCTTTTGTGTCCAGCTCTTCATTAGATTAAATACTGTCCTGCCTCCTGCCTCCTACTTCCTGCTTCCTGCCTCCTGCCTCCTGCCTCCTGCCTCCTGCCTCCTGCCTCCTGCCTCCTGCTTCCTGCCTCCTGCCTCCTGCCTCCTGCCTCCTGCCTTCTGCCTCCTGCTTCCTCCTCCTGCCTCCTGCCTCCTGCCTCCTACCTCCTGCTTCCTGCCTCCTACCTCCTGCCTCCGCCTCCTGCTTCCTGCTTCCTGCCTCCTGCCTCCTGCCTCCTGCCTCCTGCCTCCTGCCTCCTGCCTCCTGCTTCCTGCCTCCTGCCTCCTGCCTCCTGCCTTCTGCCTCCTGCTTCCTGCCTCCTGCCTCCTGCCTCCTGCCTCCTACCTCCTGCTTCCTGCCTCCTACCTCCTGCCTCCTGCCTCCTGCTTCCTGCTTCCTGCCTCCTGCCTCCTGCCTCCTGCTTCCTGCCTCCTGCCTCTGCCTCCTGCTTCCTGCCTCCTGCCTCCTGCCTCCTGTCTCCTGCCTCCTGCCTCCTGCCTCCTGCCTCCTGCCTCCTGCCTCCTGCCTCCTGCCTCCTGTCTCCTACCTCCTGCCTCCTGTCTCCTGCCTCCTGCCTCCTGCCTCCTGCCTCCTACCTCCTGCTTCCTGCTTCCTGCTCCTGTCTCCTGCCTCCTGCCTCCTGCCTCCTGCCTTCTGCCTCCAGCCTCCTGTCTCCTACCTCCTGCCTCCTGTCTCCTGCCTCCCGCCTACCTCATTCAAGCAGACACGCTTCCTCTGAACGCATTTTCTTGGAATTCCTCATTTTTTCTGCAACATTGCAAGCTCCTGATGATGTATTGATTGCAATACGAAAGGTCTTGAGCTATCATTCAACTCCCCTCATGTTTTTTTGCACTGTAAAGCGTATTAAGAATAAGGGAACACTAGTGTGCAGTGCTTCTTGTAGTGGCCAGAGTTTGCACTGCAGTTCTAGAGATTGCTAAATATTTGTAGTGTTGTAATTAAAATAATATATTACAAACATATTTTTTCATATTTTCAGTATGTTACTATGAATATTTTTTTTTTTAAATTTAGATATTTTTCAGGTGATGGGAAGGAGATGATGAAGGAGAGTAGCAACAAGGATAAAGAGAAAAAGAAGACTAGGAAGGGTGATACACCAATAATTAAATATATGAAAACTCAGGTAAGAGAAACACTGATCATACTCTGGTAAAGTAATTAAATGTTGACTTATGCAGAAAAACGCTCAGTGGCAGCCAAAAGTAAATGCTATATGACAAAGCTAATTCAAGTATGTCGTAAATTTAAAGATGGGCCAAGTGCTAGAGCTCAGCCCCAGCCCCTCAAAACCTCGAAACTATGCGTACAAAGATTATTCTTAAAATTATGAAAGACTCCGAATAATTCGGTGCTATCAAGAGAAATTATCAACAGAAAAAAACGATAATTGTTTTCGGCTGTAATGGAAAACTTATATAATCAGGAACATTAAGCTACAAATTAGAGAAACGATTTATGCTATAACAAACCATGCTTATAGTTATTCAAAACCCAAGAATATATGTTATAAGCATGCTTATAGTCAAACCATACCACGGGCGGGGTTAGAACCCGCGATCAGTCTCAAAACTCCACTGAACCAGCTAGCCAAAATAAGATTCGTCCAACTAGGTATATTTATATCATAGGAAGGTTAGCATAGGCACCACTGTGACCACAAATACAAGTTTTACAGACGAATCTCCAGCTAGCGTGGCCGTGACGAACTCTAGCTCAAGACTATTCTAACCTTCCAATGGTGTATAAATATACTTACTTGGATGAATCTTATTATAGCTAGCTGGTCCAGTGGCTAACACGACGGTCTGGAGTTGTGAGACTCTCTGACCGCGGGTTTAAGCTAGCTGGTCTAGTGGCTAACACGACGGTCTGGAGTTGTGAGACTCTCTGACCGCGGGTTTAAGCTAGCTGGTCCAGTGGCTAACACGACGGTCTGGAGTTGTGAGACTCTCTGACCGCGGGTTTAAGCTAGCTGGTCTAGTGGCTAACACGACGGTCTGGAGTTGTGAGACTCTCTGACCGCGGGTTTAAGCTAGCTGGTCTAGTGGCTAACACGACGGGCTGGAGTTTTGAGACTCTCTGACCGCGGGTTTAAGCTAGCTGGTCTAGTGGCTAACACGACGTCTGGAGTTGTGAGACTCTCTGACCGCGGGTTTAAGCTAGCTGGTCCAGTGGCTAACACGACGGTCTGGAGTTTTGAGACTCTCTGACCGGGGGTTTAAGCTAGCTGGTCTAGTGGCTAACACGACGGTCTGGAGTTGTGAGACTCTCTGACCGCGGGTTTAAGCTAGCTGGTCTAGTGGCTAACACGACGGTCTGGAGTTGTGAGACTCTCTGACCGCGGGTTTAAGCTAGCTGGTCTAGTGGCTAACACGACGGGCTGGAGTTTTGAGACTCTCTGACCGCGGGTTTAAGCTAGCTGGTCTAGTGGCTAACACGACGGTCTGGAGTTTTGAGACTCTCTGACCGCGGGTTTAAGCTAGCTGGTCCAGTGGCTAACACGACGGTCTGGAGTTTTGAGACTCTCTGACCGCGGGTTTAAGCTAGCTGGTCCAGTGGCTAACACGACGGTCTGGAGTTGTGAGACTCTCTGACCGCGGGTTTAAGCTAGCTGGTCTAGTGGCTAACACGACGGTCTGGAGTTGTGAGACTCTCTGACCGCGGGTTTAAGCTAGCTGGTCTAGTGGCTAACACGACGGCCTGGAGTTTTGAGACTCTCTGACCGCGGGTTTAAGCTAGCTGGTCTAGTGGCTAACACGACGGTCTGGAGTTTTGAGACTCTCTGACCGCGGGTTTAAGCTAGCTGGTCCAGTGGCTAACACGACGGTCTGGAGTTTTGAGACTCTCTGACCGCGGGTTCTAACCCCGCTCTTAGTATGGTTTGTTTGAAATTGTGTCATTACAGTTTCGTGAGTCATGCTTATAGTCATTCAAAACTCAAGAATATTTAGAGGCACTAAAGAAAATTTGAAAATATAGGAAGATAAGGAGAGGTTTCGATTAACATTTACTAAAATTAAGCATCATGAAAAATACCTAAAGAAAGCAAAGTCCACATAAATACAACAAAGTTTTAGGACCTTTAAACTTTTCTAAGAGATTAAATGAGGATAAAAATTAGAGAAAACATCTATAATAAAACAGCTGGTGAAAGCATTTATTAAGACTTTCAAAGAAAGTAGCTCAAAGTAGACAGCTGGTGAAAGCATTTATTAAGACTTTCAAAGAAAGTAGCTCAAAGTAGACAGCATCACAAACATAAACGAAAAAGAAACAATGTAAACAGTGAGAGAAACATTTGTTAACATCTTAGACACAACTTATATACACAGAGAATAATTATAAAAGAGGTTATGAAAGAAATTAAACCTTTTATAACTGTAACCAAATTATGGTTTATTTAATGTAAAGCTCAGTGTGTGTGAAGGAAGGAGAACAACCAAGGGAGAGTAATGAAGAAGGGAGAGTAGGAAAGAAGAGAGTAGGGAAGAAGGTAGACTAATGAAGAAGGGAGAGTAGTGAAGAAAGGAGAGAAAGGAAGAAGAGAGAGTAGTGAAGAAGGGAGAGTAATGAAAAACGGAGAATACGGAAGGGATAATAGAGAAAAAGGGAGAGTAAGGAGGAAGAGAGAATAGAGAAGAAAGCATAGCAGTGAAAAAGGGAGATTATGGAACAAAGGCGAGTAGTGAAGAAATGAGAGAAGTGAAAAAGGGGAGAGGAAGAGCAGTGAAGAAGAGAGAAGAGGGAAGAAGGGAGAGTAGTGATAGAAGAGTAGTGAAGAGGAGAGAGTAGGAAAGAAGGGAAGAAGGGAGATTAGTAAAGAAGAGAGAGTAGTGAAGAGTGGAGAGTGTGGGAGAAGGGAGAGTAGTGAAGAGAGAGAAGTGAAAAAGTGAGATTAGTGAAGAAGGGAGAGTAAGGAAGAAGTGAGAGTAGTGAACAAGGGAGAGTAGTGAAGAAATAAAATCAGGGAAGTAGGGAGAGTAGTGGAGAAGGGAGAGCAGTGAAGAAGAGGGAAAAAGGGAGAATAGTGAAGAGGAGAGAGAAAGGAAGAAGGGATATGAGTGAAGAAGGGAGAGTAGGGAAGAAGAGAGAATAGTTAAGAATGCAGACTTGTGGAAAAAGGAGAGAAGTGAAGAAGGGAGAGTAATAACAAGGGAGAATAGTGAACAAGTAGAAGTAAGGAAGAAGAGAGAATAGAGAAGAATGGAGAGTAGGGAAGAAGGGAGAGTAGGGAAGAAGGGAGAGTAGGGAAGAAGGAAGTTTAGGGAAGAAGGGTGATTAGGAAGAAGGAAGAATAGTGAAGGGAGAGTAGTGAAGAAATGAGAGTAGTGAAGAAGGGAGAGTAATGAAAAAGGGAGAAACAATGAAGGGATAATAAAGAAAGGAGAGTAATGAAGAAAGATGACTATTGAAGAAGGGAGAATAGGGAGGAAGGGACAGTAATGAAGAACGGAGAGTAGTGATGAAGGGAGAGTAGTGAAGAAGAGAGAATGGTGAAGAAGGGATAGTAGGGAAGAAGGCATAGTACTGAAGGGAGAGTACTGAAGAATGGAGAGTAATTAAGAAGGGAAAATAGTGAAGAAGGGATAGAAGTGAAGAAGATAAAGCAGGGAAGAAGGGAAAGTAGTGAAGAAGGCAGAGTAGTGAAGAACGGAGAATAGGTAAGAAAGGAGAACAAAGAAAAAAAGAGGGTAAGGACGAAGGGAGAGTAGTGAAGAAGGGAGAGTAGTGAAGAACGGAGAATAGGTAAGAAAGGAGAACAAAGAAAAAAGAGGGTAAGGACGAAGGAGAGTAGTGAAGAAGGGAGAGTAATGGAAAAAGAAGAATAAAGAAGATAGAGTAAAGATGAAGGGAGAGTAAGGAAGAAGGATGAGTAGTGAAGAAGGGAGAGTGGTGAAGAAGAGTAGTAAAGAAGGGAGAGTATGGAAGAAGGGAGAGTAGGGAAGAAGGGAGAGTAGCAAGGAAGGAAGAGTAGAGAAGAAGGGAGAATAGGGAAGAAATGTGATTAGGGAAGAAGCAGAATAATGAAGAAGGGAGAGTAGTGAAGAAAGGAGAGCAGGAAAGAAGGGAGAGTAGCGAAGAAGGGAGGGGAATAAAGAAGGGGGGTAATAAAGAAGAGAGAAAAAGGGGAAAAAGGGAAACAGTGAAGAGAGAAATAGGGAAAAGGACATAAGAAGAAGGGGAAATAAAAGAAAAGGGAGAAATAACGAAAAAAGGGGGAGTTTTTAAAGAAGGGGGTAAAGGGAAACGGAGAGTAATTGGGAAAAAGGGGTGTAAGGGAAAAAGGGAGAGTAGGAAGAAGGGGGAGTAAAGGGGAAAAGGGAAGTACGAAGAAAGGGGAAATAGGGAAGAAGGAAGAGTAGGGAAACGGGAAATGGAGAAGAAAAGGAGAACAGAGAAGGAAACGAGAGTAAGGAAAAAGGGAAGTAGGGAGAAAAGGAAAAGTAGGGATAAAAAGGGGGAGGGATCAAGAAGGGAGGGTAGTGAAACAGGAAGAGTAGTAAGGGAAAGGGGGATTCCCTGAAGAAAAGGGAAAATTTGGGGAAAAAAGGAGAGTATGAAAAAAGGGAGAGTAGTTAAAAAAGAAAAGAAAGAAAGGGTAAATCCCAGAAAAGGGGGAGTAGTGAAAAAACGCAGAGAAGAGGAAAAGGGGAAAAAGTGAGGAAGTCAGATAGGGAAGAAGGGGGAGTAATGAAAAAGGGGGAATATTTAAGACGGTAGAGTAGGGAATAAGGGAGAGATGGGAAGAAGGAAGAGTAATGAGGAAGGGGGTATAAAAGAAGGGGGAACATTTAAGGGGAAAGGGGAAATAAAGAAGAAGGGACAGTATGAAAGGGGAGAAATTAAGAGGGAGAGCAGGTTTAAGAAGGGAGAAAAGAGAAGGGAAAGAAGGCAAAAGGGAAGTAGTGGGAAAATGGAAGTGTTGTAAAAGGGAAGAGGGAAAAAGGGGGAGCAGGAAGAAGGGGGAGTATGAAAAAAGAAAAATACTGGGGGACTAGACAATGTCTTTTTAAGACTTAGTGTTTTCTTGTAAGACTGTATGTGTCTTTTAAAAACCCTTTGTGTGTTCTTTTTAAGACTGTGTTTGTCTTGTAAGACTGTATGTGTCTTTTAAGACTTTGAAATATTACTTTAAAAAACTTACTGTGTCTTGTAAGAAATGTAGGTGTCTTTAAGAAATGTAGGTGCTTGTAAACTGTAGTGGGGTCCCTTTTAACGTAGTTTGTCTTTTTAAGACTGTATGTGTCTTGTAAGACTGTAAATGTGTCTTGTAAGACTGGTGGGGTCTTGTAATACTGTAAGTGGTCCCTTTTAAGACTTTGTGTGTCTTGTTAAAAAAAAATTTTGTGTTTTGTAAAAAACTTTTTAGGGGTCTTGTAAGACTGTAAATGTTCTTTTAAACTAGCCCATGTCTTGAAAGACTTTCCCGTGTCTTGTAAGACTGTAGTGTGTCTTGTAAGACTGTAGTGTGTCTTTTAAGACTGTAGTGTGGGCTTGTAAGACTAGACTATGTCTTGAAAGACTTTACGTGTCTTTTAAGACTGTAGTGTGTCTTGTAAGACGTAGTGTGTCTTGTAAGGGCTGTAGTGTGTCTTGTAAGACTGTAGTGTGTCTTGTAAGACTGTAGTGTGTCTTGTAAGACTGTAGTGTGTCTTGTAAGACTGTAGTGTGTCTTGTAAGACTGTAGTGTGTCTTGTAAGACTAGACTATGTCTTGAAAGACTTTACTGTGTCTTGTAAGACTGTAGTGTGTCTTGTAAGACTGTAGTGTGTCTTGTAAGACTGTAGTGTGTCTTGTAAGACTAGACTATGTCTTGAAAGACTTTACTGTGTCTTGTAAGACTGTAGTGTGTCTTGTAAGACTGTAGTGTGTCTTGTAAGACTGTAGTGTGTCTTGTAAGACTGTAGTGTGTCTTGTAAGACTAGACTATGTCTTGAAAGACTTTACTGTGTCTTGTAAGACTGTAGTGTGTCTGGAAGACTGTTGTGTCTTGTAAGACTGTAGTGTGTCTTGTAAGACTGTAGTGTGTCTTGTAAGACTGTAGTGTGTCTTGTAAGACTAGACTATGTCTTGAAAGACTTTACTGTGTCTTGTAAGACTGTAGTGTGTCTTGTAAGACTGTAGTGTGTCTTGTAAGACTGTAGTGTGTCTTGTAAGACAGACATGTCCTTGAAAGACTTTACTGTGTCTTGTAAGACTGTAGTGTGTCTTGTAAGACTGAAGTGTGTCTTGTAAGACTGTAGTGTGTCTTGTAAGACTAGACTACGTCTTGAAAGACTTTACTGTGTCTTGTAAGACTGTGGTGTGTCTTGTAAGACTTGTCTATGTCTTCAAAGACTGTAGTGTGTCTTGAAAGACTGTAGTGCGTCTTGTAAGACTACAGAGTGTCTTGTAAGACTGTAGTGTGTCTTGTAAGACTACAGTGTGTCTTGTAATGCTGTAGTGTGTCTTGTAAGACTACAATGTTTCTTGTAAGACTAGACTGTGTCTTTAAAGAGTACAGTTTGTCTTGTAAGACTGTCGTGTTTTTGTAAGACTAGACTGTGTCTTGTAAGACTTCAGTTTGTCTTGTAAGACTACAGTGTGTCTAGTAAGACGATTGTGTGTCTTGTAAGACTGTAGCGTGTCTTGCAAGACTGTAGTGTGTCTTGTAAGACTGTAGTGTGTCTTGCAGACTGTAGTTTGTCTTGTAAGACTGTAGTGTGTCTTGTAAGACTGTAGTGTGTCTTGTAAGACTGTAGTGTGTCTTGTAAGACTGTAGTGTGTCTTGTAAGGGTGTAGTGTGTCTTGTAAGACTGTAGTGTGGTCTTGTTTAAACTGTAGTGTGTCTTGCAAACTGTAGTTTTGTCTTGTAAGACTACAGTCAGTCTTTAAAACTGTAGTGTGTCTTGTAAGGCTATAGTGTGTCTTGTAAGACTGTAGTGTGTTTTGTAAGACTGTAGTGTGTCTTGTAAGACTGTAGTGTGTCTTGTAAGACTGTAGTGTGTCTTGTAAGACTGTAGTGTGTCTTGTAAGACTGTAGTGTGTCTTGTAAGGCTGTAGTGTGTCTTTCAAGACTGTAGTGTGTCTTGTAAGGCTGTAGTGTGTTTTGTAAGACTGTAGTGTGACTTGTAAGACTGTAGTGCGTGTTGTAAGACTACAGCCAGTCTTGAAAGACTGTAGTGTGCCTTGTAAGACTGTCGTGTGTCTTGTAAGGCTGTAGTGTGTTTTTTAAGACTATAGTATGTCTTTTATGACTGTAGTTTGTCTTGTAAAACTGTAGTGTGTCTTGTAAAACTGTAGTGTGTCTTGCAAGACTGTAGTGTGTCTTGTAAGACCAGAGTCAGTCTTGTAAGACTATAGTTTGTCTTGTAAGACTGTAGTGTGTCTTGTAAGACTTTACAGTGTCTTGTAAGACTGTAGTGTGTCTTGTAAGACTAGACAATGTCTCGAAAAACTGTAGTGTGTCTTGTAAGACTGTAGTGCATCTTGTAAGACTGTAGTGTGTCTTGTAAGACTGTAAATGTGTCTTGTAAGACTGTAGTGTGTCCCTTTTAAGACTGTAGTGTGTCTTGTAAGACTAGACTATGTCTTGAAAGACTTTACTGTGTCTTGTAAGACTACAGTGTGACTTGTAAGACCATAGTGTATCTTGTAAGACTACAGTGTGTCTTGTAATACTGTAGAGTGTCTTGTAAAAACTACAGTGTTTTTTTGTAAGATTAGACTGTGTCCCTTTTAAGACTTCAGTTTGTCTTGTAAGACTACAGTGTGTCTTGTAAGACGATTATGTGTCTTGTAAGACTACAGTGTGTCTTGTAAGACTGAAGTGTGTCTTGTTAGAACTGTAGTGTGTCCGCAAGACTGCAGTGTGTCTTGTAAGACTACAGTCAGTCTTGTAAGACTGTAGTTTGTCTTGTTAGACTGCAGTGTGTCTTGTAAGGCTGTAGTGTGTTTTGTAAGACTGTAGTGTGTCTTGTAAGACTGTAGTTTGTCTTGCAAGACTGCAGTGTGTCTTGTAAGACTACAGTCAGTCTTGTAAGACTGTAGTGTGTCTTGTAAGACTGTAGGTGTCTTGTAAACTGTGATGTTTTTGTAAGACACAGTCGTTTGTAAGACTGTAGTGTTCTTGTAAGG
>NC_069450.1:30469215-30486715 GCF_026875155.1 Cherax quadricarinatus
CTTCATATTCCTCTTCCACTATTCTCCCTTTTTCCCTGCTCTCCCTTTTCCCTAATCTCCCATCTTCAATGCTCTCCCTTCTTCATTACTCTCCCTTCTTCACTATTCACCTTTCTTCCCTATTCTCTGTTCTACACTACTCTCCCTTCTTCCCTACTCTCGCTTCTTTACAACTCTACCTTCTTCACTACTCTCCCTTCTTCCCTACTCTCTCTTCTTCTCTACTCTCCCTTCTTCCCTCTTCTACCTTCTTAACTACTCTCCCTTCTTCCCAATTATCTGTTCTTCACTGCTCTCCCTTCTTCCATCTTCCCCCTTCTTCACTACTCTCCCTTATTCCCTACTCTCCCATATTCCCTACTATTTCTTCTTCGCTACTCTCCCTTCTTCACCACTCTACCTTCTTCACTGCTTTACATTCTTCACTACTCTCCCTTCTTTCCTACTCTCCCTTCTTCACTACTCTAGCTTCTTCCCTACTCTCCCGTCTTCCTCTCTCTTCTTTAGTACTCTCCCTTCTTCCCTAATCTCCCTTCATCTCTACTCTCCCATCTTCACTACTCTCCCTTCTTCACTACTCTACCTTCTTGACAACTCTCCCTTCTTCTCTACACTCCCATCTTCACTACTCCCCCTTATTCCCTATTCTCCCTTCTTCACTACTCTACGTGCTTCACTACTCTCCCTTCTTCCCTTCTCACACTTCTTCATTACTCTCCCTTCTTCCCTATTTTCCTTTCTTCACTACTCTATCTTTTTCACTACTTTTCCTTCGTCACTACTCTCACTTCTTCACTTCTGTACCTTCTTCCCTACTTTCCCTTCTTCACTACTCTATTTTCTTCACCACTCTCTGTCTTCCTTACTCTTCTTTCTTCCCGACTCTCCATTCTTCCTTACTCTCCCTTCTTCACTGCTCTTCCTTCTTCACTACTCTCCCTTCATCATTTCTCACCATTCTTCCCTACTCTCTCTTCTTCAATACTTTCCCTTCTTCACTACTCTTACTTCTTCACTACTCTTCCTTCTTCACTACACCCCCTTCTTCCTTACTTTCCTTTCTCCGCTACTCTCCCTTCATCCCTACTCTCCCTTCATCACTACTCTCCCTTCTTCACTAATCTCACTTCTTCTCTACTCTCCATTCCTCACTATTGTCAGTTCTTCTCTAAACCACCTTCTTCTCTTCTCTCTCTTCTTCACTGCTCTCCCTTCTTCACTACTCTACTTTCTTCACTACTCTCCCATCACTACTCTATCTTATTCAATACTCTCCCTTCTTCTCTACTCTAATTTCTTCACTACTCACCCTTCCTCCCTCCTCTCCCTTCTTCACTACTCTCCCTTCTTCACTACTCTCCCTTCTTCTCTACTCTCAATTCTTCACTATTCTCCCTTCTTCCCTTAACTACCTTCACTGCTCTCACTTCTTCTCCCTTGTTCACTATTCTCCCTTCTTCACTACTCTCTCTTTACTACTCTACATTCTTCACTACTCTTCCTTCTTCAGTACTCTACCTTATTCACTACTCTCCCTTGTTCCCTAGTCTCCTTTCTCCACTGTACCTTCATCTATAATTTACATTCTTCTCTATTCTCCCTTATTCCCTACTCTTCCTTCTTCACTACCCTACATTTTTCACTACTCTCCCTCCTTCCTTTTCTTCCCTTCTCTCCCTCCTCCACTACTCTACCTTCTTCACTTCTCTCACTTCTTCTCTACTTTCCCATTTTCACTACTCTCACTTTTTCACTATTCTACCTGCTTCACAAACTCTCGCTTTTCCACTCTCTCTTCTTCATACTTACCTTTCCCCTACTCTCACTTTTTCACTACCTCCGTTTTTCCGTACTCTCCCTTTTACTACTCTCAATTAACTCTCTTCCTTTTCCCCTACTCTCCCTTCTTCAATTCTCACGTTCTTCACTTTTTCTCTTTTCCCCTACCTCACTTTTCACTACTCTCTTTTTCCCCTACCCTCCCTTCATCCCTACTTCACTTCATTTACTCCCCCTTTCTTCACTTCTCTCCCTTTTTTTCCTACACTCCCTTCACTACTCTTTTTTTCGCCCCCTATTCTCTCTTTTTCACTACCCCCCTTTTTTCTTCCCTATCTCCCTTCTTATCTACTCTCCCTTCTTCACTACTCTATGTATTTCATTCTCCCCCTTTTCCCCACTCCACTTCTTCACTACTTTCCCTTTTTCCATACTCCCCCCTTTTTCCTACTCTCCCTTATTCCTAATCTCTATTCTTCCCCTACTCCCTTTTTCATGCTCCCCCATCATCCTTATTCTTCTTCTTCACTATTTTCTCCCTTCTTCCCTATTTTCCCCTTTTCTTTATAACTGTCCCTGCTTTCCTCCCTCCCAATTCACTTTTCCCTTTAAACCCTCCTCTTCACTACTTTTCCTTCTTCAAAACTCCCCCTTCTTCCCCCTCTCACTTCCCCCTACTCCCCCCTTCTTCCTTCTCTATCTTATTCTCTACTTTTTTTTCCCTTCTCTCCCCATCTCCTACTCCCCTTCTTCACTACTCTCCCTTTTTTTACTCCCCCTTCTGCACTACTCCCCTTTTTTCACTATCCCATCACCCTGCTTTTTCTTCATTATCTCTCTTCTTCACTACTCTCCCTTTTCCTTACTCCCCTTTTTCACTTTCTCCCTTCTTCCCTCCCTTTTCCTTTTTCCCCCTATCCCCCCTTCCCTTATTGCCCCTTTCTGTATTCTCTCTTCTTCATATCTCCCTTTTTCCCTACTCCCCCCTTCTTCACTTTCTCCCTTCTTCCTTATTTTCTCTTTTCCCTACTCTCCCTTTTCCCTTTTTCCCATTCACAAACCTTCTTCAAACACTTCCTTTTTCCCTGTCCCCTTTTTCACTTCTCTGTTTTCTTTTTTCTCCCTTTTTCCTTACGTTTCCTTGTTCACTTTTTCCCCCCTTGTTATTATTTCCCCTTTTTTCACTACTCTCCCTTCTCTCCTACTCACCTTTTCACTATTCCCCTTTTGCCCTACTATCCCTTCGTCCTACTCTCCCTTTTTCCCTTCTCCCCCCTTCCTATTTTTCCCTTCTTAAGTATTTCTCTCTTCTTCACTACTCTCCCTACTTCTCTCCTCCCCCCTTCCCTCTTCTCTCTTTCAACTCTTCCTTCTTCACTACTCTCCCATCTTGCCTGCTTTCCCCTTCTTCTTATTTCCCTTTTCACTGCTTTTCCCTCGTTAACTACTCTCCTTCACTACTCTCCCTTCTTTTTAACTCACTTTCTTCTTGTTCCCCCTTGTTCATGACCCCCCTTTTTCCCTGCTTTCCCTTTTCTAGACTACCTTCTTCACTATCCCCTTTCTTTCATTTTTCCCTTCTTCATTACTCTCCCTTCTTCACTACTCTCCCTTCTTCACTACTCTCCCTTCTTCACTGCTCTCCCTTCTTCACTACTCTCCCTTCTTCACTACTCTCCCTTCTTCACTACTCTCCCTTCTTCACTACTCTCCCTTCTTCACTACTTCCCTTTTCCCTACTCCTTTTTCTTCTTACTCTCCCTTCTTCCCACTCAAAAACTTCTTCCCCACTCTCCCACATCATACCCCCCCCTTTCTTCACTACTCTCGTTTTTTTTTTCCATTTTCTCTCTTCTTCACTTTTCCCCCCTTTTTTTCCCCTGCTCTCCCTTTTCCCTTCTCCCATCTTTCAAAATGCTCCCCCCTTCTTCTTACTCTCCCTTCTTCACTATTCACCTTTTTTCCCCTATTCTCTCTTCAAACCTACCCCCTTCTTCCCTACTCTCGCTTCTTTACAACTCTACCCCTTTTTTCACTACTCCCCCTTCTTCCCTACTCTCTCTTCTTCTCTACTCCCCTTCTTCCCTACTCCCCTTCTTCACTACTCCCCTTTTTCCCCTCTTTTTTACCTTTTTAAACCCTACTCCCCCTTTTTCCCCCAATTCTCTCTTCTTCACTCCCCCTCCTTCCATTTCCCCCTTCTTCACTACTCCCCTTTATTCCCCTACTCTCCCTTTTCCCAAATATTTCTTTTCGCTACTCTCCCTTCTTCACCACTCTACCTTTTCCTGCTTTACATTCTTCATACTTCCCTTTTTTCCCACTCTCCCTTTTTCCACTCTACTTTTTCCCCTCTCTCCCGTCTTCCTCTCTCTTTTTTAGTACTCTCCCTTTTTCCCCTAATCCCCTTCTCTCCTACTTCCCATCTTCACTATTTCCCCCCTTCTTATACTTACCTTCTTGACAACTCCCCCCCTTCTTCTCTACACTCCCATCTTCCTACTCCCCCTTTTTCCAATTTTTCCCTTTCCCTTCACTACTCTATTTCACTACCCCTCACTTTTCACTTCTACCTTCTTCCCTATTTCCCCTTCTTCACTACTCTATTTTTTTCCCCATCTTGTCTTCCCTTTACTTCTTTTTTCCCGACCTCCATTCTTCCTTTTTCCTCCCTTCTTACTGTCTTCCTTCTTCACTACTCTCCCTTCATCATTTCTCCCATTCTTCCCTCTCTCTCTTCTTAAATACTTTCCCTTCTTCATACTCTTATTTCTTCACTACTCTTCCTTCTTCACTACACCCCTTTTTTCCTTACTTTCCTTTCTCCCCCAACTCCCCCCTTCAACCTACTCTCCCCATCACTATCCCCCTTCTTCACTAACTCACTTCTTCTCTACTCCCCTTCCTCACATTGTCAGTTCTTCTCAAACCACCTTCTTCCTTCCTCTCTTTTTCCCTCTCTCCCTTTTTTCACTACTTACTTTCTTCACCCCCTTCTCCCTTTTTATACTCTCCCTTCTTCACTACTCTCCCTTTTTCACACCCCCCCTTTCCCGCTCTCCCCCCCCTTCCCCTTACCTTCCCTTCTTCACTACTCTCCCTTTTTCCACTACCCCCTTCTTCACTACTCTCCCTCTTCACTATTTTCCCCTTCTTCACTACCCCCACTTTCTTCAATACTCTCTCTTCTTCAAAACCCTCTCCTCTACTACTCTCCTTCTCTACTACTCTCTTTTCATATTCTCCCTTCTTACTACTCTCTTTTTCACTATTCTCTCTTTTTCACTATTCCCCCTTTTCCCTGCTCCCCTTTTTCCTTTAATCTCCCATTTTTCAATGCCCCCCCTTTTCATTATTTCTCCCTTCTTCCTTTTCCCCTTTTCTTCCCTATTCTCTGTTCTACACTACTCTCCCTTCTTCCCTACCTGCTTTTTTACAACTCTACCTTTTCATACCCCCTCCCTTCTTCCTACTCTCTCTTTTTCTTACTTCCCTTTTTCCCCTCCCTTACCTTCTTCACCACTCTCCCATCATCACTACTCCCCCCCTTCTTCACTACTCTCGTTTTTTCCAATTCTCTCTTCTTCACTATTTTTTTCCCCCTTTTTTCCCTGTTTTTCCCCCTTTTTTTCCCTAACTCCCATCTTCAATGCTCTCCCCCTTCTTATTCTCTCCCTTTCTATATTCCCTTTTTTTCCCAATTCTCTCTTCCACTACTCTCCCTTCTTCCCTCTCCGCTTCTTTACAACTCTACCTTTTTTCCCCTACTCTCCCTTCTTCCCTACTCTCTCTTTTCTCTACTCTCCCTTTTTCCCTACTCTACCTTCTTCACACTCTCCCTTCTTCCCTCTTCTACCTTCTTAACTACTCTCCCTTTTTCCCCAAATTCTCTCTCTTCATGTCTCCCTCCTTCCACTTCCCCCTTCTTCACCACTCCCCCTTATTCCCTACCCCCCAAATTCCCTACTATTTTTTCTTCGCTACCCCCTTCTTCCCATTAAACCTTTCTTCACTGCTTTACTTTCTTCACACTCCCCCCTTTCTTTCCTACTCCCCTTCTTCACTACCTAGCTTCTTCCCTACTCTCCCCTTTCCCCTCTTTTTTTTTAGTACTCCCCTTTTTTCCCCTAATCCCCCTTCTCTCTACTCTCCCATTTTCATACTCTCCCTTTTTCACTACTCTTTACCTTCTTGACAACTTTCCCCCTTCTTCTCTACACCCCCATCTTCACTACCCCCCCTTTTTTCCATATTCCCCCTTCTTCACTACTTACGTGTTTCACTACTCTCCCTTCTTCCCTTCTCACACTTCTTCATTATCTCCCTCTTCCCAATCTCCCTTCATCTTACTCCCCATCTTCACACTTCCCTTCTTCACATTTACCTTCTTGACAACCCCCCCTTCTTCTCTACACCCCCATCTTATACCCCCCCTTTTTCCCTATTCTCCCTTCTTCACTACTCTACGTCTTCCTACCTCCCTTTTCCCCTTCTACACTTCTTCATTACTCTCCCTTTTTCCCTATTTTCCTTTCTTCACTACTCTATTTTTTTCACTTTTTTTCCCGTCACACTCTCACTTCTTCCTTCTGTACCTTTTCCCTACTTTCCCTTCTTCACTACTCTATTTTCTAAACCACTCTCTGCTTCCTTACCTTCTTTCTTTCCCGACTCTCCATTCCCTTATCCCCCTTCTTCACTGCTCTTCCTTTTTCACTACTCTCCCTTCATCATTTCCCCATTTTTCCCCTAAACTTCTCTTCTTCAATACTTTCCCTTCTTCACTACTCTTACTTCTTCACTACTCTTCCTTCTTCACTACTCCCCCTTCTTCCTTACTTTCATTTCTTCGCTACTCTCCCTTCATCCCTACTCTCCCTTCATCACTACTCTCCCTTCTTCACTAATCTCACTTCTTCTCTACTCTCCATTCCTCACTATTGTCAGTTCTTCTCTAAACCACCTTCTTCTCTTCTCTCTCTTCTTCACTGCTCTCCCTTCTTCACTACTCTACTTTCTTCACTACTCTCCCTTCTTCACTACTCCCCCTTTTTCACTATTTCCCCCTTCTTCATACCCCCTTCTTCCCCGTTTCCCCCTTTCTTCACTATCTCCCTTCTTCACTCCCTTCCCTTTTCCTACCCCCCTTTTTTCCACTACTTCCTTATTCCTATTTCCCTTCTTACTACCCACTTTCTTCAATACTCTTTTCTTCAGAACTCTCTCTCCTCTACACCCCCCTTTCTCTACTACTCTCTTCTTCACTATTCTCCCTTCTTCACACTCTCTTTTTCCATTCTCTTTCTTAAATTTTCTCCCTTTTTCCCTGCTCTCCCCCTTTTTCCCTAATCTCCCATCTTCAATCTCTCCCTTTTCATTACTCCCCTTCTTCTTACTTTCATTTCTTTGCTACCTCCCTTCTTCCCTATCTCGTTCATCACTACTCTCCCTTTTTCACTAATCTCACTTCTTCTCTACTCTCCATTCCTCACTATTGTCAGTTTTCCAAAACCCCCTTTTTCTCTTCTTCTCTTTTTCATGCTCCCCCACTTCACTACTCTACTTTTCTACATACCTCCTTTTTCCCCTTTCTCTCCTTTCCTCGCTATCACATTCTTCGCTTTTTCTCCCTTTTTACCCCCCCTTCTTATTTCCCTTTTCCTTCCTTCCCCCCCCCTTCTTACTAATCTCCCTTCCCCACTATTCCCCCTTTCTTTATCTTTCCTTTTTCACTACTCCCCTTTTTCCCCTATTTCTCTCCTGATAAACTACTCTCCTTTTTTCCTGCCCCCTCTTCTTTACAACTGTACCTACTCACTTTTTCCCTTTTTTCCAACTCCCCCTTCTTCCCCTACCTTTTTTTTTCTACTCCCGCCCTTTACAACTGCCTTACCACTATTCTCCTTTCTTCTCTTCTCCTTTTTTCATTACTCTCCCTTCACTACTTTTCCTTTTTCACTTTTTCCCCCTTCTTCCCTACTGTCCCTTCTTCACTACTCTACCTTCTTCACTACTTTTTTTCTTCACACTCCCCTTCTCCATGATCGCGTTTTCATTACTTCCCTTCTTCCCTGACTCCTTTTTCCCTAATACCCCATTCTTCCCAACTCCCCATTTTTTTACTACTCTATCTTTTTCCTATTTTTTCCTTTCTGTACTCTCCTTCGTCCCACTATCCCTTCTTCCCTTCTCCCCTTTTTTTCCTATCTCTTTCTTTACTTCTTTCAGACCTATTCTCCCTTCTTCTCTACTCTACCTTCTCCCTTCTCTCTCTTTTTCTTTACTCTCCCTTCTTCCCTATTATCCCATCTTCATACTCTCCATTCTTCCCTACTCTCCCATGTTCAATACTCTACCTTCTTCACTAGTCTCACTCCTTCACTACTCTACCTTCTCCACTATTCTCCCTTCTTCACTACCCTCCCTTCTTAACTACTCTCCTTCTTCACTTCTCTCCCTTCTTTCCTACTCTCCATTCTTCACTACTGTCATTTTTCCCATATTCTCTCATTTTCACAACTCTCCCTTCCTCCGTATTCTCCCTTCTTTACAACAATACATTTTCACTACTCTCCCCTCTCCCCAACTCTCTCGTCTTCACTACTATACGTTCTTCACTTCTCTCCCTCCTTCCCTACTCTCATTTCTTCACTACTCTCCCTTTTTCCATACTCTCCCTTCTACCGTACTCACCATTCTTTACTACTTTACTACTCCTGATGGGAGGGGTTGGATTTATGGGAGGGGTTGGATTTGAGTGGGACTTTCACATCAGGGCTTATTTCTTGGGTAGCATTGAAAATTGGGTTGGGCAAATGTTTTGTTAGTGGGATGAATTGTAAAGGACCTGCCTAGTATGGGCCAACAGGCCTCCTGCAGTGTTCCTCCTTTCTTATGTTCTTATGTTCCTCCATACACTCCCTTCTTCACAACTCTCCCTTCATCCCTACTCTATTTTTTTCCCTACTCACCTTTCTTTACAACTCTACCCTCCTCACAACTCTACCTTCAGATGGCTAATGTAATTCCTATTTTTAAAACAGGGGACAAGTCGTTACCGTCAAATTACCGCCCAATAAGCCTGACCTCAATTGTAGGCAAATTACTAGAGTCAATTATAGCTGAGATTATAAGAAGCCATCTCGATAAGCATAGCTTGATTAATGATACTCAGCATGGATTCACAAGAGGCCGGTCTTGTCTAACTAATTTATTAACTTTCTTCAGTAAAGCTTTTGAGGCTGTTGACCACGATAAAGAATTTGATACTATTTACTTAGATTTTAGTAAGGCATTTGATAGAGTTCCGCACCAAAGGGCTGTTGAAGAAAGTAGCAGCTCATGGCATTGGGGGAAGGGTGCTCTCGTGGATCGAATCATGGCTCACAGACAGGAAGCAAAGAGTGTCCATAAAGGGGTTAAATCCGAGTGGGGATCAGTAACAGTGGCGTTCCACAGGGATCAGTCTTGGGCCCGTTGTTGTTTATAATATATATCAATGATCTTGATGAAGGAATTACTAGTGATATGAGCAAATTCGCCGATGACACGAAAAATAGGTAGGATAATTGATTCAAACGTAAATGTTAGGGAACTTCAGGAGGATTTAGACAAACCTACTCTTGGTCAGAAAAGTGGCAGATGCAGTTCAATGTAGATAAAGCAAGGTTCTGAAGCTCGGGAGTGTCCATAACCCTAGCACTTATAAGTTAAATAATGTAGAACTTAACCATACAGATTGCGAAAAGGATTGGGGGTTATGGTGAGCAGCAACCTTAAAAACCCAAAACAGCAATGCCCAAGCGTACGTAATAAGGCAAATAGATTACTGGGATTTATATCAAGAAGTGTAAGCAACAGAAGTTCCAGAGGTCATACTGCAGCTTTATACATCATTAGTAAGGCCTCACCTAGATTATGCAGTTAATTCTGGTCTCCGTATTACAGAATGGACATAAATTCGTTAGAAAACATTTAGCATAGGATGACTAAATTAATTTCTTTGCATTAGAAATCTTCCTTATGAAGAAAGATTGAAGACTCTTAATTTACATTCACTTGTTAGACGAAGAATGAGGGGAGACCTGATCGAAGTGTATAAGTGGAAGATAGGTATTAATTAAAAGGGGTATTAACAAGGTCTTGAGAATATCTCTCCAAAAGAGAACCCCCAGTAATGGATTTAAATTAGATAAGTTTAGATTTAGAAAGGACATAGGAAAGTATTGGTTTGGAAATAGGGTAGTAGATGAGTGGAACAGTCTACCTAGTTGAGTTATTGAGGCTAAGACTTTGGGTAGTTTCAAATTTAGGTTGGATAAATACATGAGTGGGATGGGTTGGATTTGAGTGGGACTTGCACATCAGAGCTTATTTCTTGGGTAGCATTGAAAATTGGGTAGGTCAAATGTTTGTTAGTGGGATGAATTGTAAAGGACCTGCCTAGTATGGGCCAACAGGCCTGCTGCAGTGTTTCTCCTTTCTTATGTTCTTATGTTCTTACTTATTCTCCCTTCTTAACTACTCTCCTTTCTTCATTACTCTACGTTCTTCACTTCTCTCCCTTCTTCCCTACTCTCACTTCTTCACTACTCTCCCTTTTTCCTTACTCTCCCTTCTTAACTACTCTCCCTTCTTCCCTACTCTCACTTTTTCACTATTCTCCCTTGTTCACTACTCTTCCTTCTTCATTAGTCTCCTTTCTTTACTACTCTGCTTTCGTCCCTATTCTCTCTTCTTCGCTACTTTCCCTTCTTCCCTACTCCCCTTTATTTACAACTCTACCTTCTTCACTATTCTCCCTTTTACACTACTCTCCATTTTCCCTAATCTTCCTTCTTCCCACTCTTCCTTATCACTACTTTCCTTCTTCACTACCTCCCTTCTTCATACTCTACCTTCTTCCCTATTTCCCTTTTTTTCACTTCTCTCCCTTCCCCCACTCCCCCTTCATCACTACTCTTACTTCTTCTTTACTCTATTTCCCTCCTTACTCTTCTTTCTTCCTACCTCCCTTCTTCACTACTCTCCCTTCTTCCCTACTTTTTTTCTTCACTGTCTCCCTTTTTCCTACTCTCCATTTTTCACTACTGTTCTTTTTCCCAAAAAGTGTTTTTTTCACTTCTCTCATTCTTACTGCTCCCCCTACTTCACTACCCCCCCCTTCTTCCCTACATACCTTTTCACTTTTCTTCGTTCTTCACTATTTTCCCTTCTCACTATTTTTCCGCTTTTTTTATCCCCCTTTTTCCCTGTCCCCCTTCCCCTCTATTCTCATTTCCCCTCAATCTCTCCCTCTCTTTTTACCTCCCTCTTTTTTCTCCCTTTTCCTTACTGTCCCTTCTTCCTACTCTTCTTCCCACTCTTTTTTCCCAATCCCTTCCCACACTAACTTTTCTTATTCAAAACCTCCCTTCTTCTCTACTCAATTTTCTTCACTACCCCCCTTTCCCCCTCCTCCCCTTCTTCACTACTCTTCCCTTCTTCACTACTTCCCTTCTTCTTACTCTAAATTTTCTTCCTATTTCCCTTCTTCCCTTTAACTACCTTCACTGTCTCACTTCTTCCCTTGTTCACTATTCTCCCTTCTTCACTACTCCTCTTTACTACTCTCATTCTTCACTACTCTTCCTTCTTCAGAATCTACCTTATTCACTACTCCCCCCTTGTTCCCTGTCTTTTTTCTCCACTGTCCTTATTTAATTTACATTTTTCTCTATCTCCCTTATTCCCTACCTTCCTTTTTCACCCCCAATTTTTCACTACTCTCCCCCTTCCTTTTTTTCCCCTTCTCTCCCCCCCTCCACTACTCTACTTCTTCATTTCTTCTCACTTCTTCCTACTTTCCCCCACACCTCATTTTTTCACTTTTCTACCCTGTTTCACAACTCTCGTTTTTCCCGTACTCTCATTCTTCCTACTCCTTTTTCCCCTACCCTCCCTTCATCCCTATTCCCTTCATTACTCCCCCTTCTTCACTTCTCCCCCCTTTTTCCCTAAATCCTTCACTATCTTTTTCGCCCCTATTTCCTTCTTCACTACCCTCCTTTTTCCCCTACTCTCCCTTCTTACTACCTCCCTTCTTCATCTCATGTATTCACTTCTTTTCCCCCTTTTCCCTCTTCACTTTTTCACTATTTCCCCTTTTTCCCCTACTCTCCTTTTTTCCCACTCCCCCCTTATTCACAATTTTATTTTCCCTATCTCCTTCTTCACTCTTCCCATCACCCTTATTCTTTTTTCCCTTCCATCCCCCTTTTTTTCCCACCCCCCTTTTTTTATAATGTACCTTTTTTCCCTACTTCCCAATTCACTTCTCTCCCATAACAAAACCTTCTTCATATTTTTCTTCTTAAAAACCCTTCCCTTCTTCCCCCTCACTTCTTCCCTATTTTCCCTTCTTCATTCTCTTCTTTTTCTATTTTCCTTCTTCACTTCTCTCCCTCTTCATACTCCCCCCTTCTTCACTACTCCCCTTTTTTTTCCCCCCCTTCTGCACTACTCTCCCTTCTTCACTACTTCCCTTCATCCCTGTTTTCCCCTTTTTTCATTACTCTCTCTTCTTCACTACTTCCCTTTTCCTTACCCCCCTTCTTCACTATTCCCCCCTTTTTCTTTTTTCCCCAATTTTTTTTATTTTTTTTAAATTTTATTTAGTATTTTTTAGTTTTCCTTTTTTCCCTTCTTACTTTTTCTATTCTTTTTCCCTTTTTCTCCCCCTTTTAAAAAATTCCCTTTTCCCTGTTTTCAAATTTTAGTTCTTATATTTTTTTTATTTTCCTTGTTATTTCTCCCTTTTATTATTCCCCTTTTCACTTTTCCCCTTCTTCCCCACCATTATTCTTTTTCCCTTTTTTGTCTATTCCTTCGTACTCTTTTTTCCTTATTCCCTTTTATTGTTCCTTCAAAAGTTTTTTTCTCTTTCTTCAACTCCCCCTATTTCAAATTCCCTTCTTTTTTTTTTTAAATTTTTTTATAATTTCCCTTTCCTTATTTCCCTTTATGTTTTTTTAAATATTTTATATCTCCCTTTCTTAATCTCCCCTTTTTATTGTTCTCCCTTGTTCATGCTTCCCTTCTTCCCTGCTTTCCCTTCTTCGTAGACTACCTTTCACTACTCTCCTTTCTTTATATTCCCCCTTCTTCTTTACCCCCTTCGTTACCCTCCCTTTTCTCTATTTTTCATTCCCTATTCTCTTTTCCGTTCTCCCTCCCCCCTTTTTCCCTTTTTCTTCCCTTCCCTTCTTAATACTCTCCCTTCTTCACTACCCCCTTTCTTTCATATTCTGCTTTCTTCCCTAATCCCCTTTTTTCCCTAACTTTTCTTCCTACCTCCCTTTTTCATACCCCCCTTTTTTCCCTACCCCCTTTCTTCCATCTCCCCCTTCTTCAAACCCTTTTTTCTTCACTACTCTCATTCCATACTAACCTTCTTCCTTATCCCCCCTTTTCTCTTTTATACCCTTTTTTATTCCCCTTTTTCAAAACTCTCCCTTCCTCCTTACCCTTTTTTTTGTCTTCTCCCTTTTTTCCCTTTTCCCTCCGTTCTTTACTACTTTTCCCCTTTCTTCCCTAATCTCCCTTTTCTTTGCCCTCCCTTATTTTTTCTCTTCTTCTTCACTACTCCCCTTTTTTCCTTTCCTCTCTTCTTCTTACTCTCCCTTCTTCATATTTTTCCTTTTTCCTGCTTTATTTTCTTCATTTCATCCCTTTTTTCACTATCCCCCTTCTTCCTTACCCCCAATTTTAAATTTCCCCTTATACTATACCTTTTTCCATCTTCTTCCTTCTTCACTTTTTTCCTTCTTTTTTCTACTTCCCTTCTCACACTCCCCTTTCTTCATTACTGTCTTTTTCCTCCCTTCCCCTTTTCACTCTCCCCCTTCTTTTTTATCCCTTCATTTTTCTCCTTTTTTTCTTCCCTTCCCCTTCCCTTATTTTCTTCCCTTTTTCACTACTCTCCCCTTCTTCACACTCCTTCTTCCTACTCTCCTTCTCCCTTCTCCCCCTTCTTCATTCACTCCCTTTCTTCATACCTCCTTCTTCCTGCTCTACCTTTCTTCACTACCTAGCTTCTCATCCCTTTTTCCCTTCGATCCCTTGTTCACTTTCCCCCTTGTTATTACCCCCCCCTTTCTTAACACTCTTCCTTTTTCCCCTTTCTCTACCTTTATTAACTATTTTAAAATTTTTTTCCCTCTATCCCTTCATCTCTACTCTCCCTTTTTTCCTTACCCTCCCTTCTTCTTACTCCCTTTCTCTATTTTTCCTTCTTAAGTTTTCTTTTTTTTCACTACTCTCCCCCTTTTCCTGCTCTCCCTTCTTCCCTCTTCCCCTTTTTACAACACTCATCTTCACTACTCCCCCTTCTTGCCTTCTTTCCTTCTCTATTCCCCCTTCTTCACTCCTCCCCTCTTTAACTGCTCCCCTTCACACTGCCCCTTCTCTCGTACTCTACTTCTTCAATTTCTCCCTTCTTTTATACCTCCCTTCCCATTACTTTTCCTTCTTCCCATCTCTCCCTTATTCCCTACTTTTACCGTTTTCACTATTCCCCCTTTTTTTTCACCCCCCTCCCTTTTCCCTCTCTCATTCCTCACTTGGCCCCTTTCCCTCCTTACTCTCGTTTTCACTACACTCCCTTCTTCTCGATTTACCCTTTCTTTCTTATTCTCTCTTCACTACTCTCCCTTATTCACTACTCTCCTTTCTTCCCAATATTCCTTCTTCACGACTCTCCCTTCCTTACTACTCTTCCTGTTTCACTACCCTCCCTTCTTGACTACTCTCCCTTTATCCCTACTCTTCCTTTTCTCCCTACTCTCCCTTTTTCCTTACTCTCGCTACTTCTCTGTTCTCCGTTCTTCTCTATTCTCCCGTCTTCCCTACTCTTCCTTCTTCCCATACTCTCCCTTCTTCGCTACTCTGCCTTCTTCCCTACTCTCCCTTCTTCCCTACTCTCCCTTCTTCCATACACTACCTTCTTCACTACTCTCCCGTCTTCCATACTCCCTTCTTTACAACTCTCCCTTCTTCGTTACTCTCCCTTCTTCGTTACTCCCCTTCTTCTCTACTGTCCATTTCCTATTCTCTCTTCACTGTTCTCCCTTCTTCCCTCTTCTCTCTTCTTTATTACTCTCCCTTCTTTATTACCCTCCCTTCTTCGCTACTCTCCCTTCTTTCCTGCTCTCCTTTCTTCACTACTCTCCCTTCTTCACTTATTCTGCCTTCTTCCCTAATCACATTCTTCCTATTCCCTCTTCTCTACTCTTCCTTCCTTGCTACTTCCCTTCTTCCCTACTCTCCCTTCTTCCATACTCTCCCTTCTTTACTACTCTTCTTCCACCACTCTCCCTTCTTCACTACTCATCCTTCTTCCTTACTCTCCCTTCATCTTTACTCTACCTTCTTTATTCTTCTTTTTCCATTACTCTCCTTCTTCACTACTCTCCCTTCGTCCTTACCCTCTTTTTTCTTTGTTCTCCTTTCTTACCTATTCTCCGTTCTTCACTACTCTGCCTTCTTCACTACTTTTCCTTCTTCCCTGCTTTATCTTCTTCACTTCTATCCCTTCTTCACTATCTTTCCCTTCTTAATTACTCTCCATTCTTCAGTACTCTCCCTTCAGTACTATGCCTTCTTCCCTACTATCCCTTCTTCACCATTCTCTCTTCTTCACTACTCTCCCTTCATCACTACTCTCCGTTCTTCATTACTGTCCCTTCCTCCCTATTCTCCCTTCTTCAATAGTCATCTTTCTTCATTACTCTCCTTTCTTTATTATCCCTTCATTGTTCTCCCTTTTTCATTACTCTCCCTTCTTCACTACTCTCATTTCTTCACTACTCTCCCTTCACTATTCTGCCTTCTTCCCTAATCACCCTTCTTCCCTAAACTTCCTTCTTCCCTACTCTCCCTTCTTCCCTACTCTCCATTCTTCTCTATTCTCTCTTCTTCCTTACTCTACCTTGTTCACTATTCCCCCTTGTTATTACTCTCCCTTCTTCACTACTCTCCTTTTTCCACAAGTCTGCATTCTTAACTATTCTCTCTTCTTCCCTACTCTCCCTTCTTCACTCATATCCCTTCTTCCTTTCTCTCTCCTCTTCACTATTCTCCCTTTTTCCCTCTTCTTCACTGCTCTCCCTTCTCCACTACTCTCCCTACTTCCCTGATTTCCCTTCTTCACTACTCTCCCTTCTTCACTAATCTCACTTTTCATTTCTCTCTCTTCACTACTCTCCCTTCTTCCACACTCTCCACTCATCACTACTCTCTCTTCTTTACTAATCTCCCTTCTTCCCTTCTTTCCTACTCTCTCCTCTTCACTACTCTCCCATCACTACTCTCCCTTCTTCCCTCTTCTCTTCTTCACTGCCTTCCTCTCCCCTTTTTCACTTCTCTCATTTCTTCACTACTCTCCTTTCTTTCCATAATCTCCCTTTTTCACTGCTATACTTTCTTCACTATTCTCTCTTCCTCCTTACTCTCCCCTTTTCTCTATTATCCCTTCCGTATTCTCCGTTTTTCATTACTCTCCCTTCTTCACTACTCTCTCTTCTTCCTTTCTCTCCTTTCTTCACTACTCTCCCTTCTTCATTACTCTACCTTCTTCCCTACTCTCTTCTTTCCTACTCTCCCTTCTTCATTACTCTCCCTTGGTTGTTCTCCTTCCTTCACACACTGAGATTTACACTCAAATAAACCAGAAATTATAATTTGGTTACAGTTATAAAAGGTTTAATTTCTTTCATAACCTCTTTTATAATTATTCTCTGTGTATATAAATTGTGTCTAAGATGTTAACAGATGTTTCTCTCACTGTTTACATTGTTTCTTTTTGTTTTATGTTTGTGGTGCTGTCTACTTTGAGCTACTTTCTTTGAAAGTCTTAATAAATGCTTTCACCAGCTGTTTTATTATAGATTTTTTCTCTAATTTTTATCCTCATTTAATCTCTTAGACAAGTTTAAAGGGTGGCCCGGTGGCTTGGTGGCCCGGTGGCCTGGTGGCTAAAGCTCCCGCTTCACACACGGAGGTCCCGGGTTCGATTCCCGGCGGGTGGAAACATTTCGACACGTTTCCTTACACCTGTTGTCCTGTTCACCTAGCAGCAAATAGGTACCTGGGTGTTAGTCGACTGGTGTGGGTCGCATCCTGGGGGACAAGATTAAGGACCCCAATGGAAATAAGTTAGACAGTCCTCGATGACGCACTGACTTTCTTGGGTTATCCTGGGTGGCTAACCCTCCGGGGTTAAAAATCCGAACGAAATCTTATCTTATCTTAAAAGCTTTGTTGTATTTATGTGTCCTTTGCTTTCTTTAGGTATTTTTCATGATGCTTAATTTTAGTGAATGTTAATCGAAACCTCACCTTATCTTCCTATATTTTCAAATTTCCTTTAGTGCCTCTAAATATTCCTTAGTTTTGAATGACTATAAGCATGACTCACGAAACTGTAATGACACAATTACAAACAAACCATACTAAGAGCGGGGTTAGAACCCGCGATCAGAGAGTCTCAGAACTCCAGACCGTCGTGTTAGCCACTGGACCAGCTAGCCATAATAAGATTCATCCAAGTAGTATTTATACACCATTGGAAGGTTAGAATAGTCTTGAGCTAGAGTTCGTCACGGCCAAGCTAGCTGGAGATTCGTCTATAAAACTTGTATTTGTGGTCACAGTGGTGCCTATGCTAACCTTCCTATGATATAAA
>NC_069450.1:30491715-30494215 GCF_026875155.1 Cherax quadricarinatus
TATATATTTTAGATTTGCTTACAATAATTTAATACTAAAGAAACACAGTTAAATATATTTTTCTCGTTAGGTTCAGAATGATTTTGGAGAAATTATTGCATACACAAATTTTTCGCTTGTCCTATATGGCAAGATGAACGTTGCTATTTAAGC
Source organism: Cherax quadricarinatus (assembly GCF_026875155.1). Classification (NCBI taxonomy): domain Eukaryota; kingdom Metazoa; phylum Arthropoda; class Malacostraca; order Decapoda; family Parastacidae; genus Cherax; species Cherax quadricarinatus. Next base: position 30,491,869 of record NC_069450.1, read on the forward strand.
CAAGATCGCAAATTCTGCCTATTCGGCACGACATATATATATATATATATATAATATATATATATATATATATATATATATATATAATATATATTATATATTATAATATATATATATATATATAATATATATATATATTATATATATTTTTTATAAAATATATATATATATATGTATATATATATATATATATATATATATATATATATAATATATATATATATATATATATATATATATATTATATATATATATATATATAATAGATATATAATAGCGCCGAATAGGCAGAACTTGCTATCTTGGCTTAAATAGCAACGCTCATCTTGCCATATAGGACAAGTGAAAATTTTTGTATGCAATAATTTCGCCAAAATCATTCTGAACCTAACGAAAAAAATATATTTCACTGTGTTTGTTTAGTACTAAATTATTGTAAACGTATTTAAAATATGTTTAGTTGGGTTAGGCTAAAATAAATTGCTGTTGTTATAATAAGGTTAGGTAAGTATTCTAAGATTCTTTTGGTGCAAAATTAAATTTTTTTACAATAACATCAATGAAACATATATATCTTTAAACCTATAACAGAAAATTTCAAAAAGGACTTAATTTTAAATGAGTTCTTGCTAATTGACCAGTTTTACATATTCGGCACGACATATATATATATATATATATATATATATATATATATATATATATATATATATATAATATATATATATATATATATATATATATATATATATATATATATATATATATATATATATATATATATATATATATTTAAATATATATATATATATATATATATATATATATATATATATATATTATATATTATATTTAATATATATATATAATATATATACATATATATATATATATATATATACAATATATATATATATATATATATATATATAAATATATATATATATATATATATATATATAATATATATATATATATATATATATATATATAATATTCATATATGCAATAAGATCACGGTAAACAGGTGATTTCAGAATATGCAAAACAACCACTCTGAAAGAATAGAGAAATTCCAAGCGTTTTCTTGACTACTTACATTATCAAGGAACTATGAAAGTAAAGCATCCAAGGAAGCTATATAAGGGGTCTGGCCAACACCTCACTATCAGATCCCACAACGGTTAAACACCTGACGCGCGCCGGCCCAACTGGACGGTCTCCACAGACTCCTAAGTGCAGCACTCACCCTTTTCCCCTCATCAATTCTATGATTCACCTCATCCTTCATAGACCCATCCGCTGACGCTTCCACTCCCAAATATCTGAATACATTCACCTCCTCCATACTCTCTCCCTCCAATCTGATATCCAATCTTTCATCTCCTAATCTTTTTGTTATCCTCATAACCTTACTCTTTCCTGTATTCACCTTTAATTTTCTTCTTTTGCACACTCTACCAAATTCATCCACCAATCTCTGCAACTTCTCTTCAGAATCTCCCAAGAGCACAGTGTCATCAGCAAAGAGCAGCTGTGACAACTCCCACTTTGTGTGTGATTCTTTATCTTTTAACTCCACGCCTCTTGCCAAGACCCTCGCATTTACTTCTCTTACAACCCCATCTATAAATATATTAAACAACCACGGTGACATCACACATCCTTGTCTAAGGCCTACTTTTACTGGGAAATAATTTCCCTCTTTCCTACATTCTCTAACCTGAGCCTCACTATCCTCGTAAAAACTCTTCACTGCTTTCAGTAACCTACCTCCTACACCATACACCTACAACATCTGCCACATTGGCTCCTTATCTACCCTGTCATACGCCTTTTCCAAATCCATAAATGCCACAAAGACCTCTTTAGCCTTATCTAAATACTACTGTTCACTTATATGTTTCACTGTAAACATCTGGTCCACACACCCCCTACCTTTCCTAAAGCCTCCTTGTTCATCTGCTATCCTTTTCTCCGTCTTACTCTTAATTCTTTCAATAATAACTCTACCATACACTTTACCAGGTATACTCAACAGACTTATCCCCCTATAATTTTTGCACTCTCTTTTATCCCATTTGCCTTTATACAAAGGAACTATGCATGCTCTCTGCCAATCCCTAGGTACCTTACCCTCTTCCATACATTTATTAAATAATTGCTCCAACCACTCCAAAACTATATCCCCACCTGCTTTTAACATTTCTATCTTTATCCCATCAATCCCGGCTGCCTTATCCCTTTCATTTACCTACTGCCTCACGAACTTCCCCACACTCACAACTGGCTCTTCCTCACTCCTACAAGATGTTATTCCTCCTTGCCCTATACACGAAATCACAGC
>NC_069450.1:30499215-30514215 GCF_026875155.1 Cherax quadricarinatus
ACATAGTGACCGAGGATGGCAACAACACATGTGACTCTAATCTATCTGCAGAGCTGAATTTCTCTCGACCTACGAGGGAAGACGTTGTTCACCCTTTCCTAAGCCGGGCAGGAATCTATCACAATTTTATAGCCAATTTCTCAATAACAACAGCTCCAGTCACTCATCATCTAAAGAATTATATTCCCTTTGATGTTCTTACCATGTTGCCTATCCACATCGTTCAGCCCACATTCGATACTCCTGTCATGCCTCAGTATGAGCAATCTCATTTCTTCCCACAGTTGAAAGAGCCCTTCAGCTGCAGGAGCTTTTTGTCCCATATATTTTCTATCCAGCTGTAAAGATATTATGTTATGGCCAAGGATCACGAAAGACACCGCATTATTTCCCTTTCTCCTCATCTTAACCAGGCCAGGTATCTCGTATCTCTACAATGAACACCCTAGTTAACAATATACAAGTCACATTCAGTACTTCTTCTGTGATACACTGGATCCCCATTACCAAGTTCGAGCATTTCTTAGCCTTAAGAGTAAGTTAATGTTAACTCCAGTTCTGAAGTTCTTTCTTTTTACTGAAGGGTTTACTCTGACTGCTAATGCCAACCAAATTGGAATTAGTGTTATTTTGTCACAGCAGTCTAATGAAAAGTAACAGCGAAACACTTGCTGGCTAATTTCTTTCCGAAGCTGAATGCTACTATTCACTGTCCGAAATGGAAGCTATAGCTATAGATTTTGTTTTAGATCGCTTCAGAGACATTATATATAAGTATCTGATGACTTTGCCAACAAATCCCTTTCAGCTAAACATGTTCATTGATCTTTAATTTCAAAGATTACAATCAAGAGAGCAAAATGTCATCATCACTGCTTTACCTAATCATATCATATTTGTTGATTCACCATGAATGAGCTTCAAACCACACAACATTGCGATTCGACTTGGTCTCCTGTACGCCACTACTTGACCAAGAAGGATAATGATCTATCTACTGTACTTGTGAAAGATTAATTAGTCAACTAAGGGAACCTATGCAGGGTCGACAGTATAGTGTTACCTGACCCACTGTATATATGCTGGTAATCCCCAGGTCCTTAGTACCCACAGTTCTGAAGTTGAGTAATCACGTTCCCGGTGCAAAGTATGCCGATGAAGATCGTAGCATTAAACATGCAAAAATAAAGTACTTCCAATCTTAGACGTCGACGGGAATTTCTAAATACATATAAAATGTGTGATTTGCCTTTGTCACCAAGGTAATGTTATTGGTCTGAAACAGATTTTGTAGTATCCCATCACCTCAGAATCATGGAAAGCAACCAACATATGCTGATCTATTGCCATATTTCTCTTCTTCCAGGAAAATCGACACCTAGTGATGGTTAACAAAGTAACGAGATTCTATGACTTTGTACTGATCCCTAATAAAACTGCCCAGACAGTAATGATAATTTCGCGAGAGTATCATCTTACATCAAACTTAGCCTCATGTGCTCTTCTTAGACAGCAGCATGGAATTCATTAATACGATAAGGGGAAACCTTGGCCCTACATTCATGAGCTTCAGTAGTACTCTCCCACTTGAGCACCGACAACAGAGTTGATTAATGTCTAAACTGTATGGTATTTGGCATTTTCCTTGGCATCACGTGGAATACGGTAATTTCCGACCTCAGTACACCTTCACCTTTTATGCAACGAGTCTTTCGACGAGTATTAAAAAAAACGTGTTTTGATTACAACACGCTGCTGCTGCACAAGTTTTTCTTTTTCATCCAAAGAGTCACACATTTCAGATGATGTTAGCAAAATCCAGATGCATAACATTCAGCTCATAATTAATTTTCACATCAATCGCAAAGCCAAGGGAAGCGCGATCAGGAATTGTTGCAGGGTTTGAAGGTAGAACAATAGCCTGATTCAGATATGTCTAAGCTTCAAGTCAACTTCGTACGTACATAGCATAATTAAACGCTGTCTCAGCAACAAATATGAAGAAAAAGGGAGATTGCGACTGGAATCACAAATCAGCCACATGAGTTTGTGAATAACAGATAGGAAGAAGAAACACTTAATGAAACAGCAGTGAGACAGCATTGTCTGCCTGATACCTCTTTTCTGACTGCTCGACGCCCGCTTCAACTTCTTACATTCCACTTCCACTCTGATGCTAGTGATTCTCATCTTGCTGTCCATCATTCGTATGGCCTTAAGTCCAGACCAACCATACAATGCTCCATCATAAACTTTACCCATGGTGTAGTCTGCGATTTTCATGTGGAATACTCTAACTGTTGACCAGAACTAGGTGCCGTTGCCCACAGGCTATACAGTTTGTCCACTTTAACGTAACATAGATGATGTATATATATTAACGAAAGAGATCGTTTAATTTCCCTCGTCATTTTCCTGCAACGGGCCGACCCAGACAGTAGGTAGCCCAGCTGGTGTAAAACCTCTTCCTCGGGGGCTGCTCCACTCCAACATTTTGCTTATTGCTTTGCTCCTGGCGAGAATCCTGACCTCAGGTAGCGACCTTCCACCACTGCTTGGACCACACAGTCTCATTCTTACCGTGGTCAACGTGGAAGCAACTTCTCTTCCCTAGAACCTCTCATCTTTACCTGGCCAAGATTATTTTAATCATAAGGATCCCAGTTAACCTACAACACGCCACATGATTATTGCTTTATAAACTGTTAACTGCTACCAAGTGTTTCTACTAATATCTGTACCAAAGACTGCACGTGAGTCCATCTCTCACTGATGGACACTGTCAACTTTCAACGATTCTGCCGACGACACATTTGATCTCCAACACCAGACTCAAATTGGTATTCATCGGTAGTACTTGCTTGTGGCTCTTGCCTGATATTGTAATCGCACTGGCTGCAGTGCGATTACATTTAATAATAATACTATCATTTAATAATAATAATAATGATAGTAGAAATAATAATAAAAATAATAACAATATTTTTTTATTAACACATTGGCAGTTTTCCATCAAGGCAGGGTGACCCATAAAGGAAGAAACACTTTCATCATCATTCATTCTATCAGTCTTGCAAGAGGCGTGTCTAAACTACAGTGTAGGCACGCCTGACTTTAGGTGCCTGTCCAGGCACCTATTACGTATTGTGTCGTCTCTTAGTGTACACCTGGCGCCTTTGCTTTTCATTGGGGAAATGTTGCATCTCCTGTCGCGTCTTTTGCTTTTTTAGGGAGTGATTTTCGTGTGCAAGTTTGGTACTAATCCCTCTAGGATTTTCCAAGTGTATATTATCGTGTATCTTTCTCGTTTGCGTTCCAGGGAATACAAATCATGCGACTTCAACTGTTCCCAGTAATTTAGATGCTTTATCATACTTGTGTGTGCTGTTATAGTTCTCTATACATTCTTCAGGTCAGCAATTTCGCCTGCCATGAAGGGGGCAGTTAGTTTATAGCAGTATTCCAGCCTAAAGAGAACAAGCGATTTGAAGAGAATCATCATAGGCTTGGCGTCCCTAGTTTTGAAGGTTCTCATTATCCATACTATTATTTTTCTAGCAGATGAGGTAGATACATTGTTGTGGTCTTTGAAGGTGAGATTCTCTGACACTATCACCCCCAGGTCCTCCACATTTTTTTTCGCTGTATTGTGTGGTTAGAATTTGTTGTATACCCTGATACAGTTTTAATTTCCTCAAGTTTTCCATATCTCAGTAGTTGAAATTTCTCTTCACTGAACATCATATTGTTGTCTGAGGCCCATTTAAAGATTTGGTTGATGTCCGTTTAGAGTTTTGCGGTGTCTTCGATGTAGGACACTGTAATGGCAATTCGGGCGTCATCCACATAAGAAGACAAGGATCTGTGAATTACATTTCTGTCTCTGTCAGATATGAGAGTGAGGAACAGGATGGGAGCGAGTTACTGTGCTTGTGGAACAGACTTTTCACTTTACTCTGTTTACTATTACTTTTTGTGTACTATTTGTTAGGAAGTTATAGATCCATCTACCAACTTTTCCTGTTATTCCTTTATCACGCATTTTGTGCACTATTACACCGTGGTCGCATTTATCAAGGCTTTCGCAATGTCTGTGTATACTACATCTGCATTTTGTTTATCCTCTAAAGCATCCATGACCTTGTCATAGTGGTCCAGTAGCTGGGATAGGCAGGAGCGACCTGCTCTAAACCCGTGTTGCCCTGCGTTGTATAACTGATGGGTATCTAGGCGTTTGACGATCTTGCTTCTTGGAATCCTTTCAAAGATTTTTATAATATGGGATGTTAGCACTATCAGTCTGTAGTTCTTTGCAATTGGTTTATTGCCACTTTTGTGGAGTGGGGCTATGTCTGTTGTTTGTAGTTACTGTGGGATGACCCCTGTGTCTATATTCCCTCTCCATAGAATGCTGAAGGCACGTGACAGGGGCTTCTTGCAGTTCTTGATAAACACAGAGTTCCACAAGTCCGGGCCTGGGTATACCACGCCTGGTATACCATGCACCCGTGAGGCTTACCAGTCCACATACTCATCATGATGATACACAGTCAATCCTAATCATAGATCAACATATTCACCATGATAAGTAAGAATGCATAAAATATAAAGATCCCGACAGCGAGAATATTGTTTTAACTAGTGTAAAAAAAAATATTCTGAATAAGCATTCTTTTTAAGAAAGAAACTAATCATGATAGATAAACATTCTAATCATAATGACCCAGATTATCATGAAGGATAAACATACTTATCATGATGGGTTAACATTCAATAAATATACATATCACGGTAAGTAAACATACTTATCACGCCGTGCAAAGCTCTCTTTTCTTTTTAGGGGTGAACTGTGGCCCTGTTCTGATGCTTTTCTTGCTTGCTTTTTATCTTTCTTTGCGTCCTGACCCACGTCAACAGCACCCGCTGGCTCCTCCTCCTGCTCTTCAAACTCCTCACCATATATCTGAAAAGAATAAGAAAACGTATCAGAAAGTTTATTTTGAGCTTGTAAGATCTTCAGTAAGTAGGGTCTTTGGCAAGTGTATTAATAAATAATCAAGTACATAAGTAAGTAATTAGACAAGCAAGAAAGCAAGTAATCTTAATTTATGCGTTTGGTATGACAATTGTCTGACATAGCAACACAATGCCTAGGAAAACTTTTGCAAGTTTTTTTTTTTTTTACCAAGTGTTTAACATGATTTATTACCACTCTGACCTTAACTCCAGCTGCTTCATCTCACCTCTATCCTGCCTGTTTTAGGCGTGAGGGACTGACCACCTCTCTCTCTCTCCGAGGGTGACGGACTGGTCACGTCTATACTAATTATACTGCCTCCAGTGCTCTGTTCACCTGAAAAAGCACTAAAAGCTCTCTTCACCTGATAGAGCACTGAAAGCTCTCTTCACCTGATAGAGCACTGAAAGCTCTCTTCACCTGATAGAGCACTGAAAGCTCGCTTCACCTGATAAAGCACTGAAAGCTCTCTTCACCTGATAGAGCACTGAAAGCTCTATTCCCCTGATAGAACACTAAAGGCTCTATTCACCTGATAGAGCACTGAAAGCTCTATTCACCTGATGGAGCAGTGAAAGCTTTGTTCACTTGGTAGAGCATTGAAAGCTCTATTCCCATGATAGAACACTGAAAGCTCCATTTAGTTGATAGAGCACTCTAAGCTCTATTCCCCTGATAGAACACTAAAGGCTCTATTCACCTGATAGAGCACTGAAAGCTTTATTCACCTGATGGAGCAGTGAAAGCTTTGTTCACTTGGTAGAGCACTGAAAGCTCTATTTCCATGACAGAACACTGAAAGCTCTATTCACTTGATAGAGCACTGAAAGCTTTATTCACTAGATAGAGCACTGAAAGCCCTATTCACCTGATGGAGCACTGAAAGCTCTATTTCCATGACAGAACACTGAAAGCTCTATTCACCTGATGGAGCACTGAAAGCTCTATTCACCTTACATCCATTTGTTACAAATGCGTCTAGTTCGTCAACTTGTCGGTGTTGTAAATCATCTATAATGTAACATATATTTGTGTGTGTATGCATGAATACATATGTAACATGTCCGTATGTGTACATATATGTTGGTGGAAACGTTCAGTATGTGTATGTACGCATATGCAGATGCATGCATGTGGAAATTTAAACCTGCATGTATGTTTGTGCAATTGCAAATTTATGTGTGTGTATGTATGTGTGTTCATGTAGTTGCATTGAAATGCATGTGTGTGTATGAATGTATTGGTATATGTGTCTATTATTATTATTATTAAAGATTCGCAGGTATTCTCCCGGCCCGGGCCTTTGCCAAGTGGTGGCCCGGCCTTGGCTCCCTCTTTAGGGAGTGTCTGAGACCTAAGTCTCCCATGGGAGGAGGCACAAGTGCCTCCTCATCTTTGGGACCAACTGTCCCCAGACCTAGCCACAAGCTAGGTCTCTCTGGTCTGCCATCCCCGCCACAAGGGGGCTAATTAGAATGACAGTCTTGTGAGCTGAGAGCTCGGGCTCAGGCATCTACCCTACCCTAGAAGGGCTGGGCATGATGTCGATGATGTGTCTATGTGTTTATGTAAAGTAAAAGGACACAAGTGCAACTAATGTGACATTTATTGTGGCAACGTTTCGCTCTCCAGGAGCTTTATCAAGCCAGGAGCTTGATAAAGCTCCTGGAGAGCGAAACGTTGCCACAATAAATGTCACATTAGTTGCACTTGTGTCCTTTTACTTTACATATTGTCGGTAATTCTACCAACTTTATTCTATGTGTTTATGTATAAACCTTTGCATATATCTGTGTTTGTATGTATGCAATGGATGTTTGAATTTGTAAATATATATATATATATATATATATATATATATATATATATATATATATATATATATATATATATATATATATATATATATATAGACAAAACATTCACAACAATACAATAGAAAGTAAAACTACCTAGATAACAACTCAGAGCTACATCTCGAATACTTCGTCCAGCTCCCCTGCGGTGGGCCGCGTGACCAGAATGCTGCAGGCATTTCCTCTCTGGATCGCGACACTGAGTCTCTAAAAGAGGAAGCTGGTCGCCCTGTGGTCCTTGGTTTCTATGATGAGCTTTTCACCAAGCTCTTTGAGGAACTTTAGAGCACACTTGCCCCATGCTCCAAGGGTCTCTGACCCTAATGAGATGAAGTTATAACAAGAGGGAAGGTCTTCATATTTGCAGATCTTCTGGGTCTCCCTGTGGCTGGCAGCTCCACCCCCTTCCACTACGGAGTATGGCAAGTAGGTGTCTGCCAATGTGGCGGCACAGGTGTAGTCCCTGGCAATCTGCTTTCCATCCTTCCGGGGTAGCATAGTGGCTCCATCAAGACGCTTTTGACTTCGTCAGACCTCTGCACTTGGGGTTCCCGTTGAGCTGGGCAACGGGCTGTGGCGAGGCTTCTCTTTATGATGTCATTGACCTCCTCATGTCTGGCATACATCCCTTCTGCTGTGTGACACACGAGACCATGAAGTCCGAATTGATCAGCCGTCGCCCTTCCGCAAATACACCTATGTTCGGTGAGGATGGCGAAGAGCAACAATATATATGGATGTATTTGTATGTATGTATGTATGTATGTATGTATGTATGTATGTATGTATGTATGTATGTATGTATGTATGTATGTATGTATGTATGTATGTATGTATGTATGTATGTATGTATGTATGTATGAATGTATGTATGAATGTATGTATGTATGTATGTATGTATGTATGTATGTATGTATGTATGTATGTATGTATGTATGTATGTAATGATGTATGTATGTATGTATGTATGTATGTATGTATGTATGTATGTATGAATGTATGTATGAATGTATGTATGTATGTATGTATGTATGTATGTATGTATGTATGTATGTATGTATGTATGTATGTATGTAATGATGTATGTATGTATGTATGTATGTATGTATGTATGTATGTATGTATGTATGAATGCATGTATATATGTATGTATGTATGTGTAGATCATAAGAACAAATTCGCCGATGACACGAAGATAGGTAGGAAAATTGATTCAAACGTAGATGTTAGGGAACTTCAGGAGGATTTAGACAAACTCTACTCTTGGTCAGAAAAGTGGCAGATGCAGTTCAATGTAGATAAATGCAAGGTTCTGAAGCTCGGGAGTGTCCATAACCCTAGCACTTATAAATTAAATAATGTAGAACTTAGCCATACAGATTGCGAAAAGGACTTGGGGGTTATGGTAAGCAGCAACCTTAAACCAAGACAGCAATGCCTAAGCGTACGTAATAAGGCAAATAGATTACTGGGATTTATATCAAGAAGTGTAAGCAACAGAAATCCAGAGGTCATACTGCAGCTTTATACATCATTAGTAAGGCCTCACCTAGATTATGCAGCTCAATTCTGGTCTCCATATTACAGAATGGACATAAATTCGTTAGAAAACATTCAGCGTAGGATGACTAAATTAATACATAGCATTAGAAATCTTCCTTATGAAGAAAGATTGAAGACTCTTAAGTTACATTCACTTGTTAGACGAAGAATGAGGGGAGACCTGATCGAAGTGTATAAGTGGAAGATAGGTATTAATAAAGGGGATATTAACAAGGTCTTGAGGATATCTCTCCAAGAGAGAACCCGCAGTAATGGATTTAAATTGGATAAGTTTAGATTTAGAAAGGACATAGGAAAGTATTGGTTTGGAAATAGGGTAGTTGATGAGTGGAACAGTCTACCTAGTTGGGTTATTGAGGCTGGGACTTTGGGTAGTTTCAAATTTAGGTTGGATAAGTACATGAGTGGGAGGGTAATAAATGGTATAAAATACCGACACAATGGAAATATAAACACAAATGCAGTATAATGTGATCCTTTATTGACAACGTTTCACCCACACAGTGGGCTTTCTCAAGTCACACACGGATCTGTGTGTGACTTGAGAAAGCCCACTGTGTGGGTGAAACGTTGTCAATAAAGGATCACATTATACTGCATTTGTGTTTATATTTCCATGAGTGGGAGGGGTTGGATTTGAGTGGGACTTGCACATCGGAGCTTGTTTCTTGGGTGGCATTGAAAATTGGGTTCGTCAAATGTTTGTTAGTGGGATGAATTGTAAAGGACCTGCCTAGTATGGGCCAACAGGCCTGCTGCAGTGTTCCTCCTTTCTTATGTTCTTATGTTAACATAAGAAAGGAGGAACACTGCAGGAGGCCTGCTGGCCCATACTAGGCAGGTCCTTTACAATTCATCCCACTAACAAAACATTTGCCCAACCCAATTTTCAATGCCACCCAAGAAATAAGCTCTGATGTGAAAGTCCCACTCAAATCCAACCCCTCCCACTCATGTACTTATCCAACCTAGATTTGAAACTACCCAAAGTCCCAGCCTCAGTGGTGACGTGTACTTAGAGTGGTGACGTGTACTTAGCTTCAGTGGTGACGTGTACTTAGCTCCAGTGGTGACGTGTACTTAGCTCAGTGGTGACGTGGAAACTTAGCTCAGTGGTGACTTTTGTATTTTGCTTCAGGGGTGACGTGAATTAGCTTGAGGGGTTGACGTGTACAAAAGTCATTGGTGACTTGTATTAGTCGGGGGGGAAACTTTGTACTTAGTCAGTGGGACGTGAAATTAGCTCGGGGTGACGTATTATTAGCTCAGTGGTGACGTGTATTTTAGGGGGTGACTGTACTTACTCGTGGTGACTTTGTATTACTCATTGGGGGAAACGTGTACTTAGTTTCTTGGAAACCCTTTTTGTGTGCTCCTGTAAATTGAACCGGGATGCCCTCCTTGAGCAGTTTAAACCAGCAGTTTGAGAGAAAAACCCAAAAGGTTGCTAAACTGGGATCCCGGGGGTTTAAACGGAGGAAAAAACAAGGGTTCGTAGTAATCCCCCCTGTTTGTGAGTCCCCGGGTTTAAAAAGGGGGGGTTTGGGTCAGGGGTCGGGAAAACAGGGAAACCCAAAACTGAAGATTAAGAAAAGGTTTGGGGTGAGGCAGAAACAACGGAAACCAGAAGACTCCGGGGGAAACCCCCCCAATCATTCTGGGTGCTCCCTTTGACGAATGGGGAGTGTTCTATGGGTTTCCCACAACAAAAGCCCCAAAGGAAAGCTTTGGGACGGGACGTGAGTGAGAAAATCCCAAAAACCCCCAACGAAGACCATGAGAACGTCATGAGGGAATTCTCAAGTGTGTAATGCTCCCGGGCGAATGTGAGTCGACTACTGGGAAGGCATCACTAGACGACGCCAAGGAAGGTAAAAACATTGTTTTTTTGTTTGGGGGGTTTGTCAGATTAGGTTTCAGGATAGGGCAAATTTTGGTTTGGGAAAGGGTAGGAGTAAGGCGGCAGAGATTTTTTTTTCCTGGGGGGGTGGGGTGAAGGTATTTTTTAGCCGTTCTGGATGACCTATCATGAGAGGGAATGGGAGCAACCTATTATCTGTCTCAGGCTGGGGGCAAAAGATTTTGGGAGAGTAGGAGGGAAAGGGCCGAAATTTGCCCGGTATAGGGCAGCAATAAGATAAATTTTTGGAAAAGGGTGGGAAACCTGTAAAATGTGGGATTTTTGCCAAGGGGAGGAGTTTGGGAAAAGAATTTTTTTTTTTCCGAGCCAAAAAAAATTGGGTTTTCAATTGCTGGGTGGAAAAAAAAAACTGTAAGGAAAATGCGGGGAACTTTTTTTGACAACTGGGCCTCTTCTTTGCAGAAAAAGACATGTATGCCCGGGAAGGGGTTCACTTTTCTAGGGTGGGGGTGGGAGCACTGGCCAAGCAGTGGAGGGAGCTTTTGGGTCCTTAAAACTGAATGTTGGGGTATGGGTTTTGGGGGGGAAAAAACGTGAAGTCGCGGGGGTATAACATAAGTACTAGGAAAAAAAATTATAATAGGCAAAATGAGGGGGTATTGAAAAGCCGTGGATAATTGACAATGCATAATGGTTTAGTGGAATAACAAAAGGAGCGGGGAAGGGTAAAGAGATAGGAGGGCATTAAATATTTTTTTACCAAATAGTCCGTGCTAGGAATAAATGGACGATTTTGAGACTTTTTTGCATGCAGGTAACATAGATTATTTGCCATTACTGAGACGTGGTTTTTAATTCAAAAAGTCGGACTGCCTGCGAATTCACATTCGGGGTTTTAAAATTTTTCCCAAATTTAGATAAAGTATGGGAAGGGGGGTGGGGGCTTGATGTCCGAATCGTTTAAAAACTTTATAAAAGGGGTATTAAGTTGAAAAACATACAACTCTTTTTGGATAAAATTTTTCAGAGGGGCATAAAAAATTTTAATTTTAGGGGTGATATACCGCCCCCCAAAATTTGATAGGACCAGGGAGCTACTAGGGAGGAAATTTTTAGGGCCACAAGGCACGATTATTATAATTCTGGGAGACTTTAACTTTAGTCATTTTGATTGGAATTTTTTGAGGGGAATTTAGAATCAAAAATTTTCTTAAATTTTTCAGGATTGTTTTTTGAAGAGTTTGTGACAAAAACCCTAAAAGGGGGGTAATAACCTGTTTTGATTAGTTTGGCAAACAAGAATCCCTTGTTAATAATTGAAGTTTAGAGGAACTGGGTGCTGGGAAACCAAAAATCAATTCAGTAAAATTAAGGGAGTATGATAGTAGGGATAACTCGTAACAGCCCAGATTTTCGCTTAGCGATTACGATGGCTTAGAGAGCATTTAGCATCTGTTACTGGGGAAAACAAAGAGACTATAAAGACAATTTTCTGAACCAATACATTGCTCAAAGAACGTTTATCCCTTTAAGGAAATTAGCAAATGAAAGCCCCAAAAGGATGATAAAGTGAAAATCTACTAGGGCAAAAAAAGGGAAATTTTTATAGGCGTATCAAAAGAGGCGAGGGTCCTCTTAGAATCAGTATTTTGACATTAAGAGGGACTTTAAAAAGGGATAAAAAAGCTAAAAGGGACTTGAAATTAAAATTGCTAGGGATTCTAAAACTAACCAAAAAATTTTTTCCAGGTATAGACAAAAGTCAGAGATAAGATAGGTCCCTTTAAAAATAACTAGGGGATCTTACTGACAAAAAAATGAAAAAGTGTCGATTTTTTAAATAATTTTTTCTCTCGGTTTTTTCACAGGAAACACTAATAATATTTCCGGTAATTAATTTTTATAGGGATCAAAGAAAATAAATTTTGTAAAATCACGTCATAGTGAAATGGGTTTTAAGCAGATGACAGACGAACAAAAAAAGGGCACCGGGTCCCGATGAGGTTTTTTCAAGGGGGCTAAAGGAATAAAAAAAAACGAAGTCTGTGAACCATTTAAATAATTTTTTAATTTATCTTTAAACGGTGGCATGTCTATATGGGAAAAGGCAATGTAATTCATTTTTAAAAGGGGGCAATCGTTACCGTCAAATTACCGCCCAATAAGCCGACCTCAATTGTAGCAAAATTACTAGAGTCAATTTTTGCGAGATTATAAGAAGCCATCTCGTAAGCAAGCTTGTTAATGATACTCAGCATGGATTCACAAAAGCCGTCTTTTTTTAACTAATTTATTGACTTTCTTCAGTAAACTTTTGAGGTCTTTACCAAATTAAAAATTTGAAATTTTTTACTTAGATTTTAGTAAGGCATTTTACAGAGTTCCGCACCAAAGACTGTTGAAAAAAGTACAGCTCATGGGATTTTGGGGGGTGGGTGCTCCGTAGATCGAATCTGCTCCCCAAAAGGAAAACAAAGATGGCCTAAATGGGGTTAAATCCGATGGGGATCAGTAAAAAGGGCGTTCCACAGGGATCATCTTGGGGCCCTTTTTGTTTATAAAAATTTATCAAAGATCTTGAGAAGGATTTCTAGTGATATGAGCAAATTCCCGATGAACGAAGATAGGTAGGATAATTGATTCAAAAGTAGATTTAGGGAACTTTAGAGGGATTTTGCAAAATCTACTCTTTGGCAGAAAAAATGGGAGATGAGTTCATGTAGATAAAAGCAAGGTCTGAAGCTCGGGAGTTCCATAACCCCAGCACTTATAAGTTAAAATTGTAGAAATTAACCAACAGATTGCGAAAAGGACTTGGGGGTTAGGTAGCAGCAACCTTAAACCCAAAAAGCAAAGCCCAAACGTACTAATAAAGGGAAATAATTACGGGGTTTATATCAAGAAGGTTTAAGCAACAGAAGTCCAAGGGCATTTTGCAGCTTTTTAAATCATTTGTAAGGCCCACCTAGATTATAGCTCAATTCTGGGTTCCATATTACAGAATGGACATAAATTCGTTAGAAAACATTCAGCGTAGGATGACTAAATTAATACATAGCATTAGAAATCTTACTTATGAAGAAAGATTGAAGACTCTTAAGTTACATTCACTTGTTAGACGAAGAATGAGGGGAGACCTGATCGAAGTGTATAAGTGGAAGATAGGTATTAATAAAGGGGATGTTAACAAGGTCTTGAGGATATCTCTCCAAGAGAGAACCCGAAGTAATGGATTTAAATTAGATAAGTTTAGATTTAGAAAGGACATAGGTAAGTATTGGTTTGGAAATAGGGTAGTAGATGAGTGGAACAGTCTACCTAGTTGGGTTATTGAGGCTAGGACTTTGGGTAGTTTCAAATTTAGGTTGGATAAATACATGAGTGGGATGGGTTCGATTTGAGTGGGACTTGCACATCAGAGCTTACTTCTTGGGTAGCATTGAAAATTGGGTAGGTCAAATGTTTGTTAGTGGGATGAATTGTAAAGGACCTGCCTAGTATGGGCCAACAGGCCTGCTGCAGTGTTCCTCCTTTCTAATGTTCTTATGTTCTTTTGTTCAATAACCCAACTAGGTAGACTGTTCCACTCATCAACTACCCTATTTCCAAACCAATACTTTCCTATGTCCTTTCTAAATCTAAACTTATCTAATTTAAATCCATTACTGCGGGTTCTCTCTTGGAGAGACATCCTCAAGACCTTATTAATATCCCCTTTATTAATACCTATCTTCCACTTATACACTTCGATCAGGTCTCCCCTCATTCTTCGTCTAACAAGTGAATGTAACTTAAGAGTCTTCAATCTTTCTTCATAAGGAAGATTTCTAATGCTATGTATTAATTTAGTCACCCTACGCTGAATGTTTTCTAACGAGTTTATGTCCGTTTTGTAATACGGGAGACCAGGAACTGAGCTGCATAATCTAGTGAGGCCTTACTAATGATGTATAAAGCTGCAGTATGACCTCTGGATTCTGTTGCTTACACTTCTTGATATAAATCCCAGTAATCTATTTGCCTTATTACGTACGCTTAGGCATTGCTGTCTTGGTTGAAGGTTGCTGCTCACCATAACCCCAAGTCCTTTTCGCAATCTGTATGGCTAAGTTCTACATCATTTAACTTATAAGTACTAGGGTTATGGG
Organism: Cherax quadricarinatus; assembly: GCF_026875155.1. Taxonomy (NCBI): domain Eukaryota; kingdom Metazoa; phylum Arthropoda; class Malacostraca; order Decapoda; family Parastacidae; genus Cherax; species Cherax quadricarinatus. The sequence continues at coordinate 30,513,661 of NC_069450.1, forward strand.
CACTCCCAAGCTTCAGAACCTGCATTTATCTACATTGAACTGCATCTGCCACTTTTCTGACCAAGAATAAAGTTTGTTTAAAAATTTGAATTTTATAAAATTAGTTGAATAATTATTATATTTTGTGTATGGAATTTGTATATATAGTAATTTATAAGATATTGAGAAATATAAATTTTTTTTTTTTAAAAAAAAAAAAAAGGGGAAAAAGTTTTTGGAGATTTGAAAGGAAAATTTTTAAATTTTTTGAGTTTGTTTTTTTAATGATGATGAGAGATTATTATGATGGATTTTTTAGTATTTTTGAATTTTAGTTTATTATTATGTATGTTTTGTATGGATGTATGTATGTATGATGTAGTATTATGTATGTATTTTTATGTTTATGTATGAGTATGTTTTTGTATGTATGTTTTATATTTTGGTATTTGTATGGTATGTTGATTATTTGTTTTTAATGTATTATGTATGTAGAAAGTTGTATGAAATGATGTATGTAGAGTTTTATGTATGTATGTTGTAGATGATTATGTATGTATGTATGATGAAGGGATG
>NC_069450.1:30519215-30573804 GCF_026875155.1 Cherax quadricarinatus
CTGACCCTACTACCCCTTTTACCACCCAATGATCACCACCACCCACCACCACCATGCCACTACTCCCCTTCCACCAAACATGATCACCCCACCACCCCCCAACCATGGACCCTATACCCCCATTCCCACCACAATGATCACCCCACCCCACCACCACCATGACCACTATACCACCTTACACCACAATGATCACCCCACCCCCACCCCACCCCAGGGACCACTACTACCCCCATTACCCCACATTGTCACCACCACCACCCCCCCCCCCAAACCCCCCAAAATGCCACCCCCCACCCCAACCCCCACATTAAATTTCCACCACAAACCCCCCAAATGACCATACTCCACCATTCCCACCAATGTCACCACCCCCACACCCCCACCGGGGCACTCTCCCCCTTTACCCCCCAAAATGATCCCACCACCACCACCCCATGCCCATCAAACCCCCATTACCCACAATATTCCACCACCCCACCCCCCCCATGACATACTACCACCATTACCCCCCAAAATGATCCACCCCCACCACCATGACCACTACTACCCCATTCCACCACAATGATCCCCCCCCCACCACCCCCACCCCCATGCCCAATACTACCACCATTACCACCACAATGATCACCCCCCACCACCCCACCCCCAGACCATACTCCCACCATTCCCACCACAATGATCACCAACCCCCACCATCCCCACTACTACCCCATTACCACCAAAATGATCACACCACCACCCCCACCACCATGCCACTACTCCCCCATTACCCCAAAATGATCTCCAAACCACCACCCCACCCCATGCCACTATCCCACATCCACCAAAATATCTCCACCACCCCCCCCCCTGACCACTTACCCCTTACCACCAAATGATCTCCACCCCCACACCACCACATGCCACTACCCCATTACCCCACAATGATCCCCACCACCCCCACCACCACCATGACCCTACTACCCCCATTACCCCACAATGTCACCACCACCACCACACCCCCCCCAGACCACTACTACCCCCTTTCCCACCACAATGATCTCCACCCCCCCCCCCCACCCCCACCATCTGCCCCAACTCTCTCAAACAACCCTCCCCCACCCCTCCCACCCCCTTTGCCCAATCATCATCATCAACTTTCCCCTCACACCACCACCACCACCCCAACCCATCCCCACCACCACACCACCACCACCCCCCACCACCACCCCCCACCCCCCCCCCCACCACCACCCCCCCCACCACCACCCCCACCACCCCACCACCCCACCACCCCCATCACCACCCCATCGCCCCAACCATCACAAAAACCTCCCATCACCCCCACCCCCCCACCACCACCCCCACCACCACCCCCACCCACCACCCCCCACCACCCCCCACCACCCCCACCCCACATTTTGCTCCAACTCTCATCATAAACACTACCATCACACCACCACCACCACCACCACCCCCCCCCCCCCCCCCACCCCATCACCACCACCCCCCCCACCATCCCCACCCCCATCGCCCAACATCATCTCAAACACCTCCACCACCCCCCCTCCCCACCCCACCACCACCACCCCCCACACCCCACCACCACCACCCCCACACCCCCCCCCCACCCCCACCACCCCCAAATCACCCCCACACCACCACACCACCACACCCACCACCACCACACCCCCACCACCACCCACCACCCCCCCACCCCACACCACCCCACCACACCCACCACCACCACACCCCCACCCCCACCACCCACCCCCCCAAACCCCACCACCACCCCCACCCCCACACCACCCCCACCACCACCACAACACCACCACCACCTCCCACCACCCCCACCCACAATCACCACCACCATCGCTCCAACTCATCATCTCCCCCTACCTCACCACCCCCACCCACCACGCCACACCCCCATCACCCCCACCCCCACCACCCCACCCCACCCCCCCCCACCCCCCCCCATCACCACCACCCCTGCTCCAACTCATCATCTTCAACACTACCATCACCACCAAAACCACCACCACTACCCCATCATTACCCACATCCACAACCACCACCAATTCGCATATGTATATCTGAATACATTAATTAATAATAATATAAGACGGCAGGTGATACCTGGCTGACATTTTCCACCTCTACTGGATCAGTTATTTACAAGGCAGCAAAATCAGGGACAGAAGCTGGATCAAATGAATCCTTGTTTCTTATTTACCACGGCCGAGAGGCCGCCTTCAAACAGCTATATTTGTCAGCTCCTGTGACATGATGGGCATGGAACGTAGCAAGTGCAAAAACAAGATAGAATACTTCCTAAATTGCTGAGAGAATGTGAACTACCACATTATCATGATGGGTTAACAGACTGGATAACAAAGATAAGTGTATTCTGATTGTTAATAGATATTTGAAAGATATAACTATCCTGTGTTATCAAAAAACAGAAATTAAAAATAAAAAATCCTGTGGAGTAAAATATATAACAGGCATTGATTTCACATATCAGTGATGGTTAGTACCGTTGAATGTGCTTGTTTGCCATCCTAATGTTTGTTTTCTCCAACTTTAAAATTTTGAACATATAAAACTACAGTTTACCTTCCTGACAGCATGCATGAGCCTCCTGCAAGCACGCATGTTCCTCCTGTAGCAGTGAGGATGACAGAAGGTCTGGTGGGTGCAGGTCATGTTGTACAGCGATGACATTCGTACTATAACCTGAAAAAAAAATCCCCAAAAATGTACAACTGATCTCTTCTAAAAATTATAATTATGTTTATATATATATATATATATATATATATATATATATATATATATATATATATATATATATATATATATATATATATATATAACTTAAGAAATCGTAATGACACGATTGCAAATAAACCATACCCAGGCCGGGATTGAACCCGCGGTCATAGAGTCTCAAAACTCCAGCCCGTCGCGCTAGCCACTAGACCAGCTAGCCACAATAAGATTCATCCAACTAGGTATATTTCTACACCATAGGAAAGTTAGCACAGGCACCTCTGTGACCACAAATGCAAGTTTTTACAGATGAATCTCCAGCTAGCGTGGCCGTGACGAACTCTAGCTCAAGTTGGATGAATCTTATTGTGGCTAGCTGGTCTAGTGGCTAGCGCGACGGACTGGAGTTTTGAGACTCTATGACCGCGGGTTCAATCCCGGCCGGGGGTATGGTTTATTTGCAATCGTGTCGTTACGATTTCTTAAGTCATGTTTACGGCAGTGAAGGGACTTGAGCTAGAGTTCGTCACGGCCACGCTAGCTGGAGATTCGTCTGTAAAAACTTGCATTTGTGGTCACAGAGGTGCCTGTGCTAACCTTCCTATGGTGTAGAAATATACCTAGTTGGATGAATCTTATTGTGGCTAGCTGGTCTAGTGGCTAGCGCGACGGGCTGGAGTTTTGAGACTCTATGACCGCGGGTTCAATCCCGGCCGGGGGTATGGTTTATATATATATATATATATATTATTATTATGTATATATATATATATATATATATATATATAATATATATATATATATATATATATATATTTATATATATATATATGTATATATAATATAGAGGGTACCACCTCTAGAACTGTCCTGGGGACACTCATCCTCAGAGAAAAGAATAAACTTGCTTCAGGGAAAACTCAAGGTTCTCCCTGAAGCTGTTTGAAAATTTTCTCCTACCACCCACTATATATTCTACATATGCTTTATTTAAAAACAAGATACTTTGACAAAGATACAATATGGAGCAAAACACAGACAGCAACTCAGAGCTACATCTCGAATACTTCGTCCAGCTGCCTGGCAGTGGGCCGCGTGCCAGAAGGCTGCAGGCATTTCCTCTCTGGATCGCGACACTGAGACTCTGAAAGAGGAAGCTGGTCGCCCTGTGGTCCTTGGTTTCTGTGATGAGTTTTTCACCCAGTTCTTTGAGGAACTTCAGAGCACACTTGCCCCATGCTCCAAGGGTCTCCGACCCTATTGGGATGAAGTTATAGCAAGGCGGAAGGTCTTCATATTTGGGGGTCTTCTGGGTCTCCCTGTGGCTCGTAGCTCCACCCCCTTCTGCTATATATATAAATATATATATATATATATATATATATATATATATTATATATATATATATATATATATAATATATATATATATATATTATATATATATATATATATATATATATATGCAAAACAACCACTCTGAAAGAATAAGAAATTCCAAGCGCTTTCGTGACTACTCACATTATCAAGGAACTATCAATGTTTTTGAGAGCTTTACGAATTTGTAGTCCTGAGTTCATAGATGAGGAAATATCCAAAATTTATGAAATAGGTAATGATTTAAAATACCCAAGAAATGTAATTGATAAATCTTTTAAAGTTGCTAGAAATACTTTTTACAATCCAAAAAGGGACAACCAGCCTTATTCATATAAAAATATGTTGGTTCTCCCTTACCATGAAAACTTGGTTGATATGCCTTCTCTTCTTAAGACTTTTAATATTAAAGTTGTATTCAAAAATCTTGATACAGTAAAAAAACTTTTGATAAAGAATTCCCCCCAAAATGCTGATGGATGTGTCTATAAGATTCCTTGTAAAATTTGCGATAAAGTTTATTACGGTCAAACTGGTAAAAAATCTCGAACTAAGATTAAAACAACATAAATATAGCATTAGAACTGGACAAGATTCCAATGCTCTATTTATTCATGTAAGAGATTTTAACCATCCAATTGATTTTCAAAAAGTTGAGAAAGTAGTATCAAGCAAGTCCATGGTCGACAGGAATATAATTGAATCTTGTTTCATAAAAAGCAGTTTTGACAATAATATGAATATTTCCTTTGGTTTATATAAATTAGATCCATTTATAATTAATAGAATTTGGGAAGAATTTAATAATACACTGGACAAATAATCTTTAAAATTTCTTATTTCTTGGGTAGAATAGTTTGTGAGGTGAGTTGTGCCAAGGACCTATCCAAGTTGGGTCGGCGCGCGTCAGATGTTTAACCGTTGTGGGATCTGATAGTGAGGTGCCGGCCAGACCCCTTATATAGCTTCCTTGGATGCTTTACTTTCATAGTTCCTTGATAATGTGAGTAGTCACGAAAGCGCTTGGAATTTCTTATTCTTTCAGAGTGGTTGTTTTGCATATTCTGAAATCACCTGTTTACTGTGATCTTATTGCATATGTATATATATATATATATATATATATATATATATATTATATATATATATAATATATTATATATATATATATATATATATATATTATTCTGCCAAGATTTTCTTTTCGTATTTGATACTCTTTCTTGTAGCGGAAATATTTGCTTTGTTTTATTATTTCCTATATTGAATACATTAATTTGAAGGAATTTACAATTTTACTCATCATGAAGGCGGAATTTGAAAACTAATGGTTATAAAGTTCAAAAAAAAAAGCATTCTCTAAGTAAAATACATCAGCACTGAAAATAAAAACGAACGGACAAGGTATCGCAAGCCATCACATGACAGACAATGTTCAAATTTAATTTCTTCAATAAAACCGACAAATTGGAACCTGGACAGCCAAGGATCTATCTAAACCTTCTTCTAAGTAAGATTCACGAGCGTAAAGGTTTTGAAAGACTTCAGTAGCCCAAAATCAACGCATACCTTGCTCTGAACAATCAAACTAGTCCTGAAAGTCTGAGGCATTCTCCAGTAACCAATGGAGTCCAATAATTCAAAATTTTTTATCTATGTTTAAATGTCCATTTTGTACTTAGCTCAAGATCGACTCGAGTCTTCCTCTAAGTCAGACATTCCAGCGTTAAAAGTTTTAAGTCGAGAATTAGAGACTCATCAGTTTTTGCATGAGAATTCAAACGTCAGTTTAACACAGATGGCATTTTGAGAGTTTTCCACACCTTGTCGGTATCACAATACCATTTCTCAGTTACTCCATCCAGTTACATATCAACCATTCTTAAAGAACATAAGGAAGAAGGAACACTGAAGCAGGCATACTGGCAGGTCACACTCACTCATAAGGCAGGAACATTGCTGTAGATAAATGGTTCAGAGAACCTACCAGTTGATAAATTAGACACGTGTTATACTTCTGTATCTTTATTGATGACGTCACTGTGTGGTGAAACGTTTTCTCAGTAAAGATACCCAAGTGCGTGCACATATGTTTAACTTATTGGTTCTCTGAACCATATGTCTACATTCTTGTAGTCGTTCAAGACTGCTTTTTAAAACAGTTTGAAACAAAACTTACCAGAGGTAATAATCTGCTAGACCTGGTTTTGTCAAATAAGGAAACCCTCGCTAATAATCTGGTGATAAGTGAGCTGCTTGACGGAAGTGATCACAAACCTGTTACTGTTGATGCTTCACGCGAAGACAAAAATAAGGATAATGTGGTAAAACTAGTTTCTGCCGATTACAATGGCACGACGAACTGAATTCAAGGGTACTTAAGGAATGCTAAGGAGCCTATTTAACTCATCAATCCAAACTGGTGTTGTGCAGGAGATGTGGCAGATGGATAATGTAATTCCTATTTTTAAATTAGGGGATAAATCAATTCCATCAAATTTCCATCCAATAAGCCTGATGTCTATAGTTGGCAAATTATTAGAACAATTATAACTGATATTATTATTCAGATATTTAGGAGTGGACGTGTGAGCAGATGGGTCTATGAAAGATGAGGTGAATCATGAAAAAAAGGTGAGTAATGAACTTAGGAGACGGAACTTTGTCCATGAAAGAAAAGAAAGGAATGTATGAGAGAATAGTTAAACCAACACTCTCGTATGGGTGTTAAACATGGGTGGAAGCAGTGGAAATGTCGTGTCTGAGGGCAGTGTGTGTTGTGAATATAATGCTGAGAATTCGTAGTTTGGAAATTACTAGGAGGTGCGGGATTACGAAAACTATTATCCAGAGTGCTGAGGAGGGGTTGTTGAGGTGGCTCGGACATATAGAGAGGATGGAACAAAATAGAATGACTTGAAAAGTATATAAATCTGTACTGGAGGGAAGGCAGGGTAGGGGTCGGCATAGAAAAGGTTGGAGGGAGGAGGCAGAGGAGGTTTTGTGTGCATGGGCTTGGACTTCCAGCAAGCACAGGTGAGTATGTTAGATAGGAGTGAATGGAGACAAATTGTTTATAGGACTTGACATGCTGTTGGAATGTGAGCAAGGTAACATTTATGAGGGGATTAAGGAAAACCGACAGGCCGAACTTGAGTTCTGGAGATGAGAAGTACAGTGTCTGCACTCTGAAGGAAGGGTGTTAACATTGCAGTTTTACAACTGTGGTGTAAGCATGCCTCTGGCAAGACAGTGATGGAGTAAATGATGATGAAAGTTGTTTTCTTTTTCTGGCCACCCTACCTTGGTTTGAAACTGCCAATGTGTTAATAAAAAATAATTATTAAAAGTCAACTTAATAAGGGTAATTTGATAAATGAGTGTCAGCACGGATTCACTAAAGGTTGTTTCTGCGTGAAAAATTGACTAATATTCTTTAAAAAAGCTTTTAAGATAGTGGACAACAATAAAATATGTGATGTACTTTATTTAGTAATTCATAAACTAATGTTATGACAAGTGGCAGCTCTTGTTATAGAAGGTAAAGTTCCGTCATTGATATAGGCATGGCTTACCAATATAAGGCAGAGCGCTGGCATTAATAAGGTCAAGTCTGAATGGGGACCAGTCACTAGTGGCGTTCCACTAGTCACTGGTCCTCTTTATAATTTTCATTAATGCCCTGGATGAAGGAATAACGAGTGACATGAGTAAATTCGCTGATGATATACAAAAATCTGCCCAGTAACAGTATCTGAGGAGGACACCAATGAACCTCAGCAGGATTTACACAAATTAATGTCATGGTTTGAAAAGTGGCAGATGCAGTTCAATGTGAACAAGTGTAAAGTCCTAGTCCTTGTAACGAATATAACGCTCAGTTATAAACTAGGTGATGTAGAGCTTAATCATACATGGACTGATGAAGCCAATGTGTGGCAAAACGTTTCCTCGATAAAGATACCCAAGTGTTGCACATGTGTCTAATTATCAACTTATCGGTTCTCTGAACTGTTCATCTACCGAGTACACCTAACTTGGGTGTACTCGGTAGATGACCAGCCCAAACACCACCTCGCCTTCCATATTTGCTTCATATACTAGTGTTTTTGTTATGTATTTCTTGCAGTTGTTGAAGTCCCCAGTGTGTTGCAACTTTGTTTTAATAAGAAGCTTTAAGGTTGAAAATGTTATTTAACTATCGTCTCTCCTCTCATACCACTCGTGTATAGGATTATCTCATCGAAGAACAATTTAGTCTCACTATTTAACTCTATATATTTATTAAACCTGCGATCAGTGTTGTTATTCGGTCGTGGTGGCAGAGTCTGTGGATTCTCTTACCTCACTTGGACAACGATCATGGAGGTGATCTAAATAGCTATGATGACAGTAGCATCATATAGCGCTGGGTTATTACATTCAAATTTTAGAAGAATAGTGTTGATTTTCAGAAAATGTTACTCACATTTTAAAGTTTATTGGGGTATTCATCTGCCCATTTTAAATTAGTTATTAGTGAAATAAGTTATGAACATTTTCACTTTTTCTGAACATGTAAATTTTACACAAATAACCCGCACACAGGAGAGCGAAAAGCTTATGATGACATTTCTGTCCGACTTCGAACATTCACAAGTCACACTGGATATGCAAATTTTGCCAGTACAGTTGTAATGAACACTCCTGGAATGCCTACGCTGAATAACTGAACAAAGAGATTTTAGTACGACTTAATTGATCGTATGATTTTAGCACAAACTCATGCAGTCATTAACTATCAATTTCTTTAAACTTGATTCCTTATCTGTTGGTCAGGGCATTACTATCCAACTGAAGATGAGCCCCGTCCCTGAGGCTTGCCAGTGGCTAAGGCCGTTATCAGGGGAGATATCATCGAAGTGTGTAAGTGGATGATGGGCATAAACAAAGGTGATATTAATAATAAAAAAAGGCACAATACCGTGACTGGAGCGATACACAAATAACCCGCACATAAAAGAGAGAAGCTTACGACGACGTTTCGGTCCGACTTGGACCATTGACAAAGCCAATGGTGACTTTGTCAATGGTCCAAGTCGGACCGAAACGTCGTCGCAAGCTTCTCTCTTTTATGTGCGGGTTATTTGTGTAAGGTGATAGTAATAAAATACTGAGAATGTCAGACCAGGTAAGAACCACAAATAACGGATTTAAGTTGGATAAATTTAGATTTAGAAAGTATATAGGTATGTACTGGTTTTCGAACAGAGTTGTGGATGCATGGAACAAGCATCCGAGTAGGGTGATAGAGACTAGGACTTTGGGTAGCTTTGGGTAGTGGTGGTTTTGATAAGGACCTGCCTTGTGTGGGCCAGTAGACCTTCTGCACTGTTCCTCCATTCTTATGTTCTTATGTAACTTGGACATGCCTCGCATGGGCCAGTAGGCCTGCTGCATTGCTCATTCTTTCTGATGTTCTTATAATTTTCCAGAATATCATGTCTTTGTCACATTTGTTTATGGAGTTAGAAACATAAATATTTTCCAAAAAAATATATATAATTTATGTTATTAATAGGGTAATATTAATTGCATTATTCATTTACTATTGTTATAGTTAAGAGAAACACTAAACCCGTAGGGATTATAATGAGCCTGGAGAATGGTAAGCAAACAGTCTCGATACAAAGGAATGGTAGGAAATATCTAACTCCATGGATCAACAGTCTCCAGCCAACATGAAGGAGACTTCCCAGTGTGATTTATTATTTTAAATTATTCAAATTGTAATTGACAACATGGCTTGAGTAGTTTTATGATTATTGTTCATTACATACTGTCCTAATTACTACCAAATTACATTTTTAATGATACTGCTCCATAAAATTAAGAGGTATTAGAAGACTGCTATTTAAAATAAAACAACTCAAATTATTGCACAATGATAACGTAATATAATTTGCAGAATTACTTAACGTGCACAGTACATAAGTAATGAGAGACCTTGAGCCAAGGCATGGTAGACGTCAGGCTCTCCTCGTCAATGTCACCGTCACTAGGGCTCTCAGGCAGCTCCTCGTTGCTCAACACTCCTGGAGACTCTTCGCCGGATGCCTTAAAAAAACATGAAAGAGGCAGAAGACGAGCTAATAAAATATAATTTACATCAGTACCAGTCATGATTATTTTCACAGTAGCATGTCATGATGCATGATGTGATAAAGAGTTTACTTACAAGTTATTATTATTATTATTGTTATTATTATTATTATTGTTATTATTATTATTATTATTATTATTATTATTATTATTGTTATTATTATTATTATTATTATTGTTATTATTATTATTATTATTATTATTATTATTATTATTATTATTATTATTATTATTATTATTATTATTATTATTATTATCATCGTTGTTGTGGTTGTTATGCTGTAAGTAAAACGTTAAACTCAAGAAGTGGTTGGAACCTCCATCCTACCTTAACAAAGTCATGCTAATTTATGCTACTTAACCGGACTTCCCTAATTTCCAGTCACAGTACAAATATTTTATTAGGCAGGAAGATGGGGATTCACAGTATAAGATACATTTTATAGAAGTCTACAATACACACATCGTTTCTGGCAAGTCCAAAGCTAACATATATTTATATAAACTTACATAATAAAAGGTACAACATTAGTTTATATACAGATAATTATACAAAGTGCATGTGCCAATTATGTAAATAATATTAGATCTTATTAGGTAAGTATAAATAACACAGAAGTGAACAACATAAATTTTAGTAAAGTATTAAGAGCTGAAATATATTTAGCAAGATAAAGATACTTATATCCTTAATATGGGGTAATATAGTAAGCCAAATTAATACAAGTATAATCAATTTTTTATGGTATTTAGATAATGTACATATGTGCAGTACATAAATTACATGTGGATGATTTTTTACTCATAGTGCTACACCCGCATGGGTAGTTAAACTCAACGAGTGGTGGAAACTCGAACCTCTGTTTGGAAATCACCAGACAAACAGGCCTCTTAACTCTGGTAATGTTGTGCTCTACTATAAGTAAAATACAATTAACGAGTTAAAAAATTGAACTGTATAATAATGCATTGAATTATACTTAGTTTGCGGTTATAGTTAAAGAATATTTTGTTATGTATTAAAAGATATTTTAAAACTAGAAAACTCCCCAAGTTATAAGGAATAAATTAAGTTTGTAAATACTAAATATATATAAAATGAAAACCTATATGGAAACAGCATAAAAAATGTATGTTTTTTATCAGGTGACTTTGTGACAGGTGACTTGGACAGCTGTCATGTAAATGCTGTTATATTCAAGGTGATTTCAATGTTACACATCTAATGAGTGTGTATTTTGGATCCTGGGGATGCTGAGAGATTTCCCGCTTCCTATAAGTTTCAAATGTACAAATTCATCGTTAACAAGCATCATGCAGACTGTATCTCTCCCAGATATGAAGGGAATAAGTATTTGTTAGAAAATTTAGGGTCCCAGACTTGTCTTCTAAAACCGTTGCTATACCGACAAAGTGATTACTGAACACAATGAAGTTCTATGAACTTGCGAGGTTTGGTAGGTATTAGGTTTCTTAGGATACAGGCAAAGTGTTTCCTGACACGCGTCTTAGTCATATGATGACCCGCTGCTGAAGCTTTTGGTCATCTGACTGAGGCCTTCTGCGGGCTTACCAGTCCAACTCTTTAAAATTTATGGTTATTAATTGCGAGGTTTGCCAGACTATAAAGATGTATACGAAAGTGCAGTAGTATAATACAGTTTTCAACTAGAGATATAAAACATTAAATCAAGGACAAAATATAGAGCAAGAATTTCAAGCAATAACAATGAAATACATATTTTTTGTGTTATGAAGGTGGCGAATGTAATGCACACAGAGAAAAGTAAAGGATGAGAACTTTACCAGAGAATCAAGCGTATGTGTGGTACATCTGTGTGTGAGTCTGTGTAGGAGTACTGGATTCCTATTTGTGGGTTCTCAGCTACCGGTACATGTGTGTGTGTGTCTGTGTAAGAGTACTGGATTCCCATTTATGGGTTCTCAGTTACCGGTACATCTGTGTGTGAGTGTGTAGGAGTACTGGATTCCTATTTGTGGGTTCTCAGTTACCGGTACATCTGTGTGTGAGTCTGTGTAAGAGTACTGGATTCCCATTTATGGGTTCTCAGTTACCGGTACATCTGTGTGTGAGTGTGTAGGAGTACTGGATTCCTATTTGTGGGTTCTCAGTTACCGGTACATGTGTGTGTGTGTCTGTGTAAGAGTACTGGATTCCCATTTATGGGTTCTCAGTTACCGGTACATCTGTGTGTGAGTGTGTAGGAGTACTGGATTCCCATTTATGGGTTCTCAGTTACCGGTACATCTGTGTGTGAGTGTGTAGGAGTACTGGATTCCCATTTATGGGTTCTCAATTACCGGTACATTTGTGTGTGTCTGTGTAAGAGTACTGGATTCCCATTTGTGGGCTCTCAGTTACCGGTACATCTGTGTGTGTCTGTGTAAGAGTACTGGATTCCCATTTGTGGGTTCTCAGTTACCGGTACATCTGTGTGTGTCTGTGTAAGAGTACTGGATTCCCATTTATGGGTTCTCAGTTACCGGTACATCGACTAGGCCATGTAAATGATGATATTCCCATTTCATATACTGGAATTATGGATAGTAGATTGGATTATATGCACAAACCCAATGATGTATCGGCATTCCTATATAAAAGTTGGTTAAGCAAATAATTGAGACTTCTCACTTGAAGATCGTTTAAATACAACTTGGCCTCGTTGGAGCAGCCGATAACTCGCAGATGTGATGCCAGATGCGATCCCCAGTATTCCTTACGTTTTGGTAATTTCACGAAATGGTGAAATTCTTTTTTTTTGTTATATAAGTCTATGTATAGTTAAGACACAAGGCCAAGTAACTGGAGTACAAACCTCACAAACATAATTTATCGAGAAAAGTTAGTTACGTACAATTAGGCGACTACATGCACATAAAGGAGACTTGATACAGATAAAACAAGGGTGAAAATTTAACATAAGTTGGGAAAATAGAAATAAGTGACACATACCTCTTGCTCCAAGTGCTCAGAAGTATCAGACCGCTCACTGACAGCCGACACTTTCCTCCGCGACCTGACACTGTCAGACCTCTTGATGGCTGTGGAAAGATCAGCCCTCTTCTAAGAATCACTCATTTATTTTTAAATGATTCCTTACTATAATATCTTAGAAAATATAAAATTCTATCCATTATTATTCAGAACGAATTATAAAAAAAATCAGAGGAATGACAAGTTATCTCTTCCAGATACTTGCAGTCAGTGTCGGGTTCCTTGCTTCTTCTGCTAAGTTTAAATGATCGTCGCTTAAATGATGAATTGTGGCTTGCTCCCTTTTTGAGGAAGTGATGACTACGAGTGGACTGCACTGCCCGTCTACGTTCTTCTTCACAATATTGTCCGCTCTGCCAGTGTGTGCAAAGATCTTAGTTGTTTACTAAAATATGTAAGTTTGCCATCCATTATATAAGGTTTGCTGTCTTTAAATTTGTTTATTAAATGTGGAATTTTGTGGCTCAACCATATGATCACTTTCCAAAAAGATGATTTAAAATGATAAAGGAGATAAAACACACAACGTCAATGACATAGAGATGATTTCCTAAAGCACAGCAGAAAAAAATATATTATTTTCAGTATACGGACCTTTTCCCAGTAAGGTTTGGTGTCCCAAAGAACAAAACAGATTAACTGTTTCTCATTCGATAATTGTCTTGCCAGAAGTGAGCGAGCATCACAACTCAAATGATTCACTGAATCATAACATCCCCAACCATCCTTCTGAGTGCAGGAATTATATCTTTCACCTGCAGAATTCATATCCATCAACAACTGTCTCCTCTCACTATGATCTAATATGTTAGCACATCACTCGTGGATACTCTGGTCAGTGCTACTCGGAACTTCCTTTATTAACTCACCTCTTTCTCCAGCTCAGTTGGCCCAATTTGCTGGCTTGACATATTTCCACACTTAATGAGCCTCAACAACCTGTGGCAACGTCTCCAGCTGCTGTATATCTCACCCTACCTCCATTACATATCTTCATCCTCAAGCCTCTGTAGGTTAAGGGACTGAACACCTTCAATCATTGCTAAGAAGCTAAAGACTTTATAATTGCATCTCCGCCTATTTGACTGTCTCCAGCATTTAACTGAAGATGCCTCCTGTACAGAGGAAATGGTTCGCAATAAAGACACTCAAGTGTTGTACACCTGACTTATTCTTCGGCTTGATGAACCTGTATTCCATTAATATAGTGAAACCTGTATGGCATAGCAACACCATAGAATCACGAAACACAGAATGTGTCTTTCATCTTCACTGCTAAATGTTAGTGCAATTTATTGGCACGTCTTACATCTACTATATTATAAATGATAGTTGGCGTAATGATCACGGATTAATAGACAAAACGGAGATGATGAGAAGACTCCTGGATGTACATATCCTTAGGAGGGATAAGTGATATATCAGATCATTATTTAGTGGTAACTACAACGAGGGTAAGAGGAAACAAACCATGCCACGGGGGGGAGGGGGGTTAGAACCTGCGATCAGAGAGTCTCAAAACTCCAGACTGTCGCGTTAACCAATGGGCCAGCTAGCTACAATAAGATTCATCCATCTAGGTATATTTATACACCATGGGAAGGTTAGCATAGGCACCACTGTGACCATAAATGCAAGTTTTTACAGACGAATCTCCAGCTAGCGTGGCCTGACGACCTCTAGCACTGATCGCGGGTTCTAACCCTGCCCGTGGTATGGTTTGTTTGCAATCGCGTCATTACGATTTCGTGAGTCGGAGTAAGAGGAAGACTAGCTACAAGAAGAATTTCTTCAGTGGGTAAGATTGAGGTGAAAGTGAATAAATTAAGGGAGAGGATAGTTCTTGTAAGATATAAGCATGATGAGTTGGTGGAAGTATTATGGGATGGATTTAAGGATACAATGTTAGAGCGCGCAGCATTTTGTTGGACCAGAATCTGGTGAGTGCGTTTGGTAGAGGGACGAATGATATACTGAGGAGGTAAAAGACGGTGGCAAGAAAGAAACAAGATTACATTTGAGAAGAAATATATTGAGGTTGGAGTATATGGAAAGAAAAAAAAAAAGATGTTGACTGTTGAGGCGGGCACCGTGAACGTTATAATTTAATAGACGTTCATCACACACCCATTAACATTCCTTCTCTACCAGCCGACTGGTAATTAGGCTGGATTAGATTATTTAGGGGCCCCACTGATATGGCAGATTGTCCAGTGGAAATTAACGAGCTGGTTGAGAGCTTGCCCCAACGAAGGTGAGGTTATGCTTACCTACCTGGCTGGGTGGTAGATGCTCGTTAACGCTGGTTGTATGTACTCTTACTCATTGGCCTTGGTCTACCCTAAGGTGAAGAACCGGCTGTCGTGACTCGCTGTTCTTTTGTTCCTTATTACTACTCTACCGGAACTCTCCCCAGAAGACAGAAGAAGAAGATACTGATTATTTATTTCTATAAACACTGTAAATATCTTGGTGCAGGGAATATACGGGTAAAAAATATTATCTAGCGCTTGCCTTTGCCTTTAATTGCTTGGGTTGATCCAGACCTTGAGACTTTAGTTACAGTCAGGTACAAAAGACCTTTAAATTACATGCCTATGTTCGTAATAACGGTGAGGGTGACGGACTGAGAATTTATCTATTAATTCTGACGAAAATTATTAAAAAAATGGAAGAAGATTAATAAGTTATAGAGAACCTTGTGAGGAAATAGTTTTAACAGCTAAAAAAAAGGATATAAAATAAAATATAATAAGATTTTGTTAGGATATTTAATTCGAAGTGTTAGCAACCCAGTGTGACCAATGACAGCGAGTGCGTCATCGAGGACTCTCTTAATGCTATTGGGGTCCTTCAATCTTGCCCACCAGGATGCGACCCACACAATTCGTCTAATACCCAAGCACCTACTTGCTTGCTAGGTGAACAGGGAGAACAGAAGTAGGGAAACATACCCAATGTTTCCACCCGGGTGGGGATTAAACCACGGACACTCAATGTGTGTGGCGAGAGCGTTGCCTACCAGGCCACGGGACACCATGGATGGGGAGGTGGAAATTCTAGGAAAATGGAGGGAACGTGGTGAGTAGTTGTTAAGTGTCGATGAAGAGAGTGAGGGTAGGATGGGTAGGAAAATATAATATGTAAGTGAAGAAGCTGAGATGAGTGTGTGAGGCAGTGGCATCAGATGAGTGTGTGAGGCAGTGGCGTTAGATGAGTGTGTGAGGCAGTGGCATCAGATGAGTGTGTGAGCCAGTGGCGCTAGATGAGTGTGTGAGGCAATGGTGTTAGATGAGTGTGTGAGCCAGTGGCGCTAGATGAGTGTGTGAGGCAGTGGCATCAGATGAGTGTGTGAGCCAGTGGCGGTAGATGAGTGTGTGAAGCAATGGCATCAGATGAGTGTGTGAGGCAGTGGCATCAGATGAGTGTGTGAGGCAGTGGCATCAGATGAGTGTGTGAGGCAGTGGCATCAGATGAGTGTGTGAGGAAGTGGCATCAGATGAGTGTGTGAGGCAGTGGCATCAGATGAGTGTGTGAGCCAGTGGCGGTAGATGTGTGTGTGAGGCAGTGGCATCAGATGAGTGTGTGAGGCAGTGGCATCAGATGAGTGTGTGAGGCAGTGGCATCAGATGAGTGTGTGAGGCAGTGGCATCAGATGAGTGTGTGAGCCAGTGGCGGTAGATGAGTGTGTGAGGCAGTGGCATCAGATGAGTGTGTGAGGCAGTGGCATCAGATGAGTGTGTGAGGCAGTGGCATCAGATGAGTGTGTGAGGCAGTGGCATCAGATGAGTGTGTGAGCCAGTGGCGGTAGATGAGTGTGTGAGGCAGTGGCATCAGATGAGTGTGTGAGGCAGTGGCATCAGATGAGTGTGTGAGGCAGTGGCATCAGATGAGTGTGTGAGCCAGCGGCGGTAGATGAGTGTGTGAGGCAATGGCATCAGATGAGTGTGTGAGGCAGTGGCATCAGATGAGTGTGTGAGGCAGTGACATCAGATGAGTGTGTGAGGCAGAGGCATCAGATGAGTGTGTGAGCCAGTGGCGTTAGATGAGTGTGTGAGGCAGTGGCGGTAGATGAGTGTGTGAGGCAGTGGCATCAGATGAGTGTGTGAGCCAGTGGCGCTAGATGAGTGTGTGAGGCAGTGGCATCAGATGAGTGTGTGAGGCAGTGGCGTTAGATGAGTGTGTGAGGCAGTGGCGGTAGATGAGTGTGTGAGGCAGTGGCATCAGATGAGTGTGTGAGCCAGTGGCGCTAGATGAGTGTGTGAAGCAGTGGTGTTAGATGAGTGAGCCAGTGGCGCTAGATGAGTGTGTGAGGCAGTGGTGTTAGATGAGTGTGTGAGGCAGTGGCGTTAGATGAGTGTGTGAGGCAGTGGCATCGGATGACTATGAGGCAGAGGCATCAGTTGAGAGTGTGAGACCGTGGCGTCAGTGTGAGGCAGTGGCACTAGATGAGTGTGTGAGGCAGTGGCGTTAAGTGAGCATGTGAGTCTGTGGCGTCAGATGAGTGTGTGAGACAGTGGTGTTAGATGAGTGTGTGAGGCAGTGGCGTTAGATGACTGTGTGAGGCAGTGGTGTTAGATGAGTGTTTGAGACAGTGACGTCAGATGAATGTGTGAGGCAGTGGCGTTAGATGAGTGTGTGAGACAGTGACGTCAGATGAGTGTGTGAGGTAGTGGCGTTAGATGAGTGTGTGAGTCAGTGGCATCAGTTGAGTGTGTGAGGCAGTGGCGCCAGATGAGTGTGTGAGGCAGTGGCGTCAAGTGAGTGTGTGAGGCTGTGGCGTCAGATGAGTGTATGAGACAGGGGCATCAGTGATTGTGTGAGGCAGTGGAGCCAGTTGAGTGTGTGAGGTAGTGGCGTCAGGTGAGTGCGTGAGGCTGTGGCGTTAAATGAGTGCGTGAGGCAGTGGCAGCAGATGAGTGTGTGAGAACGTGGCGTCAGTGTGTGAGGCAGTGGCGCAAGATGAGTGTGTGAGGCAGTGGCGTAAGTGAGTGTGTGAGGCAGTGGAGCCAGTTGAGTGTGTGAGGCAGTGGCATCAGATGAGTGTGTGAGACCTTGGCGCCAGTGTGTGAGGCAGTGGCGCCAGATGAGTGTGTGAGGCAGTGGCGTCAAGTGAGTGTGTGAGGCTGTGGCGTCAGTTGAGTGTGTGAGGCAATGGCGTCAGATGAGTCTATGAGACAGTGGCGTCGGATGAGTGTGTGAGGCAGTGGCGTAAGTGAGTGTGTGAGGCAGTAGCGTCAGATAAGTGAGTGAGGCAGTAGCGTCAGATGAGTGTGTGAGGCAGTGGCGGAGATGAGTGTTGGGTGAGTGTGTGAGGCAGTGGTTTGAGATGAGTGTGGGAGACAGTGGCATCATTGAGTATGTGAGGCAGTGGCACCAGATGAGTGTGTGAGGTAGATGAGTCAGGTGAATGTGTGAGGCAAATGTATCCGGTGAGTGTGTGAGGCAATGAAATCAGGTGAGTGTTTGAGGCAATGGGGTCAGGTGAGTGTGTTAGGCAGTGGTATCAAGTGAGTGTGTGAGGCAGTGATATCAGGTGAGTGTGTGAGGCAGTGGTGTCAGGTGAGCGTGTTAGGCAGTGGCGTCAGGTGAGTGCGTGAGGCTGTGGCGTTAGATGAGTGTGTGAGGCAGTGGCATCAAATGAGTCTGTTAGGCAGTGGCATCAGATGAGTGTGTGAGACCGTGGCGTCAGTGTGTGTGAGGCAGTGGCGCCAGATGAGTGTGTGATGCAGTGGCGTCAAGTGAGTGTGTGAGGCTGTGGCGTCAGATGAGTGTGTGAGGCATTGGTGTCAGTGAGTGTGTGAGGCAGTTGCGCCATATGAGTGTGTGAGGCAGTAGCGCCAGATGAGTGAGTGAGGCAGTAGCGTCAGATGAGTGTGTGGTGCAGTGGCAGAGATGAGTGTTGGGGGAGTGTGTGAGGCAGTGGTTTGAGATGAGTGTGTGAGACAGTGGCATCAGTGAGTGTGTGAGGCAGTGATATCAGGTGAGTGTGTGAGGCAGTAGTGTCAGGTGAGCGTGCGAAGCAGTTGTGTCAGGTGAATGTGCTAGACAGTGGTGTCAGGTGAGTGTGTGAGTCATTGGTGTTAGGTGGGTGTGTGAGGCAGTGGTATCAGGTGAGTGTGTGAGGCATTGGTGTCAGGTGAGTGTGCGAAGCAGTGGTGTCAGGTGAGTGTGTGAGGCAGTTGTGTCAGGTGCGTGTGTGAGGCAGTGGTATCAGGTGAGTATGTGAGGCAGTGGTGTCAGGTGAGTGTGTGAGGCAGTGATTTGAGATGAGTGTATGAGACAGTGGCATCAGTGAGTGTGTGAGGCAGGGCGCCAGATGTGTGTGTGAGTCAGGTGAATGTGTGAGGCAATTGTATCAGGTGAGTGTGTGAGGCAGTGATATCAGGTGAGTGTGTGAGGCAGTGGTGTCAGGTGAGTGTGTTAGTCAGTGGTATCAAGTGAGTGTGTGAGGCAGTGATATCAGGTGAGTGTGTGAAGCAGTGGTGTCAGGTGAGCGTGTTAGGCAGTGGTGTCAGGTGAATGTGTGAGGCAGTAGTGTCAGGTGGGTGTGTGAGACAGAGGTGTCAGGTGAGTGTGTGAGGCACTGGTGTCAGGTGAGTGTGCGAGCAGTAGTGTCAGGTGAGTGTGTGAGGCAGTGGTGTCAGGTGAGTGTGTGAGGCAGTGGTGTCAGGTGAGTGTGCAAAGCAGTAGTGTCAGGTGAGTGTTTGAGGCAGTGGTGTCAGGTGAGTGTGTGAGGTAGTGGAGTCAGGTGAGCGTGTGAGATAGTGGTGTCAGGTGAGTGTGTGAGGCTGTGGTGTCAGGTGAGTGTGTGAGGCTGTGGTGTCAGGTGAGTGTGTGAGGCTGTGGTGTCAGGTGAGTGTGTGAGGCTGTGATATCCGGTGAGTGTGTTAGGCTGTGATATCCGGTGAGTGTGTGAGGCTGTGATATCAGGTGAGTGTGTGAGGCTGTGATATCCGGTGAGTGTGTGAGGCTGTGATATCCGGTGAGTGTGTGAGGCTGTGATATCAGGTGAGTGTGTGAGGCTGTGATATCAGGTGAGTGTGTGAGGCTGTGATATCAGGTGAGTGTGTGAGGCAGTGATATCAGGTGAGTGTGTGAGGCTGTGATATCAGGTGAGTGTGTGAGGCTGTGATATCAGGTGAGTGTGTGAGGCTGTGATATCAGGTGAGTGTGTGAGGCAGTGATATCAGGTGAATGTGTGAGACTGTGATATCAGGTGAGTGTGTGAGGCTGTGATATCAGGTGAGTGTGTGAGGCTGTGATATCAGGTGAGTGTGTGAGGTTTAAGTAGAATATAAGACGTTACAACAGCTGAAATAGATGGGATTAGGTCAAAATTTTTAAAGCAGATTTGGATATAGTTTAGTAGTTGTTGAATTTGCTCAATGTATGCATAAAAGAATGTTCTTACATATTAATAGAAAGTCTGAATAGTTCCTTTGTATAAAGGAAAAGAAGACAGGAGTGAGTCGTAAGACTAAGATAGAGAAATAAGCTTATTAAATGTAATATTTAAAAAAACGTGCAATGCATAAAATGAGAATGTTGAGGAACAAGAAGTATATCAGAAAGATATGGGAAGTGTAGACCAAGTGTTTACTCTGAAGTATACTTGACAAATAAAGAAGAAAAAGGCAAAATATAGTGACTGGAACAGTACACAAATAACCCGCACATAGGAGAGAGAAGCTTACGACGATGTTTCGGTCCGACTTGCACCAATTACAAAGTCACACTAACAGAAAAGAGTTCACGTTCATGTATGTTTGCCAGGACGTGTCCTGGCCTGGATATTCTCCACGTGTTTACCTGGTAGTGACTCCTGAAGGAGTGTCAGAGTTGGTACAAGTGATGTACCCGTTTTTAGCCCTATGTCGGGATCAGCCCTATGACAAGGGCGCGGTGAGCTGTCTTCGTGTCAAGTGGAGTGCCGCTTACAGCCCTATGGCAGGGATAGCCCTGTGGCAAGGGCGCGGAGAATCTTTCAATTCCATTTGAGCCACTCCTGGCACTCAGGCCACAGCCCGTGTGCCAGGTGTTGAGCGCCTGACGTCTGACACAAGTGTAAGGTAGCCAGTATATACAAAGACAAGCAGGTCAAAGACTGGAACATTAGAGGGAGAAGAGGAAGTAGTGGTACTGGTATGGTAGTGGAAGTAATAGTAGAAAAAATAGAAAAAAGGACATAAGAAAGAAGGAACACTGCAGCAGGCCTACTGACCCATGCGGAGCAGGTCCATGTCCCCCCCCATATTAGACCAATGTTACCCCCCCGGATTAGCCCAATGACCCACCCAGTCTGGTCATCTCCACTCAAAGATAGAGCACTGCACCAGACCCAGCAGCACAAGCTAGTCAGGTCCAACTCACACCCATCCACACCCACTCATGTATTTATCTAACCTATTTTTAAAACTACACAACGTTTTAGCCTCAATAACTGTACTCGGGAGTTTGTTCCACTCATCCACAACTCTATTACCAAACCAGTACTTTCCTATATCCTTCCTGAATCTGAATTTTTCCAACTTGAAACCATTGCTGTGAGTCCTGTCTTGGCTGGAAATTTTCAGCACGCTATTTACATCCCCCTTATTTATTCCTGTTTTCCATTTATACACCTCGATCATATCCCCCCTAATTCTACGCCTTTCGAGAGAGTGCAGATTCAGGGTCCTCAGTCTATCCTCATAGGGAAGATTTCTGATACATGGGATCATCTTCGTCATCCTCCTCTGTACGTTTTCCAGAGCATTTATATCCATTCCGTAATACGGTGACCAAAACTGAGCAGCATAGTCTAAATGAGGCCTAACCAAAGATATATTGAGTTGAAGAACAACCTGAGGACTTCTATTATTTATACTTCTAGATATGAAGCCAAGAATTCTGTTAGCTTTATTGCGAACACTAATGCACTGTTGTCTTCGTTTTAGATTACTGCTAACCAGAACCCCTAAATTCTTTTTGCTATCATTATTTAGTTTATTTGTGGCATGGTTATTTAACTGTCCAACATTTAGAACTTTGCATTTGCCAATATTAAACTGCATCTGTCAATTCTCTGACCATTGCATCAGTCTATTCAAATCATCCTGGAGTGCTCTAGTGTCCTCATTAGAATGAATTGGACGGCCTATTTTGGTGTCATTAGCAAATTTGCTTATGTCGCTATTTATTCCCTCATCTATGTCGTTTATGTAAATTGTGAACAACAGGCCCAACACTGAGCCCTGAGGAACACCGCTTGTGACGTGCCCCCATTCTGATTTCTCCCCATTTATGCAAACTCTCTGCTGTCTATTTGTCAGCCATGCCTCTACCCAGGAAAAAATTTCTCCTATTCCGTGTGCCTTAAGTTTTCTCAATAGCTTCTGGTGTGGAACTCTATCGAAGCCTTACTGAAGTCCATATACACAATATCATATTCATTACCATGATCTACCTCCTCAAACACCTTAGTGAAAAATGTTAGCAAATTCGTAAGACAGAAACGCCCCTTTGTAAAACCGTGTTGAGATTCATTAATCAATCTGTGCCTGTCAAGATGGTTACGAATTGCTTCGGCAATTATTGAATCCATAAATTTTCCACTATGGAGGTAAGGCTTATTGGTCTACAGTTCGAAGCCAAGGACCTGTCACCTGCCTTGTAAATAGGTATTACATTTGACATTTTCCACTTATCAGGCACTATGCCAGTTTGTAGTGATATGTTGAAAAGATTAGCCAAAGGTTTGCTAAGTTCCTCTTTACATTCCTTTAACACCCTTGCAAACAGTTCATCAGGGCCTGGGGATTTGATAGGTTTTAGTTTCCCTATTTGTCTGAGGACCATGTCACTAGTTACCGCAATCGTACATAGTTTATTATCATCCTGTTCTACGTAATCTATTATTTCAGGAATATCGCTAGTATTTTCCTGGGTGAAAACTGAGAGGAAGTAGGTATTTAGAATTTCACACATATTGTTATCACTGTCAGTAATCTGACCAGAGTTACTCTTAAGTGGGCCAATCTTGTCCCTAATCTTACTTCTGTATACCTGAAAGAACCCTTTTGGGTTAGTCTTTGAATCCCTTGCGACCTTAGCCTCATAATCACTTTTTGCTTTTCTTATTCCTTTCTTTATTTCTCTCTTTAATTGAATATATTGATTTCTTAACTGCCCGTCCCCTCTTTTGATACGCCTATATATGCCTCTCTTTTGACCAATGAGATGTTTTAATCTATTGCTCATCCATTTGGGATCATTTTTGTTAGATCTAATTTCCCTACTCGGAACAAAAGTTGTCTGGGCAGCTAGAACTATGCTCTGAAAAATGTCATAGTGACAACCAAGATCACCTACCTGACTCATAGTCAGGACATCCCAATTCAGCCCACCCAGGTAATTTTTCAGTCTCATGAAGTTGGCCAAGCGAAAATCTGGGACAGAGATTTGATTGCAGTTATCTGGGTAATTCCATGATATATTGAAACTAAGTGATTTGTGATCACTTTCCCCAAGCTCATCATTAACCTCAAGATTATTAATTAGTGAATTTTTGTTGGCAAGAACCAAGTCAAGCAGATTGTTTCCTCTAGTTGGATCTGTAACAACCTGTTCTAAAAAGCAATCCTGAACCGTATCAAGAAAGTCACTAGACTCAAGATTTCCTGTCATACTGTTCCAATCAATTTGTCTAAAGTTAAAATCTCCCATTATCACAACATTTGCATATCTGGATGCCTTATGAATTTCGTTCCATAACAGCTTACTGCCATCCCTATCAAGGTTTGGGGGCCTATAAATCACACCCAAAATTAATTTGTCACGTCCCTCGAGAAACTGTAGCCAAACAGATTCTGTGTTCGATGTTTCTAATCTTATATCATGTCTAAGACAGCAATTTAAATTTTCTCTGACATACATCGCCACACCACCACCCTTCCTGTTGGCCCTATCAGTGTGGAATAGTTTATAACCCTGTATGTTGCATTCAGAAGGCATTTCTCTATCTTTCAGGATGAACCAGGTCTCTGTTATACCAATAATATCTATATTACCTACACTTGCAAGTAATCTTAGCTCATCTATCTTATTTCTTAGACTCCTACTATTTGTATAGTAAACCTTAAAAGAGCTAGTCACTCGTTGCCCTCTACTATCTCTCTTTGTTTGTTGATCAGTTGATTTGCCATTACTAGCAACTTTATTTTGAATATTGTCTTTTAAGCATATCCCTGAGGTATCCCGGTAATAACTGCTGTTTTTAACCCTAATACTGCAGCCTGATTGTTTCCCCACAAACATCCATACCTCTATAATCTATCAGTTTAAATTCCTAGACAAGTCATCAATTACCCTCTCAATTGAATTGGCTAATGCAGCCACTCCATCCCCAGAGAGATGAACCCCATCCCTTGCATACATATCACATTTGCCAAAGAATAGGTCCCAGTTATCAATGAATGGGATTGTAAGTTCCTTGCAGTAGCTGTCTAGCCAGCAATTTATACCAATTGCCCTAGACATCCATTCGTTGCCCACTCCCTTTCTAGGCAAGATGCTACATATGACTGGGATCCCTCCCTTAGACCTAACTACTTCTACGGCTGACCTGTACTTATCCAGCAGCTCCTCTCTCCTGCCCTTCCCAATGTCCTTACCCCCAGCACTAAGACAGATAATGGGCTTGTTCTCATTACCTGCCATAATATTATCCAACCTGCTGACTCTGTAAACAACACCAGCTCCAGGAAGACACACTCTCTGTCTGACCTTTCTGTCTCTGTTACAAAATGCACGGTCCATATATCTTACCTGAGAATCCTTTCCTTGATTAGCAGGGGAATCAGTGGTACCTTCAACCTCACTAACCACTGAAGTACACTCGTCTTGGAGAACAAAGAATCGATTTCCTACCTTTACATCTTCTCTAGTGGTAGTGGTAGTGGTAGTGGTAGTATAATGTAGGAAGAGTAGTTCAGTGGCACTAGAGAGAAAGGGGAGTGAAGCGTGAAGTGAGGAAATAGTAAATGTAGTAGCAATTATAGAGGAATGGAGGGAAAGACGTTGTAGAAGTAGAAACGAGGTCAGTCTAAGAACAAGAAAAATGAGCACTACAGGAGAGCTAAGGGCCCACAAAGAGCACTGCAGGAGAGCTAAGGGCCCACAAAGAGCACTGCAGGAGAGATAAGGGCCCACAAAGAGCACTGCAGGAGAGCTAAGGGCCCACAAAGAGCACTGCAGGAGAGCTAAGGGCCCATAAGAAGCACTGCAAGAGAACAAAGGGCCCACAAGGGAAAGGACCATATATGCAGGGGGGATGAACTGAATTACAGAACACACTTAGGCAAAAGAAAGGAAAACAAAGAAAGCATAGGAAAAACAGGAAAGGAGAACAGTAGGGTAAGTCGGAGAAGAAAGGATCAGGTTAAGTTACGAGTGTTGGGAAGTTTGGAGCATTTGACAGTGTAATGAGAAATGAAGGCATCTACAGAGACAAGGAAAGTTGTGCATAAAGGGATGCTTCAGCAGGACGACGACTGTGAATGATAGAAGAAGGGTAGACAGTTTCGGGGGTCAACGCCCCCGCAGCTCGGCCTGAGACCAATTCTCGTGGTAGATCAGAGTCTGATCATGATCAGGATCAGATCAACCAGGCTGTTACTGCTGGCCGCACGTAAACCGACGTAAGAACCACAGCCTAACTGATTAGAACAAGTCAATAGGAAGTAGGGTTGACAGTTTTAGCAGAAGACCAGTCAATAGGATGAAAAGAGCATTATTGTTGTCGTCAAGCCTAAGACTTCTTTTGTGTTCTTTGAGTCTGTCAGAAAGAGAACGGTTCGTATCTCCAAAGTGTTGGAGAAGACAAGAGGAACATGAAAAAAAGTAGACAGCAGGGGTATCTGTAGCAGGGGATTTCACAGGAGTAGAGAGTTTGGGAGAAAAGAAAATTCGTTTATCACTTGATAAGCAGAGTTTGTGAAGTCGGAAGGGTTGCCAAAACGAGAGAACGAATTACGAAGAGTTTAAACTTCCGCCTGAAGGAACTAAGGGTCACAAATGCGGAGGGCTCGGAGAAAGAAAGAAGAGGAAAAATTTTCTTGACAGAGGAAGCATGGTAAGAAAAGTAGTGAATGAACATGCCACTGTGCATAGACTTGCAATAAACTGGACGGTGGACATGTACTTCAAGGAAAGAAAGCAAAGAAACTTGAAGTAAGGAGCAGGATTGTTAATGGCATCGAGAAATGGTTGGCCAAAGAGCAAAGATGTCGTATACAAAGCGGAGCCAGAGTGAAGAACAGAGTGAAGTAGGAAGAACAGTTTTGAAGTATTCCATATGAAGGTTAGCAAGAACGAGAGATAGAGGAGAGCCCATAACGACACCGAAGGTTTGAGAATAAAATTTACCTTGAAAGGAAAAGCAGTTAGAATCCACACAAAGGTGAATAAGATAAAAAAAAAGACATCAGTAGGTATAGGGAGATGAAGTAATCATTCACTGACCTCTCAGAGGAAATTAAGAACATCATCAAGAAGGACATTGGTGAAGAGGGACTCAACGTCACGAGTAAGCATCTTACAGGTCGGGAGAGAGTGCGCACGGAAGACGAAATCATGAGAGTGACGGAGGTGAGCAGGAGAAAATGTGCGGGATATTTAGAACATAAGAACGAAGGAACACTGCAGCAGGCCTACTGGCCCATGCGAGGCAGGTCTAAGTCTCCTATCGGCTTAAGCCAATGCACTCAACCTAGTTAGGTCAGGTCACCTTGACTTAAGGGAGGAACACGGCAACCGACCTGGTAGCACAAGCTAATCAGGTCCAACTCACACCCACCCACACCCACTCATGTATTTATCCAACCTATTTTTAAAGCTACACAATGTTCTGGCCTCTATAACTGTACTTAGGAGTTTGTTCCACTCATCCACCACTCTATTACCAAACCAGTAATTTCCTATATCCTTCCTGAATCTGAATTTTTCCAACTTAAAACCATTGCTGCGAGTCCTGTCTAGGCTAGATATTTTCAGCGCACTATTTACATCCCCTTTAATTATTCCTGTCTTTCATTTATACACCTCAATCATATCCCCCCTAATTCTACGTCTTTCTAGAGAGTGCAGATTCAGGGCCCTTAGTCTATTCTCATAGGGAAGGTTTCTGATACATGGGATCAACTTTGTCATCCTCCTTTGTACATTTTCCAGAGCATTTATATCCATTCTGCAATACGGTGACCAAAACTGTGCAGCATAATCTAAGTGAGGCCTAACCAAGGATGTATAGAGTTGAAGAACAACCTGAGGACTCCTATTATTTATGCTTCTTGATATGAAGCCAAGGATTCTATTAGCTTTATTGCGAACACTTATGCACTGTTGTCTTGGTTTCAGATTACTGCTAACCAGAACTCCTAAATCTTTTTCGCAATTCTTAATATTAAGATCTACATTATTTAGTTTTATATGTGGCATGGTTATTGTCCTGTCCAACATTTAGAACTTTGCATTTGTCTATATTAAACTACATCTACCACCTCTCCGACCACTGCATCAGTCTACTCAAATCTTCCTGGAGTGCTCTAATGTTCTCGTCATAATGAATTCGACGGCCTATTTTGGTGTCATCGGCAAACTTGCTGATGTCACTCTTTATGCCCTCATCTATGTCGTTTATGTAGATTGTGAACAGCAGGGGGCCCAACACTGACCCCTGTGGAACACCGCTCGTGACGCTTCCCCACTCTGATTTCTCCCCATTTATGCAAACTCTCTGCTGCTTATTTGTCAACCATGCCTCTATCCAGGAAAAAATTTCTCCTCCTATTCCATGTGCCTTAATTTTCCTCAATTGTCTCTGATGTGGGACCCTGTCAAAAGCCTTACTGAAGTCCATATACACAATATCATATTCATTACCATGATCTACCTCCTCAAATGCCTTAGTAAGGCAGGAACGCCCCTTTGTAAAACCATGCTGAGATTCGTTGATTAATTTATGCTTTTCAAGGTGGCTACGAACTGCCTCGGCAATTATTGATTCCATAAATTTTCCCACTATGGAGGTTAGGCTTATTGGTCTATAGTTCGAAGCTAAGGACCTGTCACCTGCTTTGAAAATAGGTATCACATTTGCCATTTTCCACTTATCTGGCACCATGCCAGTTTGTAGTGATATGTTGAAAAGATTAGCCAAAGGTTTGCTAAGCTCCTCTTTACATTCCTTTAGAACCCTTGCATACAGTTCATCAGGGCCTGGGGATTTGTTAGGTTTTAATTTATCTATTTGCCTAAGACCATGTCACTTGTGACCCTAATCGTGCACAGTTTATTATCGTTCTGTTCCACATAATTTATCATTACTGGAATATCGCTGGTATCCTCCTGTGTAAAAACTGAGAGGAAGTATGTGTTAAAAATTCTACACATTTCCTTATCATTGTCAGTGAGCTGACCCGAGGAACTTTTGAGTGGGCCTATCTTGTCCCTGATCTTTCTTCTGTATACCTGAAAGAATCCTTTTGGGTTAGTCTTCGATTCTCTTGCAACTTTAACCTCATAATCTCTTTTTGCTTTTCTAATTCCCTTTTTTATTTCTCTCTTTAACTGAATCTATCGAATTCTTAATTGCCCCTCTCCTCTTTTGATTTGCCTATATATGCCTCTCTTTTGACCAATCAGAAATTTTAATGTATTGTTCATCCATTTAGGATCATTTTTGTTTGATCTGATTTCCCTATTTGGAATATAATTTGACTGAGCAGCTAAAACTATGCCCTGGAAAGCGTCATATCGGCAACCATCACCACCTACCTGACCCTTAGTCAGGTCATTCCAGTTCAGCCCACCTAAGTAATTTTTCAGTCTGTAATAAAGTTGGTAGAATTACCGACAATATGTAAAGTAAAAGGACACAAGTGCAACTAATGTGACATTTATTGTGGCAACGTTTCGGTCTCCAGGAGCTTTATCAAGCCATTACAAACAATACATGTGTCCATGTATTGTTTGTAATGGCTTGATAAAGCTCCTGGAGAGCGAAACGTTGCCATAATAAATGTCACATTAGTTGCACTTGTGTCCTTTTACTTTATATACAATTTTTCAGTCCTATGAAATCAGCCAAGCGGAAGTCAGGGACAGAGACTTGATTGCCATTATTAGGGGAATTCCATGATATATTAAAACTGAGTGATTTGTGATCACTTTCCCCAAGCTCGTCATTAACCTCAAGATTATTAATTAGTGTTTCCCTACTGGCAAGAACCAAGTCAAGGAGGTTATTTCCCATAGTTGGCTCTGTCACAAACTGTTTTAAAAAACAATCCTGGATCGTATCAAGAAAGTCACCTGACTCTAAATTTCCTGTCAAATTGCTCCAGTCAATCTGACTATAGTTGAAATCTCCCATTAGCACAACATTTTTGTATGTAGATGCCTTACGAATTTCGTCCCATAGAAGTTTACTGCACTCCCTATCAAGATTTGGGGCCCTGTAAATCACACCCAAAATTAGTTTTTCTCGGACCTCGAGAAGCTGTAACCAAACAGATTCAGTGGCTGACGCTTCTAATTTTATATCTTGTCTAACACAACAATTTAAATTGTCTCTGACATACATCGCTACTCCGCCACCCTTCCTATTGACCCTGTCAGTGTGGAATAATTTATAGCCTTGTATGTGATATTCAGAGGGCATCTCTCTATCTTTCAGATTGAGCCAGGTCTCTGTTATAGCAATAATATCTATGTTTCCTGCACTTGCAATTAATCTTAGCTCATCTATCTTATTTCTTACACTCCTGCTATTAGTATAGTAAACCTTAAGGGAGCTAGTCCCTTGCTGCCCTCTGCTGTCCCCCTTTGTTTGCTGACCTGATCTATTGTCTTTATTTACAACTTCATGCTGAATGCCTTTTATACATTTACTGTTTCCAACCCTAGTGTTGCAATCTGCTTGTTTCCCACACACACTCATACCTCTATCTTCTATCAGTTTAAAACCCTAGGCATTTCACCAATGTCCTTCTCAATCGAGTTTGCAAGTGCTACCACCCCAGCCCCAGAGAGATGTCCCCCATCCCTTGCATACATATCATGTTTGCCATAAAAGTTGTTCCAGTTGTCAATGAATGGGATTTCAAGTTCCTTGCAGTATCTGTCTAGCCAGCAATTTACACCAATTGCCCTAGACAACCATTCATTTCCTACTCCCTTTTTAGGCAAGATGCTACATGTGACTGGGACCCCTCCCTTAGACTTAATGAAATCTATAGCTGACCTGTACTTATCTAGCAGCTCTTCTCTCCTACCCTTCCCAATATCATTTCCACCAGCACTGAGACAGATAATGGGCTTGTTCCCATTACCTGACATGATATTATCCAGCCTGTTGAGTATGTCCCCAACACCAACTCCAGGGAAGCACACTCTATCTCTCATCTTCTTATTCCTATTACAAAAAGCACGGTCAATATATCTTACCTGAGAGTCACCAACCACAAGAATGCGCTACCTCTATTAGCAGGGGAAATAGTACCCTTACCTTCACTGGCCACTGAAGTACATTCATCCTGAAGAACAAGAACGATTTCCTACCTTCAGATCTCTTAACTTTCCTTCTCTGATGCTCCTCCCATTACTGGAACCACTCGCCACTTGTAGAGGGTGCGGGACTGCACCTCACTGCTGTAGCCGTGCTACCTCCCCACCTACACCTCCTCACAGCGAGAGACAGACTGCACCTCATTGCTAGAAGCCTCATTCCCCACAACTCCAGCCACCTCACACTCTCTCCCAGACCCATTGAGGTGGACCTTCAGCCTCCTAATCTCCTCCTGGAGAAGCAAGACCTCCTCCTTCAACTCTCCAACCTCAATTTTTAAAACACTGCAGAAGCAAGCCATGCTTTGTAACCGTTCACACTAATCCCCAAAGCAGCTCAGGGTCTGTGACCTCACGTGACGACTGACCACTGACTGACCACTGACCACTGTGTATGGATGACCTATACTTCGTTAAAGGTAAGGAAATCTGTTGTTACTTTCAAGGATTTAGAAAACTCTTGTAACTGGCTGGAGGCAGTGGAGACGTGATTGAGGTTGATGAGTGGTATGAATATTATGGAGAGATTTCAAGGTGCAGGGTTACCAAAAGTATATTTCAAAGAGAAGAGAACAGGTGGACATGTTCTGGGCACTTATAAATGATCGAACAAAATAAAATGACTAGTAGGGTTTGCAAGCGTGAAGTGAAGAAAATAACTGAGATCGTCCCAGGAAGGAAGAAAGGGAGGAAAGTAAAGGAGTCTTTAAGTGCTATGAGGCTGAGCATCCTCAAAGATTGTGTGAGCTTGTTAGATCGGGGTGAGTAGAAGCAAGTACTTTGTGACCTGAGGTTCTGTTGGAGTGTGAGCAAGGTAACATTTATGAAGGTTAGCCGGACATGATTTCTCCAGGTGGAAAGTAGAGTGAATGCACTCAAAAGAAGGAGTGAGGATGGCGCAGTTTGGAGAGTCTTCTGAACTGTGTCGTCAGCGAGTCTTGACAAAACGGCGATTGAATGACTGACGGTGGATACTTATCGACTTTTTTTTTTAAGTAATCCAACCTCGGTGGTTGGCAGCCTGCTTGTTAAAAAAAATATTTACGTGTATATGTATGTATGCATATATAAAATGTATGCAAGAGTCGCGAACAAGCAATACAAGATGCAAAACAACCACAGGGGAAGTTGAATAATGGCTCTCAGCCTTTCATGTTACAATCAATACATCATTAGGAGCTTGCAAAGTTGCAGAACTGAGTATGAAATCTCATCAGATTCGTCAGAAGGAATGCTTTCTAATACTGAAGGTAGGAGGAGAGACGGAAAGCATACAGTGCCCAGGCACACTACTTCTGAGTGCCAAAGAGTTTTTAGTATTAAAGAATAGAGGATAGTCAGCCCATGAGCAAAGGTAGTGGAGTGGTTAACTAGCAAATTAACATTGGTAACATAACAATTATCAAAATTATCAATCGGACTTCAGGGCAATATAAAGTACTTAACATTCTGATTATGGATGTGTCTGGTAATTGTCTAAGGGAAATTCCACACTTTTAAAGAAAACGGGAAAACGGGCAAGCTCACTTAATGGGTAGAATAATGGTCCAGCCTCAAAAGGGAACATCAACCCCAAGCCCTAATTCCTGGAACCCTGGCAGCTAAGACAATCTACAGAATTCATACAAGAATCTGGTTTTAGACTGTGCACGATATCCTCAATTATAAACGAATCAAGCTTAAACAATCCATTATTACCATTATATAAAGTTTATTTTGTTTAAAAATTGCAGTCTGGAGAATATTTCTTTCTAGCCATGAATGAATGCTCAAAATCAAATGCAATATTCATCCACACACGAGTCTGTAATAATCCGGCTAAGTGGTCTGAGACAAAGTTCATTGCTCCATGCACTTCATGGCTAGAAAGAAATATTCTTGAGTCTACAATTACTAACACAATAAACATTCATTATATAATGGCAGTAGTGGTTGTTCAGGCCGATTTGTTTATAATTGAGGCTATTGTGCACAGTTTAGAACGAGATTTTTAGTGAAAGCTCTGGATTGCTGCTAGAGTTTCACTCCTAGAAATTAGGGCCTGGGGTTTGGGGTTCCCTTTTGAGATTCGACCATTATCCTACCCTTTAGGTGAGCTTGCTCGTTTTTCCTGTTTTCCTTAAAGGTGTGGAATTCCCTCAACACATCCCTATTCAGAATGTTAATCCTTTTCTTTGTATTGCCTGAAGTTCGATTGATAATTTTGATAACCGATATGTTTCCAATGTTAATTTCCTACTTAACCACTCCAATGCATTTCCTTGTGGGCTGGACTTTCCTCTATTCTTATAATAAATTTAAACTGCCTAGCACTCGGCACTCGTTTTACCTGGGCAATGTATGCTTTCCCGCCTTTAATAACTACCCTCAGTCATAGCAAGCGTCTCTCGAACGAATCTGCTGAGATTTCATGCGTTGGAAAGGCAACAACAACAAGGTACTTTTTCCCCAAGAATCTTTTCCCCCAGTTAAACCCATTGCAGCTCTTGAAACAATGCTAGCTCCTGATGAACACATGTGGTCAGGACATACGGGAATCAAAATACGGGAAACCCAGCCTGAGCTCACTGGGGCCCAGGCGAGAAGAAACAGGCTTGAAACCCAGGCTGCTTACTTCTATGTACATATATGGCTAGGGGGTCCAAGCTCACTTGAGAGATGCCACCCCACACGATTTTAAATCCACTGACTGCAATTTTTCTCTGTATAGCTCCACTTCTTTTTGCAAAAAAAAAATAATTTACAACCATTATTTCTCAGTCCAAGCGGGATTCGAAACACACACTCTGCACAAGTACATAACAACTTCTCCACCGGCCAGATCCTAGATAAAGTTTTGCCTAGCCAAAGCTAGGTGGTATGGGGTAGCTGCTAGCTCCGGCTGGGCGCCATTCATATCGGGAAAATCTACCGAGTGAGAAGATGCTACTATTTTGATGCAATGTTTAATTTCGATTCCTGCTGGGGGACTGGGGGAATGCTTTAAAAAAATATATATATATAAAATATATATATAATTTTATAATAAAATATATAAAATATATATATATATAATATAAAAATAAAAATATAATATATAAAAAATATTTATATATAAATATATAATATATATAAATATATATAAAAATATATATATATATATATATATATAAAATATATATATAATATATATATATATAATAATATATATATATTATTATATATATTTTCGGCGATATGAAAACGGGTCAATTAGCAACCTTTTAAAAATTAAGTCCTTTCAAAAATTTTTCCCTTTTAACTTTAAAGAATTTTTTTTTTATTTAAATTTTTAAAAGAAAAAATTTAAATTTTGAAAAAAGAATTAAAAAAATTATAACCTTATTATAAAAGCGAATTTTTTTTTACCTAACCCAACAAATATATTTTAGATCTTTTAAATAATTTAATACTAAACAAACACGTCAAATATAATTTTTTTCGTTAGTTTGAATGATTTTTTGGGGAAATTTTTTGTACACAAGACTCCAAAAACCTACGTTGAAAGGCGTGCAAAACACTACAGTAATCAGTGAGTGGAACTTTAGGAACAATACTACAGTGATAAATAAAGTTATTAAAAAAATGAGAGGAAAGCTAAAAAACATAAATTTCAAGCGCAAACCGTGGGGCTTAGCGCTGTTGCCACATTTGGCACGGGAGGGCCCGAAGAAGTACTCACACAAATTTTGCGCCATTAACAAAAATAAGGTATATAAAGTGAAGGTAACATCATCAGTGAAGAGTGACATCGCGTGAGGGAACATGTAAGAATATATGGGTTTTAAACACCGGGAAGGATCTCCAAAATAGGGGTTTAACCACATCACGACCCACCACGCGGCAACCTGTACCGCACCATTGACCAATTTTTTCGCCTATTTGTGTTTTTTGTTACCCGGGTACCTGCATCTGTTTTATATTGGCACTCCTCCTGCAATATTACCCGAATTAAATAAAATAAAATAGACATAGGAATATAGTGTTGACGATGTGAGAAGGGAATGGACAAGCTTTTTAAAGGGGAACATTGTAAGACGGGCCCAGGGCGGTCAAGTCCCCGGAGGGTGTGTCAGGGCACAAGAAGTTGCGGCCAGACATTACCCGCACAAACACACCAAAAACCCCACACCTCAACACACACACTCCACACGACAGACAGTGTTTCTACCGTATTATTTCATAAGAATACTTGGGAAACTAGAAGTCCTCTCTCAATGTAACAACGAAAAAGTAATAAAAAGCAAAAATTAATATGAAAACCAGAAAGGGGAATAAGTGGGAAATGTAGCAAAATTTTGGGAAAAAAAAGAGACAAATTTTGACTACACGACGATCTTTCAACCACACCACCTACCCCCCCTAACCCTCCCTCCCTCACACACAAGCACACACACACAAAGGTAGACACTCACACACTCACACACACACACACACACACACACACACACACACACACACACACACACACACACACACACATATACACACACACACCAAACACACACACCACACACACCACACACACACACACACACACACACACACCACACACACACACACACCACACACACACCACACACACACACCACACACACACACCACACACACTCACACCACACACACACCCACACACACACACACACCACACACACACACCACACACACACACACCACACATACACACCCCACACACACACACACACACACACACACACACCACACACACACCACACACACACACACACACACACACACACACACACACACACACACACACACACACACACACACACACACACACACACACACCACACACACACACCACACACACACACCACACACACACACCACACACACACACACACATGCACATACACACACAAACATACACACACACACACACACACACACACACACACACACACACACATACACCCTCCACCACTTGACACAAACACTTGACACAAACACGTACCCCCCCCCCCACCTAACCACCCCTCGCCCTCCCCTAACCACCTCACCTTAGCCACCTACCCCTCCCCCAAACCACCTAACCCCTCCCGAAACCGTCTAACCCCCCACAACTACCTCCCTCCCTCCAATAACCATCCTCCCCCTCCCCCATAACCATCCATCCCCTCTCTCCCTCAAACCATCTAACCCCTCCCTAACTATCTCTACCCCTCCAATAACCATCCTCCCCCTCCCCCACAACCATCCATCCCCTCTCCTCCTAACCATCTATTCCCCTCCCCCTAACCACCCGTCCCCCTTCTGTGGAGCAACGGGGGAACCTAGAACCAGGATGAGGACAAGGGGCTCCAAGGATGAATCTGGGAGGGAGGAATGGGAGGTAAAGCTCAAAAAAAGGGAGGAAGACTGGGGAAAGAGACTAGATGAGCTGGAAAGGAAGATGAAAGAGAGGTTAGCAGCAGAATGCAGAAGGTGGAAGCAACAGGCCACAGCAGCAGAAATCAAGATAAAGAGATTAGAAGAGGAGCTGAGACATCTGAAACAGCACAGAGACAAAGATATTACAGAAGTAGCATCGGCAAAGGCTACATCAAACACAGACAACAGGTCTGAAGGAAGCATGGAAACTAAATTGTATGTAGAGGTCCTGTCAAACCCACATGGGGCCAAAACAAAGGCACGGAGCACACTAGGACAGAATGAGAGGTTGGAAAACATTGAAGGAACTAGGACATGTGCAAGGACCTTACCAGATACCTGTGGGGGCCAGGAACAGGTGAGCAGGAAGGACAAACCAAGAAGCATAAGGGCCATAACTAGGGAAGGGACTGAAGGAAGGAACACTCCACGGGAAGAAACTAAAACACATCAGAGGATGCAATGGGAGTCACAGTGGGAGATGGAAAGGGAGAGATCTGTGTTTGTCTATGGGATAGACGAAGCTAAAGGGGAAACTTATGATGAAAGAAAGCAGGAGGAGAAAAAAGCGATTGAAGATATCATGAACGTGATAGGCGAGGGGGACGTGACCCAGGTGGCAAATTTTCGGAGAATTGGGTGGTTCACAAAGAAAAGGAATCGGCCTCTCAAAGTAATTTTCAAGGCAGAATCAACCTGAACCATGATCCTGCAGGAGAAAGCACAGTTGAGAGGCAAGCAGGAGTTCCGGAGTGTGTACCTCGATTGAGACAGAACACAGGACGAAAGGAAGATGATGAAAGAGAGAGTTCAAAAAAGAAAGGAGAAATGGGAGGAAATGAAAAGGGAGAGCAGAATAACCCAGGATCAAATGGAAGGACAAGCACACCCCCCAGAAACACCTGCAGAATGACTCCAGCCACGACACCACCAAGGCAACTGAACAATCCAAACCAACCATCACACACCGATCCCTCTGTTTCCACCCCCCGCACCACAGTTACAGTATTAGAACAGAAGTTGAAGGTTTGGTACACAAATGCAGATGGATTAATGAATAAACATGAGGAATGGCAAGAAAGAATCAATGAGAAGTCCCCAGACATCATAGCAGTTACAGAAACAAAACTCACGGAGACAGTAACAGATGCAGTCTTCCCACCAGGATACCAGATCATGAGGAAAGATAGAAGGGGCAGGGGGGGAGGTGGGGTTGATCTGCTCGTAAAAAAACAGATGGAAATTCTAGAAAATGGAAGGCATAGATGAGACGGGAGAAAGAGACTACATAGTAGGTACACTTCAGTGTGGGGAACACAAAGTCGTCATTACAGTGATGTATAATCCACCAAAGAACTGCAGGAGGCCAAGAGAGGAATATGAAGAGAGCAACAGAGCAATGGTGGACACACTTGCTGAGGTGGCAAGAAGAGCTCATTCCAGCAGAGCAAAGTTGCTGGTTATGGGGGATTTCAACCACAGGGAGATCGACTGGGAAAACCTGGAGCCACATGGGGGTCCCGAAATATGGAGAGCCAGGATGTTGGACGTGGTGCTGGAAAACCTCATGCACCAACATGTTAAGGACACTACCAGAGTGAGAGGGGAGGATGAACCACCAAGATTGGACCTTGTGTTCACCCTGGGCAGCTCAGACATTGAGGACAAAAAGTGTGAGAGTCCCCTAGGAGCTAGCGACCACGTGGTTCTGTGCTATGAATACATAGTAGAGCTGCAAGTGGAGAGAATAACAGGAGTTGAATGGGAAAAGCCTGACTATAAAAGAGGGGACTACATAGGGTTGAAGAACTTCCTGCGGGAGGTCCAGTGGGACAGAGAACTGGCAGGAAAGCCAGTAAATGAAATGATGGAATATGTAACAACAAAATGCAAGGAGGCAGTGGAAAAGTTTATTCCCAAGGGCAACAATAACAATGGGAAGACCAGAACGAGCCCCTGGTTTACCCGACGGTGTAAGGAGGCAAAAACAAAGTGCAATAGAGAATGGAAAAAGTACAGAAGGCAGAGAACACACGAACATAGGGAGATCAGTCGCAGAGCCAGGAATGAGTATGCACAGGTAAGGAGGGAGGCCCAGCGACAGTATGAAAATGACACAGCATCGAGAATCAAGACTGACCCGAAACTGTTGTATAGCCACATCAGGAGGAACACAACAGTCAAAGACCAGGTGATCAGATTAAGGACAGAAGGTGGAGAACTCACAAGAAATGATCAGGAGGTATGTGAGGAGCTGAACAGGACATTTAAGGAAGTTTTTACAGTAGAGACAGGAAGGGCTGTGGGAAGACAGCACAGAAGGGAACATCAAGAGGGAATATACCAACAAGTGTTGGATGACATACGAACAACTGAGGAGGAGGTGAAGAATCTCTTAAGTGACCTTGACATCTCAAAGGCGATGGGACCGGACAACATCTTCCCATGGGTCCTTAGAGAAGGAGCAGAGATGCTGTGCATACCTCTAACCACAATCTTCAACACATCCCTTGAAACTGGGCAACTACCTGAGAAATGGAAGACAGCTAATGTAGTCCCCATATTTAAGAAAGGAAACAGAAACGAGGCACTAAACTACAGACCTGTGTCTCTGACATGTATTGTGTGCAAAGTCATGGAGAAGATTATCAGGAGGAGAGTGGTCGAACACCTGGAAAGGAACAAGATTATAAATGAAAACCAGCATGGGTTCATGGAAGGCAAATCCTGTATCACAAACCTCCTAGAGTTTTATGACAAGGTAACAGAAGTAAGACACGAGAGAGGGGTGGGTAG
The DNA here is from genome assembly GCF_026875155.1 of Cherax quadricarinatus. Classification (NCBI taxonomy): domain Eukaryota; kingdom Metazoa; phylum Arthropoda; class Malacostraca; order Decapoda; family Parastacidae; genus Cherax; species Cherax quadricarinatus. The sequence continues at coordinate 30,558,318 of NC_069450.1, forward strand.
ATTGCGTTTTCCTAGACTGCAGGAAGGCCTTTGACACAGTTCCCCACAAGAGATTAGTGCAGAAGCTGGAGGATCAGGCGCATGTAAAAGGGAGGGCACTGCAATGGATAAGGGAATACCTGACATGGAGGCAGCAACGATTCATGGTACGTCAAGAGGTATCACAGTGGGCGCCTGTTACGAGCGGGGTCCCACAGGGGTCAGTTCTAGGACCAGTGCTATTTTTGATATATGTGAACGACATTGCGGAAAATTTTTTGATTTTCCGAAGCTATAGCGCCTAATAGGTGTTTAATGTGTCGATATGAGTCAAAAATGTATTTGACAATAGGACAGAACCAAGAGTTTCCTTTGCGCATGCGCGGATGTGCGGGGGTAGAGGTTGACTCGGGCATGGAGAGGCGGCAGTGTTTGAATGTAGTGAGGAGGCTGGGAAAGCATGGAACCAGGAAATTGGCGTTCACGGCGGCCTAAGGATTAATATAGGCCTCATTTCATAATAGGAAGTGTCGTAACTGTTCCTGGTGGAGAGTGAGGGAACGTGATTTACTGGACCACCGTAATAGAGTGGTAAAATGAGTGAATAATGGTAGGACCGGGTGACTGGCGCGTCACCATGGACTGTGTCCCGGGGAAAATTACCCTTGGTTTAATCATCACTCATCGGTCTCAGATCTTAATGGAGTGATCTCTAATGTGTATAATAATTATGAGACATTAAATCGTCTTGTGAATTGTTATGTAATTAATGATAATAACGCTAAGTTAAGAGAATGCGTGAAGTGAAATAAGTCGCCTTGCTCCGTACACGTTAGACCTCGTTGTTCCCGAGACGAGGAAAGTGAAGTTCATTGAGTCACGACTTCTAAACCAGGACAAACCAACGGATACCTCGTCCTGCTGGAATGAGAACCGTGTCGGTGTAACAGGACATCGAAATGTGGTGGTGAATGGAGGAAATAAGGATTATCAATCACCCACAGTTAAGTAACCCTTCTAGTTATAACAGACTGATACTGGCCAGTTAGGAATGTTGTAATTGGATAGGTTATGAGTGATCCAGCTACATCAAGTGACCACCAGAGAATATCTGGTAAGTGGAGAGATTATGTACAAGTGTTTTTCCTTGATGGATATATCCATGTGTGACCTACCCCCCCCCCCCCCTTCATTCAGTTACACTAATATAATCTATACAGTCCACAATTAATTACTAGCACCGTACTTGTGGGTGCTATCCAATCCATACTGGTCTCGGATAGATATGGATAAGATTGTGAGGTCGAAGGGACCACCTGCCTTGACCAGGGGTGGTTAAGTTTTCTCACATGTCTACACGGGGTGACTACGGTAAACAATATGGTTGTCTCCCAATGAGATTACTTGTATGTATATAATGTTGAGGTACATACAGGTAATCACCCCTATAAAATTTTTCGCATCTGCCCGCTGGTCCTTCCTGAACCGGATGCAGTCAGTGAAAAAATTAATTGAATTAATTACTTGATAATTAAGTGACTGATTGAAGGAAGTGGGTATAAGGTACTCAAATTTAATCAGTCGTGTGGTGGATGATAATTAGCCCAATTAATTGCTAACGCATGTGTGGCTAGGATTTATACAAGAGTAAAGTGCAAGAATTACTCTTATAAGGCGCCTACTTAAGTTGTATAATCAGTGATTAATAATTCTCTAACCATGACTGGATCTGATGGAGTTAATGTGGCTGACAAGTCCGTGAATTTTAGAGTAATGAAAGCATCATTACAGGCTATTAAAGGCCATGTGACGAGGGCATTTGATTTAATGAATCAAAGAACTGTGAACCCTAATGAATTAAAGTTATATTTAGATGCTTTAGAGAGTAGATTTGATTGGTACAAATTGTGGTTTAAAGACTGTGAAAGAGATCTGCTGGAGAATTGTGCAGATGGAATGGAAATGAATGTTTTAATTAATCAACATTACGAATTGGAAGAAAAACTGTCTTGTAAAAGTAAGGCTTTGAATAAATTAAAGTGTGTAAACCAGGCAGTTGATCAACCTATTAATGCAAAGGGTGTGTTTGCCAAAACCTCCAGAGTACGGTCTGGAGGAAATCAGATTAGGTCGGCAAGAATTAATTGTTCAATTGCAGACCAGTCAGCCAAACAGTTCTAAGGATATAACACATAATGACTCTGAAGTATCTGTCAAGTCTCAAAAGGGAAAAATAATCCCAGTGGTAATAATCATAATTAAGAGTTAAATAGGCACATATCAAGTGACAGGAATCAGTAATAGTGGTTCCTCACATCAAGGTAAGAGGAATAAGTACCTCAGTAAGTGTAACCCAGTTAATAAGAGGTCAGGCAAGGAATGGAGAGACTGTCTCTTCTGCAAAATTGTAGTGCCTATAATTCATGGGATATTAAAGTGGAAAGAATGAAAGAACTTGACAGATTTATCAGATGTCTAGACAATCATAATGTAAAGGATTGTCATACCAAATTGAACATTTGCTGTCAATGCAACAAGGGAAGGCACCATACAGTTATGTGCAGGGTTGTATGTAATTTTTATAATAATGGTGACAATAATGACAATGTTAATAGCCCTGACACTACGGTGACTGATGTAAAGGTTGTACCTAATGGCAATAATGATGGCCTAGCTGAGGTAGCCTTGCCGGAGTTGGATGTAATAATTCAGGATAAAGGGCATAAATCCAAAAGCATGCGGCGTCACTCTCCTCAACACTGGTACGGGCCATGTAATATATGGCAGACTACCGCCTAGTAATAATGACTAGAGGAAGTAGTAAATACAGTCACGGTGTCTTACTCATAAAAGGTCAACCCAGTAAAAGTATTCTTCTATCGAGAATGATGTTGAACCAGTCTAATTTGTGGGAGCTGGACAGCATAGGGATTAATATAAATGAGGAAAGTTCAAATGATTCCTTTACTCAGGAACAATACCTGAAGGATGTTGAATGTGAATCTGGACATTACTGGGTGCGACTTCCGTGGAAGCTCAACCGTCCAGAATTACCTACTAATTATAGGATGGCGTATGGACAGTGAAAGGGCCCAGCTCTGCGAACTGAGCAAGACACCAAAATTGTTGACTGCTTATAATGATATAATTAATAAACAGTTAAATAATAAATTGTTCTTACTTCAGGCGACGATAAATGCACACCTTAAGTGCACAGGTGGTCCACTGAGCGAAGTAATTGGGTAAATAATCTTATGTGGACAATTTCCGGGTGTGACGTCAACTGAAGAGGAACTAATGAGGATATGTGAAGGGGTTAATGAAATAATGCAATAAGGTGCTGGGACTGACTTGAGATACTGAGAGAGACTTGTTATTGTTAAAGTCTCATAATTCCAGTATGCCCAATAAATTAATCCAGGGAGCATAGGCTTATGCCCCTGAGAGAATGGAACAGTAATTAGTCCATTTTGAGGGATCAATAAATATGGATGGCCATGGAGTTGGTGCCTATATGCAGTAATGTGCTGGGGCTGACTTGGGATACTGAGAGAGACTTGTTATTGTTAAAGTCTCATAATTCCAGTATGCCCATCAAATTAACCCCGAGAGCATAGGCTTAGTGTCACACCTTACAATAAGAGGGAAATTGTTAATACCAGAAGCATGGAGGCTTGAGTGTGCTTTGGATGGAGCCCTACCTGAGGAGTTAACAGGTGGAAAGAATTAATGGGTGATTATGTAAATACCATGTTGGAGTTCCCAAGCCAGGTGGCCAGTGAAGATGGGAAAATTGTACTCCACATTATGTAAGTCGTCTAGCAACGACCTCCGCCCGGCCGCAGTGTGGAAAAATTTTTGATTTTCCGAAGCTATAGCGCCTAATAGGTGTTTAATGTGTCGATATGAGTCAAAAATGTATTTGACAATAGGACAGAACAAAGAGTTCCCTTTGCACATGCGCGGATGTGCGGGGGTAGAGGTCGACTCGGGGCATGGGAGAGGCGGCAGTGTTTTGAATGTAGTGAGGAGGCTGGGAAAGCATGGAACCAGGAAATTGGCGTTCACGCCGGCCTAAGGATTAATATAGGCCTCATTTCATAATAGGAAGTGTCGTAACTGTTCCTGGTGGAGAGTGAGGGAACGTGATTTACGGGACCACCGTAATAGAGTGGTAAAATGAGTGAATAAGGGTAGGACCGGGTGACTGGCGCGTCACCATGGACTGTGTCCCGGGGAAAATTACCCTTGGTTTAATCATCACTCATCGGTCTCAGATCTTAATGGAGTGATCTCTAATGTGTATAATAATTATGAGACATTAAATCGTCTTGTGAATTGTAATGTAATTAATGATAATAACACTAAGTTAAGAGAATGCGTGAAGTGAAATAAGTCGCCTTGCTCCGAGTGAACACGTTAGACCTCGTTGTTCCCGAGACGAGGAAAGTGAAGTTCATTGAGTCACGACTTCTAAACCAGGACAAACCAACGGATACCTCGTCCTGCTGGAATGAGAACCGTGTCGGTGTAACAGGACATCGAAATGAGATGGTGAATGGAGGAAATAAGGAGTATCAATCACCCACAGTTAAGTAACCCTTCTAGTTATAACAGACTGATACTGGCCAGTTTGGTATGTTGTAATTGGATAGGTTATGAGTGATCCAGCTACATCAAGTGACCACCAGAGAATATCTGGTAAGTGGAGAGATTATGTACAAGTGTTTTTCCTTGATGGATATATCCATGTGTGACCTACCCCCCCCCCTTCATTCAGTTACACTAATATACTCTATACAGTCCACAATTAATTAGTAGCACCGTACTTGTGGGTGCTATCCAATCCATACTGGTCTCGGATAGATATGGATAAGATTGTGAGGTCGAAGGGACCACCTGCCGTGACCAGGGGTGGTTAAGTTTTCTCACATGTCTACACGGGGTGACTACGGTAAACAATATGGTAAAACTGGTCAATTAGCAAGAACTTATTCAAAATTTAGTCATTTCGAAAATTAATACACTTAAAAATATATTTTTTTTCATTAATGTTAATGTAAAAATTAATTATTTTGTACCAACAGACCCTTAGAAAACTTACCTATCTTTACTATAACAAGCCCAACTTAATTTAGCCTAATCCAACTACATATTTTTTAGATAAATGTTCGTTAGGTTATATGGATCATTATGTGGGAAAATTTCCTGCATGAGGTTTACAGGGTATTACCTGAATTATTACATGCAAGTATTTTGGGCGAGGTAAGTGGGACTTAGTCACAGTACGCCGCAGGTCTCTCACTCCCTCGATGCCCACTACATCACCACTCTCAAAAATAAGCTTGACCTGGCATTAAATTAATAATTACAATATTAAACATTAATACCAGTAATAGTAAATTATGTAATATTGTGGACTGTATGTGATTTGGCTTGCTGGATACACACAATATAATTATTAATCCTAAATTACAATGGTGTTATTAGAGAAGAAATCTGTATTACCATTTACCATTTAATTACTATAGTTGGATCATACCACAATGCCTACCTAACATATAGAAACCTACACTGGCCAGCGAGAATTCTAAATGAAAGGACAGTTGCATACTTCCCTGTGTGTGATGGTGTAGTCACCTTATTTTTCATCATCCACCCGTAATTCTGGCGGTCCCGCATATTTCCTGTCCTAGTTCATCAGTGGGAATGTGTCACCAATTTCTAAATTATGGATTGAGGTCAATTATTATTATTATAATCAAGGGGAAGCGCTAAACCCGGAGGATTATACAGCGCCTGGGGGGGGGATGTGGAAGGCATTCAGGCTTAATTCGGGGAACTGGAGCACAGATCCAATTTCCTAAATCAAGAGCCCCTCACCAACATCAAGAAACCTTCCTTGAGGGGATTGAGGTCAATATACACCAATTGAACTTCGATGATGCCCGATTACATTACACAACTACCAGACCAGCGTTCACACATTAAATTCACTATGGTGTTCCCCCTCCCCTTGCAGTTGTTCCACATCAACCCCTCACTCGAAATTTTGCGAAGAGTCAAATCAGCATCACATTTGAATATACAGTTATTTTATTATTCTATGCTGAATTTAGGAAAATTCTAAATTTTCCACACTGCGGGGAGAGGGATGATCATTTATACATGAAATAAATTGCTTCTTCCTCTATTAGATGATTCCAGCCTTTTTTAGCTTGAGTGGCTGTTCTCCTAGCTGGATTTATTACAATTTCTTCCCCTTGAATTCCTTGGTCAGCACTATCTTCAATTTCACTCGTGTCACTTTCCTGACCACAACACTACATTTTGACATTCCTGACAACACTTTGTGCATCTGGACATCATGTTAATACCTTACCAGGCGGCCACAATGTTCGACGTTGCTGAGTATCAATTAATCTATAGGTCATTGGTTAGAGTCCCGTTGGAAAGACCAAAGGCTTGTATGAATTTTGTGGGAAAATTACCTGCATTAGGATTACAGGGTATTACCTGAATTATTACGTTCTAGTAATTCTGGAGGTTCCAAAACTTTTTTGTCCCAATTCTTCAGTGGGAACTTGTTAGCAATTTCAAAGTTACAGATTGTGATCATTATACACCAACTGGAGTTCGATGATGTCTGATTACATTACACAACCAATAGACCAGTGTCCATACAATATATTCACTATGGCGTCCCCCTTCTCCCCTTGCAGCTGTTCCACATCCCCTCCCCTCACTCGAAATTTCTCGAAAGGTAAAATCAGCATTACACTTTAAATTTCAATTAATATATTATTCAAATATGCATATGCTGAATTTAGGAAAATTCAAAATTTTCCACATGATCAGAAAGGTTTTTGCGACATTATTATATGCACAAATTTTCGCTTGCCATATTCGGCAAGAAGAGCATTGCTATTTAAGCAAAAATAGCAAGTTTTACCTAGTGTTTGTGTATATTTCGCATGCTCTCGCGAATTCCTTGCATTGTTCAAATCTCTAGTAAGGCTGATGCATGCAGGGGATGAGATGAAAAGCTGTAAGCCTTCTCCCTGAAAGCTGGCTGCCTTGGATCAAACGTGTAGCTCATGCTACACGCCAAGGTATTGGTCCAGTGTGGGTAGATTGGTAAAGCATTGCGTACCTTGTCCTAAGGTTCGTAGGTTCGAGTCTCGTTCAGCCAGAGATCAGTGTTTGTGTATATTTCGCATGCTCTCGCGAATTCCTTGCATTGTTCAAATCTCTAGTAAGGCTGATGCATGCAGGGGATGAGATGAAAAGCTGTAAGCCTTCTCCCTGAAAGCTGGCTGCCTTGGATCAAACGTGTAGCTCATGCTACACGCCAAGGTATTGTCCAGTGTGGGTAGATTGGTAAAGCACTGCGTACCTTGTCCTAAGGTTCGTAGGTTCGAGTCTCCTTCAGCCAGAGATCAGTGTTTGTGTATATTTCGCATGCTCTCGCGAATTCCTTGCTATAATATATATATATATATATATATATATATATATATATATATATTTATATATATATATATATATATTATTAAATATATTATATATATGTTCAGATTGATTTCCGGCGATTTAAAACCTAAAATAAATTTTTATTCTTCCATTTCGGCAAAGAACACCCTTGTGAAGAGGCAGTGCCAGGAGCTGTGAATCCTCCCCTGTTACCACAAACTGGTGAGTATACACACACACACACACACACACACACACCGTGCTAGGGTCAGGTCCCAGGAGGGTTGAGTCAGGTCACAAGAAGTTGCGGCCAGTCATTACACCGCACAAGACACACTCACACACACACACACACACACTCACACACACACACACACATGCACACACGGACACAGGCAGTGTTACTACCGGTAGTTATTAGCGGTAAGAATACTTAGGAAGCTAGGAAGTCCTCTCTCAATGTGAACAAGGAAAATGATAATAACCAGCAACAATTAACACGTAAATCCAGAAAGGGCAATAAGTGGAGAGAGTAGCATAATTGGGAAAGATAAATGAGACTGAATTTGTGCCTACACGAGGGATCTTTCAACCACACCACTTACCCCCCCCCCTAACCCTCCCTCCCTCACACACAAGCACACACACACAAGGTAGACACTCCACACTCACACACACACACACACACACACACACACACACACACACACAAGGGTAGACACTCACATACACACACAAAATACACACACATACACACACATACACACACACATACATACACACATACGTAAACACATACACACATACATACACACATACGTAAACACACACCCCACACACACACACAAAACACACACACACACACACACACACACACACACACACACACACACACACACACACACACCACACACACGCACCACACACACACACCACACTCCACACACACACACACCACAACCACACACACACACCACACACACACCACACACACCACACACACACACCCCAAACACACCACACACACACCACACACGCACACACACCACACACACACACGCACACACACACACAGAAACTAGAGAAAGTGCAAAGGTTTGCAACAAGACTAGTCCCAGAGCTAAGAGGTATCTCCTACGAGGAGAGGTTAAGGGAAATCAACCTGACGACACTGGGGGGACAGGAGAGATGGGGGAAACATGATAACGACATACAAAATACTGAGAGGAATTGACAAGGTGGACAAAGACAGGATGTTTCAGAGATTGGACACAGTAACAAGGGGACACAGTTGGAAGCTGAAGACACAGATGAATCACGGGGGATGTTAGGAAGTATTTCTTCAGCCACAGAGTAGTCGTAAGTGGAATAGTTTGGAAGCGATGTAGTGGAGGCAGGATCCATACATAGCTTTAAGCAGAGGTATGATAAAGCTCACGGCTCAGGGAGAGTGACCTAGTAGCGATCAGTGAAGAGGAGGGGCCAGGAGCTCGGACTCGACCCCCGCAACCCCAACTAGGTGAGTACAACTAGGTGAGTACACACACACACACACACGCACATTTCACACACACACACGCACACACACCACCACACACACACACACACCACACACACACACACACACACCCTCCACCACTTGACACAAACACGTACCACCCCTTCCCTAACCACCTACCTTAGCCACCTACCCCTCCCCCAAACCATCAAACCCCTCCCAAACCGTCTAACCCCCGCCCCAACTACCTCCCTCCCTCCAATAACCATCCTCCCCCTCCCTATAACCATCCATCCCCTCTCTCCCCCAAACCATCTAACTCCCTCCCCCAACTATCTCTACCCCTCCAATAACCATCCTCCCCTTTCCCCAAAACCATCCATCCCCTCCCCTAACCATCTATTCCCCTCCCCCTAACCAGGATGAGGACAAGGGGCTCCAAGGACGAATCTGAGAGGGAGGAATGGGAGGTAGAGCTCAAAAAAGGGAGGAAGACTGGGGAAGGAGACTAGATGAGCTAGAAAGGAAGATGGAAGAGAGGTTAGCAGCAGAATGCAGAAGGTGGAAGCAACAGGCCACAGCAGCAAAAATCAAGATAGAGAGATTAAAAGAGGAGCTGAGACATCTGAAACAGCACAGAGACAAAGATATTACAGAAGTAGCATCGGCAATGGCTACATCGAACACAGACAACAGGTCCGAAGGAAGCATGGGGCCAAAACAAAGACAGGGAGCACACTAGGACAGATTGAGAGGTTGGAAGGCATTGAAGGAACTAGGACATGTGCAAGGACCTTACCAGATACCTGTGGGGGCCAGGAGCAGGTGAGCAGGAAGGATAAACCAAGAAGCATAGGGGCCATAACTAGGGAAGGGACTGAAGGAAGGAACACTCCACGGGAAGGAACTAAAACACATCAGAGGATGCAATGGGAGTCACAGTGGGAGGTGGAAAGGGAGAGATCCGTGTCTGTCTATGGGCTAGACGAAGCTAAAGGGGAAACTTATGATGAAAGAAAGCAGGAGGAGAAAAAAGCGATTGAAGATATCATGAAGGTGATAGGCGAGGGGGGCATGACCCAGGGTGGCAAATTTTCGGAGAATTGGGTGGTTCACAAAGAAAAGGAATCGGCCTCTCAAAGTAATTTTCAAGGCAGAATTCAACCCGAACCATGATCCTGCAGGAGAAAGCACGGCTGAGAGGCAAGCAGGAGTTCCGGAGTGTGTACCTCGACCGAGACAGAACACAGGACGAAAGGAAGACAATGAAAGAGAGAGTTCAAAAACGAAAGGAGAAATAGGAGGAAATGAAAAAGGAGAGCAGAATAACCCAGGATCAAATGGAAGGACAAGCGCACCCCCCAGAAACACCTGCAGAAGGACTCCAGCCACGACACCCCCAAGGCAACTGAACAATCCAAACCAACCATCACACACCGATCCCTCTGTTTCCACCCCCGCACCACAGTTACAGTATTAGAACAGAAGTTGAAGGTTTGGTACACAAATGCAGATGGATTAACGAATAAACATGAGGAATGGCAAGAAAGAATCAATGAGAAGTCCCCAGACATCATAGCTGTTACAGAAACAAAACTCATGGAGATAATAACAGATGCAATCTTCCCACCAGGATACCAGATCATGAGGAAAGATAGAAGGGGCAAGGGGGAGGTGGGTTGCTCTGCTCGTAAAAAACAGATGGAAATTCGAGAAAATGGAAGGAAAAGATGAGACGGGAGAAAGAGACTACATAACAGGTACACCTCAGTCTGGGGAACACAAAGCGGTCATTGCAGTGATGTATAATCCACCACAGAACTGCAGGAGGCCAAGAGAGGAATATGAAGAGAGCAACAGAGCAATGGTGGACACACTTGCTGAGGTGGCAAGAAGAGCTCACTCCAGCAGAGCAAGTTGCGGGTTATGGGGATTTCAACCACAGGGAGATTGACTGGGAAAACCTGGAGCCACATAGGGGTCCCGAAACATGGAGAGCCAGGATGTTGGACGTGGTGCTGGAAAACCTCATGCACCAACATGTTAAGGACACTACCAGAGTGAGAGGGGAGGATGAACCAGCAAGATTGGACCTTGTGTTCACCCTGGGCAGCTCAGACATTGAGGACATCAAATATGAGAGTCCCCTAGGAGATAGCGACCACGTGGTTCTGTGCTTTGAATACATAGTAGAGCTGCAAGTGGAGAGAATAACAGGAGTAGAATGGGAAAAGCCTGACTATAAAAGAGGGGACTACATAGGGTTGAAGAACTTCCTGCGGGAGGTCCAGTGGGACAGAGAACTGGCAGGAAAGCCAGTAAATGAAATGATGGAATATGTAGCAACAAAATGCAAGGAGGCAGTGGAAAGGTTCATTCCCAAGGGCAACAGTAACAACGGGAAGACCAGAACGAGCCCCTGGTTTACCCGACGGTGTAAGGAGGCAAAAACAAAGTGCAATGGAGAATGGAAAAAGTACAGAAGGGAGAGAAGACACGAAAATAGGGAGATCAGTCGCAGAGCCAGGAATGAGTACGAACAGGTAAGGAGGGAGGCCCAGCGACAGTATGAAAATGACATAGCATCGAGAATCAAGACTGACCCGAAACTGTTGTATAGCCACATCAGGAGGAAGACAACAGTCAAAGACCAGGTGATCAGATTAAGGACAGAAGGTGGAGAACTCACAAGAAATGATCAGGATGTATGTGAGGAGCTGAACAGGAGATTTAAGGAAGTTTTTACAGTAGAGACAGGAAGGGCTGTGGGAAGACAGCACAGAAGGGAACATCAAGAGGGAATATACCAACAAGTGTTGATGACATACGAACAACTGAGGAGGAGGTGAAGAAGGTCTTAAGTGACCTTGACACCTCAAAGGCGATGGACCGGACAACATCTCCCCATGGGTCCTTAGAGAAGGAGCAGAGATGCTGTGTGTGTTTTCTAGCCACAATCTTCAACACATCCCTTGAAACTGGGCAACTACCTGAGAAATGGAAGACAGCTAATGTAGTCCCCATATTTAAGAAAGGAAACAGAAACGAGGCACTAAACTACAGACCTGTGTCTCTGACATGTATTGTGTGCAAAGTCATGGAGAAGATTATCAGGAGGAGAGTGGTCGAACACCTGGAAAGGAACAAGATTATAAATGAAAACCAGCATGGGTTCATGGAAGGCAAATCTTGTATCACACACCTCCTGGAGTTTTATGACAAGGTAACAGAAGTAAGACACGTGAGAGAAGGGTGGGTAGATTGCGTTTTCCTAGACTGCAGGAAGGCCTTTGACACAGTTCCCCACAAGAGATTAGTGCAGAAGCTGGAGGATCAGGCACACGTAAAAGGAAGGGCACTGCAATGGATAAGGGAATACCTGACAGGGAGGCAGCAACGAGTCATGGTACGTGAAGAGGTATCACAGTGGGCGCCTGTTGCGAGCGGGGTCCCACAGGGGTCAGTTCTAGGACCAGTGCTATTTTTGATATATGTGAACGACATGATGGAAGGAATTGACTCTGAAGTGTCCCTGTTCGCAGATGACGTGAAGTTGATGAGAAGAATTAAATCGGACGAGGATGAGGCAGGACTGCAAAGAGACCTGGAGAGGCTGGACATGTGGTCCAGTAACTGGCTTCTCGAATTCAATCCAGCCAAATGCAAAGTCATGAAGATTGGGGAGGGGCAAAGAAGACCGCACACAGAGTATAGGCTAGGTGGACAAAGACTACAGACCTCACTCAGGGAGAAAGACCTTGGGGGTGACCATAACACCGAGCACATCACCGGAGGCACACATCAACCAAAATAACCCTGCAGCATACGGGTGCCTGGCAAACCTGAGAATAGCGTTCCGATACCTTAATAAGGAATCGTTCAAGACACTGTACACTGTGTATGTTAGGCCCAACTGAGTATGCAGCACCAGTCTGGAAACCCACAAACCCGGTCAAGCACGTCAAGAAGTTAGAGAAAGTACAAAGGTTTGCAACAATGCTAGTCCCAGAGCTCGAGGGAATGTCGTACGAGGAAAGGTTAAGGGAAATCGGACTGACGACACTGGAGGACAGAAGGGTCAGGGGAGACATGATAACGACATACAAGATACTGCGGGGAATAGACAAGGTGGACAGAGATAGGATGTTCCAGAGAGGGGACACAGGGACAAGGGGTCACAACTGGAAGCTGAAGTCTCAGACGAGTCACAGGGACGTTAGGAAGTATTTCTTCAGTCATAGAGTTGTCAGCAAGTGGAATAGCCTAGCAAGTGAAGTAGTGGAGGCAGGAACCATACACAGTTTTAAGAAGAGGTATGACAAAGCTCAGGAAGCAGAGAGAGAGAGGATCCAGTAGGAATCAGTGAAGAGGCGGGGCCAGGAGCTGAGTCTCGACCCCTGCAACCACAATTAGGTGAGTACAATTAGGTGAGTACGGGATACCAAATCCTGAGGAAAGACAGAGGGAACAGGGGGGGTGGAGGAGTGGCATTGCTGATCAAAAATCGCTGGAATTTTGATGAGCTGGAGAGAGGAGACAGCAGAGAAGAAAGTGATTACATAGCGGGAACGCTTCACTCTGGAGGTCCCAAGGTGGTAATAGCAGTGATGTATAACCCACCACAGAACAGCAGGAGGCCAAGGCAAGAGTACGACGAGAGCAATAGAGCGATGGTTGACACACTGGCTAGAGTGGCCAGAAGAGCTCATGCATGCAGGGCAAAGCTCCTGATCATGGGTGACTTTAACCACAAGGAGATCGATTGGGAGAACTTGGACCCACATGGGGGCCAAGATACATGGAGGGCTAAGATGATGGAGGTGGTACTGGAAAACTTCATGTGCCAACACGTAAGGAACACTACAAGAGAGAGAGGAGAGGATGAACCAGCAAGGCTGGACTTAGTATTCACCTTGAGTAGTGCAGATATCGAAGACATCACATATGAAAGACCCCTTTGGGCCAGTGATCATGTGGTTTTAAGCTTCGAATACACAGTAGAGCTACAAGTGGAGGGAGAAGCAGGAAGGCCAGGACGAATGAAGCCAAACTACAAGAAAGGGGACTACACAGGAATGAGGAACTTCCTGAACGGGGTTCAGTGGGACAGAGAACTGGCTGGGAAGCCAATTAATGAGATGATGGAATATGTAGCAACAAAATGCAAGGAGGCTGAGGAGAGGTTTGTACCCAAGGGTAACAGGAATAATGAAAAAGCCAGGATGAGCCCATGGTTTACCCAAAGGTGCAGGGAGGCAAAAACCAAGTGTGCTAGGGAATGGAAGAAATATAGAAGGCAAAGGACCCAGGAGAATAAGGAGAACAGTCGTAGAGCCAGAAATGAATATGCACAGATAAGAAGGGAGGCCCAAAGACAATATGAAAACGACATAGCAGCAAAAGCCAAATCTGACCCGAAACTGTTGTACAGCCACATCAGGAGGAAAACAACAGTCAAGGACCAGGTAATCAGGCTAAGGAAGGAAGGAGGAGAGACAACAAGAAATGACCGTGAAGTATGTGAAGAACTCAACAAGAGATTCAAAGAAGTGTTCACAGAGGAGACAGAAGGGACTCCAGAAAGACGGAGAGGTGGGGCACACCACCAAGTGCTGGACACAGTGCACACAACCGAGGAAGAAGTGAAGAGGCTTCTGAATGAGCTAGATACCTCAAAGGCAATGGGCCAGATAACATCTCCCCATGGGTATTGAGAGAGGGAGCAGAGGCGCTATGTGTACCCCTAACAACAATATTCAATACATCTATCGAAACAGGGAGATTGCCTGAGGCATGGAAGACAGCAAATGTAGTCCCAATCTTTAAAAAAGGAGACAGACATGAAGCATTAAACTACAGACCAGTGTCCTGACATGTATAGTATGCAAAATCAAGGAGAAGATTATCAGGAGAAGAGTGGTGGAACACCTAGAAAGGAATGATCTCATCAACAGCAGCCAACATGGTTTCAGGGACGGGAAATCCTGTGTCACAAACCTACTGGAGTTCTATGACATGGTGACAGCAGTAAGACAAGAGAGAGAGGGGGGGGTGGATTGCATTTTCTTGGACTGCAAGAAAGGGGTTTGACACAGTTCCACACAAAAGATTGGTGCAAAAACTGGGGGACCAAGCAGGGATAACAGGGGAAAGGGACTACAATGGATCAGGGAATACTTGTCAGGAAGACAGCAGCGAGTCATGGTACGTGGCGAGTGTCAGAGTGGGCACCTGTGACCAGCGGGGTCCCGCAGGGGTCAGTCCTAGGACCAGTGCTGTTTCGGTATTTGTGAACGACATGACGGAAGGAATAGACTCTGAGGTGGTCCCTTTTGCAGATGACTGAAGTTGATGAGAAGAATACACTCGATCGAAGACCAGGCAGAACTACAAAGGGATCTGGACAGGCTGCAGACCTGGTCCAGCAATTGGCTCCTGGAGTTCAATCCCACCCTGCAAAGTCTGAAGATGGGGAAGGGCAAAGAAGGCCCAGCGGACGTCTAGGGGGTAGAGACTACAAACCCACCAAAAAAAAAG
>NC_069450.1:30574304-30621804 GCF_026875155.1 Cherax quadricarinatus
TCTTTTTCAAGACTGCTTTTAAAACTTTTTGAAAAAAAAACAAACAGAGGTAATAATCTGCTAGACCTGGGGTTTTGGTCAAATAAGGAAACCCTCGCTAATAAGGGTGATAAGGAGCTGCTTGACGGAAGTGATCACAAAACCTGTTACTTTTTGATGCTTCACGGGGAAGACAAAAATAAGAATAATGTGGTAAAACTAGTTTCTGCCGTTACAATGGCACGACGAATTTGAATTCAAGGGTACTTAAAGAATGCTAAGAGCCTATTTAACTCATCAATCCAAACTGGTGTTGGCAGGAGATTGTGGCAGATGGATAATGAAATTTCCCTTTTTTTTTAAAATTAGGGGATAAATCAATTCCATCAAATTCCATCCAATAAGCCTAAATGTCTATAGTTGGCAAATTATTAGAACAATTATAACGGGATATTATTTTTCAGATATTTAGGAGTGGACGTTGGCAGATGGGTTTATGAAAGATGAGGTGAATCATGGAAATAAGGTAGTAATGAACTTAGGAGACGGAACTTTGTCCATGAAAGAAAAGAAAGGAATGTGAGAGAATAGTTAAAACCAAACACTCTCTCGTATGGGTGTTAAACATGGGGGGAAGCAGTGGAGATGTCGTGTCTGAGGGCAGTGGTGTTGTGAATATAATGCTTGAGAATTCGTATTTTTGGAAATTACTAGGAGGTGCGGGATTACGAAAACTATTATCCAGAGTGCTGAGGAGGGGTTGTTGAGGTGGTTCGGACATACAGAGAGGATGGAACAAAATAGAATGACTTGAAAAGTGTATAAATCTGTACTGGAGGGAAGGCAGGGTAGGGGTCGGCATAAAAAAGGTTGGAGGGAGGAGGCAGAGGAGGTTTTGTGTGCATGGGCTTGGACTTCCAGCAAGCACAGGTGAGCATGTTAGATAGGAGTGAATGGAGACAAATTGTTTATAGGACTTGACATGCTGTTGGAATGTGAGCAAGGTAACATTTATGAGGGGATTAAGGAAAACCGGCAGGCCGAACTTGTTCTGGAGATGAGAAGTACAGTGTCTTCACTCTGAAGGAAGGGTGTTAATATTGCAGTTTTACAACTGTGGTGTAAGCATCCTTGGCAAGACAGTGATGGAGTAATGATGATGAAAGTTGTTTTCTTTTTCTGGCCACCCTACCTTGGTTTGAAACTGCCAATGTGTTAATAAAAAATAATTATTAAAAGTCAACTTAATAAGGGTAATTTGATAAATGAGTGTCAGCACGGATTCACTAAAGGTTGTTTCTGCGTGAAAAATTGACTAATATTCTTTAAAAAAAGCTTTTAAGATAGTGGACAACAATAAAATATGTGATGTACTTTATTTAGTAATTCATAAACTAATGTTATGACAAGTGGCAGCTCTTGTTATAGAAGGTAAAGTTCCGTCATTGATATAGGCATGGCTTACCAATATAAGGCAGAGCGCTGGCATTAATAAGGTCAAGTCTGAATGGGGACCAGTCACTAGTGGCGTTCCACTAGTCACTGGTCCTCTTTATAATTTTCATTAATGCCCTGGATGAATGAATAACGAGTGACATGAGTAAATTCGCTGATGATATACAAAAATCTGCCCAGTAACAGTATCTGAGGAGGACACCAATGAACCTCAGCAGGATTTAGACAAATTAATGTCATGGTTAGAAAAGTGGCAGATGCAGTTCAATGTGAACAAGTGTAAACTCCTAGTCCTTGTAACGAATATAACGCTCAGTTATAAACTAGGTGATGGAGAGCTTAATCATACATGGACTGATGAAGCCACTGTGTGGCAAAACGTTTCCTCAATAAAGATACCCAAGTGTTGCACATGTGTGTAATTATCAACTTGTCGGTTCTCTGAACTATTCATCTACCGAGTACACCTGACTTGGGTGTACTCGGTAGATGACCAGCCCAAACACCACCTCGCCTTCCATATTTGCTTCTTATACTAGTGTTTTTGTTATGTATTTCTTGCAGTTGTTGAAGTCCTCAGTGTGTTGCAACTTTGTTTTAATAAGAAGCTTCAAGTTTGAAAATGTTATTTAACTATCGTCTGTCCTCTCATACCACTCGTGTATAGGATTATCTCATCAAAGAACAATTTAGTCTCATTATTTAACTCTATATTAAACCTGCGATCAGTGTTGTTATTCGGTCCTGGTGGCAGAGTCTGTGGATTCTCTTACCTCACTTGGACAACGATCATGGAGGTGATCTAAATAGCTATGATGACAGTAGCATCATATAGCGCTGGGTTATTACATTCAAATTTTAAAAGAATAGTGTTGATTTTCAGAAAATGTTACTCACATTTTAAAGTTTATTGAGGTATTCATCTGCCCATTTTAAATTAGTTATTAGTGAAATAAGTTATGAATATTTTCACTTTTTCTGAACATGTAAATTTTACACAAATAACCCTCATACAGGAGAGCGAAAAGCTTATGATGACATTTATGTCCGACTTCGAACATTCACAAGTCACACTGGATATGCAAATTTTGCCAGTACAGTTGTAATGAACACTCCTGGAATGCCTACGCTGAATAACTGAACAAAGAGATTTTAGTACGACTTAATTCATCGTATGATTTTAGCACAAACTCATGCAGTCATTAACAATCAATTTCTTTAAACTTGATTCCTCATGTGTTGGTCAGGGCATTACTATCCAACTGAAGATGAGCCCCGTCCCTGAGGCTTGCCAGTGGCTAAGGCCGTTATCAAGGGAGATATCATCGAAGTGTATAAGTGGATGATGGGCAAAACAAAAGTGATATTAATAAAGTACTGAGAATGTCAGACCAGGTAAGAACCACAAATAACAGATTTAAGTTGGATAAATTTAGATTTAGAAAGTATATAGGTATGTACTGGTTTTCGAACAGAGTTGTGGATGCATGGAACAATCATCCGAGTAGGGTGATAGAGACTAGGACTTTGGGTAGCTTTGGGTAGTGGTGGTTTTGATAAGAACCTGCCTTGTGTGGGCCAGTAGACCTTCTGCACTGTTCCTCCATTCTTATGTTCTTATGTAACTTGGACATGCCTCGCATGGGCCAGTAGGCCTGCTGCATTGCTCATTCTTTCTGATGTTCTTATAATTTTCCAGAATATCATGTCTTTGTCACATTTGTTTATGGAGTTAGCAACATAAATAGTTTACAAAAAATATATATAATTTATGTTATTAATAGGGTAATATTAATTGCATTATTCATTTACTATTGTTATAGTTAAGAGAAACACTAAACCCGTAGGGATTATAATGAGCCTGGAGAATGGTAAGCAAACAGTCTCGATACAAAGGAATGGTAGGAAATATCTAACTCCATGGATCAACAGTCTCCAGCCAACATGAAGGAGACTTCCTAGTGTGATTTATTATTTTAAATTATTCAAATTGTAATTGACAACATGGCTTGAGTAGTTTTATGACTATTGTTGATTACATACTGTCCTAATTACTACCAAATTACATTTTTAATGATACTGCTCCATAATATTAAGAGGTATTACAAGACTGCTGTTTAAAATAAAACAACTCAAATTATTGCAAAATGATAACGTAATATAATTTGCAGAATTACTTAACGTGCACAGTACATAAGTAATGAGAGACCTTGAGCCAAGGCATGGTAGACGTCAGGCTCTCCTCGTCGATGTCACCATCACTAGGGCTCTCAGGCAGCTCCTCGTTGCTCAACACTCCTGGAGACTCTTCGCCGGATGCCTTAAAAAAACATGAAAGAGGCAGAAGACGAGCTAATAAAATATAATTTACATCAGTACTAGTCATGATTATTATTATTATTATTATTATTATTATTATTATTATTATTATTATTATTATTATTGTTATTATTATTATTATTTTTTGTTATTATTATTATTATTATATTATTATTATTATTATTATTATTATTATTATTATTATTATTTTTATTTTATAATTAGTTATTTTATTATTATTATTATTATTATTTTTATTATTATATTGTTATTATTATTATTATTTTTTATTATATTGTTATTATTATTATTATTATTGTTATTATTATTATTATTATTATTATTATTATTATTATTATTATTATTATTATTGTTATAATTGTTATTATTATTATTATTATTATTATTATTATTAATTTTTTATTGTTATTATTTTATTATATTATTATTATTATTATATTATTAATTATTATTATTATTATTATTATTATTATTATTATTAAATTTTTATTATCTTGTGTGGTCGTATGCTGTAAGGTAAAACGTTAAACTCAAGAAGTGTTGGAACCTCCATCCTATTAACAAAGTCATGCTAATTTATGCTACTTAACCGGACTTCCCTAATTCCAGTCACAGTACAAATATATTTATTAGGCAGGAAGATGGGATTCACAGTATAAGATACAATTTTATAAAAGTCTACAATAACAAATCGTTTTGCAAGTCAAGCTAACAAATTTTTATAAACTACATAATAAAAGGTACAAATTAGTTTATATACAGATAATTATACAAAGTGCATGGGCAATGATCAAATAATATTAATCTTTAGGGAAGTATAAATAACACAGAAATGAACAACATAAATTTAGTAAAGTATTAAGAGCGAAAAATTTAGCAAATAAGATACTTTTTTCCCTTAAATATGGGGAATATTAAGCCAAAAAATTAATACAAGTATAATAAATTTTTTATGGTATTTAGATAATGTACATTGTGATACTAAATTACATGTGGTGATTTTTTACTCAAATCTACACCCGCATGGGTATTTAAACTAACGAGTGGGGGAAATCGAACCTCTTTTTGGGAAAATCACCAGAAAAACAGCTTTTTAACTTGGTAATGTTGTGCTCTAATATAAGTAAAATACAATTAACGATTTAAAAAAATTGAACTTTTTAAATAAAATTAAAATTTACTTAGTTTGCGGTTATATTAAAGAAATATTTTGTTTTGTATTAAAAAGACATTTTAAAACTAGAAAAACCCCCCAAGTTTAAAAGGGGAAAAAAATTAAATTTTGTAAATACAAATATATTAAATGAAAACCTTATGGAAACGAAAAAAAAAATTTTTTTTTTTTTTTATAGGTGACTTTGTGACAGGTGACTTGCACTGTCAGTAAATGCTTTTAATTCAAGCTGTTTTCAATGTCACTTTCTAATGAGTGTGTTTTTTGGGATCCGGGGATGTGAGAGTTTTCCCGCCCTTTAAAATTTTCAAATGTACAAGTTCATCGAAAACAAGTTCATGCGACTGTATCTCTCCCAGATTAAGGGAATATTTGTTAGAAATTTAGGGGTTTCCAACTTGTCTTCTAAAACCGTTGTTATACCGACAAAGTGTTTAAAACAAAATGAAGTTCTATGAACTTGCGGGGTTTGGTAGGTTTTGGGGTTTGTTAGGATACGGGAAAAGTGTTTCCACAGGTCTTACGGGGACCCGCTGCTGAGTTTTTGGTCGTCTGATGGGCCTTCGCGGGTTACCACCAACTCTTAAAATTTATAGTTATTAATTGCGGGGTTTGCCAGACTAAAAAGTTTAACGAAAGGCATAGTATAATCTTTTCAACGAGATATAAAACATTAAAAAAAGGGACAAAGACGAAAAAGAATTTCAAGAAAAACAAAAAAATACATTTTTTGTTTTTATGAAGGGGGCAATGAAATGCATAAAGAGAAAAGTAAAGGATGAGAATTTTTACCAGAGAATAAGCGTATGTGTGGTCATGTGTGTGTGAGTCTGTGTGGGAGTACGGGTTTCCCTTTTTGTGGGTTCTCAGTTCCGGGTAAATCTGTGTTGAGTGGTAAGATACTGGTTCCCCCTTTTGGGTTCTAGTTACCCGGTCATCTTGTTGAGTGTGAAGAGAAATGGATTCCCATTTAGGGGTTCTCAGTTCCCGGTAATCTGTGTGTGAGTGTGTAGGATACTGGATTCCCCATTTGTGGGTTCTCAGTTACTGGTACATTGTGTGTGTCTGTGTAAGGTATGGTCCATTTAGGGGGGGTTTTCTCAGTTCCCGGAAATCTGTGTGTGTTGTGTAAGATACTGGATTCCCTTTGGGGGTTCTCATTTACCGGTACTTCTGTGTGTGTCTGTGAAAGAGAGGGGATTCCCTTTTAGGGGTTTTATTTACCGGTACATCGACTAGGCTTAAATGATGATTTTCCCCATTTCATAACTGGAATTATGGATAGTAGTTTTGGATTATATGCACAAACCCAATGATGTATCGGCATTCCTATATAAAAGTTGGTTAAGAAAATAATTGAGATTTCCCCTTTGAAGATGTTTTAAATACAACTTGGCCTCGTTGGAGCACCCGATAATCGCAGATGTGATGCCAATGCGATCCCCAGTTTCCCTTACGTTTTTGGTAATTCAAAAATGGTAAAAAACCTTTTTTTTTGTATATAATTATGTATAGTTAAGATAAAAGGCCCAAAAGTAACGGGAGTAAAAACCCTCACAAAACATAATTTTTCCAGAAAATTTAGTTACGTACAATTAGGCGACTACATCACTTAAAGGGACTTGATCAGATTAAAACAAGGGTGAAAAAATTTAAAAAGGGGGGAAATAAGAAATAAGTGAACATCCTCTTGCTCCAAGTGCTCAGAAGTTCAACCGCTCCTGCAGCCGACACTTTCCTCCCGACCTGACCGTCAGCCCTTTGATGGCTGGGGAAAGATCAGCCCTTTTTAAAGAATCACCATTTTTTTTTAAATGATTCCTTTTTAAAAATATCTTAGAAAATATAAATTCTATCCATTATTTTCAAACAATTTAAAAAAAATCAAGGAAATGACAATTATCTCTTCCAGATACTTGCATCAGTGTGGGGTTCCTTTGTTCTTCTGCAATTTAAAATGATCGTCGCTTAAATGATAAATTGTGGCTTGCCCCCTTTTTGGGAAGGATGATAGAGGGCTCACTCCCCCCTCTACGTTTTCTCACAATATTGTCCGCTCTGCCGTGTTGCAAAGTCTTATTTGTTTACTAAATATGTAATTTTCCCCATCCATTTTTAAAAGGTTTGTGTTTTTAAAAATTTTTTTATTAAATGTGGAATTTTGTGGCTCAACCATTGATCACTTTCCAAAAAAATGTTTAAAATTTTTAAAGGAGATAAAACCAAACGTAAATGACATAGAATGATTTCTAAAGAAACCAGAAAAAATATATTCTTTTCAGTATACGCCTTTTCCCAGAAAGGGTTTTGGGTTCCCCAAAGAAAAAAACAGAAAAATGTTTCCTTTATAATTGTCTTGCCAAAGTGAGCGACATCACAACTCAAATGATTCACTGAATCATAAACCCCAAATCCTTCTGAGTGCGGGGAATTATACTTTCCCCTCAAAATTCATACCAGCAAAAAAATTTTCCCCCACTCACTATGAAAAAAAATTTTTAGAAATCACCGTGGATACTCTGGTCAGTGCTACTCAGCTTCTTTATTAACTCACCTCTTTCCCCGCTCATTGGCCCAATTTGCTGGTGACTATTCCACACTTAATGACCTAAAAACCCTGTGGCAACGCTCCGCTGCTGTATACTCACCCTCCCCTCCTTACATATCTTCATCTTAAGCCTCTTGGGTTTAAAGGGGACTAAACCTTCAATCATTGCTAAGAAGCTAAAGATTTTAAAAATTGTTTCCCGCCTTTTTGACTGTCCCCCGCTTTTAACTGAAGATCTCCAAGGGGGGAAAGGGTTTTCGCAATAAAGACACTCAGTGTTTGTAACCCTGACTTTTCTTCGGTTTGATAACCTGTATTCCTTTAAAATTATAGTGAAACCTGTAGGCATGCAACACCATAGAATCCGAAACACAAAATGTGTCTTTCTTTTCATGAAAGGTTAGTGCAATTTACGGGCACGTTTTACTCTATATACTATAAAATGATAGTTGGCGTAATGATCGGGGGTTTAAAGACAAAACGGAGTGATGAGAAGACCCGGGTTTACATATCCTAGGGGGAAAAGTGATATATCAGATCATTTTTTTAGTGGTAACTACAACGATTTAAAGGGGAAAACAAACCACCCACGGGGGGGGGGGGGGGTTAAACCAGCGATCAGAGATCTAAAAACTCCAGCTGTCGGTTAACCAAGGGGCCAGAAAAGATTCTCCATCTAGGTTATTTTATACCCCCAATGGAAAAGGTTAGCATAGGCCCCAAATTTGTGCCCTAAATCAAGTTTTTACGCGAATCTCCAGTAGCGTGGCCGTGCGAACTTAGCACTGATCGGGGTTAACCCTCCCGTGGTAATTTTTGTTGAAATCGCGTTTTACTTTTCGTGAGTGGAGTAAGAGGAAGACTAGCTCAAGAAGAATTTCCCCTTCAGTGGGTAAGATTGAGGTGAAAGTGAAAAAAATTATGGGAGGGAAATTTTCTTGAAAGTATAAGCATATGATTTGGGGTTGGAATAGTATTTGGGAGGATTTAAGGGGATACAATGTTGAGGCGCAGCATTTTGTTGGACCAGTGGTGAGTGCTTTTGGTAAGGAACGAGTATAATGGGGAGGAAAAAGACGGTGGCAAGAAAGAAACAAGATTACTTTTGAGAAAAAATTATTGAGGTTGGAGAAAATTGAAAAGAAAAAAAAATTTTGACTGGAGGCGGGCACCGTGAACGTTAAAATTTAATAGCCCTTATCAACACCCTTTAACATTCCTTTCTACCAGCCGATGGCAATTAGGCTGGATTAGATTATTTGGGGGCCCCCTGATAGGGAAATTTGTCCGTGGAAATTAACAAAGCGGGTTGAGAGCTTGCCCCAACGAAGGGTGAGGTTATGCTTATCTACCCTGGCTGGGTGGTAGATGCTCGTTAACGCGGGTTTTGTAGTACTCTTACTGGAAAAAAAACCACATATACAGATAATGGACCTTTATTGATCGTTTCGCCCACCAGTGGGTTTTTTAAAGCCCAAAAACGATCTCCCTGGGGTGGAAGGGGGGACACGGTATTTAGTCAGGACATTTCCTATAACCCAAAAAGTTTCAACGTTAAGCTCTCCAAGACAACCCTCAACCAGGCAACCCTTTCAATCCATTCACACTTGAAGAAGAATCGACAAACTTTCCTTTCCTTGATGTTTGCTCTGCAAAGCTGACCACGAACTTCGTTTTAAGTCTATCGAAACCCCCCAACCAAAACGATTTTCTCCACTTTCCCTTTCACCACGACACCAAAATAAACGGGGTAATTATAGGTTTCTCCTGGTGCACTAGAATCTGCAGCATGGTTTCTTGAAAAAGAATGCACGATAATTAAACAAGTTTTTTCAAAACTCCACTATCCTTGTCACTTCATCAGGACTGAGACAGGGGGCATTAAACATCTTGAACACCCCCAGAAAGACACTCCCGAGAAGAATACATAGCCCTCCCCCAAAACTCCATTGCCAAACACGTTTCCAAACATTTTTTCCCAATACCTCATTCCAAGATCTACCTCCAAAAACCACGACCATAAAGGGACATTCCAGTGAAAAGGGGACAAGTTCCCCCCTCGCAGGGGTATACATAATCCCTTGAAATGACTGAAACAAATTTAGTGGGCAAAAACATGAAGGGACCCCCAAAACCCGTTTTCAGAACACATCGCAACGGGTTTGACACAAAGGAATCCCTGTGTAAAAACAGTGTAATTACACAACCACTTGATAAAACTAAGAAAACTCAAGACTTATCCCCCCCAAAGAAGAAAACATCAATAGAAGACCTGAATCATCACTTTTTTCTATACCCGACAACTTCAACCCAGAATAGGGCTTCTGAACAAAGCTAAACCATTTCCAAAAACTTCTTCATCGTACCCCACATAAGAACACGGAATGAAAACACTGTAAAAGGTTGCCCCAAAAAATTATCCAATCCCCCTTTTCCAACTACCCAAGATTTTAGACTATAATCCCACTGGTACATCATCAATGCAGTTTTTCCCCACCTGACCTCAGCATTTAAACCCAAATATAAATCCGGTCCCTTCCCCCCAGGTAATCTGTTTGGATTGAAAACCCCATGTTGGCGAAAGTGTCAATAAAGGATCAAATTAACTGCTATTGTTATATTTCCATTTTGTCGGATTTTATACCATTTATTTCCTTGTACTTTACTCGGGTCTTGGCTACCCTAAGGTGAAAACCCGGCTGTCGTGACTCGCTGTTCTTTTGTTCCTTATTACTACTTATGATTTTTTTTTTTATAAAAACGGTAAATATCTTTTTGGGGCAGGGAATATAGGGTAACAATATTATCTTCGCTTTCCTTTGCCTTTAATTTCTTTGGGATCCCGACCTTGAGAATTTTTTTTACAGTCAGGTACAAAAAAACCCTTTTAAATTACATGCCTATTTCGTAAAACGGTGAGGGGGGCGGGAAACTGAGAATTTTATCTTTAATTTTGAGAAAAAATTATTAAAAAAATGGAAGAAAGTTAAAAGTTATAGAGAACCCTTTTAGGGAAAAAGTTTTTTAAAGCTAAAAAAAAAGGAATAAAAAAAATATAAAAGATTTGGGGTTTATTATTTAAATTTGAAGTGTTAGCCACCCCGTGTTGGACCTGACGGCGGGTGCGTCATCGAGGACTCTCTTAATCTATTGGGGTCCTTCAATTTGCCCAAGGATGTACCCACACCTTCTCTAATACCCAAAGCACCTACTTGCTTTCTAGGTGAAAAGGGAGAAAAGAAGTAGGGAAACATACCAAGTTTCCCCCCGGGTGGGGATTAAAAAACCACGGGCCCTCAATGTGTGTGGGAGGGTTTCCACCAGGCCCCCGGGACACCAGGATGGGGGGGGAAATTCTAGGAAAAAAGGAGGGAATGTGGTGAGTAGGTGTTAAGTGTCGAGAAGGAGTCAGACGTGATTTTATATAAGGGTGGAAAATATAATATGTAAATGAAGAAGCTGAGATGATGTGTGAGGCAGTGGGGATCAATGAGTGTGTGAGGGAGTGGCATATATGAGGTGTGTGAGGCAGTGGCGATAGATGAGTGTGTGAGGCAGTGACATCAATGAGTGTGTGAGCCAGTGGCGCTGGATGAGTGTGGCAGGCAATGGTGTTGGAGTTGTGGCCATGGGGCGTGAGTGTGTGAGGCAGTGGTGTTAGATGAGTGTTGAGGCATGGCCTTAATTGGGGGTGTGAGGCGTGGCGCCACTTGGTGGTGGGCAGTGGCTTAGATGAGTGTGTGAGGCAGTGGACGGTTGACTATGAGGCGAGGCATCAGATGAGTGTGTGAGACCCTGGCGTCAGTGTAGGGGTGCCCCTAGATAGTGGTGAGGCAGTGGTGTTAAGTGAGTGTGTGGTCTGTGCGTCAGATGAGTGTGTGAACAGGGTTTAGATGAGTGTGTGAGGCCCTGGGGTTAGATGGTGTTAGACAGTGACGTCAGATGGTGTTGAGGTGAGGCGTTTGTGGTGTGTGGTCAGTGCCATCAGATGAAAGTGTAGGCAGTGGGAGATGATGTGTGAGGGAGTGGGGGCGACAAGTGATGTGTGAGGGTTTTGGGGTCAGATGATGTAGAGACAGGGCATCAGGATTGGTGGGCATGGAGCCAGTTTTGGGGTTGAGGTTAAAATTGGAAAACCCTTATGCAGCTATGGAATCTTTATTCAGGAAACTTTCGCCCCACATGGCTTCTCGTCCCTTTTCAAAGAGGAAGGGTAAGGGGGGGGGGAGTATGAAGGTAATCAGTCCCCTAGCCTGGAGTCGATGTGTTCAGTCCAACAATCTTTGAGAATGTACAGATAGGGCCGTAGACGTGGGTTAATCTGAGGGGGGTGAGGTGAAACAGGGGGAGGGGGGGTCATAGTGGTCCATCCATAGTGAAGTAGGCTTGCCAAAGGTTGAACAAGTGTTTAAGAATTTTTGTAACAAAATCCATATGCTGCAGTGTCTGACAGTTGTGTGAATGGTTTTAAAAACCAGCCCCGTTACCCCTATGCTGTAAATTCTCAAGATTTATGGACTGAACACTTGACTCCAGGCTGAGGGAGATTACCTCTACTCCTCCTCCCATTCGCCTTCCCTTTTTTATTGGACTGTGAAGCCACTTGTGGCGAAACGTTTTTTGAATAAAGATTCCATATGCTGCTAAGTATTTCAATCTTAAATTGTCGGTTTTTTCAAAAAAATTTATACAACTTCAAAATGCGCATCATGGGATCTTGTTACAAAAAATTCTTTAACACTTGTTCGCATTTTGGGGCGAAAAATCTACTTCGACTAGTGGGTGGTACCACTATGACCCCTCCTCCCCCTGCTTCACCTCACTCCCTACGTATATAAGCCACGTGCGGCCCTAGCGACATTTACAAGAATGATGGATGAACACATCGACTCCGGTGAGGGACTGATTACCTAACTCCTCCTCCCCTTAGCCCTTCCCCTTTGTTTGGGGCTGATGAAGCCATGTGGGCGAAACGTTTCCTGAATAAAAATTTCCTATGCTGCATAAGTATTTCAACTTCAAAATTGTCGGGTTTTTTAAAACCTTATCAAACTGTCAGACACTGCGCATATGGGGTCTTGTTTTTAAAAAAATTTTTTAAAATTTTTCAACTTTGGGCGAAAAACCCATTCGACTAGGGGTGGGGACCACTATGACCCCTCCTCCGCCTGCTTCACATCACCCCCCTACAGTATATAAGCCCCCGTCTACGGCCCTATGCTGTACATTCTACAAGTTGATGGACGAACACATCGACTCCCGGGGTTTGGGGCGTTACTCTTTCTTCCTCCCCCTTACCCTTCCCTTTTTTTGGGTGATGAAGCCACTGGTGGCGAAACGTTTCCTGAATAAAGATTTCCATATGTGCATAAAATGTCTCATTTTAACTTGTCGGTTTTTCAAAAACCCTTATCACAACTGTCAGACCTCAGCATCATGGGAATTTTTACAAAGAATTTTTTAACCCCTTGTTCAACCTTTGGGGACGAAGGGCTTACTCGACTAGTGGATGGTCCCCCCCATGCCCCTCCTCCGCCTGCTTCACTCACCTCCCTACAATATTAAGCCACGTCTAGGCCCTAGCTGTACATTTTAAAAGATTATGGACGAACAACCCCGGCTTGGGGGTGATTCCCTTACCCCCCCATTTTCCCTCCTCTTTTAAATTGGGTGTGAGCCCCCCGTGTGGCGAACGTTTCCTAAAAAAGTTCCTTCTCATAAAATGCCCCTCTTTTAAATTTTCGGTTTTTTTAAACCATTCTCCAACTGTCAGAACGCCGCTTGGGGGTCTTTTTTCAAGAATTCTTTACATTGTCCCTTTGACGAAAAACCTATTCGCTATGGATGGTACCCCCTTTTACCCCCCCTCCGCCGTTCACCTCCCTCCCCAAAGTTATAAACACGCCTACCCCCTATGCTGTACATTTACAAGTTGAGGATGAACACATCGATCCGGCTGAGGGGTGATTACCTCTCCCTCCCCCCCTTACGCCTTCCTCTTTGTATTTGGGTGATGAAGCCATTGTGGCGAAACGTTTCCTGATAAAAAAATTTCCCTATGCTTAAGTGTTCAAACTTCAACTTTTCGGGTTTTTTAAACCATTTTACAACTGTCAGACACTTCAGAATCATATTTTTGTTACAAAAAAATTTTTCAACACTTGTTAACCTTTGGACGAAGACCTATTCGACTAAGGTTTACCACATGACCCTTTTTCCGCCTCTTCCCCCCCCCCCTACATATAAAGCCCGTCTACGGGCCCCTTTCTTAATTCTACAAATTGATGGAAATGAACCTTTGCTCCGGCTGAGGGACTGATTACCCCATATCCTCCTCCCTTTCGCCTTCCTCTTTGTTTTTGGACTGTGAAGCCACTGTGTGGGCGAAACGTTTCCTGAATAAAATTCCTATGCTGATAAGTTCTCATTCTTCACTTGTCGGTTTTTCAAACCATTCTCACAACTGTCAGAAAACTGCGCATCATGGGATCTTGTTACAAAAAAAAATTCTTAACACTTTTTCAACCTTTTGGGGCGAAGACCTACTTTGACTAGTGGATGGTACCCATGACCCTCCTCCGCCTGTTCACCCCCCTTTACGTTATAACCACGCTACGGCCTATGTGTCATTTACAAGATTTATGGGCTGAACACATCGATCCAGGCGAGGGGGCTGTTACCTATACCCCTCCCCCTTACGCCCCTTTCCCCTTTTTATTGGACTGATGAAGCCAGGTTTTGGCGAAACGTTTCCTGAAAAAAAGATTCCATATGTGCATTTGTGTTTCCCCTCTTCAAATTGTCGGTTTTTTTTAAACCATTTATAAAAACTGTCAGACATGCAGAAACATGGGGTTGTTTCAAAAGAATTCTTCAAACTTGTTCAACCTTTGGACGAAGCCTACTTCGACTAGTGGGTGGGGCCCATTGACCCCTCCCCCGCCTGCTTCCCTCACCTCCCTACGTATATAAGCCCGTTCGGCCTATGCTGTAATACCGGCGATCTTTAACAACAACAACCTATGCTGTACTTTACAAGATTGATGGGCTGAAACATGACTCCGGGTGGGGACTGATTACCTCATATCCTCCTCCCCTTACGCCTTCCTCTTTTATTTTGGGCTGTGAAGCCCCTGTGTGGCGAAACGTTTCCTGAATAAAGTTCCATATGTGATAAGTTTCAATTTAAATTTTTCGGTTTTTCAAACCCTTCATCACAACTGTAGACACGCAGATCATGGGATCTTGTTACAAAATTCTTCAACATTGTTCAACCTTTGGAGAAAACCCACTTACTAGTGGATGGTACCACTTTTACCCCTCCTCCGCCCGCCACCACCCCCCCTACAGTATATAAGCCAGTCTACGGCCCATGCTGTACATTCTACAGATTTATGGATGAAAAATTCGATCCGGCTGAGGGGCTGATTACCTCATACTCCTTCCCCCTTTCGCCCTTCCTCTTTGTATTGGACTGATGAAGCCCCTGTGTGGCGAAAGTTTTTTGAATAAAAATTTCCCTATGCTGCATAAGTGTCTCAATCTTCATTTTCGGTTTTTCAAAACCTTCACAATGTCAGGGCATGCAGCATCATGGGGTCTTGTTACAAAAAATTCTTACACTTGTTTTTCTTGGAAGAAGACCTACTTCGACTAGGGAGGTACCCCTATGACCCCGCCTCCGCCTGCTTCCCTCACCTCTTACGTATATAAGCCCACGTCAGGCCCTATGTGTACTTCTACAAGATTTTGGATTGAACACTTCGACTCCGGCGAGGGACGTTACCCCTATCCTCCTCCCCCCTTACGCCTTCCCCTTTGTATTGGATGATAAGCCCCTGTTGGAGAAAACGTTTCCTGAATAAGATTTCCATTGCTGCATAGTTCCATCTTCAACTTGTGGTTTTTTTAAACCTTCTTTACAACTGTCAGACACTGCGCTCATGGGTCTTGTTTTAAGAACTTTAACATTGTTCAACCTTTGGACGAAGACCTATTCGACTAGTGGATGGTCCACTATGACCCTTTCCCCGCCTGCTTCCCTACCTCTCTAAGTATATAAGCCCCCGTTACGGCCCTATGCTGTACATTCTACAGATTATGGACCCGAACACTTCGACTCCAGGTTTTAGGGACTGTTACCTCAAACTCCTACCCCCCCTTACGCTTCCTCTTTTTATTGGACTGATGAACCACTGTGTGGCGAAACGTTTCCCGAATAAAGATTCCTATGCTGCATAAGTTTCTCAATCTTCAACTTGTCGGGGTTTTTAAACCTTCATCCCAACTGCAGACACTGCCAAAATGGGCTTGTTTCAAAGAATTCTTTAAAACTTGTTCAACCTTGGAGAAAAACCTCTTCGAAGTGGATGGTACCCTATGACCCCCCCTCCCCCTGCTTCCCTCACCTCCCTACAGTATTAAGCCATCTACGGCCCCATGTGTCATTCTACATATTGTTGGACTGAAACATCGCTCCCGGGTGAGGGATGATTTTTCCCCTACTCCTCCTCCCCTTACGCCTTTTTTCTTTGTATTGGATGATGAAGCCCCTTTTGTCGAAACGTTTCCTGAATAAAGATTCCATATGCTGCATAAGTGTCTCAATCTTCAACTTGTCGGGTTTTTCAAACCATTCATCACAACTGTCAGACACTGCAGCATCATGGGATCTTCTTACAAAGATTCTTCAACAATTGTTCAACCTTTGGACGAAGACCTACTTCGAATAGTGGATGGTACCACTATGAACCCTCCCCCGCCTGCTTACGTCACCTCCCTACAGTATATAAGCCCCGTCTACGGCCCTATGCTGTACATTCTACCAATATTGTTGGGGCTGAAAACATCGGGCTCCAGGCTGAGGGACTGATTACCTCATACTCCTCCCCTTACGCCTTCCTCTTTGTATTGGACTGATGAAGGGCCCCTGTGTGGCGAAACGTTTCCTGAATAAAGATTCCATATGCTGCATAAGTGTCTCAATCTTCAACTTGTCGGTTTTTCAAACCATTCATCACACGAGTGTGTGAGGTAGTGGTTTCAGGTGAGTGCGTGAGGCCCGTGGCGTTAAATGAGGGGCGTGAGGCAGTGGGCAGAGATGAGTGTGTGAGATCGTGGCGTCAGTGTGTGAGGCAGTGGCGCAAGATGAGTGTGTGAGGTAGTGGCGCCGATGTGTGTGTGAGGCAGTGGCGTCAAGTGAGTGTGTGAGGCTGTGGCGTCAGTTGAGTATGTGAGGCAGTAGCGTCAGATGAGTCTTGAGACAGTGGCGTCGGATGAGTGTGTGAGGCAGTGGCGTAAGTGAGTGTGTGAGGCAGTGGCCCCAGATGAGTGTGTGAGGCAGTATCGTCAGATGAGTGAGTTTAGGCAGTAGCGTCAGATGAGTGGTGTGAGGCAGTGGCGGAGTGAGTGTTGGGTGAGTGTGTGAGGCAGTGGTTTGAGATGAGTGTGGGAGACAGTGGCATCATTGAGTATGGAGGCAGTGGCGCCAGATGAGTGTGTGAGGTAGTTGAGTAGGTGAATGTGTGAGGCAATTGTATCAGGTGAGTGTGTGAGGCAATGAAATCAGGTGAGTGTTTGAGGCAAATGGGGTCAGGTGAGTGTGTTAGGCAGTGGTATCAAGTGAGTGTGTGAGGCAGTGATATCAGGTGAGTTTGTGAGGCAGTGGCGTCAGGTGAGTGCATGAGGCTGTGGCGTTAGATGAGTGTGTGAGACAGTGGCATCAAATGAGTTGTTAGGCAGTTTGGCAACAGAAGAGTGTGGGGAGACCGTGCGCCAGTGTTGTGTGAGGCGTGGCGCCAGATGAGTGTGTGATGCAGTTTGGGGTCAAGTGAGTGTGTGAGGCTGTGGCGTCAGATGAGTGTGTGAGGCAGTGGCGTCAGGTGAGTCTGTGAGACAGTGGCGTCAGATGAGTGTGTGAGGCATTGGCGTCAGTGAGTGTGTGAGGCAGTGGCGCCATATGAGTGTGTGAGGCAGTAGCGCCAGATGAGTGAGTGAGGCAGTAGCGTCAGATGAGTGAGTGAGGCAGTAGCGTCAGATGAGTGTGTGGTGCAGTGGCAGAGACGAGTGTTGGGGGAGTGTGTGAGGCAGTTTTTTGAGATGAGTGTGTGAGACAGTGGCATCAGTGCGTGTGTGAGGCAGTGATATCAGGTGAGTGTGTGAGGCAGTAGTGTCAGGTGAGCGTGTTAGGCAGTTGTGTCAGGTGAATGTGCTAGGCAGTGGTGTCAGGGGGTGTGTGAGGCAGTGGTATCAGTGAGTGTGTGAGGCATTGGTGCCAGGTGAGTGTGCGAAGCAGTGGTGTCAGGTGAGTGTGTGAGGCAGTTGTGTCAGGTGCGTGTGTGAGGCAGTGGTTCAGGTGAGTGTGTGAGGCACTGGTGTCAGGTGAGTGTGCGAAGCAGTGGTGTCAGATGAGTGTGTGAGGCAGTGGTGTCATGTGAGTATGTGAGGCAGTGGTGTCAGGTGAGTGTGTGAGGCAGTGATTTGAGATGAGTGTGTGAGACAGTGGCATCAGTGAGTGTGTGAGGCACGGCGCCAGATGTGTGTGTGAGTCAGGTGAGTGTGTGAGGCAATTGTATCAGGTGAGTGTGTGAGGCAGTGATATCAGGTGAGTGTGTGAGGCAGTGGTGTCAGGTGAGTGTGCAAAGCAGTAGTGTCAGGTGAGTGTTTGAGGCAGTGGTGTCAGGTGAGTGTGTGAGGTAGTGGTGTCAGGTGAGTGTGTGAGATAGTGGTGTCAGGTGAGTGTGTGAGGCAGTGGTGTCAGGTGAGTGTGCAAAGCAGTAGTGTCAGGTGAGTGTTTGAGGCAGTGGTGTCAGGTGAGTGTGTGAGGTAGTGGTGTCAGGTGAGCGTGTGAGATAGTGGTGTCAGGTGAGTGTGTGAGGCAGTGGTGTCAGGAGAGTGTTTGAGGCGGCAGTGATATCAGGTGAGTGTGTGAGGCTGTGATATCAGGTGAGTGTGTGAGGCTGTGATATCAGGTGAGTGTGTGAGGCTGTGATATCCGGTGAGTGTGTGAGGCTGTGATATCCGGTGAGTGTGTGAGGCTGTGATATCAGGTGAGTGTGTGAGGCTGTGATATCAGGTGAGTGTGTGAGGCTGTGATATCCGGTGAGTGTGTGAGGCTGTGATATCAGGTGAGTGTGTGAGGCTGTGATATCAGGTGAATGTGTGAGGCTGTGATATCAGGTGAGTGTGTGAGGCTGTGATATCAGGTGAGTGTGTGAGGCTGTGATATCAGGTGAGTGTGTGAGGCTGTGATATCAGGTGAGTGTGTGAGGCTGTGATATCAGGTGAGTGTGTGAGGCTGTGATATCAGTGTTGAGTGTGTGAGGCTGTGGTTGTCAGGTGAGTGTCGTGAGGCTGTGGTATCTGGTGAGTGTGTGAGGTGTGATATCAGTGTGAGTGTGTGAGGCTGTGATATCAGGTGAGCTTGTGTGGGTGTGGTGTCAGGTGAGTGTGTGAGGCTGTGATATCAGGTGAGTGTTGTGAGGCTGTGGTGTCAGGTGTGTAGGTGTACGTGTGGCTGTGGTGTCAGTGGGTGTGTGAGGCTAGGTGGTGGGGTCTGAGATGAGTGTTTGTGAGGCTGTGGTTGTCAGGTGAGTGTGTGAGGCTGTGGTTATGTCAGGTGAGTGTGTTGAGGCTGTGGTGGCATGTGAGTGTTGGGCTGTCGGTTTTGTCAGGTGATGTGTGTTGAGGCTGTGGTGTCAGGTGAGTGTTGTGAGGCTATGGTGTCAGATATGAGTGTTGCGAGGCTTGTGGTGTCAGTGTGTGTGTGTGAGGACTGTGAGATGTCAGGTGTGTGTTGTGAGGCTTGGTGTCAGTGTGAGTGTGTGTTGGCTGTGGTGTCAGGTGAGTGGTGTGTGGCTGTCGGTGTCAGGTGGCTGTGTGAGGCTGTGGTGTCAGGTGAGTGTGTGAGGCTTTGGTGTCACAGATGTGTGTAGAAAGGCTTGTGGTGTTAAGGTGAAGTGTGTCAGAGGCCTGTGTGGTGTATGGTGAGTGTGTGAGGGCTGTGGTGTCAGGTGAGTGTGTGAGGGCATGTGGTCTGGTCAGGTGAGTGCGTGTAGGCTTAAGTATATATAATACGACTTTACAACAGCGGAAAATCAGAAGGGTTTGGGTCAAAAATTTTTAAAGCAGATTTGGATTATAGTTTTGTTGTTGTTGTATTTTACTAAATGTATGCATGATAAGGAAATGTTCCTTACACTTATTAATAGCATGAGAACTGTTCCTTTGTATAAGGAAAAGGAGACAGGTCCAGTGAGTCGTAAGACTACGATAGAGAAATAAGCTTAATAAACGTAATATGTAAAAAACGTGCTTGCAATGCATATAAATTGAGATTTTGTTGAGGAAACAAGAAGTATTCGAAAAGTTATGGGAAGTGTAGACCAAGTGTTTTACTCTGAAGTTATTAATTGAACAAATATAAAGAAGAAAAGGCAATAAATAGTGACTGGAAACAGTACACAAAATAAACCCGCACATAGGAAGAGTGATGCTTACGACGACTGTTTCGGTCCGATTGCCATGTGACCATTTACAAAGTCACACTAACAGAAAAAGGTTCAGTTCATGTTTGTTTGCCAGGACTGTGTCCTGGCCTGGATTTTCTCAAGTGTTTCCTGGTAGTGAATCCTGAACATTTGAACTTAAGAAAGGAGGGGATACACGCAGGCAGGCCTGTTGGCCAATACTAGGCTGGTCCTTTTCAATTCATAACACAATAACAAACCATTTGGACCTACCCAATTTTCAATGCACCAAGAAATATGCTCCTGGATGTGCAAGTTCAACTCATATCCAAACCCGCCCAATAGTGGCATGCTAAGATACGTATCCTTTATTCGGCGCTTGAAACACCACACCCTCATTTACAGGCTATCTCCCCAACCAGCGAACCAGTTGCTAAGAGTTGGTCTGATGGGGAACCGTCGTTCAACTTGTGACCTGGTTCTAGCCAAGATAAGAAGGTTGGGATTGGCAATCGACAGAGGTTATGTGGATTACCGCTCTCATGTCTGCCCCCTTGTCATTCCATTTCTAGAGCTGGTTGATGCACGGTCTGCTATCTTGTGGCTTTTATATTTCTGCCTTGCTTACCGTGGCGTGCACTATATTTATTACTGTACATAGTGTACATACTTGCCTTGTTCTAAATTGGTGAGGATAATATAAGTCCTAAACTTTTTCTGCTGTTGTTTCTTTTGCTCCCATTAACCTGGGATAATGGCCTTTGAAATCCTTGAGTTGTAATTTGGGTAGCTGTCCGAGAGCTGGAGCTGGAGCTGGACTTAGAGAATCGGTTGAGCTTAGGGTGTGATGCTTGTAGCAGGGGAACATTGTGTAGCTTGCTGTCTCGCTTCGCTGTACAAATTTTGAGGTGTCAGTTGATTATGATAAGCCTTGCTATTTGTGATCGTTCAACACGCTCGCTACTTGTTGTTCAGTGTGCTCGCTTCGCTACGGTCAATCTTGTGTGCAGTCCGCTTGGCTTGTTGCGTTATTCCGGAATCGTACTGTGCTAGATAAGCGTGTTCCTGCAAATTAACGTGTTACGTTGGGGTATTCTTACTGTGCATAGCGAATAACTTTAGCGCCACACCTAGCTCGGTAAGGGACGTCTTGGTGTCGGCATATTTACTTTGCTTAACTACCTAAATTGTACCTACAGCGTTGGGTTTGGCAAATTGCTCGTTCCATTGGCATTCACTATAAACGCACTCTTACAGCTGCGCAACTGCGTTCACTTATTTGCTGACAATCTTATTGAAGCAAGAGTTGGCACCAATTCAAATCATCCCTCTTACGGGAGCTAGGGAAAAAACTCCTATGTACTCGCATGAGGAAGATGATACATACGGAGCAAGTTGGTAGTATCGTGCAGCTGGCGTTGTCTCACGAGGTGAATCAGCGTCCTTGGCACTTTAGATGGCAATAAAATCACGCTGGAGCCAAATAGGGAACAGAAGAGCATTCGCAAGGGAAGAATTTGATTAGGGAAAGAGACAAAAAGGAGGCAAGTTTTCGCACATTATGTGGGTGTAATCGATTTTTCCAGTTTACTAAAAAAGCAGTACAGCTGGTTCCCCAGCTTCAATCAGGCCGAACCTGAGCAATTTTTTCGAAAGCTTCTTCGAAAATCAGGCTCGAGCATTGAGGTGCCGGGGAACAGAACTGGGACAGCGTTGGTTTAATAAAGCATTAATTTATTGGGGTAAGCATCAGGGGGAATTTACCTGTCGGTATTAACTGACGCTGATTTCTCTGGATTAGCAAATAAAGTGAAGACAACAGTGTTGGGAGATATAACATGTATCCAGCATAATTATCGTAAGACCTTCAAATTGAATCACGGCGGCAGCATGACCGCGCCAATACCGGGTGGATCTTTGTGAGACAGCAAACCAAAAGCTTTACCAGATGGTATTAAAGCGTAGTGGTGGCTCTAACTTTTGAGGAGCTGGAAGAAACTTTTTTCTGATTCTGCATTACCTGATGGTGTCTGTGGGACCGAGGTTCGTGTTCTTTCTGCAGGACTCGTGACTTAACCACTGAATTGGAGGCAGCCAGGTGGGCTGATACTATTCGACGAACCGCTCCTTGTTCCGAGCGGTCCCGTCTCTCTTTTCAACAGTACTGGTCCGTGAGCAAGTGTTCGACACATTGGGAGGAATTGAAGTGCCAGCGGAGGGGCAGAGGTCTAAGTCTATCCAACCTAGTCACCTGGTGAGCCTCGACTTCTCAACATATGGTCCCCTGCGGAGGGCAAAAACTACTTATGGTAGGCATCTCGACAACATTAATCCAGAGAGTGATCGGCACCTGCCAGAACGACACACTTGAACGTCATAAAGGGGAGTAAGTATAAAGGGCACCGCTCTGTCGTCTGCTTCAGGGTGTAATAAAGTAGGTAATCAGTTCCTACTGCCCCCAAACAACCTCAACCCATCGGGGGAGGACGGAAATCTCTTATTCCCTAGTAACATGTCACTAGGAAGTGAAAAAGGTTTATGTCCCCTTATTATTGCGGAATAAGTCTTTTTTACTTCAGGGATAAACTCAGAACCAAACTAATAGTTTAAATACCTTTAGAGAACTGGAGCATATTGCTGCACCTTGTCAGAGAAGGAATATTACCATTTCAGAGAATACTTCTTTTGAATTTACTCTGTTTTATTGGGGAAGAATATGGTGGACTATATATTCTGTTCCTTTGCCATAAATTTTATGTTTCAGTGCATATATTACACTGGGTAACTTTGATGTAGGTGTCTCAAAAGGATTTCCCATGAATAAATGCCATGTTTTTACGGCGTGTAATTACAGTACTCAATGTGTAGTTAGTGTCCATGAACTATAATTATTTATGCACCCCCCCCCGCCACCCCCGCCCCCAGTCGTTGGCCATATAACTCGGGGCAACATCCCAAGGGTTGTATGGATGTGAAATGTTGTCATATCCTTGGACGACATCCGATATCGGAAAATAGCCCGTTGTTTTTATGAGACACACGACGGAACGGGAGTCTCGTTAATCAAGTGAACAGACCCCGATCAAGCCTTCCTATTCCCAGGCTTGCGGATTGCCAGGAGGTCATCTGTTTCCATTGCCCGAGGGACTGTCCTTCGGGAGGAACAACGAAAAGGACCCTTCTTAAAATTCGCTTTTCTGGCAGCCATGAGTGGTGTTAATCCTATTTGGGTCATCCAGTCAAGTATGAAGTTTTTAAAAAATGATTATTTGGTCTGCACTGAGACTGGTAAATGAAGATAGGGGCCGGGCAATTATAGACAATGTTAGTGGTTCAACCCAAAGTATTGACCTCTGCTATTTCAATATAGATCATAATACGTCATTAGGAGGTCACTCTGGGAATTACCAAAAACCTTGTATAGAATCACAAATTGAATTTTATTGGGCCAAAATTAATGAAAGATGTGAAGAATATATTAGGTGTTGCCCCGAGAATGTACTGCAAGTTGGGAAAACCAGGACATTCTGATTAAACCTGCAACCTCTTCCTACCAGACCGGCTGATGGAGAACCTTTGCAGATTTAATTATAGATTGTGTAGGTCAACTACCTCTAAGTCAAATGTCGGGATCCAGTATTTTAATCTTATCAATTATGGATAATGTAAACCAGATATCACTGATGCAATCCCTATGCGTACGTATCAATACTTTAGCTATTCTCACATGAGCCTTTAACAAAAAATTCATTTCTTGTTTTGGCATTACTAAAACTATTACAAAGGGATCAAGGTACTAACTTCACTGCACAAAGCATTTAGGGAAGTATTAACTAGGTTTTGGGGATAATTCACAACTTATCCACTGCCTATCAAACCCTCAGTCCAAGGGGCCCCTTGGGGAAAGATTCCACCAACATTTAAAAAATATGATAAGAAGTTTTTGCATGCACTTGCCTAACAGACTGGGATGAATACTACCTTTGTTGCGTTTCTCAAGTACGGAGAGACGGATACCAGAGTTACAGGGTATAGTCCGTTTGAGCTGATCTTTGTGCTCATTGTACGAGGTCTCTTCGGCGTGATCAAAGAACGGATGGAATGGGAGGAAAAGACGTAAAGCTCCAGCACTCTACAACCCGTCTGCAAGGCTTTGTTTGGTGCACGTGTGTTATAGCCAAGGATAACTAAAGACAGACTCAAAGTAAGATGAACAGGAGGTATGACTGAAGTTGCACGATTCCGCTCCTTCCATCAAGGAGACAATGGTGTTGGTGCAGGAAAACCTATACCTGGCCACACCCTTGAAAGCTAGATTTTACGGGAGTCCTTTTGCAGATAGTAAGTAGATTATCTGATTTAAATTATGTGGTAGCTCCCATTGATAAGACCCTCATAAAATCAAAAAAACTTACCACATTAATCAATTCACGGACCTTTATACACCAGATAAAGCTCCCAGGGATGACTCACTGTCCTCTACCTATGGGACGACACGACTCTTCTTTGCACTCTATCTCTGTAATTAATTCTAATACTTTCAAATTCGGTCCTCCTCATGGAATCCGAGTCCGTGAGGGATGGATTTATTCTGAAAGACTAGCAACCAAATTAATGTGCTATTCAGGTCATATTCCTAATTTTTTCGGACTGTGCCGAAAATTGTACGTTAGGTTACCCAATCCATGATGTAGATGTGGCAGGAAAATCTAAACCAAATTATACTATACACCTATCAGAGCGAAGCCTGAAAAGGAAAGGTACTTCAGCAGGAAGTAGTCTTTTGTTAGTACTGGGTTTAATGGAGGAGTCAATCTAGTCCAAGGGCTTCACCGTGCATCTTGTATAAATAAGGCTGTTGGAGGAGTTTGTCTGTTGCAACAGGGGATACCGTGATTATAAAGTGATACGAGTTGGGTCAACCAATTTATGTTGCGTTCCGTCTTCATCGGCGGGATGTACGGATTTGTCGTTTGTGGGTAAGGACCTACTTTTAGTCCAAATTAGTTCTCTTAAAGGTTACTATCAGGTCCTTTGACCATGAATAAGGCGAGGAAATCTATGCATTCGTCAATTCGGAGGTCATTTTTCAGTATACTGTTTCCCCACTTCGGAATGAAATAAATTCCCCTCTTCATTCCAAGAAACTAAGTCCATTCAGGACTATTTTAAAGACTTGAAGGCACCGGCTGCATACCTAGAATGAATTATTGTCTGTGGTGGATGTCTGTTACTTGGGATCAACACCTAACTTAGACTTTAAAGATCTGTTTGAAGACTTTAAAGTAATTCCCAATTAACAGTTAAAGTTATCTATATCTTCACCGTTTCGGCAGGCCCTGTCACTTTTCTAGGCAATGATGAAGTAGAAGTAGTGGTAATGTTTTCCTTGCACACCTAAAAAACTTGCTTAAAGTTCATTTCGATTTAATGAACTATCCAGGTCATCTG
Source organism: Cherax quadricarinatus (assembly GCF_026875155.1). Lineage (NCBI taxonomy): Eukaryota > Metazoa > Arthropoda > Malacostraca > Decapoda > Parastacidae > Cherax > Cherax quadricarinatus. The sequence continues at coordinate 30,599,719 of NC_069450.1, forward strand.
TAAGAAATCTTCTTCACGTTTCCTAGGCATGATCGGATTTTTACAGAAAGATTCTGTTAGACATTCTCAGATATTGTAGCACTCTCTAACCTCTCTTATCAGTCATATAGTTCCATTTACTTTGGACTTCAGTATTGTAACACTGCTTTTATTTAAGCAAAATGATTATTGTGCTCTTGCACCAATTCTCCTGTCTCCAGACTTCTACATAACCTTTTTCATTACAGGTTGATTGCTTGAGTCCTGGGGTTAGGGGCGTGTACATTTACTTTTCCGGGAACAAGGAGCTGCCGCAATCGCATACTTTTCAGCCAAGTTCAGCCTATCAGAGAGCTTACTCTTACCATTGGAAAAAGAAGGCCCTCCGCGCTTTGGTACTGGCTTTGGTAGCATTTCGATGTTGTATGTGGGGCCTGGACAGCGCAGGTGGGTCACAGTCTACAGTGATCATAACTCGTTAGTCTTATCACTCCAAGCATGAAGAATCACAACACAAGGCTGATGCGTTGGACGTAGGCTGCAGCCCTACATCTTATAAATTAAATATATTTGCCGCCAAAGGAAAATTGTTGTTGGCGATGACAGCTTGTCAAGAGTCTACGTGTAATCATTTTATTTTGGTTAGGGATGTATTTGTCGCGGTTTGGTAACCACAATTTCAAGCTCTTTTTTTTATCCACCCTGATGTGAGGTTTTTTTTTTTGTGAGGGGATACGGGGCTACGTCCCGATTGTATCTTGCGAACTATGTTGGCCTGTCTGACCTGCTGTCTCCTCTAAGCTTTAGAAGTTGGCTTTTGGTTCTCTAGGAAGAAGCTGAGCTCTAATCTACAAGAGTTAAATCGGATGGTTGGAGTGGATAGCGGTCCCATTATTTTGTGCCATGGAGGCCACGGTTACCATGGGACGGTAGGTGGCAGCAGCACTAATCCTGAGCACTTTTTCGGGGGTGGGGGTGTGGCATGCAAAGAGTACGTAACCTTTATTCGGCGCATGGACACACCCTCTTTTTTACAGGCTATCTCCCCCAACCAGTGAACCAGGTTTGTCTAAGGGAGTTGGTGATGGGGCCCCATCGTTCAAATTAGTGGACCCAGGTTCTAGCCAATATGAATAAAGAAGGTGGGGTTGGCAATCCGCAGAGGTTTGTGGATACCGCTTCCTGTCTGACCTTTGGTCATTCCCATTCTAGTGCTGGTTGAAGCACGCGTATGCTATTTGTGGCTTCTATTTATGCCTTGCTTACATGACGTGCACTTATACTTAATTACTGTACTAGGTACATATTGCTGTTCTAAATTGGTTGAAGGATATGATAAGGTCTAAACTTTTTCTGCTGGGTTTCTTTTTGCTCCCATTACACCTGGGATAAAAGGCCTTTGATAATCTAGGTTGTAATTAACCCATAATGTACTTATCATACCTATATTTGAAACTACCCATAGTCTAGCCTCAATATCCCAACTAGGTAGGACTGTTCACTCATCTACTACCCTATTTCCAAACCAATACTTTCTATGTACTTTCTAAATATAAACTTATCTAATTTAAATCATTACTGCGAGGGTTCTCTCTTGAGAGTATCCTCAAGACCTTGTTAAATATAACCCTTTAATAGTAATACTATCTTCCACTTATACTATTCAGATAAGGTATCCCATTCATTCTTCGTCTAGCATGTAGATTGTAACTTAAGAGTCTTCAATCTTTATTCATAAGGAAGATTTCTAATGCTATGTATTAATATAGTCATCCTACGCTGAATGTTTTCTAACGAATTTATGTCCATTCTGTAATATGGAGACCAGAATTGAGCTGCATAATCTAGGTGAGGCCTTACTAATGATGTATAAAGCTGCAGTATGACCTCTGGACTTCTGTTGCTTACACTTCTTGATATAAATCCCAGTAATCTATTTGCCTTATTACGTACGCTTAGGCATTGCTGTCTTGGTTTAAGGTTGCTGCTTACCATAACCCCCAAGTCCTTTTCGCAATCTGTATGGCTAAGTTCTACATTATTTAACTTATAAGTGCTAGGGTTATGGACACTTCCGAGCTTCAGAACCTTGCATTTATCTACATTGAACTGCATCTGCCACTTTTCTGACCAAGAGTAGAGTTTGTCTAAATCCTCCTGAAGTTCCCTAACATCTACATTTGAATCAATTATCCTACCTATCTTCGTGTCATCGGCGAATTTGCTCATATCACTAGTAATTCCTTCATCAAGATCATTGATATATATTATAAACAACAACGGGCCCAAGACTGATCCCTGTGGAACGCCACTTGTTACTGATCCCCACTCGGATTTAACCCCATTTATGGACACTCTCTGCTTCCTGTCTGTGAGCCATGATTCGATCCACGAGAGCACTCTTCCCCCAATGCCATGAGCTGCTACTTTCTTCAACAGTCTTTAAACTTTCTTCAACAGTCTTTCTACTTTCTTCAACAGTCTGAAGGAGTGTCGGAGTTGGTACAAGTGATGTACCCGTTTTTAGCCCTATGTCGGGAGCAGCCCTATGACAAGGGCGCGGTGAGCTGTCTTCGTGTCAAGTGGAGTGCCGCTTACAGCCCTATGGCAGGGGTAGCCCTGTGGCAAGGGCGCGGAGAATCTTTCAATTCCATTTGAGCCACTCCTGGCACTCAGGCCAGAGCCCGTGTGCCAGGTGTTGAGCGCCTGACGTCTGACACAAGTGTAAGGCAGCAATATATACAAAGACAAGCAGGTCAAAGACTGGAACATTAGAGGGAGAAGAGGAAGTAGTGGTACTGGTATGGTAGTGGAAGTAATAGTAGAAGAAATAGAACATAAGAACATAAGAAAGAAGGAACACTGCAGCAGGCCTACTGACCCATGCGGAGCAGGTCCATGTCCCCCCCCCATATAAGACCAATGATCCCCCTCCCGGATTAGCCCAATGACCCACCCAGTCTGGTCATCTCCACTCAAGGATAGAGCACTGCACCAGACCCAGCAGCACAAGCTAGGTCCAACTCACACTCACTCATGTATTTATCTAACGTATTTTTATAACTACACAACGTTTTAGCCTGAATAACTGTACTCGGGAGTTTGTTCCACTCATCCACAACCCTATTACCAAACCAGTGCTTTCCTATATCCTTCCTGAATCTGAATTTTTCCAACTTGAAACCATTGCTTCGAGCTCTGTCTTGGCTGGAAATTTTCAGCACACTATTTACATCCCCTTTATCTATTCCTGTTTTCCATTTATACACCTCGATCATATCCCCCATAATTCTACGCCTTTCAAGAGAGTGCAGATTCAGGGCCCTCAGTCTATCCTCATAGGGAAGATTTCTGATACATGGGATCATCATCTTTGTCATCCTCCTCTGTACGTTTTCCAGAGCATTTATATCCATTCTGTAATACGGTGACCAGAACTGAGCAGCATAGTCTAAATGAGGCCTAACCAAGGATATATAGAGTTGAAGAACAACCTGAGGACTTCTATTATTTATACTTCTAGATATGAAGCCAAGAATTCTGTTAGCTTTATTGCGAACACTAATGCACTGTTGTCTTGGTTTTAATTATTTGCTAACCAGAACCCCTAAATCTTTTCGCAATCAGTAGTATTAAGATCTAATTATTTAGTTTATTTGTGGGCATGGTTATTTTAACTGTCCAACTTTTTAGAACTTTGCTTTTTGTCAATATTAAACTGCATCTGCCACTTCTCCGACCATTGCATCAGTCTATTCAAATCATCCTGGAGTGCTCCTTAGTGTCCTCATTAGAATGAATTGGGGACTGCTATTTTGGTGTCATTAGCAAATTTGCTTATTGTAATAAAGTTGGTAGAATTACCGGACAATATGTAAAAGTAAAAGGACACAAGTGCAACTAATTTGACATTTATTGTGGAACGTTTCGCTCTCCAGGAGCTTATCAACCCTTACAAACAATAATGGACACAGAGGGTATATATAGGTCGGTGGGTGAATACTAGTGAGGTACCTTTGGGCGATGTTACTAGTGGTAGTAGTGTAGTAGTGTAGTGGTAGTGACAAAAGTAATCAATAGGTAGAGCAATTAATTCGTACATGAGTAAAAGGATATAAAAGCTATTACTTGGGTAACACAAAAATAGGTTGGACAAATAAAAAATGGAATGAGGCAGCTTGTTTCAGTTTTAAACTCTCTGTGCTTTGTGTAGTATAACAGGAGAGACTATGTGATGGCAGGGTTTATTGTTTTCAGGAGGATTCTTGCTAAGACTTCGGAGATGGTTTGAAGCTGCCGTTTTTTTGTTTAATTGTATTCGAAAACAGCGACCCAGTGCTGATTCAAGGCACTTGCGTGTGCGGAAATTAGTTTCTTTTATCACTAATTGGGCGTCTCTGAATTTCATAAGATGATTGGTGGAATTTCGGTGTTGTACACAGGCGTTGTTTAAGTTGTCGTTCCTACATGCGTATATGTGTTCATTGAGGCGGGTGTCGAGGTTTCTTGCTGTTTCACCTACGTAGTCTTGTCACAGCCTCCACAGGGTATAGTGTAAACTCCTGCATTGACTGGTTCGTGGTGCTTGGGTTTTGTCCTGGTTAGATCCTTTATTGAAGTGGTAGAAGCGATGGCGACTCTGGTGTTAGCTTGTGAAAGTACTTTTGAGACGTTTAGTGCAACCTGGCTGTTGGAAGAATTATAACTTTGTTGGGAGCGGTGTTGATGCGTGGAGAATTGATGATCTGAAGACCTCTTTTCTTGCAGTCTTTGATGAAAAAAGAAGGAAATTGTAACTCAGTGAATGTTTGGTGAATGTAAGTACATTCCTCGTCAAGAAACTCAGGACTACAAATTCGGTATGCTCTTAGGAAAAACCCGATGATGATGCCTCTTTTGGTCTTGGTATCTTGACTGGAATAGAAGTGTGTGAGATCATTTTTATTGGTGGGTTTTCCCATAAACTTGAAATCTTAGGTTGTTGTCTACTTTGTGAATGAGGACGTCGAGGAAAGGTAGCTTGTCATTGGACTCTTCTTCTAGTGTAAACTGAATCGCTGGTTCAACTGCGTTGAGCCTTGCCTGAAGATCCCGTACATCAAAACGTTTTGGAGTTATTACGAGGACATCGTCCACGTAACGTAACCAAGTGACGCTTGAAGGGATGATGTTGGCGAAGTGTTCGGACTCTAGGTGTTCCATGTATAAGTTGGCTAGGACGGCACTTATTGGGGACCCCATTCCCATGCCGTAGGTTTGTTTGTAGAGCTTGTTATTGAAGGAAAAACAGTTGAAGTTAACACAGAGTTCAATCAAGTCAACAAAATCTCCGGGAGGTAAAGGAAGATTAAGGTCCTGGTTGACTTTACGTCGAGGTTCTACGACGTAAAGTCAACCAGATCATCAATTCTCCACGCATCAACACAGCTCCCAACAAAGTTATAATTCTTCCCAACAGCCAGGTTGCACTAAACGTCTCAAAAGTACTTTCACAAGCTAACACCAGAGTCGCCATCGCTTCTACCACTTCAATAAAGGATCTAACCAGGACAAAACCCAGGCACCACGAACCAGTCAATGCAGGAGTTTACACTATACCCTGTGGAGGCTGTGACAAGATCTACGTAGGTGAAACAGCAAGAAACCTCGACACCCGCCTCAATGAACACATATACGCATGTAGGAACGACAACTTAAACAACGCCTGTGTACAACACCGAAATTCCACCAATCATCTTATGAAATTCAGAGACGCCCAATTAGTGATAAAAGAAACTAATTTCCGCACACGCAAGTGCCTTGAATCAGCACTGATCGCTGTTTCGAATACAATTAAACAAAACAACGGCAGCTTCACCATCTCCGAAGTCTTAGCAAGAATCCTCCTGAAAACAGTAAACCCTGCCATCACATAGTCTCTCCTGTTATACTACACAAAGCACAGAGAGTGAACACTGAAACAAGCTGCCTCATTCCAGTTTATATTTGTCCAACCTATTTTTGTGTTACCCAAGTAATAGCTTTTATATCCTTTTACTCATGTACGAATTAATTGCTCTACCATATTGTATTACTTTTGTCACTACCACTACTACTACTACTACTACTACTACCACTAGTGAACATCGCAATGGTACCTCACTAGTATTCACCTCACTCTGAGCCTATATATACCCTCTGTGTCCATGTATTGTTTGTAATGGCTTGATAAAGCTCCTGGAGAGCGAAACGTTGCCACAATAAATGTCACATTAGTTGCACTTGTGTCCTTTTACTTTACAAATTTGCTTATGTCGCTATTTATTTCCTCATCTATGTCGTTTATGTAAATTGTGAACAACAACGGGCCCAACACTGAGCCCTGAGGAACACCGCTTGTGACGTGCCCCCATTCTGATTTCTCCCCATTTATGCAAACTCTCTGCTGTCTATTTGTCAGCCATGCCTCTACCCAGGAAAAAATTTCTCCTATTCCGTGTGCCTTAAGTTTCCTCAATAGCCTCTGGTGTGGAACTCTATCGAAAGCCTTACCGAAGTCCATATACACAATATCATATTCATTACCATGGTCTACCTCCTCAAACACCTTAGTGAAAAATGTTAGTAAATTCGTAAGACAGAAACGCCCCTTTGAAAAACCGTGTTGAGATTCATTAATCAATCTGTGCCTGTCAAGATGGTTACGAATTTGCTTTGGCAATTATTGATTCCATAAATTTTCCCACTATGGAGGTAAGGCTTATTGGTCTACAGTTCGAAGCCAAGGACCTGTCACCTGCCTTGTAAATATGTATTACATTTGACATTTTCCACTTATCAGGCACTCTGCCAGTTTGTAGTGATATGTTGAAAAGATTAGCCAAAGGTTTGCTAAGTTCCTCTTTACATTCCTTTAACACCCTTGCAAACAGTTCATCAGGACCTGGGGATTTGTTAGGTTTTAGTTTCTCTATTTGTCTGAGGACCATGTCACTAGTTACCTCAATCGTACATAGTTTATCATCCTGTTCTACATAATCTATTATTTCAGGAATATCGCTAGTATTTTCCTGGGTGAAAACTGAGAGGAAGTAGGTATTTAGTATTTCACACTTTATTCTTATCACTGTCAGTGATCTGACCAGTGTTGCTCTTAAGTGGGCCAATCTTGTCCCTAATCTTACTTTTGTATACCTGAAAGAGCCCTTTTGGGTTAGTCTTTGAATCTCTTGCGACCTTAGCCTCATAATCCCTTTTTGCTTTTCTTATTCCTTTCTTTATTTCTCTCTTTAATTGAATATATTGATTTCCTAACTGCCCGTCCCCTCTTTTGATACGCCTATATATGCCTCTCTCTTGACCAATGAGATGTTTTAATCTATTGCTCATCCATTTGGGATCGTTTTTGTTAGATCTAATTTCCCTTCTCGGAACAAAAGTTGTCTGGGCAGCTAGAACTATGCTCTGAAAAATGTCATATTGGCAACCAAGATCACCTACCTGACCCATAGTCAGGACATCCCAATTTAGCCAACCCAGGTAATTTTTCAGTCTCATGAAGTCGGCCAAGCGAAAATCTGGGACAGAGATTTGATTGCAGTTATCTGGGTAATTCCATGATATATTGAAACTAAGTGATTTGTGATCACTTTCCCCAAGCTCATCATTAACCTCAAGATTATTAATTAGTGAATTTTTGTTGGCAAGAACCAAGTCAAACAGATTGTTTCCTCTAGTTGGTTCTGTCACAACCTGTTCTAAAAAGCAATCCTGAACCGCATCAAGAAAATCACTAGACTCAAAATTTCCTGTCATATTGTTCCAATCAATTTGTCTAAAGTTAAAATCTCCCATTATCACAACATTTTCGTATCTAGATGCCTTATGAATTTCGTCACATAACAGCTTACTGCCCTCCTTATCAAGGTTTGGGGGCCTATAAATCACTCCCAAAATTAATTTGTCACGTTCCTCGAGAAACTGTAGCCAAACAGAATCTGTGTTCGATGTTTCTAATCTTATATCATGTCTAAGACAACAATTTAAATTTTCTCTGACATACTTCGCCACACCACCACCCTTCCTGTTGACCCTATCAGTGTGGAATAGTTTATAACCCTGTATGTTGCATTCAGAAGGCATTTCTCTATCTTTCAGGTTGAACCAGGTCTCTGTTATACCAATAATATCTATATTACCTACACTTGCAAGTAATTTTAGCTCATCTATCTTATTTCTTAGACTCCTACTATTTGTATAGTAAACCTTGAAAGAGCTAGTCACTCATTGCCCTCTACTATCTCTCTTTGTTTGTTGATCAGTTGATTTGCCATTACTAGCAACTTTATTTTGAATATTGTCTTTTAAACATATCCCTGAGGTATCCCGGTAATAACTGCTGTTTTTAACCCTAATGCTGCAGCCTGATTGTTTCCCCACAAACACCCATACCTCTATAATCTATCAGTTTAAATTCCTAGACAAGTCATCAATTACCCTCTCAATTGAATTGGCTAATGCAGCCACTCCATCCCCAGAGAGATGAACCCCATCCCTTGCATACATATCACGTTTGCCAAAGAATAGGTCCCAGTTATCAATGAATGGGATTGCAAGTTCCTTGCAGTACCTGTGTAGCCAGCAATTTATACCAATTGCCCTAGACATCCATTCATTGCCCACTCCCTTTCTAGGCAAGATGCTACATATAACTGGGATCCCTCCCTTAGACCTAACTACTTCTATGGCTGACCTGTACTTATCCAGCAGCTCCTCTCTCTTGCCTTTCCCAATGTCATTACCCCCAGCGCTAAGACAGATAATGGGCTTGTTCCCATTACCTGACAAAATATTATCCAACCTGCTGACTATGTCGCCAACACCAGCTCCAGGAAGACACACTCTCTGTCTGACCTTTCTGTTTCTGTCACAAAATGCACGGTCCATATATCTTACCTGAGAATCGCCTCTTATTAAAATATTCTTACCTTGATTAGCAGGGGAATCAGTGGTACCTTCAACCTCACTAACCACTGAAGTACACTCGTCTTGGAAAACAGAGAATCGATTTCCTACTTTCACACCTTCTCTAGTGGTAGTGGTAGTGGTAGTGGTAGTATAATGTAGGAAGAGCAGTTCAGTGGCACTAGAGAGAAAGGGGAGTGAAGCGTGAAATGAGGAAATAGTAAAGGTAGTAGCAATTGTAGAGGAATGGAGGGAAAGACGTAGTAGAAGTAGAAACGAGGTAAGTCTAAGAACAAGAAAAAGGAGCACTACAGGAGAGCTAAGGGCCCACAAAGAGCACTGCAGGAGAGCTAAGGGCCCGTAAGAAGCACTGCAAGAGAACAAAGGGCCCACAAGGGAAAGGATCATATATGCAGGGAACAAGGGGGAATGAACTGAATTACAGAACACACTTAGGCAGAAGAAAGGAAAACAAAGAAAGCATAGGAAAAACAGGAAAGGAGAAAAGTAGGGTAAGGAGGAGAAGAAAGGATCAGGTTAAGTTACGAGTGTTGGGAAGTTTGGAACATTTGACAGTGTAATGAAAAATGAAGGCATCTACAGAGACAAGGAAAGTTGTGCATAAAGGGATGCTTCAGCAGGACGACGACTGTGAATGATAGAAGAAGGGTAGACAGTTTCGGGGGTCAACGCCCCTGCAGCTCGGCCTGAGACCAATTCTCGTGGTAGATCAGAGTCTGATCATGATCAGGATCAGATCAACCAGGCTGTTACTGCTGGCCGCACGTAAACCGACGTAAGAACCACAGCCTAACTGATTAGAACAAGTCAGTAGGAAGTAGGGTTGACAGTTTTAGCAGAAGACCAGTCAATAGGATGAAAAGAGCATTATTGTTGTCGTCAAGCCTAAGACTTCTTTTGTGTTCTTTGAGTCTGTCAGAAAGAGAACGGTTCGTATCTCCAAAGTGTTGGAGAAGACAAGAGGAACATGGAAAAAAGTAGACAGCAGGGGTATCTGTAGCAGGGGATTTCACAGGAGTAGAGAGTTTGGGAGAAAAGAAAATTCGTTTATCACTTGATAAGGCAGAGTTTGTGAAGTCGGAAGGGTTGCCAAAACGAGAGAACGAATTACGAAGAGTTTAAACTTCCGCCTGAAGGAACTAAGGGTCACAAATGCGGAGGGCTCGGAGAAAGAAAGAAGTAGAAAAATTTTCTTGACAGAGGAAGCATGGTAAGAAAAATAGTGAATGAACATGCCACTGTGCATAGACTTGCAATAAACTGGACGGTGGACATGTACTTTAAGGAAAGAAAGCAAAGAAACTTGAAGGAAGGAGCAGGATTGTTAATGGCATCGAGAAATGGTTGGCCAAAGAGCAAAGATGTCGTATACAAAGCGGAGCCAGAGTGAAGAACAGAGTGAAGTAGGAAGAACAGTTTTGAAGTATTCCATATGAAGGTTAGCAAGAACAAGAGATAGAGGAGAGCCCATAACGACACCGAAGGTTTGAGAATAAAATTTACCTTGAAATGAAAAGCAGTTAGAATCCACACAAAGGTGAATAAGATAAAAAAAAAAAAGACATCAGTAGGTATAGGGAGATGAAGTAATCATTCACTGACCTTTCAGAGGAAATTAAGAACATCATCAAGAAGGACATTGGTGAAGAGGGACTCAACGTCACGAGTAAGCATCTTACAGGTCGGGATAGAGTGCGCACCGTCGACGAAATCATGAGAGTGACGGAGGTGAGCAGGAGAAAAAGTGCGGGATATTTAGAACATAAGAACGAAGGAACACTGCAGCAGGCCTACTGGCCCATGCGAGGCAGGTTTAAGTCTCCTACCGGCTTAAGCCAATGCACCCAACCTAGTCAGGTCAGGTCACCTTGACTTAAGGGAGGAACACGGCAACCGACCTGGTAGCACAAGCTAATCAGGTCCAACTCACACCCACCCACACCCACTCATGTGTTTATCCAACCTATTTTTAAAGCTACACAACGTTCTGGCCTCTATATCTGTACTTGGGAGTTTGTTCCACTCATCCACAACTCTATTACCAAACCAGTACTTTCCTATATCCTTCCTGAATCTGAATTTTTCCAACTTAAAACCATTGCTGCGAGTCCTGTCTAGGCTAGATATTTTCAGCACACTATTTACATCCCCTTTAATTATTCCTGTCTTTCATTTATACACCTCAATCATATCCCCCCTAATTCTACGTCTTTCTAGAGAGTGCAGATTCAGGGCCCTTAGTCTATCCTCATAGGGAAGGTTTCTGATGCATGGGATCAACTTTGTCATCCTCCTTTGTACATTTTCCAGAGCATTTATATCCATTCTGCAATACGGTGACCAAAACTGTGCAGCATAATCTAAGTGAGGCCTAACCAAGGATGTATAGAGTTGAAGAACAACCTGAGGACTCCTATTATTTATGCTTCTTGATATGAAGCCAAGGATTCTATTAGCTTTATTGCGAACACTTATGCACTGTTCTCTTGGTTTCAGATTACTGCTAACCAGAACTCCTAAATCTTTTTCGCAATTCGTAATATTAAGATCTACATTATTTAGTTTATATGTGGCATGGTTATTGTCCTGTCCAACATTTAGAACTTTGCATTTGTCTATATTAAACTGCATCTACCACCTCTCCGACCACTGCATCAGTCTACTCAAATCTTCCTGGAGTGCTCTAATGTCCTCGTCAGAATGAATTCGAAGGCCTATTTTGGTGTCATCGGCAAACTTGCTGATGTCGCTCTTTATGCCCTCATCTATGTCGTTTATGTAGATTGTGAACAGCAGGGGGCCCAACACTGACCCCTGTGGAACACCGCTCGTGACGCTTCCCCACTCTGATTTCTCCCCATTTATGCAAACTCTCTGCTGCCTATTTGTCAACCATGCCTCTATTCAGGAAAAAATTTCTCCTCCTATTCCATGTGCCTTAATTTTCCTCAATTGTGTCTGATGTGGGACCCTGTCAAAAGCCTTACTGAAGTCCATATACACAATATCATATTCATTACCATGATCTACCTCCTCAAATACCTTAGTAAGGCAGGAACGCCCCTTTGTAAAACCATGCTGAGATTCGTTGATTAATTTATGCTTTTCAAGGTGGCTACGAACTGCCTCGGCAATTATTGATTCCATAAATTTTCCCACTATGGAGGTTAGGCTTATTGGTCTATAGTTCGAAGCTAAGGACCTGTCACCTGCTTTGAAAATAGGTATCACATTTGCCATTTTCCACTTATCTGGCACCATGCCAGTTTGTAGTGATATGTTGAAAAGATTAGCCAAAGATTTGCTAAGCTCCTCTTTACATTCCTTTAGAACCCTTGCATACAGTTCATCAGGGCCTGGGGATTTGTTAGGTTTTAATTTATCTATTTGCCTAAGGACCATGTCACTTGTGACCCTAATCGTGCACAGTTTATTATCGTTCTGTTCCACATTATTTATCATTTCTGGAATATCGCTGGTATCCTCCTGTGTAAAAACTGAGAGGAAGTATGTGTTAAAAAATCTACACATTTCCTTATCACTGTCAGTGAGCTGACCCGAGGAACTATTGAGTGGGCCTATCTTGTCCCTGATCTTTCTTCTGTATACCTGAAAGAATCCTTTTGGGTTAGTCTTCGATTCTCTTGCAACTTTAACCTCATAATCTCTTTTTGCTTTTCTAATTCCCTTTTTTATTTCTCTCTTTAACTGAATCTATTGATTTCTTAATTGCCCCTCTCCTCTTTTGATTTGCCTATATATGCCTCTCTTTTGACCAATCAGATATTTTAATGTATTGTTCATCCATTTAGGATCATTTTTGTTTGATCTGATTTCCCTATTTGGAACATAATTTGACTGAGCAGCTAAAACTATGCCCTGGAAAGCGTCATATCGGCAACCATCACCACCTACCTGACCCTTAGTCAGGTCATTCCAGTTCAGCCCACCTAAGTAATTTTTCAGTCTGTAATAAAGTTGGTAGAATTACCGACAATATGTAAAGTAAAAGGACACAAGTGCAACTAATGTGACATTTATTGTGGCAACGTTTCGGTCTCCAGGAGCTTTATCAAGCCATTACAAACAATACATGTGTCCATGTATTGTTTGTAATGGCTTGATAAAGCTCCTGGAGACCGAAACGTTGCCACAATAAATGTCACATTAGTTGCACTTGTGTCCTTTTACTTTACATACAATTTTTCAGTCCTATGAAATCAGCCAAGCGGAAGTCAGGGACAGAGACTTGATTGCCATTATTAGGGGAATTCCATGATATATTAAAACTGAGTGATTTGTGATCACTTTCCCCAAGCTCACCATTAACCTCAAGATTATTAATTAGTGTTTCCCTACTGGCAAGAACCAAGTCAAGGAGGTTATTTCCCATAGTTGGCTCTGTCACAAACTGTTTTAAAAAACAATCTGGATCGTATCAAGAAAGTCACCTGACTCTAAATTTCCTGTCAAATTGCTCCAGTCAATCTGACTATAGTTGAAATCTCCCATTAGCACAACATTTTTGTATGTAGATGCCTTACGAATATCGTCCCATAGAAGTTTACTGCACTCCCTATCAAGATTTGGGGCCCTGTATATCACACCCAAAATTAGTTTTTCTCGGCCCTCGAGAAGCTGTAACCAAACAGATTCAGTGGCTGACGCTTCTACTTTTATATCTTGTCTAACACAACAATTTAAATTGTCTCTGACATACATCGCTACTCCACCACCCTTCCTGTTGACCCTATCAGTGTGCCTTGTATGTGACATTCAGAGGGCATCTCTCTATCTTTCAGATTGAGCCAGGTCTCTGTTATAGCAATAATATCTATGTTTCCTGCACTTGCAATTAATCTTAGCTCATCTATCTTATTTCTTACACTCCTGCTATTAGTATAGTAAACCTTAAGGGAGCTAGTCCCTTGCTGCCCTCTGCTGTCCCCCTTTGTTTGCTGACCTGATCTATTGTCTTTATTTACAACTTCATGCTGAATGCCTTTTATACATTTACTGTTTCCAACCCTAGTGTTGCAATCTGCTTGTTTCCCACACACACTCATACCTCTATCTTCTATCAGTTTAAAACCCTAGGCATTTCCAATGTCCTTCTCAATCGAGTTTGCAAGTGCTACCACCCCAGCCCCAGAGAGATGTCCCCCATCCCTTGCATACATATCATGTTTGCCATAAAAGTTGTTCCAGTTGTCAATGAATGGGATTTCAAGTTCCTTGCAGTATCTGTCTAGCCAGCAATTTACACCAATTGCCCTAGACAACCATTCATTTCCTACTCCCTTTCTAGGCAAGATGCTACATATGACTGGGACCCCTCCCTTAGACTTAATGAAATCTATAGCTGACCTGTACTTATCTAGCAGCTCTTCTCTCCTACCCTTCCCAATATCATTTCCACCAGCACTGAGACAGATAATGGGCTTGTTCCCATTACCTGACATGATATTATCCAGCCTGTTGAGTATGTCTCCAACACCAACTCCAGGGAAGCACACTCTATCTCTCATCTTCTTATTCCTATTACAAAAAGCACGGTCAATATATCTTACCTGAGAGTCACCAACCACAAGAATGCGCTTACCTCTATTAGCAGGGGCAATAGTACCCTTACCTTCACTGGCCACTGAAGTACATTCATCCTGAAGAACAGAGAAGCGATTTCCTACCTTCAGATCTCTTAACTTTCCTTACTCTGATGCTCCTCCCATTACTGGGAACCACTCGCCACTTGTAGAGGGTGCTGGACTGCACCTCACTGCTGGTAGCCGTTGCTACCTCCCCACCTACAGCCTCCTCACAGCGAGAGACAGACTGCACCTCATTGCTGGAAGCCTCATTCCCCACAACTCCAGCCACCTCACATTCTCTCCCAGACCCATTGAGGTGGACCTTCAGCCTCCTAATCTCCTCCTGGAGAAGCAAGACCTCCTCCTTCAACTCTCCAACCTCAATTTTTAAAACACTGCAGAAGCAAGCCATGCATTTGTACCGTCCACACTAATCCCCAAAGCAGCTCAGGGTCTGTGACCTCACGTGACGACTGACCACTGACTGACCACTGACCACTGTGTATGGATGACCTATACTTCGTTAAAGGTAAGGAAATCTGTTGTTACTTTCAAGGATTTAGAAAAACTTTGTAACTGGCTGGAGGCATGGAGATGTGATTGAGGTTGATGAGTGGTATGAATATTATGGAGAGATTTCAAAATGTAGAGATTTAAAGAAGGTGCAGGGTTACCAAAAGTATATTTCAAAGAGAAGAGAACAGGTGGACATGTTCTGGGCACTTATAAATGATCGAACAAAATAAAATGACTAGTAGGGTTTGCAAGCGTGAAGTGAAGAAAATAACTGAGATCGTCCCAGGAAGGAAGAAAGGGAGGAAAGTAAAGGAGTCTTTAAGTGCTATGAGGCTGAGCATCCTCAAAGATTGTGTGAGCTTGTTAGATCGGGGTGAGTAGAAGCAAGTACTTTGTGACCTGAGGTTATGTTGGAGTGTGAGCAAGGCAACATTTATGAAGGTTAGCCGGACATGATTTCTCCAGGTGGAAAGTAGAGTGAATGCACTCAAAAGAAGGAGTGAGGATGGTGCAGTTTGGAGAGTCTTCTGAACTGTGTCGTCAGCGAGTCTTGGCAAAACGGCGATTGAATGACTGACGGTGGATACTTATCGACTTTTTTTTTAAGTAATCCAACCTCGGTGGTTGGCAGCCTGCGTGTTAAAAAAAATATTTACGTGTATATGTATGTATGCATATATAAAATGTATGCAAGAGTCGCGAACAAGCAATACAAGATGCAAAACAACCACAGGGGCAGTTGAATAATGGCTCTCTGCCTTTCATGTTACAATCAATACATCATTAGGAGCTTGCAAAGTTGCAGAAATGAATATGAAATCTCATCAGATTCGTCAGAGGGAATGCTTTCTAATACTGAAGGTAGGAGGAGAGACGGAAAGCATACAGTGCCCAGGCACACTAGTTCTGAGTGCCAAAGAGTTTCAGTATTATAAGAATAGAGGATAGTCAGCCCATGAGCAAAGGTAGTGGAGTGGTTAACTAGCAAATTAACATTGGTAACATAACAATTATCAAAATTATCAATCGGACTTCAGGGCAATATAAAGTACTTAACATTCTGATTATGGATGTGTCTGGTAATTGTCTAAAGAAAATTCCACACTTTTAAAGAAAACGGGAAAACGGGCAAGCTCACTTAATGGGTAGAATAATGGTCCAGCCTCAAAAGGGAACATCAACCCCAAGCCCTAATTCCTAGGAGTGGAACCCTGGCAGCTAAGACAATCTACAGAATTCATACAAGAATCTGGTTTTAGACTGTGCACGATATCCTCAATTATAAACGAATCAAGCTTAAACAATCCATTATTACCATTATATAAAGTTTATTTTGTTTAAAAATTGCAGTATGGAGAATATTTCTTTCTAGCCATGAATGAATGCTCAAAATCAAATGCAATATTCACCCACACACGAGTCTGTAATAATCAGGCTAAGTGGTCTGAGACAAAGTTCATTGCTCCATGCACTTCATAGCTAGAAAGAAATATTCTTGAGTCTACAATTACTAAACACAATAAACATTCATTATATAATGGCAGTAGTGGGTTGTTCAGGCTCGATTTGTTTATAATTGAGGCTATTGTGCACAGTTTAGAACGAGATTTTTATGTGAATGCTCTGGATTGCTGCTAGAGTTTCACTCCTAGGAAATTAGGGCCTGGGCTTGGTGTTCCCTTTTGAGATTCGACCATTATCCTACCCTTTAGGTGAGCTTGCTCGTTTTCCTGTTTTCCTTAAAGGTGTGGAATTTCCCTCAGACACATCCATATTCAGAATGTTAAGTCCTTTTCTTTGTATTGCCTTGAAGTTCGATTGATAATTTTGATAACCGATATGTTACCAATGTTAATTTCCTACTTAACCACTCCAATGCATTTCCTTGTGGGCTGACTTTCCTCTATTCTTATAATACTGAAACTGCCTAGCACTCGGCACTCGTGTACCTGGGCAATGTATGCTTCCTGCCTTTAATAACTACCCTCAGTCATAGCAAGCGTCTCTTCGAACGAATCTGCTGAGATTTCATGCGTTGGAATGGGCCAACATCAACAAGGTACTTTTCCTCAGAGAATCTTTCCCTCAGTCTACCAGTTGCAGCTCTTGAAACAATGCATAGCTCCTGATGAAGCACATGTGGTCAGGACATACAGGAATCAAATATCTGGAAACCATGCCTGAGGCTCACTGGTGTGCCCAGGGCGAGGAAGAAACATGGCTTGTAACCAGGCTGCTTAGCTTCTTTGTGACATATATGGCTAGGTGGTCTCAAGCGTCACTTGGGGAGCTATGCCACTCCCCACACGTAGTTTTGAATCCAGCTGACTGCAGTCTTTCTCTGTATATGCCTCCACTTCTTTTTGCAAAATGAAATAATTTACAACCATTATTTCTCAGTCCACAGCAGGATTTGAAACTACACACTCTGCATCAGAGTACATAACAACTCCACTCGGCCAGATCCTAGATAAGTATGAGTGCCTAGCCAAAGCTAGGTGGTATGAGAGTAACTGCTTAGCTCCACTGCATCTTCTCCACTCTAGCCGAGTGGAGAAGATGCAACGTATTTTGATGCAGAGTGTTTAAGTTCGATTCCTGCTGTGGACTGAGGGGTAATGCTTTATATATATATATATATATATATATATATATATATATATATATATATATATATATATATATATATATATATATATATATATATATATATATATATATATATATATATATATATATATATATATATATATATATATATATATAAATGCAATAAGATCACAGTAAACAGGTGATTTCAAAATATGCAAAACAACCACTCTGAAAGAATAGAGAAATTCCAAGCGCTTTCGTGACTACTCACATTTTCAAGGAACTATGAAAGTGAAGCATCCAAGGAAGCTATATAAGGGGTCCGGCCAGCACCTCACTATCAGATCCCACAACGGTTAAACACGTGACGCGCGGCTAGCCAACTTGGATAGGTCCTTTGCAAAACTCACCCCCAAGCTATTTATTTGTCCAGTGTATTATTAAATTCTACCCAAATTCTATGAATTATAAATGGATCTAATTTATATAAACCAAAGGAAATATTCATATTATTGTCAAAACTGCTTTTTATGAAACAAGATTCAATTATATTCCTGTCGACCATGGACTTGCTTGATACTACTTTCTCAACTTTTTGAAAATCAATTGGATGGTTAAAATCTCTTACATGAATAAATAGAGCATTGGAATCTTGTCCAGTTCTAATGCTATATTTATGTTGTTTTAATCTTAGTTCGAGATTTTTACCAGTTTGACCGTAATAAACTTTATCGCAAATTTTACAAGGAATCTTATAGACACATCCATCAGCATTTTGGGGGGAATTTTGGGATTTATCCTCTGATGAAATTAATATTAGTAAAGGAATGGTATACAGCTCTATGTTAAAACCAAACATTCCCAATTGCCCTCAAAGATTCTTTAAGTCTTATGATACACTTAATAACAATAAAAATTTGCGCCTTACTAAAGCAGACAAAATAAATGCAATAGTAATTATGAAAGAAAATGATTACCAAGAAAAAATGAATAATCTCTTAGATGATACTGAAACCTATTCTAAACTTAGGAAAAATCCCCTAGAAACCGTTAACAGCAATTTCAATAAAACAATAAAACTTCTACTGAAAGGCAAAGATGAATTAGTCAAACAATTTACTTCCACTAATCCATCTTTACCTTACATGTATGGACTAATAAAAACACACAAACCAGGGAATCCAGTCAGACCAATTATTAGCTCCATAGGGTCAGTTTCATATAAATTATCCAAATGGCTTGTTGATATTTTGAGCCCTATTGTTGGCAAAATTTCTAACTTTAATGTTAAAAACAACATAGACTTGGTTGATAAATTAAGCTCCTTGACTGACTTAAATGATTTTAACATGGTTAGTTTTGATGTTACTTCCTTGTTTACGAAAGTTCCTGTTGATGATTTATTAAGTTTCTTATCTGAAGAACTCGTTAACTATGATTTACCATTGCCAGTTCCTACTATCATTAAACTTATTAAACTTTGCATTGTTGATGCAAAATTTGTATTTAATGATAAGTTTTACACTCAGAAGTTTGGTATGGCAATGGGAAATCCTCTTTCACCTGTTCTTAGTAACCTATACATGGAATTTTTTGAAACAAGGTTGCTTAACACAATCCTCCCTAATAGAGCTAAATGGTTCAGATATGTTGATGATATTTTGTGTCTTATGCCCAAAAATGAAGATATACACCATTTTCTTGGAAAATTAAATAGCTTAGCCCATTCTATAAACTTTACTGTTGAGTTTGAAGAAAATAACTCATTGCCTTTTCTAGATGTTTTAATTATTAAGGGTAATAATGAATTCAAATTTAAAATTTACAGAAAACCTACAAATAACTGTTCCTATGTCCACTATTATTCCTCGCATCAAGATAGAGTCAAACTGTCTGTTTTCTCATCAATGTTTCTGAGAGCTTTACGAATTTGTAGTCCTGAGTTCATAGATGAGGAAATATCCAAAATTTATGAAATAGGTAATGATTTAAAATACCCAAGAAATGTAATTGATAAATCTTTTAAAGTTGCTAGGAACACTTTTTATAATCCAAAAAAGGGCAACCAGCCTTATTCAACTAAAAATATGTTGGTTCTCCCTTACCATGAAAACTTGGTTGATATGCCTTCTCTTCTTAAGACTTTTAATATTAAAGTTGTATTCAAAAATCTTGATACAGTAAAAAAAACTTTTGATAAAGAATTCCCCCCAAAATGCTGATGGATGTGTCTATAAGATTCCTTGTAAAATTTGCAATAAAGTTTATTACGGTCAAACTGGTAAAAATCTCGAACTAAGATTAAAACAACATAAATATAGCATTAGAACTGAACAAGATTCCAATGCTCTATTTATTCATGTAAGAGATTTTAACCATCCAATTGATTTTCAAAAAGTTGAGAAAGTAGTATCAAGCAAGTCCATGGTCGACAGGAATATAATTGAATCTTGTTTCATAAAAAGCAGTTTTGACAATAATATGAATATTTCCTTTGGTTTATATAAATTAGATCCATTTATAATTCAAAGAATTTGGGTAGAATTTAATAATACACTGGACAAATAAATAGCTTGGGGGTGAGTTTTGCAAAGGACCTATCCAAGTTGGCTCGCCGCGCGTCACGTGTTTAACCGTTGTGGGATCTGATAGTGAGGTGCTGGCCGACCCCTTATATAGCTTCCTTGGATGCTTCACTTTCATAGTTCCTTGAAAATGTGAGTAGTCACGAAAGCGCTTGGAATTTCTCTATTCTTTCAGAGTGGTTGTTTTGCATATATATATATATATATATATATATATATATATATAATATATATATATATATATATATATATATATATATATATATTATATATATATATATATATATATATATATATATATATATATATATATATGTCGTGCCGGATATGTAAAACTGGTCAATTAGCAAGAACTCATTTAAAATTAAGTCCTTTCTAAAATTTTCTGTTATACGTTTAAAGATATATTTTTTTCATTTATGTTGATGTAAAAATTTATAATTTTGCACCAAAAGGAACTTAGAAAACTTACCTAACCTTATTATAACAAGCAAAATTTATTTTAGCCTAACCCAACTAAATATATTTTAGATTTGTTTACAATAATTTAATACTAAACAAACACTGTGAAATATATTTTTTTTCGTTAGGTTCAGAATGATTTTGGCGAAATTATTGCATACACAAGGCTCCAAGAACCTTAGCGTTGAAAGGCGTGTAATATCAGCTAGAAGTAATCAGTGGTAGTGGAACGTCAGTGAACAATACTACGAGTGATAATTAAAGTTATTAGTTAAAGAAAGTGAGAGGAAAGCTGAAATCATAATATTTCAAAGCGCAAACCATTGGGGGTCTTAGGCGCTGTTGCCACATTGGTAGCGGTAGGCCTGAAGAAGTGACGTCACGACAAGTTGTGCGCCATTATACATATTAAGTGAAGTGTATATAATGTGAAGTGTATACTATCATCAGTGAAGAGTGACATCGCGTGAGGAAGCGGGATGTATGAGAATATATGGTTATAAACATCACGGGTGAAGGATCTCCAAAATAGGGATTTAAGGCCTACATACGACGACTCCGTCATCAGCAGCTGGCAACCTGTCACCGCACCATTGAGCGCAAGTTTATTCGCCTATTTGTGGTTTGCATGTTGACGGCCTGGCTGACCTTGCATACTGTTTGATACTGATCACTCACTCCTGCAAGCTATTACCAGAATTAGAATAGAAATAGCATAGACATAGTGAATATAGTGTTGACGAGTGTGAGAAGGTAGATGGGACAAGCTTTTAAGGGCAACATTGTAAGACAGTGCGAGGGTCGGTCAAGTCCCAGGAGGGCTGTGTCAGGTCACAAGAAGTTGCGGCCAGACATTACACCGCACAAGACACTCACACACACACACATGCACACACACACACAGGCAGTGTTACTACCGGTAGTTATTAGCAGTAAGAATACTTAGGAAGCTAGGAAGTCCTCTCTCAATGTGAACAAGGAAAATGATAATAACCAGCAACAATTAATATGTAAATCCAGAAAGGGCAATAAGTGGAGAGTGTAGCATAATTGGGAAAGATAAATGAGACTAAATTTGTGACTACACGACGGATCTTTCAACCACACCACCTACCCCCCCTAACCCTCCCTCCCTCACACACAAGCACACACACACAAGGGTAGACACTCACACACACACACACACACACACACACACACACACACAAGGGTAGACACTCACACACACACACACACACACACACACACACACACACACAACCACACACCACACACACACATACACACACACATACATAAACACATACACACACACACACAGAGCTACGGGGATTGTCCTAGGGAAAAGAAAGGTTGAGGGAAATCGGCCTGACAACACTGGAGGACAGGAGGGTCAGGGG
>NC_069450.1:30626804-30672767 GCF_026875155.1 Cherax quadricarinatus
TATTTTTCAGCAAAACAACCCGAACCATGATCCTCAGAAAAGCACGGCTGAGCAGGCAAGCAGGAGTTCACGAGTGTGTACCTCGATTGAGACAGAACACAGGAAAACGAAAAGGAAGACGATGAAAGAGAGACTTCAAAAAAGAAAGGAGAAAATGGGAGGAAATGAAAGGGAAGAGCATGAATAAACCAGGATCAAATGGAAGGACAAGCACACCCCCCAGAAACAACTGCAGAAATGACTCCAGCCACGACACCACCAAGGCAACTGAACAATCCAAACCAACCAGTCACACACCGATCCCACTGATCCACCCCCCGCAACCACAGTTACAGTATACGAACAAAAGTTGAAGGTTTGGTACTCAAATGCAGATGGAATTAACGAATAAACATGAGGAATGGCAAGAAAGAATCAATGAAAGTCCCCAACATCATACAGTTACAGAAACAAAACTCACGGAGACAATAACAGATGCAGTCCTCCCACCAGGATACCAGATCATGAGGAAAGGATAGAAGGGCAGGGGGGGAGGTGGGGTTGCTCTGCTCGTTAAAAAAACAGCATGGAAATTCGATAAAATGATGGGCATAGATGAACGGAGAAAGAGAACTACATAGTAGGTAACACTTCAGTCAGGGGAACACAAAGTCGTCATTGCAGTGATTATAACCACCACCAGGAAAACTGCAGATGGCCAAGAGAAGGAATATGAAGAAGAGCAACAGAGCAATGGTGGACCACACTTGCTAAGGTGGCAAGAAGAGCTGCATTCCAGCAGAGCAAAGTTGCTGGTTTATGGGGGATTATGCAACCACCGGGCGATCGACTGGGAAAACCTAGTGGGGGGGGGAAAAGCCACATAGGGGTCACCCGAAACATGGAAGCCAGGATTATGGACGTGGAGCTGGAAACCTCATGCACCAACTGTTAAGGACACTACCAGAGTGAGAGAGGAGGATGAACCAGCAAGATTATACCTTGTGTTCACCCGGGCAGCTCAGACATTGAGGACATCAAGTATGAGAGTCCCCTAGGAGCAAGCGACCACGTGGTTCTGGCTTTGAAATACATAGTAGAGCTGCAAGTGGAGAGAATAACAGGAGTTGAAATGAGAAAAGAGCCTGACTATAAAATGAGGGGACTACATAGGGTTGAAGAAAGACTTCCTGCGAGGTCCCAGTGGGACAGAGAAGGGCAAAAAGGCGTAAATGAAATGATGGAATTTGTAACACAAAAGAAAGGAGGATGGAAAAGTTTTTTCCCCAAAGGGGCAACGTACAGGGGAAGACCAAACACCCCCTTTTCCCCGAGGGTGTAAGGGGGAAAAAACAAAGTGAATAGAGAATGGAAAAAAAAGAAGGCAAAGAACCACAAAATAGGGAGATCACCAGAGCCGGAATGGTATGCACAGAAAGGGGGAGGCCCAGCGACAGTATAAAAAATGACACAGCATCGGAATCAAGATGACCCAAAAATGTTGTATAGCCAATCAGAGGAAGAAAACAGTCAAAGACCGGGTGACAGATTAAGGCAAAAGGGTGGAGAATCAAAAAATGATCAGGGGTATGTGAGGATGAACGGGAAATTTAAAGGAAGTTTTTACAGTAGAGACGGAAAGGGGTGTGGAAGACGACAGAAGGGGAACAAAAGGGGAATATACCAACAAGTGTTGGTGACATACGAACAACTGAGGAGGAGGTGAAAATCTTTTAAATGCCCTTGCATCTAAAAGGGGATTGGCCCGGAAATTTCCCATGGGCCCTTAGAGAAGGAGAGAGGCTGTGGTACTCTAACCCAATTTTAAACACCCCTTGAAACTGGGCAACTACCTGAAAAATGGAAGACAGCTAATGTACCCCCATTTTTAAAAAAAGGAAACAAAAACGAGGCAAAAACACAGCCCTGTGTCCTGACATGTATTGGGGCAAACCAGGAGAGATTATCAGGGGGGAGAGTGGTCAAACACTGGAAGGAAAAAAGTTATAAATGAAAACCAGCATGGGTTAGGAAGGCAAATCCTTTTTCACAAACCCCCTGGAGTTTATGAAAAGGGTAACGAGTAAGCACGAGAGAGAAGGGGGGGTATTGTGTTTTCTAACTGCAGGAGGCCTTTGACACGTTTTCCCCAAAAGAGATTATGCAGAGCTGGGGATCAGGCCATGAAAAAGGGGAGGGCATGCAATGGATGGGGGAATATACATGGAGGCAGAAACGATCATGGTACGTGAAGAGGTATAAAGTGGGGCCTGTTTTGAGCGAGGTCCCACAGGGGTCAGTTTAGGCCCAGTGTTTTTTTGATATATGTGAACGCTTTGGGGAAAAAATTTTTTTGATTTTCCAAACTAAGGCCTAATAGGGTTTTTAAATGTGTCGTATGAGTCAAAATGTATTTGCAATAGAAGAACCAAAGATTTTCCCTTGCGATGCGGGGATGTGGGGGGGGTTGGGGTCGACTCGGGGCATGGGAGGGCGGCAGTTTTTTGAATGTTATATTTAAGCTTTAGAAGTAGATTGATTTACAAAATTAGGTTTAAAGATGTAAAAAGAGATCTCGGGAGAATTGTGCAGATGAATAAAAATGAATGTTTTTAATTAATAACATTACAAATTGGAAGAAAAGTCTTGTAAAAGTAAGGCTTTGAAAAAATTAAAGTGTGTAAACCGGCATTTTCAACCTTTAATGAAAGGGTGGTTTTCCAAAACCCCCAGATCGGTCTGGGGGAAAATCAACTGGGTGGGCAAAAATTTAATTTTTCAATTGCGACCGTCACCCAAACGTTCTAAGGATAAACACATAATGACTCTGAAGTATTGCCCAAGTCTCAAAAGGGAAAAAAAATCCCAGGGTTTTAAAAATCATAAAAAGAGTTAAATGCACATATAAAGTGCGGAATCAGTAATAGTGGTTCCTCACATAAAAGGAAAGAGAATAAGTACCCAGTAAGGGTAACCCTTTTTAATAAGAGGCAGGCAAGAAAAGAGAACTGCCTCTTCGCAAGGGTACTATTTCACAAAAAATTGTAATCCTATAATTCTGGGATATTAAAGTGGAAAGAATGAAAAAATTTGAAAATTTTATCGTGTTAGAAATCAAATGTAAAGGTTTATCCCAAAATTGAACTTTGCTGTAAATGCAACAAGGGGAAGGCACCATACATTTATGTCGGGTTTGTTGTAATTTTTAAAAAAATGGTGACAAAATGAAATTTAATAACCCTGCACTCGGTGATGTGAAAAGGTTGCAGCTAATGGCAAAATGACCCAGTGGGTACCTTGCCGGGGGGTTGGGTGTAATAATTTAGGGTAAGGGCATTAAAACCAAAAAACATGCGGCGTCACTCTCTCAACATGGACGGGCCCTGTAAAATATGGCAATATGCCTAGTAATAAGACTGAGGAAGTGTAAATACAGTGCGGTTCTTATCTAAAAGGTCAACCCGTACAGTATTTTCTATCGAGAATGATTTGACCGTCTAATTTGTGGGGGCTGGAAGCATGGGATTAATATAAAGAGGGAAAATCAAATGTTCCCTTTTTCAGGAAAAATACTGAAGGATGTTTAATGTGAAATTTGGGCATTTGGGTGGACTTCCCTGGAACTCGCCCTCCAGAATTTTTCCCACTAATTATAGGATGGCTATGGACAGTTAAAGGGCCCAGCTCTGCGAAAAGCAAACACCAAAATTGTTGATGCATAAGTTTTAATTAAAAAACGTTAAATAATAAAAATTTTTCTTACTTCAGGGACGATAAAACACACTTAGTGCACAGGTGGTCCACTGACAAGTAATTGTGTAAATAATCTTATATGGACAATTTTGGGTTTTTTGAGTCAATGAAGAGGAAAAAATGGGATATGTGAAGGGGTTAAGAAATAATGCAGTAAGGGGGGGACTGATTGGGTACTGAGAGAGACTTGTTTTGTTAAATTCATAATTTCCAGTTTTGCCCAATAATTAAACCAGGGAGCAAGGTTATGCCCCTGAGAGAATGGAACGTAATTAGTCCATTTTTAGGGGGCAATAAAAATTTGGGTGGGCCCTGGAGTTGGTGCCTATATGCAGTAAGGCTGGGCGTTGGGGTACTGAGAGAGACTTGTTATTGTTAAAATCTCATATTTCCCTATGCCAACAAATTAACCCCCGGGGCATAGACTTTGTGTCACACCTTACAATAAGAGGGAAATTGTTAAAACCCGAAGCAGGAGGCTTGGTGTGCTTTGGGTGGGCCTACCTGGGGGTTAAAGGTGGAAAGAAATTTAAAGGGTCATTATGTAAATACCCAAAGTTGGATTTCCCCCCCGGTGGCCCGTAAAATGGGAAAATTGACTCCACATTATGTAAGCGTTTGCAAAAGACCTCCGCCCCGGCCCCGTGTGGGAAATTTTTTTTTTATTTTCCCAAAACTAAAACCCAATAGGGGTTTAAAGTGTCGTATGAGCAAAAAAGTATTTTACAATAGGGCAGAACCAAGAGTTCCCTTTGGATGCGCGGGGTGTGCGGGGGTAAAGGCGACTCGGGGCATGGGGAGGCGGCAGTGTTTTGAATGATGAGGAGGCGGGAAGCATGGAACCAGGAAATTGGCGTTTACGGGGGCCCAAGGATTAAAATGGCCTCATTTTTAAAGGAAGTGTGTAACTGTTTTGGGGAGAGGAGGGCGTGATTTACGGGACCACCGTAATAGAGTGGTAAAATGAGTGAATAATGGTAGGACCGGGTGACTGGCGCGTCACCATGGACTGTGTCCTGGGGAAAATTACCCTTGGTTTAATCATCACTCATCGGTCTCAGATCTTAATGGAGTGATCTCTAATGTGTATAATAATTATGAGACATTAAATCGTCTTGTGAATTGTAATGTAATTAATGATAATAACGCTAAGTTAAGAGAATGTGTGAAGTGAAATAAGTCGTTTTGCTCCGAGTGAACACGCTAGACCTCGTTGTTCCCGTCACGAGGAAAGTGAAGTTCATTGAGTCACGACTTCTAAACCGGGACAAACCAACAGATACCTCGACCTGTCTGTGTATTATTGTTTTTTTTTGTGATGGTGATGTGTTACAGTGCTCATGTTATGTTATAGATGTTGGTGGGAGTGTCTTGGTATTTTTGTGTATGTCTTATTTTTGTGCGAATGTTTAAAAATAAGTGTTTTCAGTGATCATAGTAGTTTTGAGATGCATGATCTTAGATTTTTGGTGATCTTGGTGATGAGTGTTGATATATGATGGTAAACATGATATGGAATTGCTGATCGTGATTTTTGTGTGAATAATTATAAAAATGAGTGTTTTCTGTGATATTAGTGATGGGGTCATAAAATCTGGTAATCGTCTTGGATATAGTGTTCATAGATAATGAAGGGTGTGATGTTACTAACCACCGGCGGTCAGTGACGTCACTGGAGGTGACCTCGCCGGGGCTGTGAGGTGTGACATCGTGTGTTGGTGGTAGTGAGGTGAGTGCACTTAGATATTGTCAAATATGATTTTTTGTGTGAATGTTTATAAAAAAATGAGTGTTTTCTGTGATATTAGTGATTTTTGAGGTAAGTGAACATGGGCGATTGTTGTTGGTGGTTGTCTTAGATTTATGTGTGTACAAGGTATGTTTTCAGTTAATGGTGATCATGTACTAAGTGTCTGCGTATTAGGTTTGTGTTCAAGTTTTTTTTTTTTTTTTTTTTTTTTTTTGCGCCCATGGGGAGGGAGTTCTTGGTTATAGTGATTTGAGGGAATTTCTATAAAATGGATGTTAGCTGGTGATGCTAAACTTAGATTCTGGTGATTTTGACGGTGTTTTGGTAGTAATCAGTAGTGTTTTGGGAGTATTCGGAGGTGTTTGATGGTGTTTTTTTTTAAGGTGTTCAAATGATGTGCAGAGTATTTTTTGAAGATGATCAGTGGTGTTTTGGTGATGTTCAGAGATGGTTCAAAGTTAGTCAGTGTGTTATGGTATTGGCTCATGTCATAAGTGTATGAGTTAGTTTTTTTTTTGTGCTAATGTTGTAAAGTCTGGAGAATGAGGGAGGAGTTTGGTGGATGAGATGTAATTTCGGTTAATGAAATGTGTAAGTGTGAATGAGAATGTAAATTGGTGGGTGAGTTAGAGAAGATAAAATGTTATGTGATCTTAGTAAAAGTATAGATAGTTTTAGTGATCTTCGTTATGATGTTGTTTCAAGAGAATGTGTACAAAAATGTGTGATCTTAGTGGAGGGGTTATAGAATTTGGTAAGCGTCTTGATTGTGGTGATCTTAGATATTGGAGATATAACAGGTTGAAACAAGTAACTTCCTCTCGTTAAGTTAAATGAAGTAAAAGTGGGGTGTGACGTCGCTGATCGCCAAGTAAACTCAGGATGGAGTGTGATGTCATGGGAGGTATCCCTATCTGTGCTGGTATGTGTTGGTGGTAGTGAGAGGAGTGTATTAGATATTGTATGGAGTTGGTGATTGTGATTTTTTGTGTGAATGTTTATAAAAATGAATGTTTTCTGCGATCTTAGCAGAAATGAGGTGAGTGGGATCTTCTTGGTTATAGTGATTTGAGGGGATTTCTATAAAATGGGTGTTAGTTGGTGGTGTTGATCTTAGTTTCTGGTGATTTCTAGTGTTGTTTGGGCAGTATTCGGTGCTGTTTTGGTAGTATTCAGTGGTGTTTTGGGAGTATTCAAAAGGAGTTTGATGATGTTTTTGAATGTGTTCAAATGATGTTTTTGGAGTAATCAAAGGTAATTGATGTTGTTTTTGGTGTTGTACAAAGTAAAGTGTGGTGTGTGGGGGTGTGTTTGTGTAGTTTTGGTAAAATGTCTCATGTCATAAGTGTATGAGTTAGTTTTTGTGATAATGTTGTTGTAAAGTCTGGAGACTGAGGGAGTAGTAAGGTGGATGGATGAGTTGTAATTTAATGAAATATGTAAGTGTAGATAAATTAGAGATGATAAATCTTATTTGGGAGTATTCAAAATGATATTTTGGAAGTGCTTCAGTGTTGTTTGGAAATGTTCAAAGGTATTTATGTGAGTATTCAAATGATTTAT
This sequence comes from Cherax quadricarinatus, assembly GCF_026875155.1. Lineage (NCBI taxonomy): Eukaryota > Metazoa > Arthropoda > Malacostraca > Decapoda > Parastacidae > Cherax > Cherax quadricarinatus. The sequence continues at coordinate 30,633,850 of NC_069450.1, forward strand.
GAGAGTGTTCGAAGTAATCTTGGGGTTGTTCTGTAGTGAGATGATAAAGGTTGTGGATGAGAAAAGGTGGTCTCAAATGATGTATCAGAGCGTTTTGAAGGTGTTCAAAGTAAAGTGCGGTGTGTGTGTGTGTGTGTGTGTGTGTGTGTGTGTGTGTGTGTGTATGTGTGTGTATGTGTGTGTGTGTGTGTGTGTGTTTGTGTGTGTGTGTGTGTGTGTGTGTGTGTGTGTGTGTGTGTGTGTGTTAAGTGGTCATAGAGTTTTGTGAATATCTTGGATACAGTGATTTTAGTGGATTTGAGATGGGTGATGAGATGCATTTGTGGATGTGAAATGTGATTTTTGTGTGTGTTCAGAAGAGGTGTGTTGGGAGATGGGTGAGTGGATGTGAAGAAATGTGGGTGAGATGGAGAGGGTATGGGGAGAGTTGTATTAGAAATTTAATGAAATATGGGGGGATTTTACTGAAAATAAAGGTAATGTGTGAATATTTTAAAAAGAAATTATAGAATTGAAAAGTTATGATATATTGGAAAAGAATGGAGGGTGTTGAAACATGTCGCAGTAGTTGGGTAGTGAGATTAGTTGTTGTGAGTATAATATCAATTTATGTGGATACAAGCAGATCGGTATGGAGAGGATTATATTAGAATTTTAGTAATTTTAGTAATTTTAGTAATGTATTACATTTAAGATTCAATAAAAAGAAGGGGGAAAAATTTGTATCGAATAAATTGTGAATAAATTGATAGGTGATGAGGGTTGTGGGTATTGTTGTCGAACTAGAGGTGCTGAAAAAGATGTTATAAGTGGGTTGTTGTTGTTACTTTTTCTGATGAAATTAGTTAAAACGAGAAAAAATTGTGGGTTGTGGGTGTTGTGGGTTGTGGGTGTTGTGGGTATTGTTGTCGAACTAGAGATGCTGAAAAAGTGGTTATAAGTTGTGGGTTGTTGTTGTGACTTTTTCTGATGAAATTAGTTAAAACGAAAAAAAATTGTGGGTTGTGGGTGTTGATGTCGAACTAGAGATCCAGAAAAGATGTTATAAGTGGGTTGTTGTTGTGACTTTTTCTGATGAAATTAGTTAAAACGAGAAAAAAATTGTGGGTTGTGGGTGTTGTGGGTTGTGGGTGTTGTTGTCGAACTAGAGATACCGAAAAGACGTTATAAGTGGGTTGTTGTTGTAGGTGATGTGGGTTGTGGGTGTTGTGGGTTGTGGGTGTTGTTGTCGAACTAGAGATACCGAAAAGATGTTATAAGTGGGTTGTTGTTGTGACTTTTTCTGATGAAATTAGTTAAAACGAGAAAAAATTGTGGGTTGTGGGGTGTTGTGGGATGTTGGTGTTGTGGGTGTTGAGGGTTGTGGGTGTTATTGTCGAACTAGAGATGCTGAAAAAGTGATTATAAGTGGGTTGTTGTGACTTTCTGATGAAATTAGATAAAACGAGAAAAAATTGTGGGGTGTGGGTGATGTGGGTTGTGGGTATTGTTGTGACTTTTTCTGATGAAATTAGTTAAAACTCGAAAAAATTGTGGGTTGTGGGTGTTGTGGGTTGTGGGTGTTGTTGCCGAACTAGAGATACCGAAAAAGAGATGTTATAAGTGGGTTGTTGTTGTGGGTGTTGTGGGTTGTGAGTGTTCATGTGTGTTTGGATTGTGTTCATGTTTTTTGCACTCATGTTATATCTTAGTTGGAGGTGAGTGGGATCGTCTTGGTTACAGTGATTTAAGGGGATTTGTGTGAAAATTGGTGTTAGTCTGTGATGTTGTTCTTAGTTTATGGTGATTTTGGTGGTGTTTTGACTGTATTCAGTGGTGTTTTAGTAGTATTCAATGGTGTATTTGGGAGTACTCAAAATGTTGTCTTGGAAGTGTTTCAGTGTTGTTTGGAAATGTTCAAAGGTATTTTTGTGAGTATTCAAATGATTTATGAGAGTGTTTTGAAGGTGTTCAAAGTAAAGTGAGGTGTGTGTGCGTATAAACTTCGTAATATGTAAAATTGTGACTAGTGAATTAATCGAAAAGTGGTTATAAGTGTTGTGGTGACTTTTTCTGATGAAATAATTAAAACGAGAAAAATTGGGGGTTATGAGTGAAAATTGTGAGGTGTTGGTGGGAGTGTGAGGGTTCGGGAGGGTGGGGAGAAAGAGAGAGAGAAGGTTACTTCGTGGGGAGTGACCTGAGATGAAATAGTTAAAACGAGAAAAATGTCTAGACTTGTGTTGTATTTTGTAAAGAAATTGTGGACTGATGTGGGTATTAACGAAAAAATGTGAAATTATTTGGGTTATCCTGGGTTAAGAGTGAAAATGTTTTCCCTATGTTGTATATGAAATGTGTAATACTGAGATGGGGAAGTCGACAAGATTCAGCCTGTGTGTGGGGTCATCATGTGACGTCACTGACATAGGGGGAAGTCGACAAGATTCAGCCTGTATGTGTGAGGTCATTACGTGACGTCACTGACCGCCGAGTAAACACAGGTGGGGTGACGTCACACTTGTTTAGACCTGTAGTAAGAGAAAGTACCATGCCCCATAGGAGGAGTTCATTTGAATGCTTACCCTGAGAGGGGGGGATCCAAAAACTTGATCCGAGGAGATGGAGTCTTTGTATTATTGAGAAAAACTTTGATCAAAGGAGATGGAGTCTTTGTGTTATCGAGAAAAGCTTGATCCAAGGAGATGGAGTCTTGGTATTGTTGATATCGAGAAAAACTTGATCCGAGGAGAGTGAGGAGAAATTTTGGTGGTGGAAGGAGGGGTACCCAAAAACTTGATCCAAGGAGTTGGAGTCTTGGTATTGTTGATATCGAGAAAAAACTTTGGTCCAAGGAGATGGAGTCTTTGTATTATCGAGAAAAACTTGATCCAAGGAGATGGAGACTTTGATTTCGAGAAAAATTTGATCCGAGGAATTGGAGCAGGGAATTTGGGATGCAAGTGGGAGTCCATTTTGAATGCTTATACCCAGAGGGGGGAATCCAAAAAAAACTTGATCCGAGGAGATGGAGTCTTTGTATTATCGAGAAAACCTTGATCCAAGGAGATGGAGGAGAAATTTTGGGGTTGGAAGGAGGGGTACCCAAAAACTTGATCCAAGGAGATGGAGGAGAAATTTTGGGATGGGGGGTGAAAGTGGGAGTCCATTTTGAATGCTACCCCCAGAGGGGGGAATCCAAAAAACTTGATTCGAGGAGATCATAAGAAAATGAAATTCGAAAAAATTGGGATGGGGGTGAAAGTGGGAGGGGGAACCTCAAAAATTTGATCCGAGGAGATGGAGAGCACAAGAAAATGAAATTCAAAAAAAAAATTGGGATGGGGGTGAAAGTGGGGGGAGGGGGAACCTCAAAAATTTGATCCGAGGAGAGCACAAGAAAATGAAATTCCAAAAAAATTTGAAAAAAATCGGAAAAAAATTCTGGGAGCGGGGGCGATCCGGACGACGCTGCAGAAGGTGCAGCAGAAGGCACGGGCGGCGCGACAATCGGGCGCGAGGGGCGCGGGGGGCGCGGGTGGGGGCGCAGGCGGGGTGCGAGGGCAGGGGGCGGGGGTGGGGGTCGTGGTGGGGGCGTGGGGGGTGGGGGGTTGAGGGTGAGGTGGTCTCGAGGGCGAGGTGGTCTCGAGGGCGAGGTCAAGGTCATTAGCATATAGGTGTGAAAGGAGCCACTCAGGAATGAGCCACTCAGCCGCAGCCTTTTCAGGAGGAGGCATACTGTGGGAGCCATACTGTGGGGACAGCTCTGCCGCATGAGCCACTGAGCCGCCTTCATCACTACTATATATATATATATATATATATAATATATATATATATATATATATATATATATATATATATATAATATATTATATATATATATATATATATATATATATATATATATATATATATATATATATATATAATATATATATATATATTATATATATATATATATATATAGGTAGTAGGTTGGTAAACAGCAACTGCCCAGGGAGGTACTACCGTTCTGCCAAGTGAGTGTAAAACGAAAGCCTGTAATTGTTTTACATGATGGTAGGATTGCTGGTGTCTTTTGTCTGTCTCATAAACATGCAAGATTACAGGTACGTCTTGCTACTTCTACTTACACTTAGGTCACACTACACATACATGTACAAGCATATATATACACACCCCTCTGGGTTTTCTTCTATTTTCTTACTAGTTCTTGTTCTTGTTTATTTCCTCTTACCTCCAAGGGGAAGTGGAACAGAATTCTTCCTCCGTAAGCCATGCGTGTTGTACGAGGCTACTAAAATGCTGGGAGCAAGGGGCTAGTAACCCCTTCTCCTGTATATATTACTAAATGTAAAAGGAGAAACTTTCGTTTTTCCTTTTGGGCCACCCTGCCTTGGTGGGATACGGCCGGTGTGTTGAAAGAAAGAATATATATATATATATATATATATATATATATATATATATATATATATATATGTGTGTGTGTGTGTGTGTGTGTGTGTGTGTGTGTGTGTGTGTGTGTGTGTGTGTGTGTGTGTGTGTGTGTGTGTGTGTGTGTGTCTGTGTGCGTGTGTGTGTGTGTGTGTTCAGATTGATTTCCGGTGATTTATACCTAAAATAAATTTTTATTTTTCCATTTCGGCAAAGAACACCCTTGTGAAGAGGCAGTGCCAGGAGCTGTGAATCCTCCCCTGTTACCACAAACTGGTGAGTATACACACACACACACACACACACACACACACGCACACACACACACACACATACACACACACACACACACACACACACACACACACACCCACACACACACACATACACACACATACACACACACACACATACACACACACACACACACACACACACACTCACAATATTGAGAGAAATCGACAAGGTGGACAGAGAAAAGATGTCCCAGAGATGGTACACAGAAACAAGGAGTCACAAATGGAAGTTGAAAACTCAGAAGAGTCACAGGGATGTTAGGAGGTATATCTTCCGTTATAGAGTTGTCAAGAAGTGGAATAGTGTGGAAAGTGATGTAGTGGAGGCAGGATCCATATATAGCTTTAAGAAGAGGTATGATAAAACTCATGGTGCAGGGAGAGAGTGACATGTTAGCGCCCAGTGAAGAGGTGGGCCCAGGAGCTATGAATCGATCCTTGCAACCACAGTTAGGTGAGTACAATTACGTGAGTTCACACACACACATGTGAAAACAAAATGCAAGGAGGAAGAGAAGATGTTCATACCCATGACAACAGAAATAATGGGATGACCAGAACGAGCACTTGGAAAAAGTATAGAAGACATTGGATCCAGGAAATTATTGAGATTAGTTATAGAACCAGAAACAAATATGCACAGATAAAGCGGGCGCCCCAGTGCAATATGAAAAAGATATAGCATGGAAAGCCATGTCTGACGGAAAGTTGTTGTACAACCACATCAGAATGAAAACAACAGTCAAGCCCATGATGGTCCTTTTCAAATCACTTGTTCTCTCTAGGCTGGAATGCTGCTGTACAGTAACATTTCCATACAAAGCAGGTGAAATCGCAGATCTAGAGAGTGTACAGAGATCCTTTACTGCACGTATAAGTTCTGTCAAGCACCTTAACTACTGGGAACGCTTGGAAGCACTTGACTTGTACTCGTTGGAACGCAGGAGGGAGAGATATATCATAATCTACACTTGGAAAATATTGGAAGGAATGGTCCCAAATCTGCACACAGAAATCACTCCCTACGAAAGTAAAAGACTGGGCAGGCGATGCAAAATGCCCCAATAAAAGTAGGGGCGCCATTGGTACACTAGAGAAAAACACCATAAGTATCCGGGGCCCAAAACTGTTCAACAGCCTCCCATCAAGCATTAGGGGAATTGCCAATAAGCCCCTGGCTGCCTTCAAGAGAGAGCTGGACATATACCTAAAGTCAGTGCCGGATCAGCCGGGCTGTGGCTCGTACGTTGGACTGCGTGCGGCCAGCAGTAACAGCCTAGTTGATCAGGCCCTGATCCATCGGGAGGCCTGGTCATGGACCGGGCCGCGGGGCGTTGATCCCCGGAAAACCTCAGGTAACCTCCAGGTAACCAGGTAATCAGACTGAGGTAGGAAGGAGGAGAGATCATGAAAAACGAGCAAGAAGTATGTAAACAGCTCAACATGAGAGTTGTACAGTATTTTCAGTGGAGACAGAAAGAGCTCCAGAAAGCCGGAATGGAGTACACCAACAAGTGCTGGACACAATGCTCACAACCGAGGAGAAGGTGAAGAGACTGCTAAGTGAACTAAATACCACAAAGGTGGTGGTGCCGGACGACATCTCTACTGGGGGTCATGAGAGAGGGGCAGAGGTGCTTTTGTGTACCCATAACAACAATGTTCAACACATCTATCGAAACATGGAGATTACCTGATGTATGGAAGACAGCAAATGTAGTCCCAATTTTTAAAAAAAGTAGACAGACAAGAAGCACTAAACTATAGACCAGTGTCACTGACATGTATAATATACAAAATCCTGGAGAGGATTATCAGAAGAGTTGTGGAACACCTAGAAAGAAATGAGCTTATCATCAACAGCCAACACGGTTTCAAGGACGGGGAATCCTGTGTCACAACGCTACTGGAGTTCTATGACAGGGTGACAGCAGAAAGACAAGACAGAGATGGGTGGGTAGACTGCACATTCTTGGACTTTAAGAAGGCGTTTGACACAGTTCCACACAAGAGATTAGTGCAAAAACTGGAGGACAAGGCAGGGATAACAGGGAAGGCACTACAATGGATTGGGAAAAATACCTGTCAGGAAGGCAGCAGAGAGTCATGGTACGAGGCCAGGTGTCAGAGTGGGCGCATGTGACGAGTGGGGTTCCACAGGGGTCAGTTCTAGGACCGGTGCTGTTTCTGGAATTTGTGAACGACATCACGGAAGGAATAGACTCCGAAGTGTCCCTGTTTGCTGATGATGAGAAGTTGATGAGAACAATTCAATCCGACGAGGACCAAGCAGAACTACAAATTGATCTGGGCAGGCTGCAGGCCTGGTCCAGCAATTGGCTGCTGGAGTTCAACCCCACCAAGTGCAAAGTCATGAAAATTGGGAAAGGGCAGAGAAGACCGCTGACGGAGTACAGTCTAGGGAGCCAGAGACTACAAACTTCACTCAAGGAAAAAGATCTTCGGGTGAGTATAACACTAGGCACATCTGAGGCGCACATCAACCAAATTACTGCTACAGCATATGGGCGCCTAGCAAACCTAAGAACAGCATTCTGCCATCTTAATAAGGAATCGTTCACCACCCTGTACACTGTGTACTTTAGGTCCATATTGGAGTATGCAGCACCAGTTTGGAACCCACATCTGGCCAAGCACGTAAAGAAACTAGAGAAAGTGCGAAGGTTTGCAACAAGACTTGTCCCAGAGCTAAGGCGTATATCCGACGAGGAGAGGTTAAAGGAAATGTACCTGACGAGACTGGAGGACAGGAGAGATAGGGGGGGACATGAAAACGACATATAAAATACTGAGAGGAATTGACGAGGTGGACAGAGACAGAATGTTCCAGAGATGGAACACAGCAACATCGAGACACAGTTGGAAGTTGATGACGCAGATGAATCACAGGGATGTTAGGAAGTATTTCTTCAGTTACAGAGCAGTCAGGAAGTGGAGTAGTTTGGGAAACGATGTAGGGGAGGCAGAATCCATTCATAGCTTTAAGCAGAGGTATGATAAAGCTCACGGTTCAGGGAGAGTGACCTAGTAGCGATCAGTGAAGAGGCGGGGCCAGGAGCTCGGACTCGACCCCCGCAACCTCAACTAGGTGAGTACAACTAGGTGAGTAACACTCGTATATATATATATATAATATATATATTTTATATTTATAATATATATATTATATATATATATATTTTATATATATATATATATATATATAATATATATATGTATGTATATATATATATATATATATATATATATATATGTATATATATATATATATATATGTATATATATTTATATATATATATATATATATATATATATATATATATTATATATATATATATATATATATATATATATATATATATATATATATGTATATATATATTTATATATATATTATATATATATATGTATATATATTTATATATATATATATATATATATATATATATATATATATATATATTATATATATATATATTTACATTATATATATATATATATATCTATATATATATATATATATATAATATATAAAATACATATTTTATATATATATATATATATATATATATATATATATATATATATATATAAATATATGTATATATAATGTTGTGCCATTGTATTCATGTTTATGTTTTTCTGTAACTATATTCTGTTTATTAATAAATGTTCACATAGAATATCAAACATAGGAGGTGGTAGGAGAAGAAAATATTCAAACAGCTCCGGGGAGAACCTTGAGTTTTCACTGAGGTACATTTATTGTCTTCTCTGAGGATGAGGGTCCCCATTCCAGCCATAGAGGTGGTACTTTTATATATTATATACTATATATATATATATATATATATATATATTATATATAATATATATATATATTATATATATAGGGAAGCACCACCTCTATAGCTGGAATGGGGACCCTCATCCTCAGAGAAGACAATAAACGTACCTCAGGGAAAACTCAAGGTTCTCCCCGGAGCTGTTTGAATATTTTCTTCTCCTACCACCTCCTATGTTTGATATTCTATGTGAACATTTATTAATAAACAGAATATATTTACAGAAAAACATAAACATGAATACAATGGCACAATGTATCAAAGATCATGAATTTCTTCCAGCTCCTCCGAGGCTGGATGCGAGGCAAGTATGCAGCAAGCATTTCCCCTCTGCATGGTACTCTGAGGCGCTGGAACATGAAAGTGGCTGCCCTTGGGTCCCTGGTGGTGTCGATGAGTCTGGAATCCAATTCTTTAAGGAAACGTGTGGCATTTTTTTCCCATGATCCCAAGGTCTCTGATCCCACTGGGACAAATTGATACTGTTGGCTTATGTCCCTGTACTTGCTGATCTTGTACTCCTCCCTGTGGTCAGCAGCTCCTCCCTGTCGCCCCACACTGTGATGGATATAGGTGTCAGCCAATGTGGACACACAGGTATAGTCCCATGCTAAGAGCTTGCCATTCTTCCAAGAATAAATTGTGATCCCGTCAGGGCGGTTTGCTGAGTTGTGGGTATTGTTGGCTGCTAGTGATCGGGGCTCCCTCTCGGCTGGGCATCCAGCTGTAGCAAGGGTTCTCTTGATGATGTCATTGACCTCATTGTGTCTTGCATGCCAGGCCTTGGTTTTGGAACAGTTAAGACCATGTAGACCGTATTGGTCTGTTTGCGCTTCGCCGCAAATACACGTATATTCTGTGTGAACTGGGGCAGCAAGGAGCAGAGCCACTGCAATACTGAGGGTCTTAGGGTCGAGTCGCGTTCCCATTGACGGTATGGGAACTGTTTGGAGGAAGTCCCCGGAGTGAGGTGCGCTCACAGCCTGAAGACGGGCACTCTCCTTGTCTGATGTTGCAGCCCTAAGCATGTTAGCAAGCACCTTTTCAGCGATCGGGCCATTCCAGCTAGACTGTTTGTGAGCCAGTGCTGCACTAGGGTTTGGTGCTGGAGCAGCAAGAGTCTCCCATTCAGTGATGGCACTGGCATAGCTAGGGTCTTCTATTCCTGCTGAGTCGCTGAGGGTATCAGGAAGAATTTGTCTTATCAACTCGTTTGATGCTATGGAAGAGGATAGGAAAGCTGGTAGAGCAATCTGGGAGGATCTGCGTACTCCTAGCCCTCCAAGCCTGACCGGAAGTGAGGTTTGCAACCACTGTCCATCTTCAAGGGAAAGATTCAATACACTCTCTAGCATGGTCTTAAGGAGAGAGTCATATTCCTTGAGTTTTGGACTGCTGAAGGCTGGGGAGCATCTCAGAAAGTAGGTAAGTTTTGGGATTGACAGGCACCTGGCGAGTAGGTAGAAGGCATCGTGTGTGTCAATGTCTTTCACCCTGCTTTCCATCGTCCGGAGGTCTGAGACCTTTTCTTCTAGGATCAGATCGATGGCATTGGACCCAGGAGGAGTACCAAGGAGAGTGCTATTGGATGGACCAATGGCTCGTGCTCCTGGTAAAACGGCGCTAATATTCTGGATCATCTGTTGATTGGAAACTATTTCACATTTGGTGGGGTTTAAAGAAAGGCCCAGGCTTTCTCTCATGTCTTTTATTTTACTGATGTCCTCTAGGAGAGATTCTGTTGTGCCAGCTAGGGTACCGTCGTCCAGGAACCAGATACTGAGCTCGCTGGAGAGTGCCTCCGTGACTTCCTTGATGACCAAACAAAATAGAAAGGGGGAGAGAGGGTCTCCCTGTTGCACGCCCTCACATGAGTCAATTTCATGGTCCCCAAACAATAGTTTGGAAGTCACACTATAACACGATTCTATGAAGGGATAAAGGGAAGGGAAGTTTCTATAAACTGCTTGGGGAGCAGCATCCCTTCTGACTGAGTTGAAAGCGTTGGCAAAGTCCAATTTGACCAAGGCTTTTTCATCGGACATGTTTTTTGATATATACTCGTGCTGCATGGGCAGCTGCTTCACAGCCCTGTTTTTATATATATATATATATATATATATATATTATATATATATATATATATATATATATATATATATATTTGTTTAATGCCTCTTTGTTTGGCATACATATATTTTTTACAAAAAAAAAATAAAAGATTTTTTATTTACTTGATGTGTGGTGTAAGACAGACTGTGATAGTAACTAACATTATGTCGCTCTCAATATAACAATATTATTTTTACATTTTAATTTACATTTAGTTAAATTACTGAGCGATAAATTCCTGTATTTGCATTGCACTTTATTCGTTTCTAGAATCTTTACCATCAAAATTATGTGCTTATATATGTTATTTTTACGAAGATGTAGTGAGTTTGTATTTTTTTTTAAACATTAAGTCAAAATACTTTCATGGCATTTTTAGTTTATGGAAAGTGGCAAAGTGAACTTTTTTTTTCACTTGGTAGTTCATGAAATACCGCAAAAAACATCTGCTGCATATGTTTGAGTTCATGAAATACCGCAAAAAACATCTGCTGCATATGTTTGAGTTCATGAAATACCGCACAAACATCTGCTGCAGATGTTTGAGTTCATGAAATACCGCAAAAAACATCTGCTGCATATGTTTGAGTTCATGAAATACCGCACAAACATCTGCTACAGATGTTTGAGTTCATGAAATACCGCACAAACATCTGCTGCATATGTTTGAGTTCATGAAATACCGCACAAACATCTGCTGCAGATGTTTGAGTTCATGAAATACCGCACAAACATCTGCTGCAGATGTTTGAGTTCATGAAATACCGCACAAACATGTGCTGCAGATGTTTGAGTTTAGCAAGAATTCATATTTTTTATAGTCATTAAGAAAAAAAATAGCACGTTTATGATTACATTTTCATACTCTTTTTTTTTTATATTTACTTATTAATTTTCTATATTATGTTTTGTATGGACGTTTTGTGCTCATATTTTGGGTACCTATCTGTCAAAAAATATGTTCTCTTATTAATATAATTTTTTTTAATTCTTTTTATATTAATGTTTTTGTTCTCGGCTGTTTAGTTGACATTATTACTTGTTAATGAAACGCCCACGTCCATTGTTCTAGTGTAACTAAATTTAAATGGAAATTCAAGCCTAATATCCTTTATCTTTGTGTCCCGTGAATATCCTCGGTATTATATATATGGTTGAATGAGGTCACTGTTTCCCCTCGCTGCTTATTTGATACCTTATGTGCAAGAAGAGACATTGTATATCAATGTCTTTTAATTGCACAGTGGTAGTGAAAGTAGAGAACTACAAGTGGTTTATTCAAGACTATGAACGAGAGGTAGAGGGAAGAAAATCTACTTGTTGTAGCGCTGGTATAGGGAAGTCTTTTTTCTTACGAGTTTGGCTGATTTACGACCTATGGTAGGCAACCCTACCTTGTGCCGATCCCACGTCCCTGCCAGACTATGGATTTCTTGAGTTTACCACTTTGGTATCACTGACAGGACACAAAATGGTCATGGCAAAACTAGGTCCCACCGTCCCAGTTATAGCAGGGAACTACAATATTAATTCTCTGCATTATTACTAGCACAATTTATATTTCCTGCAGTATGCTCAATATTTTCCAATGTGTTAGCTTTAGTTTTGCCTGAAACGCTACAACACTCTGCAAACAACGTATCTCAACTTTAAATAATTTATACAGTAAGGTTGATACAGTACATACTGCTATGACTTGTGAAATAAATTTTCGACTCTACCTTTAGATAACCAAAAATATATATTTAAAGACGTTTGCTAGAATGCTTAAGAATTTGTTTATATTACAATCAGGTGGTTTTTAATTGCATCACTTTACATAATGAAGGTAAGGCAGCACCTCATGCAACATTTATAAAACATGAAGTGAGGTTTGACTACGAAAGTGATCAACCAAGGTAGAGCTTTGTGACAACACAATATCATCAACACGACTAAAATCTTCAGCAACATATGAATTAATGTTAAAGTTCAAGTATACACTTCAAACTTAAGAAAATAATGTAGAATGAGTAAATAAATGATGTTTCAAAGGCCATTAACAACAATAAACTAATACTAAGATATTGAGCTTGAGAAAATCCATCAGGCAAAGCTGCTTTTTTACATACTTTTTGTCTGAGAATTAATTATTCGTCATTGCTGAAGTTTCTTCCGATAACTGTATTCCTAAATATTCAAAATACAAAATCATCTAAGTATTAATTTTGCTGTTTGGATTACACACACACTGTCTTCTTCTTCAAAGTGTTCAATGATAAATATAAAATTTGCAGGCATTTATTCTCTTATCTCAACTGTAAATAACTGTAAATAATTTCCATTATATTTCCATGAGAAGAATGAAATAACTAACAATTTCTATTTCATGCAACATTTAATTTTGTTTATTTATTCATTAAATGTCCATTAAAAAGTGGTACCAAATAAACAATGAGCATGCAATACAGAAAATTAAAAACAGAAATGCCTTACATTTTCATTTTTGGTATATTGTTCACATGCAGAGAGACGGGACGGTGTTTCAACAGTGTTAATGTAGACAAAGAATATAATTTAAGGGTGCAACATGAAGGCTCAGGACATGAAGAAGTAAAGATGTGGCACTGTATCTAGCTGAGGAAGCGCAGAAAGGTAATGTGGGATTCAAACCTGTACCGTGACTGTGGTGTTGGAGCTGCCGAGGCTTACGTTGTCTGGGTCGTGCAGAGCAAAGCTGATCTTGCGTTCTCCGGTTAAATCCAAAGCTGTTGAATGTAAGTATATATGCAGACATTAAAAGTCTATATAATACATGAGGTAATTCTTAAATTCTGTTTTCATTATTTTAATATTTTCTCTGTAGGGATTCCATAGATTAATAAATTCATTAATATCTTTGTTAGTCACTCTTTTAAACAGCAAATGGACTTCTAAACGTTTTTTATATATCTGTGCGCAGGTGCACGAGCGCAATCTCTGTGTTTATTAAAGTACACGCTAGGGATAAAACCTATATAGAATGTACGTCGATTTCTTCATCTAGAGGATAGTGTTTATCCTTAACTACCTTTTAAGTTAGGGCAGTCCTCTTAAGGTCACATGTTGAGTTTGTCTAGTTGATCTGTGTTGACTGAAGTTTGTATCTGCACTGAGAGTGTTAAACATGTCAGAGGTGTCGCTGTCAAGTGGTGGTGCAACTCACTTGTTAAATGCATCAGTAGTTCTCTTTTATGATGTAGAAAACAGGCATGAATTGACACAGTGCTTCCCATTTTTCATAATTTGTATTGTTTCTCTTTACAGATATTGTGCAAAGTTATTGGGACAGGGAGTATATTTTGTGATAATCTCAATTATGAGTTAGTCTATGGCTTATGTAGTTTGTCCTTTTTTCAGAAGATGTTTGCTATGTCTTCTGGCAACATACCGCTTAGTGTTACCTGCGACTTTCGTCAGTACTACAACAGTGTTGTTCTGTAAGGCAATTCAATAAGGTATCTATGACTAAATGTAGTTTCGCAAATTTTACTTAAATCATGATTACCTAGATCATTGAGCTTTAAAAACGAAAAACTAAATGGGGATTCAATAAAATGGTGTCAGCTACCTTCATTATAGAAGGATTGATTCCCAGAATGAAACTGAAAGATAATCGCTGCCTAGGTGAGGACCAAATGATTGCTGTTATTAAAACTGGTTCGAGATCCAATCTACTGGTATAATATTGGTACAAAACTTATATATGGGTTATTTCTAAGGGGTTTATGCAAACTATCCATATAATTAAAGCCTTCATTCTTAATTTCTTCATCAAATTCACAAAGTGGTCTATGAAGAAGGAATATGAATAGAGCATTTAAAAATATAGTATTAACCATAGAATCAACTCTAAGGGCTGCATTGTTATGACACGTTGTAAGGAAGACGGGAGCATAGCACTGATCATCGGAAGACAGGTTGAGCACGAGGGGTCATCACGACTGTTTTTCACACCAGGTAAGGATACGCCACCATTTTCTTTCTACTTTGGTTTTCTAAATGAAATTTTGGAGCGGAATCTTTTTCCTATTATATTGACTACATTTTAGGAGGTAATGCAGAATAGATGGGTAATTCCAATTCATTGACTTGAGAGACCTTCTTAGCGTAAGATCTTTCTTGAAGGAACGTTCAAATGAGTCAAAGGAATGGTTAGATTTAATATTTGGAGTCTCTTGAATGTGTAATGTAAAATAAGAACTAATTTTAGTGAAATACAAGGGTATTACATTATTTATTAAACTTTATAAGGGGCTTTTTGCTTCCTTTGAGTTAGTACTAGTAGGATATGTTGAAGGTACTGTAAGATTAGATTAAATCATATATTTATTAGTCGATATCTGCGGTATTTCTTTGGCATTTAAGTTTCGTGTGATGGACTGTATTTTGTCTCTTCTAATTATAATAGGTTGACTGAGTCATCTATATTCAACCACGTAAATAAGTATTCATATTAAACCAAAACCGTATTTTCTTTAAACAAATAGTGTTGGTGAGATAATCCAGATGGGTTTTTATGATATTTTGAGGTTATCGGTTTTTTCCTTGAATGTTGTGAAGGGGTTTTTTTGAGGACAAGGAATTGAGGCATTTCATTCACAGATGAATTTGATTGTCTTCCATTTTAAAGTAACTATATGATCATACGGATTTGGGGTTCACTGCAACTATAACAGTAATTGTCATCGCGTCGACACTTTCAAAGACTTACCATTAAAATAATTAAGTGATAACTGGTTGTTAGGTAACTCTGAAGGGTTTTTTAAGAAAAGGGGGTTTTTTTTCCTAAATTATATTCGTTTTTACGTTTTTTTATCTCCAACTTTCATATTTACACTTAAGCAAACGCCTCATCCGATCGGCTCAAATTTTCAAATGCCAATTTACTGAAGGGTTTGAAGGGTTTATGAACTATTTCAATGTGTTAGGCGCCTTATCAAAACATAAAACCAGTTCCAGAAATTCCGATTCTGGTTATAACTTAAGGAAATCTATTCCATAAGTTTCAACTTTCAGTAAACGTGTAATGATTAAGAAACTTTAAATTGTTATAGAAGTTTTTAAATTTGTTTAGGGGGGGTTTTTTTTGTTTTTTTTTCTTAACTTTATGTCATACAGACATGGCATGCGCAGGGTTCCTGACACCAATTTGAGCATTTATGAGGTGTAATCAAAAATAACTTCATACAGAAACATACATTGGGAACAAGTCAACAAGTGTAAATGAAACTAGATGGGAAAAATCTAAACATTGGATCGAACCTTTGCCTAGAAAATTAACTCTGGGCACGTGAGGTCTGCTCAAGGCAATTCATCTAAGAGACAGAAACAAATGTACATAGTACACGAGCATATGCTCCCTATAAGGCGTAGGACGACTCACGAAGTGTTGAAGGGCACTGTATCTGAAATACGAAAGGAGGCACTCCTCAGTGAAATAGCAAATGTCGAATTAAGCTAAGAATCTTACGCAAAAAGATCTCAGGAAGAATAAATCTGTAAAGGAAATCGAAAAAAAAAAATACTTCCTATATTATGAAAAACTTATAAGGGGAAAAAAAAATGCTATCCAGTATTGGGCCGTTCTGTCGGCGAGAAGGGATTACAAGATCACAACAAAGAAATGAGGGAATACTAAGTCCAATACGATTATTTTTTTGTTCGCGAGCCATTAAACCAGACTAAGGGTGACAATTTAAAGAATTCTTTATGACGAAAACACAAAATTTGGTCATCTCAAATCTCTGATATTACCTAAACCACTAGACTTGATAAGGAATAAATGACATACCAATGGCACTCTGCCCAAGCCATGACTCATGCGGATCCGTCTTCATGAAATACACGGAAGCCATATACGTACCTCAGCATTTAGTCATTTTACATTACATTCCTCAGCAGTTGACAGTCAATATACACATACACCTTCTCAGCAGTTGACAGTCTTAAACACTTACAACTTTCTGCAGTTGACAGTATTATTACACATAATTTCTCGCAGTGGACAATCATTATTAATTACAACTTCCTCCTGCAGTTGAACAGTCATTATTGCATTACACATTCTCTGCAGTTGACAGTATTATTACACTTACAAACTTCCTCCAGCAGTAGACAGTCATTATTACACTTACAACTTCTCCAGCAGTTGGAAAGTCATTATTACATTACAACTTCTCAGCAGTTGACAGTATGATTAACATACAACTTCCTCAGCAGTTGACAGTCATTTTTATACACTTCAATTCCTCTGCAGTTGACAGTCATTATTAGATTACAAATTCTATGCAGTTGGAAGTGATTATTGCATTACAACTTCTACAGTTGACGTAGTTATTACCCAAATTACAAAACTTCCTCGTGCAGTTGGAAGTTTATTACACTTACAAACTTCCTCCAGCGTTGACCAGTCATTATTATACACTTACAATTCCTCAGCAGTTGCAGTCTTATTACACTTACATACTTCTTTGAGTTGAAGTATTATTACACTTTACAACTTCTCGTGCAGTTGACAGTCATTCTTACATTACACTTCTCCAGCAGTTGACAGTAATTATTACACTTACAACTCTCCGCGTTGACAGTCTTATTACATTAATTTCCAGCAGTTGACAGTCCTTATTACATTACAACTTTCAGCAGTTGCAGTAATATTACACCTTACACTTCTCGCAGTGACAGTCATATAACACTTACAAATTTCAGCTGTTGACAGTCATTATTACACTTACAATTCGTGCAGTTGACAGTCATTATTAACTAAAACTTCTCCTGCAGTTGACAGTAATATTAATTACACATCTCTCAGCAGTTGACGTCTTATTACATTACAATTCTCAGCAGTTGACAGTCATTTATTACTTACAATTTCTGCAGTTGACAGTATTATTCACTTAAATTTCCCAGCAGTTGAAGTCATTATTACATTACAACTTCCTCAGTCGTTGACAGGTCATTATTGATAAAAACTTCTCAGCAGTTGACAGTGATTATTGCACTTTAAACTTCTCAGCAGTTGACAGTGTTATTACATTACAATTCCTCAGATTGGGTTATTGACAGTCATTATTGCTCTTACAACTTCCTCCAGCAGTTGGACAGTGGGATTATTGCATACAAACTTCCTCAGCAGTTGACAGTCATATAGATTACAACTTCCTCAGCAGTTGACAGTGATTATTGCACTTTACAACTTCTCAGCAGTTGAAGTCATTATTGCATTACACTTCTCCAGCGTAGACCGTGATTTATTGACTTACAATTCCTTCAGAGTGACAGTCATTATTGCACTTACAACTTCTCCAGAGTTGACAGTGATTATTGCACTTACAATTCTCAGCAGTTGAAGTGATTTTACATTACCATCCTCAGCGTGGACAGTTGATTATTGCACTTACAATTCCTCCAGCAGATGACAGTGCTTATTACATTACAACTTCCTCAGCAGGTTGACAGTGATTATTGCACTTACAACTTCCTCAGCGTTGACGTATTATTTACACTTACCTTCCTCAGCAGTTGACAGTGATTATAAATTACAATTCCTTCAGCAGTTGAAACAAAGTCATATTGCACTTACAACTTCTCAGCAGTTGACAGTGATTATTGCAATTACAACTTCCTCAGCAGTTGCCAGTTGATTATTACACTTACAACTTCCTCCGCAGTTGGACAGTGATTATTGCACTTACAACTTCCTCAGCAGTTGACAGTCATATTACATTACACTTTCAGAGTTTGACAGTGATTATTGTCCAACTTAATTTCCTCAGAGTTGACAGTCAATATTACACTGACAACTTCCTCCAGAGTTGACAGTGATTATTACAACTTACATTCTCAGCAGTTGACAGTATTTATTGCACTTAAACTTCTCAGCAGTTGGACAGTGCTAAATGCATTACAACTTCCTCCTGCAGTTGACGTGATTATACACTTACAACTGTCTGCAGTTGACAGTCATTATTACACTTACCAACTTCCCTTTCTTTTGGGGCCCCCTCCAGGGGTGGCAGTCATTATTACATTAAAACTTCTCCAGCAGTTGACAGTCATTATTAAACTTAAACTTCCCTGCAGTTGCCAGTGATTATTACACATTACAACTTCCTCGCAGGTGACAGTGATTATTACATTACAACTTCTCCAGCAGTTGGACAGTGTTATTCACTTACAACATCCAGAGTTGAACAGTATTATTGCACTTACAACTTCCTCCAGCAGTTTGACAGTGGATTATTGCCACTTACAACTTCCTCCAGCAGTTGACAGTCTCATTATTGCATTCAAATTTCAGCAGTTGGACGTCATTATGACTTCCAAATTCCTCAGAGTTGACAGTGATAATTGCCCTTAAACTCTCTCCAGCAGTTGGGACAGAGATTATTGCACTTACAATTCTCCAGCAGTTGAAAGTCATTATTACACTTACAATTCCTACAGCAGTTGACAGTGATTATTGCAATACAACTTCCTCCAGCAGTTGGACGTCATTATTGCACTTAAAACTCCTCAGCCAGTTGACAGTCATGATTACATTTACAACATCCCGTGCGTTGCCAGTCATAAAACACTTACAAAACTTCTCCAGCAGTTGACAGTCATTATTGCACTTACAACTTCCTCCAGAGTTGACAGTGATTATTGCACTCTTAAATTCTCCAGCAGTTGACAGTAATTATTGCACTTACAATTCTAGCAGTTGACAGTGGAATATTGCACATACAACTTCTCCAGCAGTTGACGCGTGTAATAATTACAAATTCCTCAGCAGTTGACAGTGATTCTTGACTACAAATCCTCCAGGTTGAAGTCATTATTACACTTACAACTTCTCAGAGTTGACAGTGATATTACATTAACAACTTCCTCAGCAGTTGGACATCATTATTTACACTTACACTTCCTCCAGCAGTTACGTGATTATTAACTTACAATTTCTCCAGCAGTGAAGTTCATTATTGCATTACAACTTAGTTGCAGTTGACAGTGATATTGCACTTACAACTTCTCCTGCAGTTGACAGTGATTATTTCATTACATTCCTCCGCAGTTGACGTATAATTAATTACAAACTTCTTGCCGTTGACAGTATTATTACACTTAAAATTCTCCAGCAGTTGACAGTCATTATTACATCTTACAACTTCTCCTGCAGTTGACAGTGGATTATTACACTTAAAACTTCTCAGCAGTTGACAGTGGTGATTATTACACTTAAACTTCCTCTCAGCAGTTGAAGTGATATTAACTTACAACTTCGCCCCAGAGTTGACAGTATTATTGCATTAAACTTCCTCCAGCAGTAGAAGTGATTATTGCTAACAAACTTTCCTCAGCAGTTGACGTCTTATTGCATTACAACTTCCTCCAGCGTTGAACGTATTATTGAATACAATTCTCCAGCAGTGACAGTGATTATTGCCCTTACAACTCCTCCTGCAGTTGAAGTGATTATTGCACTACAAATCTCGCAGTTGACAGTATAATTACACTTACAACTTCCTCAGCAGTTGACAGTGATTATTGCACTTACAACTTCCTCAGAGTTGAAGTCTTATTGCCTTACAACTTCCACAGAGGTGAAGTCATTATTACACTTACAACTTCTCGTGCAGTTGACAGTCATTATGTACATTACAACCTTCTCAGGTTGACAGTCATTATAGCGCTTACAACTTCCTCCAAGCAGTTGACAGTTGCTTATGACTTAAATTTCCAGCAGTTGACAGTCAATTATTGCACTTACAACTTCTCAGCAGTTGACAAGTCATTCTCATTACAAACTTCTGAGCGCGTTGCAGTATTATTACACTTACAACTGCCTCCAGCAGTTGCACAGTATTTATTGCACTTACAAACTTCTAAGCAGTTGACAGTGAATATTACATTACAACTTTCGAGGTTAGTTGAAGTATTATTACACTTTACAAACTTCCTCAGGTGACGTGATTTATTGCACTTAAAATTACTAGCAGTTGACAGTGATTATTAACTTAAACTTTCCTAGCAGTGTGGGACAGTATATTAACTTACAATTGTCTGCAGTTGACAGTCATTAATACATTACCCTTTCAGATATGAGTGCTTAATTACACTTAAATTGTCCTGCAGTTGACAGGTCATTTTGACTTGACAATTCGTCCTGCGATGACAGTCATTATTGCACTGCCAATTCCTCAACAGTTGACAGTCATAATTACTTACAATTCTCCAACAGTTGAAGTATATTAACTTACAACTTCTAGGCGTTGACAGTTCATTATTACATTACAATCTTGGTTGAAGTATTCCCATACATTCAATTCAGCAGTTGACAGATCATTTTACATTACAATTCTCAGCAGTTGCAGTGATTATTCCACTTACAACTTCTCAGAGTTGAAGTATTATTGCACTTACAATTCCTTCGCGTTGACAGTGATTATTTTACACTTACAACTTCCTCCAGCAGTTGAATTGATTTATTGATTACAACTTCTCCAGCAGTTGACAGTGATTATTAACTTTCAACTGCCTCAGCAGTGAAGTTTATGCACTAAACCTTCCTCAGATTGGACGTGTTATTGCCACTTACACTTCTATCAGCAGTGGACAGTCATTTAGCCATTCCAACTTCTCCGCAGTTGAAGTGATTATTGACTTCAACTTTCCTCCAGCAGTTGGACTGTCATTATTGCACTTTCAACTTCTCAGCAGTTGACAGTGCAGTGATTAATGATTACAACTTCCTTCAGGCAGTTGAGTCATTATTGACTTTACAACTTCCTCAGCAGTGGACAGTGATTATTGACTTAAACTTCTCCAGGGTGAGTGTTATTACACTTAAACTTCCTCCAGCAGTTGACAGTGCTTTTGCACTTACAATTTAGCGAAGACAGAGCTTATACATTACAATTTCTCCAGCAGATGACGTGATTATTGACTTACAACTTCTCATCAGTTGACGTATAATAATACCCTTTCCGCGATGAAGTGATAATTACTAAAACTCTAGCAGTGGACAGTAATAATGCGCTCAACTTCACCAGCAGTTGACAGTGATAAATGCACTTCCAATTCAGCAGTTGACAGAAGAATATTAAAAACCCCAACTAGGCAGTTGACAGTGTAATTTAATTCAATTTAGCATTTGACGTATTATAACACTAACCAATTCCTCAGCAGTTGACAGTGATGATTACAATTTAAATTCTCAGAGTAACGTGAAGTCATTATTTACATTACACTTCCTCAGCAGTTGAAGTGATATATACTTAACTCCTCAGCAGTTGACAGTCATTATTGCACTTACAATTCTCCCAGCGTGAACAGTGTTTATTGCATTATACAACTTTCTGCAGTGACAGTGATATACCTTACAACTTTCCAGCGTTGAAGTCATTTACACTTACAATTCTCCTGAGTGACAGTGGGTTTTTTTATTATTACAATTACAACTTCTCCAGCAGTTGACATTCATTATTGCACTTACAACTTCCTCCTGAGTAGACAGTTTTATTAACTTACAACTTCTCCAGCAGTGACAGAGATTAGTAACCCCCCAATTTTTAAACTTCTCCAGCTGTGACAGTGATTCTTGCACTTAAATTCCTCAGAGTTGACAGTGTTATTCACTTCAACTTACTCAGCAGTTGACAGTCATTATTGCACTTAAATTTCGCAGTTGACAGTGATTATTGCACTTACAACTTCTCTGAGTTGCAGTTAATTAACATACAATTCTCGTGCAGTTGACAGTCATTATTTACACTTACAACTTCTCAGCAGTTGACAGTATTATATGACTTCAATTCCTCCCGAGTTGACAGTGATTATTACACTTACAATTCCTCAGCAGTTGGACAGTCATTTATACATACTATTCTCAGCAGTTGACAGTGATTATTGCACTTACATCTTTAGGTTGACGTGATTTTACATTTACACTTCTCCGAGATGACAGTATTTTTACATTACATTCGTCCTGCAGTTGACAGTTCATTATTACCGTACAACTTCCTCGCAGTTGACAGAGATTATTAACTTACAACTTCGATCTGCAGTTGGAAGTATTATTGCACTTACAATTCGTCTGCAGTTGACAGCATTATTGCATTACAACTTTCACAGTTGAAGTCATTTATTAACTTTAAATTCCTTCCACCAGTTGCAGTAATATTAACTTCAACTTCCTCCTGAGTTGACAGTCATTATTACATTACAACTTCTTGCAGTGACAGTTTATTAACTTTACAACTTCTCAGGAGTTGAAGTATTATTAACTAACAACTTCTAGAGTTGACGTGATTATTGCACTAACACTTTCAGCAGTTGAGTCATTATTGGATTACATTTCCAGAGTTGTCTGTTGATTTATTACATACAACTTCTAGCAGTTGCAGTGATTTATTGCACTTACAACTTCTCAGCAGTTGACAGAGATTATTACACTTACAACTTCCTCAGCTGTGTTTACAGTCATATTGCACTTACAATTCTCGCAGTTGGACAGTGATTATTGCATTACAATTCTCAGCAGATGACAGAGATTATACACTATAAACTTCCTCAGCAGTTGAAGTATTATTTGCACTTACAACTTCTCTAGCGTTGGAAGTCATAATTACATTACAATTCTCCTGCAGTTGACAGTGATTATTCTAACAACGTTCCGCAGTTGACCGTGATTATTGCATTACAAACTAATTAACTGTCGAGTTTGTAGTTGTATTATAAAGCTACAACTTACAACTTCTCCATTTAAAATGGAGAAGTTTGTAGTTGTAGCGGTGTTATAAATACAATACAAATTTCATTTAGAATACCTGTAACTTCCTAAACCCAATTTAACACCTAGGATTGACCTTCAGGGAATATTGGGTGAGGGAAGACTTGTGTCTTTGGAAAATCTACATTCTGTGCATTGGATGCTGCAATCAGGTTTGACCAATCGATAATGAAGTACCAATGCAACTTGTCAATTAGCTTCAAAAGATATACCAACAATATAAACTATAGAGAATTAGAGAACTTTTAGAAATTATCAAGCAGAATGTCGAAGGCATCTTCAAACACGCCAACACCAGCAGCTACACTGCACGATTAAAGGCAAGAATTAATTAAATGGAATTAGTCAACACAAAGGACATATGGAAATTTCTAGTTCTTAAGCTATCAATATAACGTGAAAGCAAAAATTTTGGTAGTAGATCCGACAAATTTTAGGGGCAAAGCACAAGGTTCTAACTACTAGTTCATACCTTCACTAATGGGGTTGATGAAGATATTGAAATTAAACTTGTACGATCACAGACCAGGGTAATTTGATGGGTGATGTATGGAGAATCTTCTCTCTCACATAAGTCGTCAATTAATAATAATCATTATCAGATGGTGATCTACAACCAATACTACAGTCGATACTTCACTTTGAGATACCACCGCTTACTAGACTATTACATTACTAGAGATAAGTCAGGTTATGGAAAGAAGAGAAATTAGAGACTGTGCTTCTGGAATAACAATGAAACAATAAAGTACTATAGAAATTGCAACAGTCTGGTCAATATATTTAATGCATTTGCTCAGGAATTTCAGTTGTTTTTAGATGCTAGGCTGATTTTTTGCTAAGCCAATAAAGAAATCACAATGGGGAACTATAGACTATTATCTTTACTTGAATGTACTGGAAACGTTTGAGAAAGTCATTTCAATGATTGAATTATATATGGCGGTTTAATATTTTTTATGAAAAACAAATTGGCTTTAGACATAGAGGTACCAAACATGGCAATAATGTCTATTTTGAACCGTTAGCAAGTCTTTTTTCAAAAAAAATAAAAAAAAAAACAAAAAAAAAAAAAATAAAAAAAAACAAAAAAAAACCTTTAAAAAAAAAAAAAAAAAAAAAAAAAAAAAAAAAAAAACAAAAAAAAAAAAAAAAAAAAAAAAAAAAAAAAAAAAAAAATAATAAACAAAACACAACAACAAAAAAAAAAAAAAAAAAAAAAAAAAAACCGCAGCGGGCAATTTGCTTAATTGCACCAGGAGAGTTCATAAAGTTTTGATAGCTTTGGCATGATGGCGTATATACAAATCAATGACCTACCAGACCTAATGGATTTTCTCAGAGTAATTTATAATTTTTTAACTCAAAGAACAAATATTCCACTTTCATGGCAGTCGACAGAAACTTTTATACGACGGATGGTGTCCCACAAGGTTCTTGTCTCAGTCACTTCTGTTTATACTATATGTGAATGATTCCTACCAGAGTTTAAACGCCACAATTGTGACCCCAGTTTGCAGATGATGTTATTACTGTCGTCTCATAACTCCAGTAACAGGAAATACAAGTATGAGAAAGTCATCGAATAAAATGAATATTGAACTCGTTCGAACATTAATTGGGAGAGAAATGGAGAAGTAGGGACTAATTGACAAGGTCTTGTTAGCACGCTAGGATGTTTTGATCACATCGGAAGATAAAGGGGGTATTCATCAGAGGTTACACCTGTAGCCATTAGAAACCTAACAAAGATCTTGGGATTGAAACTAGACAGGTTGCTCCACTCAACATCTCATGTAACTCACACACTGATCACCCAGGCCAAGCCGGTTTAGCAGACTCTTTCGATTCAATCACGGCCTCAACATGTCAAAAAAGTGAATTTGTATAAAATGATAATAAGACCTATCTGATACCTGTGTTTCCCCCTTATATACCCAATGTCAATAACAACACAGACCAACATGTACGGTTACACAGGGGTCAGAATAGAGTCTTCGCTTTATTACCGATACAGGAGTGAGAGAAGAGTTAAAATGGCAGATTAACACCACAACAAGATATTACTGCATAAAGTACGCCTTGAACCTAAAAAAGAAACAATTTATACAATGAAGGAATATCCATGCCGATAGAGAAATCTATACAAGTGATAAATACACGAATACACCATCACTATCCGCTCAAGGATCAAAGCATGACTCTCCAAGGGGTTCCCCCCAACCACCGTTGGTGTTTTATTCATAAAGATGATTTACCCTCGACCACGATTTTGAGCAACTTACTGATGAAGAAGATTGGATCCCACCAGAAAAACTTTATGTCTATGAGAAAATCATCGACCCAATTAGGGAGACATCTTAAATAACTTTCTACTGTAAAATTATGCTATTGACTATTGTTGGACACACCATTAAGAAGCTATTGTCATGAATTATAGATATCGTTGTGCAATCGCGAAAAAAAAAAAAAAAAAAAAAAAAAAAAAAAAAAAAAATAAAAAAAAAAAAAAAAAAAAAAAAGCAATTGCATTTGTATACCTACTACCAATTTCAGATATGTACTTATATACTTATTATATCTATGTGACTTGATGGGTTAGTATTATACCCCTTAAAGAATTATCTTATCAATTCACATACATTTTTTACTTGCACCAAAGTGGATGGGCCACTTACCTTTTATATTCCTACCGTTCCCCCCTCCACCCTTTTCCAATAATTTCCATCATACATCTACTTCCTTACCCATTTACAAAGCTTGGTCATCAGAGCGAAAGAAGCAAAGGGCGGGCGGGGGTTGCAAAGGGCGCGGGCGGGCGGCGGGGGGCGCGCGGCGCGACGGGGGGTCGCGAAGGGGGTCGTGGGCGGGGGGGGTCACGGGTGGACTCGAGAGGGAGGTCTAGGTCATTGCACATAGGTGTGAAAAGGCGGCATCTTTCCGGGGCCCAGCGCTGGACCTAGACTGAAGGAGTCGTCACGCACGCATCCTTAAACGGAAGGGAGTCGTAGCGCACCCCTATACGGAAGGAGTCGCTCAGCCGCACCCCCTAAACCGGAATCGGAGTCGTCTCAGCCCCCACCACCCTAAACCGGAAGGAAGCGCTCAGCCGCCCCCTAACGGAAGGATGTCGTCAGCCACACCCTAACGGAAGGAGTCGCTCAGCCGCACCTTAAACGGAAGGAGGTCGCAGCGCACCCCCTAAACGGCAGGAGTCGCTCAGCCGCACCCCTAAACGCGAAGGAAGTCTTCAGCCGACCCTAAACCAGACGAGTCGGCTCAGCCGTCACCCCTAACCGGAAGGAGTCGCTCAAAGCGCCCCCTTAAACGGAAGGGAGTCGCTCTGCCGACCCCCTAAACCGGAAGGAGTCGCTCAGCCGACCCTCAACGGAAGGGTCTCCGCCGCCACCCCCTTCATCAAACGGAAGGAGGACGTCTGTAGAAAATATGACTATTTATATATATATATCTATATATCATATAATATATATATATATATATCATATATTATATATATATATATATATTTCTATATTATATTTATCTATATATATATATATAATATATATATACTTATGTATATACTCAATAACAACAATGCACTAGCAAGGAGTCGACCCCTTGTGCTTTGGCCGCCTCATGGTGAGCAAAAATGCATGAGACTTAGTCGACGGGATGACAACAATCCTGAGAATGACGCACCCAGCCAAGCTAGGTGTTCAACTGTAACAATGTACTATTCAAGATGGTTGATAGGGAGATCCTGTATCAAAGACAAAGTCGTCCTTACCTGAAAAAGATAAAGAAAAGTTGATAGTATTTTCATTGTTTATATGATTAGACCATAGAAGATACAGTCAAGTGTAGGTTGAGGCGTACCCTGAGGCTCGACCCACCCTACCCGTAACTCGGCGAGTACACATTAGGGTCCGAACCGGGGAAACTCTAGAACTTGTATAACATACAGCTTACCTGGTGTCAAACAGGTTTATTTCAACTCTTCATCAACCGTAAACAACGAGTGTGGGGTTTCCAGCTAGTTAAATAAGTTTTCTTAGTAAAACTGAATACATCAGCAATGTGCTGCCACTCCATTCCCTATACTCACTGTGTGTGAATACAAGCAAGCTGTGTTTACATGGAGTCCACCTGGAGGATGCTTGGGGGATTAACGCCTTCACGGCTGGTCCATGACCAGGCCTTGCGGTGGATCTGGGCCTGATCAACCAGGCTGTTATTGCCGGTCGCACACAATCCAATATACTAACCACACCTCGGCTGGTCAGGTCCAGCTCCCTCTTGAAGACAGCTAGGGGTCTATCGTTAATCCCCCCCCTTATGTATGTTGGAGGACAGTTGAACAATATTGGGCCCCTAACACTTATTGTGTTATCTCTTAGTGTACTCATGGCACCCTTGCTTTTCACTGAATGGATGTTGCACCGCCTGCCAAGTCTTTTGCTTTCATTGGGAGCGATATTCATGTGCAGACTTAGGAATAGTCCCCATAGGTTTTTGCAGTCTAAATTATAATGTACCTTTATCACCTGCGTTCCAAGAAGTAC
Organism: Cherax quadricarinatus; assembly: GCF_026875155.1. Lineage (NCBI taxonomy): Eukaryota > Metazoa > Arthropoda > Malacostraca > Decapoda > Parastacidae > Cherax > Cherax quadricarinatus. The sequence goes on from NC_069450.1 coordinate 30,661,901, forward strand.
AGGTCGAGGGGCTTCAAACGTTCCCAGTAATTCAGGTGTTTGACTGTACTTATACGTGCAGTGAAAGTTCTCTGCATATTCTCAAAATTCGTCATATTCCATCACAGAGGACAGGTTACATAGTGTTCAAAATGATAGCCTAATCTGGCAGATGGCAAGTTAAGTGAAGACGATATCATCTCTGCTATACCTATGATGGGTTTCAATTGTTTTCCTACTCCCGCAGCCCAGCCCAGGGCCAGGCTTGGCAGTTATTAAATGAAACGCTTAAGCACAAAACTTTTCCTGATTAAATGAAACACTTAAGCATGGAACTTTTCCTGGACTTTAACACCTTAAGCACGGAACTTTTCCTGGACTTTAACACAAGTGTTATTTCCTCACAATTTGTACCACCATACCATTTACAGTCTGTATGCAAATATTGGTTAGGACAAGGTTAAGGTTAATCTAATCTAAATTAAAATAAGTAAATCTAATTTTCTCAGCTTAGATCCTGCTGAAGCTGACGCAATATAATGCGTTGAAAACGAATTTACTATACTGGAGATGGGCTGTTCGAGTATCTGCAAAAATCTAGATTCAGATTTCGTCGATTAAGCAGTTAGTTTATTGTATACCCTCTATCCTTCCTGTGGAGGGTAATGCAAGAGCGTTACCATCCACAAAAAAGGCCTAGGAACTTGGCCCTAAAAGGGTTTATAGAAGTACATCTGAATTTATATCTATAGTTGACTTACCTGTTGCAAGTAAATTTGGGAAATTTACTTGGTTTGTCCGGTATCTTATATTCATTAGTAAAATGTCTTGACGTATCACACAGGTTATTTTATCTTCGTATTGCTCAATAAGTGGACAACTAAGCACAGTGTTCAAAATAGTGATCATAGGGCTGACCACATACTTTGTGTCTGACCATCAGCTGTGTGTTGGCGCAGTGATCCTACTGCAGTAGGATCACTGCGCCCGCTTTGCTTATCACTCACTTGTCATTGACTTTGTAGTAAAAAAAAAATGTGGTTAAAAATGTAGTAAATGCCGAATACTAAATGGAAATGGACATAGATGCATACAATCAGAACAATTTCACAGAAAATATTTCAGACCTGACATCCTGATCACTTCAAATCATATGAATATTATAGGCAGGCTGTCACGGTTCAAGAACCGTCACGCTTTCATTAACTGTGTCCTCTTAACCACCTACCACCGTTTTTTGTATTTCTTCTTCACTTAATCACTAAGAAAAGCTAAAAATATTTTCAATAAAAAATTCATATTTTCTGTTGTCTATCGAGAAATGGGATACCCAATGTACAGGAAACTATATGGTATAAAATTGACTGAAAATTAATATGAAAAAGTCATGTAAAACAAATGAATATTTTTCAAAATGGGTTAATTCAACAGCTTGGTCTGACTAAAGCTTAGAGACAAAGGGGCTAAAGACTCGACATGTAAACTAACCCAAAAGAGTTTTGAACCAACTCATCAAAAATACATCAGTATAAACGCTAAAGGGAGGGCAACTATTAAGGAGGGAGTGCGGTGGGTGGTAATGTTTTCCATTTATACATCTCAATCATATCTCCCCTAATTCTACGCCTTTCTAGAGAGTGCAGATTCAGAGTTCTCAGTCTATCCTAATAGGGAAGATTTCTGATACACGGGATCAACTTTGTCATCCTCCTTTGTACGTTTTCCAGTGCATTTATATCCATTCTGTAATACGGTGACCAAAACTGCGCAGCATAATCTAAATGAGGCCTAACCAAGGATGTATATAGAGTCGAAGAACAACCTGATGACTTCTATTATTTATACTTCTTGCTATGAAACCAAGGATTTTGTTAGCTTTATTGCGAACACTTATGCACTGTTGTCTTGGTTTCAGATTACTGCTAACCAGAACTCCTAAATCCTTTTCGCAATCCGTAATATTAAGATCTACATTATTTAGTTCATATGTGGCATTTCTCCGACCATTGCATCAGTCTATTCAAATAATCCTGGAGTACTCTAATGTCTTCATTAGAATGAAATGGACAGCCTATTTTGGTGTCATCAGCAAATTTGCTTATGCCGCTATTTATTCCCTCATCTATGTCGTTTATGTAGATTGTGAACAACAAGAGACCCAACACTGACCCTTGTGGAACACCGCTTGTGACGTGCCCCCATTCTGATTTTTTCCCATTTATGCAAACTCTCTGCTGCCTATTTGTCAGCCATGCCTCTACCCAGGAAAAAATTTCTCCTCCTATTCCGTGTGACTTAAGTTTTCTCAACAGCCTCTGACGTGGAACTCTATCGAAAGCCTTAGTGAAGTCCATATACACAATATCATATTCAGTACCATGATAAACCTCCTCAGCTACCTTAGTGAAGAAGGTTAGTAAATTCGTAGAACCATCTGGGATTCATTAATCAATTTATGCCTTTCGAGATGGCTACGAATTGCTTCAGCAATCAATGATTCCATAAATTTACCAACTATGAAAGTAAGGCTTATTGGTCTATAGTTCGAAGCTAAGGGCCTGTCACCTGCCTTGTAAATAGGTCCAAGTCGGACTGAAATGTCGTCGTAAGCTTCTCTCTTCTATGCGGGTTATTTGTGTATCACACAAGGTATTCAATAACCACAAATGTACAAAAACACATACGCAAAATTTGGAAACGATTATTAAGGTTTTCTTTCCTTGTTTTTTTCAAGGTCGTTTTCGAGGTTAATAGATTGATAAAAGGTCCTGGGTGAGCGAAAAGTAACCTAATAAAACTTTCAAAACATTTAACGCGTTATACTTGATAAAAACCACAAGCAGCAACTGGAAATTTTATTAATTAAAAAGATGTTTCGCCTGGGCAGCTGGCTTAATCCAGCCTAACACGAGTCAAAAAATTAAATAAAAAAAATTTTTTTCTTTTGTACATTTTTTGGAGATTCAGTGGGAACCTTAAGGATCTCAAACCTTCACCTCATACCAAAGCAAATATAAGTTTCGGAAAGACACAGAAGTTACCTTCTGAAAAATAATAATGAAATGTATTAACGTTGGTAGAATTACCGACAATATGTTAAGTAAGAGGACTCAAGTGCAACTAATGTGACATATTACTGTGGCAACGTTTCACTCTCCAGGAGCTTTGTCAACGGCTTGACAAAGCTTCTTGAGAGCGAAACGTTGCCACAATAATATGTCACATTAGCTGCACTTGTGTCCTTTTAATAATAATTAATAATTAATAATTACAAATAAGAGTGAATAGGAGTTTTGTAGCCTCACAACACAGTGAAGCTCGTGCCTCACAACACAGTGAAGCTCGTGCCTCACAACACAGTGAAGCTCGTGCCTCACAACACAGTGAAGCTCGTGCCTCACAACACAGTGAAGCTCGTGCCTCACAACACAGTGAAGCTCGTGCCTCACAACACAGTGAAGCTCGTGCCTCACAAACAGTGAAGCTCGTGCCTCACAACACAGTGAAGCTCGTTGCCTCACAACACAGTGAAGCTCGTGCCTCACAACACAGTGAAGCTCGTGCCTCACAACACAGTGAAGCTCGTGCCTCACAACACAGTGAAGCTCGTGCCTCACAACACAGTGAAACTCGTGCCTCACAACACAGTGAAGCTCGTGCCTCACAACACAGTGAAGCTCGTGCCTCACAACACAGTGAAGCTCGTGCCTCACAACACAGTGAAGCTCGTGCCCCACAACACAGTGAAGCTCGTGCCTCACAACACAGTGAAGCTCGTGCCTCACAACACAGTGAAGCTCGTGCCTCACAACTCAGTGAAGCTCGTGCCTCACAACACAGTGAAGCTCGTGCCTCACAACACAGTGAAGCTCGTGCCTCACAACACAGTGAAGCTCGTGCCTCACAAACACAGTGAAGCTCGTGCCTCACAACACAGTGAAGCTCGTGCCTCACAACACAGTGAAGCTCGTGCCTCACAAACACAGTGAAGCTCGTGCCTCACAACACAGTGAAGCTCGTGCCTCACAACACAGTGAAGCTCGTGCCTCACAACACAGTGAAGCTCGTGCCTCACAACACAGTGAAGCTCGTGCCTCACAACACAGTGAAGCTCGTGCCTCACAACACAGTGAAGCTCGTGCCTCACAACACAGTGAAGCTCGTGCCTCACAACACAGTGGAAGCTCGTGCCTCACAACACAGTGAAGCTCGTGCCTCACAACACAGTGAAGCTCGTGCCTCACAACACAGTGAAGCTCGTGCCTCACAACACAGTGAAGCTCGTGCCTCACAACACAGTGAAGCTCGTGCCTCACAACACAGTGAAGCTCGTGCCTCACAACACAGTGAAGCTCGTGCCTCACAACACAGTGAAGCTCGTGCCTCACAACACAGTGAAGCTCGTGCTCACAACACAGTGAAGCTCGTGCCTCACAACACAGTGAAGCTCGTGCCTCACAACACAGTGAAGCTCGTGCCTCACAACACAGTGAAGCTCGTGCCTCACAACACAGTGAAGCTCGTGCCTCACAACACAGTGAAGCTCGTGCCTCACAACACAGTGAAGCTCGTGCCTCACAACACAGTGAAGCTCGTGCCTCACAACACAGTGAAGCTCGTGCCTCACAACACAGTGAAGCTCGTGCCTCACAACACAGTGAAGCTCGTGCCTCACAACACAGTGAAGCTCGTGCCTCACAACACAGTGAAGCTCGTGCCTCAAACACAGTGAAGCTCGTGCCTCACAACACAGTGAAGCTCGTGCCTCACAACACAGTGAAGCTCGTGCCTCACAACACATGATGAAGCTCGTGCCTCACAACACAGTGAAGCTCGTGCCTCACAACACAGTGAAGCTCGAGCCTCACAACACAGTGAAGCTCGTGCCTCACAACACAGTGAAGCTCGTGCCTCACAACACAGTGAAGCTCGTGCCTCACAACACAGTGAAGCTCGTGCCTCACAACACAGTGAAGCTCGAGCCTCACAACACAGTGAAGCTCGGCCTCACAACACAGTGAAGCTCGAGCCTCACAACACAGTTGAAGCACGTGCCTCACAACACAGTGAAGCTCGTGCCTCACAACACAGTGAAGCTCGTGCCTCACATACAGTGAAGCTCGTGCCTCACAACACAGTGAAGCTCGTGCCTCACAACACAGTGAAGCTCGTGCCTCACAACACAGTGAAGCTCGTGCCTCACAACACAGTGAAGCTCGTGCCTCACAACACAGTGAAGCTCGTGCCTCACAACACAGTGAAGCTCGTGCCTCACAACACAGTGAAGCTCGTGCCTCACAACACAGTGAAGCTCGTGCCTCACAACACAGTGAAGCTCGAGCCTCACAACACAGTGAAGCCGTGGCCTCACAACACAGTGAAGCTCGTGCCTCACAACACAGTGAAGCTCGTGCCTCACAATACAGTGAAGCTCGTGCCTCACAACACAGTGAAGCTCGTGCCTCACAACACAGTGAAGCTCGTGCCTCACAACACAGTGAAGCTCGAGCCTCACAACACAGTGAAGCTCGTGCCTCACAACACAGTGAAGCTCGTGCCTCACAACACAGTGAAGCTCGTGCCCTCACAACACAGTGAAGCTCGTGCCTCACAACACAGTGAAGCTCGTGCCTCACAACACAGTGAAGCTCGTGCCTCACAACACAGTGAAGCTCGAGCCTCACAACACAGTGAAGCTCGTGCCTCACAACACAGTGAAGCTCGTGCCTCACAAAACAGTGAAGCTCGTGCCTCACAACACAGTGAAGCTCGTGCCTCACAATTACAGTGAAGCTCGTGCCTCACAACACAGTGAAGCTCGTGCCTCACAACACAGTGAAGCTCGTGCCTCACAACACAGTGAAGCTCGAGCCTCACAACACAGTGAAGCTCGTGCCTCACAACACAGTGAAGCTCGTGCCTCACAACACAGTGAAGCTCGTGCCTCACAACACAGTGAAGCTCGTGCCTCACAACACAGTGAAGCTCGTGCCTCACAACACAGTGAAGCTCGTGCCTCACAATACAGTGAAGCTCGTGCCTCACAACACAGTGAAGCTCGTGCCTCACAAACAGTGAAGCTCGTGCCTCACAACACAGTGAAGCTCGTGCCTCACAACACAGTGAAGCTCGTGCCTCACAACACAGTGAAGCTCGAGCCTCACAACACAGTGAAGCTCGTGCCTCACAACACAGTGAAGCTCGTGCCTCACAACACAGTGAAGCTCGTGCCTCACAACACAGTGAAGCTCGTGCCTCACAACACAGTGAAGCTCGTGCCTCACAACACAGTGAAGCTCGTGCCTCACAATACAGTGAAGCTCGTGCCTCACAACACAGTGAAGCTCGTGCCTCACAACACAGTGAAGCTCGAGCCTCACAACACAGTGAAGCTCGTGCCTCACAACACAGTGAAGCTCGTGCCTCACAACACAGTGAAGCTCGAGCCTCACAATCACAGTGAAGCTCGTGCCTCACAACACAGTGAAGCTCGTGCCTCACAACACAGTGAAGCTCGTGCCTCACAACACAGTGAAGCTCGTGCCTCACAACACAGTGAAGCTCGTGCCTCACAACACAGTGAAGCTCGTGCCTCACAACACAGTGAAGCTCGAGCCTCACAACACAGTTAAGCTCGTGCCTCACAACCAAGTGAAGCTCGTGCCTCACAACACAGTGAAGCTCGTGCCTCACAAACAGTGAAGTCGTGCCTCACAACACAGTGAAGCTCGTGCCTCACAACACAGTGAAGCTCGTGCCTCACAACACAGTGAAGCTCGAGCCTCACAACACAGTGAAGCTCGTGCCTCACAACACAGTGAAGCTCGTGCCTCACAACACAGTGAAGCTCGTGCCTCACAACACAGTTAAGCTCGTGCCTCACAACACAGTAAAGCTCGTGCCTCACAACACAGTGAAGCTCGTGCCTCACAACACAGTGAAGCTCGTGCCTCACAACACAGTGAAGCTCGTGCCTCACAATACAGTGAAGCTCGTGCCTCACAACACAGTGAAGCTCGTGCCTCACAACACAGTGAAGCTCGTGCCTCACAACACAGTGAAGCTCGTGCCTCACAACACAGTGAAGCTCGTGCCTCACAACACAGTGAAGCTCGTGCCTCACAACACAGTGAAGCTCGTGCCTCACAACACAGTGAAGCTCGTGCCTCACAACACAGTGAAGCTCGTGCCTCACAACACAGTGAAGCTCGTGCCTCACAACACAGTGAAGCTCGTGCCTCACAACACAGTGAAGCTCGCGCCTCACAACACAGTGAAGCTCGTGCCTCACAACACAGTGAAGCTCGTGCCTCACAACACAGTGAAGCTCGTGCCTCACAACACAGTGAAGCTCGTGCCTCACAACACAGTGAAGTCGTGCCCACAACACAGTGAAGCTCGTGCCTCACAACACAGTGAAGCTCGTGCCTCACAACACAGGAAGCTCGTGCCTCACAACACAGTGAAGCTCGTGCCTCACAACACAGTGAAGCTCGTGCCTCACAACACAGTGAAGCTCGTGCCTCACAACACAGTGAAGCTCGTGCCTCACAACACAGTGAAGCTCGTGCCTCACAACACAGTGAAGCTCGTGCCTCACAACACAGTGAAGCTCGTGCCTCACAACACTACACCAATATTTTTTGTCCAAAAAACAACAACCAAGTTGAAAAGCGAAAGAAATGGAGAAAATTTCTACTCGCTATCAGTATATCTGGGGAGAGTTCCGGGGGTCAACGCCCCCGCGGCCCGGTCTCTGACCAGACCAGGTCCACTCAAACACACACACACGCACGCACGCACGCTCGCGCGCGCAACACACACAACAGGCCCAGTGGGCTAATCGACATGTGCCTAGGACAAAATGTAACTAACACACCACAACCTAAGCAATTTATAAGGCACATAGGCACTCCAGCAACCTCATTGCACCGTAGCACTCCCTTTTCCTAGTCACAAGGAAGAGCTGTGAAGGAGGGGCGGGCAGGGAATCACTGGCACTGTAATTAGGTGCCGCTTCGTCAAAGCAAGTGTCCCTCGCCCACTCCCTCACAAGAGTACACCACGCCAACCAAAGCGTTTCCTTCGACATATCCCCACACAAAATTAACGACATGTAAATTTCCGGTGGAAAGGATCTAAAATCATTCACAAAAGTGTCCTCAAACTTGATTTACATCCTTTTTAACTTGTGGTTTGAATGTAGCCTTAATATTTTAATTTATTAATAAGCTAGTTTAATGTTCCTTTAAACGTGTTTAAGTACAATTACGTAACAGTGTTCCAAAGCTAGGTACTTGTGATTTAACTCGTGTTTTGGTATATTCGCGGCTAGGCCTCCTTGATGATTACCTGGTCGACCAGGTTGCTGCTGTTGGCGTTCCGCCTTTCCACATATCCATAACAGCCTAGTTCATCTGGCACACGAAAGAGGCACTCAACCATTTTTTTCTCTTAAGAACTTCTATACACGTTTTGGAAATATTTCTGATATTTGCCGGTAAGGGGTCGAATGATCTCTTATTATGCCCATGGTGCCCCGGCCTGTCATTGGGTCTGTTTTATAATTCCCACCAATCTCATTCTCTGACACTCGCCCTCACTATGGTAAACTATTATGGTGGTGTGAATATTTGGGACTGGTTGACGAACATCTTCCATATATCACTTACCTCTCTCCAGAGAGGGCCTCACGTATTGCTTTTATGTATAAACTAAACATGTTTGTTCTAGCTCTAACAATGAGACCAAAGGCATTACTTCATTTGTTTTAAAAGTTCATTATCCACGATTTTGCAGCGTTTGCGCTGTGTTATTTAAAAAAAAAGTTAACATTTTTATGCAAAGGTGTTTTACATGTTGTTATCAGTGTTTGGGTTGACCCCTGTTTTTACCTGTCTCAGTAATTAGAATTTATCTCCACCGAACATTCACTTGACATCCTCTTGCAAATTTTCTGTCTTCTACTTTGTGTTGTGTCTTCAAAAGGATGATAAGGAGCTGTTTGTGCTTTTATCTACTATGAGGATCAGAAACAAAAGCGCCCGGATCCTTCTTTACGGCAATGAGTTCTTTTCAATTTGTTTAGAACAGATTATATTTTGCCGCCGAAAAAGCCAGTTTTGTGCAACTACTATTCATCCTGTGGACGGCAGAGCAAGTGAATGCTGATACACAAGAGGCCTAGGATCTAGGCCCCACAAGGGTTAACACGAGCACTTCTGGATTTATATTTACAATCTTAGAAGCTGCAAGCAAATTTAGAATATTTGCTTAAGATGTATGGTATCTTATTTTAATCAGAGACCTTGAATAAGAACAGACACTAGTGACCTGTGTTGCTGGGTGGGTGGATGGGGTGGGGGGAAGGTGGGGAGGGAGGTGGAGGGAGGGGAGGAAGGTGAGGAAGGGGGAGGGAGGTGGTGAAGGGGGAGGGAGGTCGGGAGAGAGGTGGGGGAGAGAGGTTGGGAAGGGGAAGGGAGGTGGAGAGGGAGGTAGAGAAGATGGAGGGAGATGAAGGGGGAGGGAGGTGGGGAAGGTGGAGGGATGTGGGGAGGGAAGTGGTGAAGGGAAAGGGAGGTGGGGAAGGGGGAACGAGGTCGGGAGAGGGGACGGAGCGTTGGACACTGTGAAGGGAGGATGGGAAGGAAAAAGGATTGGTAGTGGAAAGGGAGGGATGTAGGGGAGGACGGGAGAGGACGGGGATGAAAGGCAAGGAAGATGTAAGGATGGGAAAGAATGAAGGGAATTGCATGAGGCAGGAGTCTGGGTTCTAGAGTTTTTTCTACCATCGCTGCCCGGCCCCTGTAAATTGCTTGGTCAACCAGGCTATTGCTGTTAGCGGCCTCCTGGCTCATGCATCACAGCCTGAATGGTCCACCAATCAGAGGAGGTAGTGATCCAGTTTCCCCTTCAAGGCTTTCCCTATCGTCACTGGAGTTTACCTGGAGAGAGTTCCGGGGGTCAACGCCCCCGCGGCCCGGTCTGTGACCAGGCCTCTTTAGGTCAGTGACCCAGGATGCGACCCACACCAGTCGACTAACACCCAGGTACCCATTTTACTGATGGGGAACATAGACAACAGGTGGAAAGAAACACGTCCAATGTTTCTTCTCTGGCTGGGAATCGAACCCAGGCCCTCACCGTGTGAAGCGAGAGCGTTAACCACCAGGCCACCAGAGCCCGGAAACAGTTCGGACACCAGGCAGCTTTCCAAGGACTAGGACAAGGAAACACATGGGGACTGGTCCCACATGGTCATGTGCTACTCTACCACCTATGTTCAGCATCATGATGAACTAGGACAAGGAAACACATGGGCACTGGTCCCACATAGTCATGTGCTACTCTACCACCTATGTGGGTAATTTACACACTTGATACTATGTATCAAACCATTTTTATGTGTAGATAAATAAGGAATTAGTAAGGGCGGGAGGACGGGCAGGTGGTTGGGCGGGAGGACGGGCAGGTGGTTGGGCGGGACGACGGGCAGGTGGTTGGGCAGGAGGACGGGCAGGTCGTTGGGTGGGAGGACATGCAGGTGGTTGGGCGGGAGGACGGGCAGGTCGTTGGGTGGGAGGACGTGCAGGTGGTTGGGCGGGAGGACGGGCAGGTGGTTGGGCGGGAGGACGGGCAGGTGGTTGGGCGGGAGGACGGGCAGGTGGTTGGGCGGGAGGACGGGCAGGTCGTTGGGCGGGAGGACGCGCAGGTGGTTGGGCGGGAGGACGAGCAGGTGGTTGGGCGGGAGGACGGGCAGGTGGTTGGGCGGGAGGACGGGCAGGTGGTTGGGCGGGAGGACGGGCAGGTCGTTGGGCGGGAGGACGCGCAGGTGGTTGGGCGGGAGGACGAGCAGGTGGTTGGGCGGGACGACGGGCAGGTGGTTCGG
>NC_069450.1:30673267-30714441 GCF_026875155.1 Cherax quadricarinatus
CGGGCAGGTCGTTGGGCAGGAGGACGCGCAGGTGGTTGGGCGGGAGGACGAGCAGGTGGTAGGGTGGGAGGACGGGCAGGTGGTTGGGCGGGAGGACGGGCAGGTCGGTTGGGCGGGAGGACGCGCAGGTGGTTGGGCGGGAGGACGAGCAGGTGGTTGGGCGGGAGGACGGGCAGGTGGTTGGGCGGGAGGACGGGCAGGTCGTTGGGCGGGAGGACGTGCAGGTGGTTGGGCGGGAGGAAAGGCAGGTGGTTGGGCGGGAGGACGAGCAGGTGGTAGGGTGGGAGGACGGGCAGGTGGTTGGGCGGGAGGACGGGCAGGTGGTTGGGCGGGAGGACGGGCAGGTGGTTGGGCAGGAGGACGGGCAGGTGGTTGGGCGGGAGGACGGGCAGGTGGTTGGGCGGGAGGACGGGCAGGTCGTTGGGCGGGAGGACGCGCAGGTGGGTGGGCGGGAGGACGCGCAGTTGGTGTAGTGTAGTTAGTGTAGCAGTTGGTTGGTTAGTGTGACAGTTGTAACAGCCCAATCCCATTCTCTTCCTCAGCCCCTCAACACTACTCTCTTCCTCACCCTCTCGAAGCTACTCTCTTCCCAAGCCCCTCAACACTACTTGTCCCCAGTCTCACATCAATCGTTCCCAGTCCCCATCCCCCTCAATACCACTCTCGATCCCATCCCCTCAATACCACTCTCGATCCCATCCCCTCAATACCACTCTCGATCCCATCCCCTCAATACCACTCTCGATCCCATCCCCTCAATACCACTCTCGATCCCATCCCCCTCAATACCACTCTCGATCCCATCCCCCTCAATACCACTCTCGATCCCATCCCCCTCAATACCACTCTCGATCCCATCCCCCTCAATACCACTCTCGATCCCATCCCCTCAATACCACTCTCGATCCCATCCCCCTCAATACCACTCTCGATCCCATCCCCTCAATACCACTCTCGATCCCATCCCCCTCAATACCACTCTCGATCCCATCCCCTCAATACCACTCGTCCACCGCCCTTCAATACCACTCTCGTCCCCAGTCCCTCAATACCACTCTCGTCCCCAGTTCCTCAACACCACTCTCGTCCCCAGTCCCTCTACACCACTCTCGTCCCCAGTCCCTCAATACCACTGTCGTCCCCAGTCCCTCTACACCACTCTCGTCCCCAGTCCCTCTACACCACTCTCGTCCCCAGTCCCTCTACACCACTCTCGTCCCCAGTCCCTCTACACCACTCTCGTCCCCAGTCCCTCTACACCACTCTCGTCCCCAGTCCCTCTACACCACTCTCGTCCCCAGTCCCTCTACACCACTCTCGTCCCCAGTCCCTCTACACCACTCTCGTCCCCAGTCCCTCAACACCACTCTCATCCCCAGCTCCTTAATTCGCTTGAGCACAATAATCCTTCACCAACCCGGGGGGAGGTATTGTTTTCTCCCTCCATTGTTCACTAGGTAGGAATACCTCTTGAGACTTTAATATCTTAGATTACACAACCTACTCTTTCAATAATGGAAACAGGTCTTTTTTGTGTCTTTACTATGTAAGAAGCCTAGAGGGTGTGAACAATCCCTGGGAGAAGTTATATTGGTATTAAAATATTCTGAAATGCAGTGTTCGGCAGCAATTATGTAATAGCCAAGTAAACATGACAGTGTTAAAGACCTTCCCAAGTAAACATGACAGTGTTAAAGACCTTCCCAAGTAAACATGACAGTGTTAAAGACCTTCCCAAGTAAACATGACAGTGTTAAAGACCTTCCCAAGTAAACATGACAGTGTTAAAGACCTTCCCAAGTAAACATGAGTGTTAAAGACCTTCCCAAGTAAACATGACAGTGTTAAAGACCTTCCCAAGTAAACATGACAGTGTTAAAGACCTTCCCAAGTAAACATGACAGTGTTAAAGACCTTCCCAAGTAAACATGACAGTGTTAAAGACCTTCCCAAGTAAACATGACAGTGTTAAAGACCTTCCCAAGTAAACATGACAGTGTTAAAGACCTTCCAAGTAAACATGACAGTGTTAAAGACCTTCCCAAGTAAACATGACAGTGTTAAAGACCTTCCCAAGTAAACATGACAGTGTTAAAGACCTTCCCAAGTAAACATGACAGTGTTAAAGACCTTCCCAAGTAAACATGACAGTGTTAAAGACCTTCCCAAGTAAACATGACAGTGTTAAAGACCTTCCCAAGTAAACATGACAGTGTTAAAGACCTTCCCAAGTAAACATGACAGTGTTAAAGACCTTCCCAAGTAAACATGACAGTGTTAAAGACCTTCCCAAGTAAACATGACAGTGTTAAAGACCTTCCCAAGTAAAACATGACAGTGTTAAAGACCTTCCCAAGTAAACATGACAGTGTTAAAGACCTTCCCAAGTAAACATGACAGTGTTAAAGACCTTCCCAAGTAAACATGACAGTGTTAAAGACCTTCCCAAGTAAACATGACAGTGTTAAAGACCTTCCCAAGTAAACATGACAGTGTTAAGACCTTCCCAAGTAAACATGACAGTGTTAAAGACCTTCCCAAGTAAACTGACAGTGTTTAAAGACCTTCCCAAGTAAACATGACAGTGTTTAAAGACCTTCCCAAGTAAACATGACAGTGTTAAAGACCTTCCCAAGTAAACATGACAGTGTTAAAGACCTTCCCAAGTAAACATGACAGTGTTAAAGACCTTCCCAAGTAAACATGACAGTGTTAAAGACCTTCCCAAGTAAACATGACAGTGTTAAAGACCTTCCCAAGTAAACATGACAGTGTTAAAGACCTTCCCAAGTAAACATGACAGTAAATTATCTAAGTTTCAGATATCCCGGGGTAAATTATCCATGATGCACTTCTCTTTGAGACAGAATTTGCATTAGCTTAAACTTCACTAACAAAAATCGAGAATAAATTAATTTTTAAATGCGAAAATCTTAGTAAAAATGGTGAGCAAACAGCCTCCCAATAGACGCTGTTTCACTCAGTTGAGGGCGATGTGGGGTTCTTGATCCAAGGAATTGAACCTGGCCTCCTTTTCCCTGGATCGAACTTGATTGCTTCCCCTTCTGGCGTTGTATGAACCCTATGGATTTAGCGCTCACCCCCATGACTGTAATACTAGAAGCAGCAATATCTTATCCATTAATGACCTGGATAACTAAGAACTGAGTTATCAATCACCTGGATAACCAAGAACTGAGTTATCAATCACCTGGATAACTAAGAACTGAGTTATCAATCACCTGGATAACCAAGAAGTGAGCTAACACTAATCTGGGTTATCCAGAAGACAGTTGTTAACTAATGTCCCGTATCTTGATTGCTAGTGCACTCACCTCACACACAGATCCGGGGTCGATCCCCGGTACGGGTGGAAACATTAGGACACGTTTCCTTAAGACACGTGCTGTCCATGTTCACCTACCAGTAAAATGGGTATCTGGGTGTTAGTGGACTGGTGTGGGTCGCATCCTGGGTGTTAGTGGACTGGTGTGGGTCGCATCCTGGGTGTTAGTGGACTGGTGTGGGTCGCATCCTGGGTGTTAGTGGACTGGTGTGGGTCACATCCTGGGTGTTAGTCGACTGGTGTGGGTCACATCCTGGGTGTTAGTCGACTGGTGTGGGTCGCATCCTGGGGTCAAAACTGACTTAATTTATCCGAAATACTCTGCATAACAAGTGGCTTTCTATACAGTAGTGTGTTGTTAATATCTGTTAGTGTTGTATACCAGGTACATGTACTCATAGAAATCAAGATTATTATTATTATTATTAAAAACTATTATCAACGTATTCCTCCCCCAGAAAACATATTTTTCAAGCTACCATCAGTAATTACTGAAGGAACTTTTCCTTCCCCTTCTCTCTCTCCGTCATCCAGAGTGTCTGCAAGAAACCACCTTAACACCAAGAAAAACACTGAGACATTTCTATTGTCTCTCCTTAGGTTTTATGTCATGACAGTTGCAGACGCTGTCAGACGCTGTCAGACGCTATCAAACGCTGTCAGACGCTGTTAGACGCTGTCAGACGCTGTCAGACGCTGTTAGACGCTGTCACACGCTGTCAGATGCTGTCAGACGCTATCAGATGCTGTCAGACGCTGTCAGACGCTGTCAGATGCTGTCAGACGCTGTCAGATGCTGTCAGACGCTGTCAGACGCTGTCAGACGCTGTTAGACGCTGTCAGACGCTGTCAGACGCTGTCAGACGCTGTCAGACGCTGTCAGACGCTGTCAGATGCTGTCAGACGCTGTCAGATGCTGTCAGACTCTGTCAGATGCTGTCAGACGCTGTCAGATGCTGTCAGACTCTATCAGATGCTGTCAGACGCTATCAGACGCTGTCAGACGCTGTCAGATGCTGTCAGACGCTGTCAGATGCTGTCAGACGCTGTCAGACGCTGTCAGACGCTGTTAGACGCTGTCAGACGCTGTCAGACGCTGTCAAACGCTGTCAGATGCTGTCAGACGCTGTCAGATGCTGTCAGACGCTGTCAGATGCTGTCAGACTCTGTCAGACGCTGTCAGACGCTGTCAGACGCTGTCAGACGCTGTCAGACGCTGTCAGACGCTGTCAGATGCTGTCAGACGCTGTCAGACGCTGTCAGACGCTGTCAGATGCTGTCAGACTCTGTCAGACGCTGTCAGACGCTGTTAGACGCTGTCAGACGCTGTCAGATGCTGTCAGACGCTGTCAGACGCTGTCAGATGCTGTCAGACTCTGTCAGATGCTGTCAGACGATGTCAGACGCTGTCAGACGCTGTCAGACGCTGTCAGACGCTGTCAGACGCTGTCAGACGCTGTCAGACGCTGTCAGACGCCTAATATTTTGTATCCACATGAAAGTTAACCAAGCGCCTTTTCTTCTATTACTTGACTATTTAAGGAACCCGAGAAGTGCCCGTGAGGTTTTAAGGAACCTACAAAGTACCATTTTGTTTTTAATAGTAAATGAACTTGGGAAATGCCTTCTTTGACCATTGTATCAACTTGAATGGTGCCTTTTCTTTGACCATTAAAGGAATCCGAGACTGTGACAGTTGTATCAGTGCAGCAGTTAGTGTGACAGTTGTATCAGTGTAGCAGTTAGTGTGACAGTTGTATCAGTGCAGCAGTTAGTGTGACAGTTGTATCAGTGCAGCAGTTAGTGTGACAGTTGTAACAGTGTAGCAGTTAGTGTGACAGTTGTATCAGTGTAGCAGTTAGTGTGACAGTTGTATCAGTGTAGCAGTTAGTGTGACAGTTGTATCAGTGTAGCAGTTGTGTACAGTTGTATCAGTGCAGCAGTTAGTGTGACAGTTGTATCATGCAGCGTTAGTGTGCAGTGAACAGTGTAGCATTAGTGTGACAGTTGTATAGTGTGCAGTTAGTGCAGTGTAACAGGTAGCAGTGTGTGACAGTGTATCAGTGAGCAGTTGTGTAAGTGTATCAGTGTACGTGTGTGACAGTTTAACAGTGTAGCAGTTAGTGTGACAGTTGTATCAGTGTAGCAGTTAGTGTGACAGTTACAGTGTAGCAGTTAGTGTGACAGTTGTATCAGTGTAGCAGTTAGTGTGACAGTTGTATCAGTGTAGCAGTTAGTGTGACAGTTGTATCAGTGTAGCAGTTAGTGTGACAGTGTATCAGTTAGTTGGTGACAGTTGTAACAGTGTAGCAGTTAGTGTGACAGTTGTATCAGTGTAGCAGTTAGTGTGACAGTTGTATCAGTGCAGCAGTTAGTGTGACAGTTGTATCAAAACATCACACAACCACAAGAAAGGTCAATCATGTATCTCGCACAGAGAATCTTCATGTTGTTCACTGCTGTCTTTCTTAACA
This sequence comes from Cherax quadricarinatus, assembly GCF_026875155.1. Lineage (NCBI taxonomy): Eukaryota > Metazoa > Arthropoda > Malacostraca > Decapoda > Parastacidae > Cherax > Cherax quadricarinatus. The sequence goes on from NC_069450.1 coordinate 30,679,088, forward strand.
ATCAGTTGTGGCAGAAATCACGGAGCTATAATGCGTGGGAAAGCGCCGGTTATATCTGAGGTACAGTTTGTGCTTATATCATGGAAAGTAATATGCAAATAGAGTTAACCAAAGTTTTTATGAGTAATTTGTCCTCTAATACTGCATTCGTAAGTTTTGAGCATCGAGAACAGAAAAGGAGGAAGAGGAAAAAACGAATGATGAGATGAAGATTAGGAAGGTAATTCAAAGGTTAAGATAAACTGCGGAAAATACTAGGTTTGCTTGTCCATGTTCCAGGAAAGTCTAAACTGATCTTTGTTTCGAAGATCAGAAATACTTTAATTTAGGAGAATGGGAAAACACGTGCAATAAGTCTAGAGTAAATATAATGTGGGGGATCATAAACCTTCCGTATTCCTCCTGCTTAAATTCTTGCAAGGCGGATAGTGTTCAGCAGCTGACACCACAATGCTATTAACACCGTGTGTTTCCAATCAAAATACCTTGTTGTTTTGCACTTGTCAATTTTTAATTCAATCGGGGAGACCACGGATACTCGCAAGGTATCCCTCTATACCTCGCTGACTGGATATTCCCTTGAAGGTTAACAAGACAGGCACCAAAATAAAGGAATTACAGCCAGTGTTAAGAAGCCGATTATAGTAATCTTCGAAATGAAGTGAATCCGTCTATACCATCTACGATTATAATCTGGAATTAACATAGGTACAGGGACGAAGTATAGGAACAGATAAGAAGGAGTCGAAGTAACCGTATTGATAGGAATTAAAGTCTTCCATGACTGGTAGGTTAAACAGGTTACATGGAGCACGGTGTATGCAAGCAATTAATGGACACATCGTAAAATTTACCTAAAGTAAGGAATACATAATTTTTACTATGTAAAGTTTGGGCCAAACCCTTAATTGTTCCTCGTAGAAGGAAGGAAAGGAGGAAGGAAGTAAGGAATGGAGACAGAAGGAATTTGAATAGATAGGTGGTACTGGAAGGAAGGAAGGAAAGAAGGAAGGAAGGAAGGAAGGAAAGAAGGAAAGAAAGAAGGAAGGAAGGGAAGGAAGGAAGGAAAGAGGAAGGAAGGAAGGAAGGAAGGAAGGAAGGAAGTAAGGAAAGAAGGAGGAAAGAAGGAAGGAAGCAAGGAAGGAAGGAAGAAGGTAGGAAAGGAAGGAAGGAAGGAAAGAGGAAGAAGGAAGGAAGGAAAGAAGGAAAGAAAGAAGGAAGGAATGGAAGGAAGGGGAAGGAAGGGAAGTGAAGGAAGGAAGAAGGAAGGAAAGTAAGGAAAGAAGGTAGGAAAGAAGGAAGGAAGGAAGGAAGGAAGGAAAGAAGGTAGGAAGGAAGGAAGGAAGGAAAGAAGGAAAGAAGGAAGGAAAGAAGGAAAGAAAGAAGGAAGGAAGGAAGGAAGGAAGGAAGGAAGGAAGGAAGGAAGAAGAAGAAAGAAGGTAGGAAAGAAGGAAAGAAGGAAGGAAGGAAGGAAGGAAGGAAGGAAAGAAGGAAGGAAGGAAGGAAGGAAGGAAGGAAGTGGAAGGAAGGATAGGAAAGAAAGAAGGAAGAAGGAAGGAGAAGAAGGAGGAAGGAAGGAAGGAAGGAAAGGAAAGAAGGAAGGAAGGAAAGGAAGGAAAGGAAGGAAGGAAGGAAAGAAGGTAGGAAGGAAGGAAGGAAGGAAAGAAGGAAAGAAGGAAGGAAAGAAGGAAAGAAAGAAGGAAGGAAGGAAGGAAGGAAGGAAGGGAAGGAAGGAAGGAAGGAAAGTAAGAAAGAAGGTAGGAAAGAAGGAAAGGAAGGAAGGAAGGAAGGAAGGAAGGAAAGAAGGAGGAAGGAAGGAAGGAAGGAAAGAAGGAGGAAGGAAAGGAAGGAAGGAAGGAGGAGGAAGGAAGGAGGAAAGAAGGAAGGAAGGAAGGAAGGAAAGGAAGGAAGGAGGAAGGAAAGAAAGAAGGAAGGAAGGAAGGAAGGAAGGGAAGGAAGGAAGGAAGGAAGAAGGAAAGAAGGAAGGAAGGAAGGAAGGAAAGAAGGAAAGAAGGAGGAAGGAAGGAGAAGGAAAGAAGGAAGAAGGAAGGAAAGAAGGAAAGAAGGAAGGAAGGAAGGAAGGAAAGAAGGAAGGAGGAAGGAAGAGAATTAAAGAAGGAAGGAAGGAAGGAAGGAAGGAAGGAAGGAAGGAAACAAAGAAGGAAGTAGGAAGGAAGAAGGAAAGAAGAAGGTAGGAAAGAAGAAAGGAAGGAAGGAAGAAGGAAGAAAGAAGGAAGGAAAGGAAGGAAGGAAGAAGGAAGGAAGGAAGGAAAGAAGGAAGGAAGGAAGGAAGGAAGGAAGAAGGAAGGAAAGGAAGGTAGGAAAGAAGGAAAGATGGAAGGAAGGAAGGAAGAAGGAAGAAGGTAAGGAAAAGAAGGAAGGAAGGAAGAAAGAAGGAAAGAAAAGGAAGGAAGGGGAAAGAAGGAAGGAAGGAAGGTAGAAGGAGGAAGAAGGAAGGAAGGAAGAAGGAAAGAAAGAAGGAAGGTCGGAAGGAAGGAAGGAAGGAAGGAATGGTAGGAAAGAAAAAAGGAAGGAAGGAAGGGAAGGAAGGAAGGGAAGGAAGGTAGGAAGGAAGGAAGGAAAGAAGGAAGGAAGGAAGGAAAAAGGAAGGAAAAGAAGGAGGAAAGAAGGAAAGAAGGAAGGAAGGAAAAGGAAGGAAGGAAGGAGGAAAGGAAGGTAGGAAAGAAGGAAGGAAAGGAAAGAAGGAAGCGAAAGAAGGAAAAGGAAGGAAGGAAAGGAGAGGAAAGAAGGAAGAGAAGGAAGGGAGAAGGAAAAAATGTAGGAAGGGAAGGAAGGAAGGAAGGAAGGAAAGAAGGAAGGTAGGAAGGAGGAAGGAAAGAAGGAAGGAAGGTAGGAAGAAGGAAGGAAGGAAGGAAGGAAGGAGGGAGGAAGAAAAGGAAGGAAGGAAAAGAAGGGAAAGAAGGAAGGAAGGAAAGGAAGGAAAGAAGGAAAGGAAGGAAGGAAAGAAGGAAAGAAAGAAGGAAGGTAGGAAAGAAGGAAAGGAAGGAAGGAAGAAGGAAAGAATGAAATTAAGGAAAGAAGGAAGGAAGGAAGGAAAGAAGGAAGGAAGGTAGGAAAGAAGGGAAGGAAGGAAGGAAGGTAGGAAGAGGAAGGAAGGAAGGAAAGAAGGAAATAAGGAGGAGGAAGGAAGGAGAAGGAAGAAGGAAGGAAGGAAGGAAAGAAGGAAGGAAGGGAAAAGAAGGAAGGAAGGAAAGAAGGAAGGAAGGAAAGAAGGAAAGAAGGAAGGGAAAGGAAGGAAAGAAGGAAGGAAGGAAGGTAAAAGAAGGAAGGAAGGAAGGAAAGAAAAGGAAGGAGAAGGGAAAGAAGGAAAGAAGGAAAGGAAGGAAGGAAAGAAGGAAGGAAGGAAAGAAGGAAGGAAGGAAAGAAGGAAGAAGGAAGGAAGAAGGAAAAGAAGGAAGAGGAAAGGAAGGAAGGTAAAGAAGGAAGGAAGGGTAGGAAAAAGAAGGAAGGAAGGAAGAAGGAAGGTAGGAAAGAAGGAAGGAAGGAAAGAAGGAAAGAAGGAAGGAAGGAAGGAAGGAAAGAAGGAAGGAAGGAGGAAAGAAGGAAAGGAAAAGAAGGAAGGTAGGAAAGAAGGAAGGAAGGAAGGAAAGAAGGAAAGAATGAATTAAGGAAAAGAAGGAGGAAGGAAGGAAAGAAGGAAGGAAGGTAGGAGAAGGGAAGGAAGGAAAAAAAAATAATAAGGGGGAAGGAAGGTAGGAAAGAAGGAAGGAAGGAAGGAAAGAAGGAAAGAGGAAGGAAGGAAAGATAGGAAAGAAGGAAGGAAGGAAAGAAGGTAGGAAGGAAAAGAAGGAAAGGAAGGAGAAAGAAGGATAGGAAGGAAAGAAGGAAGAAGGAAGGAAGGAAGGAAAGAAGGAAGGAAGGAAGGAAAAGAAGAAGGAAGGAAGGTAGGAAAGAAGGAAGAATGGAAGGAAAGAAGAAGGAAGAAGAGGAAAGAAGGAAGGAAGGAAGGAAAGAAGGAAGGAAGGAAAGAAGGAAGGAAGGAAAGAAGGAAGGAAGGAAAGAAGGAAAGAAGGAAGGAAGGAAGGAAAGAAGGAAGGAAGGAAGGAAAGAAGGAAGGAAGGTAGGAAAGAAGGAAGGCGGCAGCAGCAACAGCAAGGCAGTAGCAAGGCGGCAGCAGCAGCAACAGCAAGGCTGTATCAAGGCAGCTGCAACAGCAAGGCTGTATCAAGGCAGCAGTAACAGCAAGGCTGTATCAAGGCAGCAGTAACAGCAAGGCTGTATCAAGGCAGCTGCAACAGCAAGGCTGTATCAAGGCAGCAGTAACAGCAAGGCTGTATCAAGGCAGCAGTAACAGCAAGGCAGTATCAAGGCAGCAGCAACAGCAAGGCTGTATCAAGGCAGCAGTAACAGCAAGGCACTAGCAAGGCGGCAGCAGCAGCAACAGCAAGGCTGTAGCAAGGCAGCAGCAACAGCAAGGCTGTATCAAGGCAGCAGTAACAGCAAGGCTGTATCAAGGCAGCAGCAGCAGCTCCCTTACTGTTACTTTTATTGTTGACCTTGTACACACAGAATGACCATGTACATGTTTTCCCTGGTACACTAAGGGAAAACACCATAAGTGTCAGGGGCCCAAGACTGTTCAACAGCCTCCCATTAAGCATTAGGGGAATTGCCAATAAACCCCTGGCTGCCTTCAAGAGAGAGCTGGACAGATACCGGATCAGTGCCGGATCAGCCGGGCTGTGGCTCGTACGTTGGACTGCGTGCAGCCAGCAGTAACAGCCTAGTTGATCAGGCCCTGATCCATCGGGAGGCCTGGTCATGGACCGGGCCGCGGGGGCGTTGATCCCCGGAATAACCTCCAGGTAACCTCCAGGTACATACATGATGACCATACACACATGTTGACTATGTACACACAGTATGACCATGTACACATGTTGACCATGTACACACATAATCATGTACACACAGGATGACCATGTGCACACAGGGTGATCATGTACACACAGGATGACCATGTGCACACAGGGTGATCATGTACACACATGATGACCATGTACACACAGGATGACCTTGTACACACAGGATAACTTTGTACATACAGAATGATCATGTACACATGTTGACCATGTACACACAGGATGACCATATACACATGTTGCCATGTACACACAGGATGAGACCATGTACACACGATGCACAAATGTACACATACTATGTACAAACAAGCTGACAATGTACACAAATAATCACATACACAAATTACGACTATATACACACATGACGGCCATGTCCACACATGCTGACCTTGTACACACATGACCACGTACATACGTAACCTATGTACATACAGACAAATATACACACATGTACACATGGTAATCCGTATTACAATCTACGTACATTACCATCTATTAATATTCGCTAATAACATCAACAATGAATCAGTGACGAAAAAGGAAAAAAAAGAGGGGGGACTACCATAACAACAAAGTTGTGGAGACATGTAGGTGGGGGAAGTTGTGGCCCGGTGGCCCGGTGGCCCGGTGGCCCGGTGGCCTGGTGGCTAAAGCTCCCGCTTCACACACGGAGGGCCCGGGTTCGATTCCCGGCGGGTGGAAACATTTCGACACGTTTCCTTACACCTATTGTCCTGTTCACCTAGCAGCAAATAGGTACCTGGGTGTTAGTGGACTGGTGTGGGTGGCATCCTGGGGGACAAGATTAAGGACCACAATGGAAATAAGTTAGACAGTCCTCGATGACGCACTGACTTTCTTGGGTTATCCTGGGTGGCTAACCCTCCGGGGTTAAAAATCCGAACGAAATCTTATCTTATCTTAACTGTCGAGGTTCATATGTCCGGAGAGTCAGTTGGCACTCCCTCTTTAAACCCCCTCATCTCCCCCTCTAACCCCTCCATCCATCTCCCCTCTCCACACCCCCGTCTCCCTCACCCTCCAGCCGGCGCTGACCAACTTCCGCTACTATTATTACCCTCCCCCCCAACACCCCCTCCCCATGTCCCTCACCCCCAACTGTCTCCATCATCCCCTGCCCCCTCCCCTCCCACCTCTAACTGACACATGACCCCTAAGTCTTACACAATGTCATGTAAATTGGTCCTAAGCATCTTGCATTTCTGCTCTCATTACTATTATATATAATATATATATATATATATATATATATATATATATATATATATATATATATATATATATATATAACATATATACAATATATATATATATATATATATATATATATATATATATATATATATATATATATATATATATATATATATTATATATTATACTTTTTATTGGTATTATGAATATATAAAGTAATGTACAGCTTATATAAGATATAAAAAGGTATAACAATTATATATGTATACAATATATAATATCTAGAAGTAGCCCAAACTTAAACTGTTGAACTCAACAGTGTTGTACTAGGTGGATCAAGACAAATGTAACCAGATCCTCTATTGACAACGTATCGCCCACACGGTAGGCTTATCAAATCACTAATCGATGTACTTGGGGAGAGAGGGTGTGTGTGTATACAGGGAACATCTCTCCCAACGTTGATGTTTTTGTGACCTGATAAAGCCCACTGTAAGGGCGAAATGTTGTCAATAGAGTATTGTATTACACTACATTTGTATGTTTGTATGTTTGTATGTTTGTCCACCTTGTGGTGGTGGTTGAGTTTAGCTTCTCAGGAAACTATAGTGTCTCCTGACCTATAATAATAATAATAATAATAATAATAATAATAATAATAATAATAATAATAATAATAATAAATATCCCTTGTTATGCTGAGTATTTCTGGCAAATTAGGTCAGTTTTGTCCCAGGATGCGACCCACACCAGTCAACTAACACCCAGATACCCATTATTACTGATGGGTGAACATGGACAACAGGTGTCTTGAGGAAACACGTTCTAATGTTTCCAGCCGTACCGGGGAACTGAACCCCAAACAGCAGTGTGTGAGCTGAGTGTGCTAACGATCCAGCTACGGGACATCAAGGTGTGATTCAGATGACCTGTTCACTGGCTGAACATCTGCTGGCTTACTACAGCTAAGTTTCACAACCCACTTAAAAAAACAAAGCCTAACACTTCACAACAGTTCATCCTAAGAAAAGATGATTCCCTTATAGGTGTATTAGAGATAACTGGGAACAAAGACACAACCAAACATGTATTAGAGATAACTGGGAACAAAGACACAACCAAACATGTATTAGAGATAACTGGGAACAAAGACACAACCAAACATGTATTAGAGAATAACTGGGAACAAAGACACAACCAAACATGTATTAGAGATAACTGGGAACAAAGACACAACCAAACATGTATTAGACATAACTGGGAACAAAGACACAACCAAACATGTATTAGAGATAACTGGGAACAAAGACACAACCAAACATGTATTAGAGATAACTGGGAACAAAGATGCAACCAAACATGTATTAGAGATAACTGGGAACAAAGACACAACCAAACATGTATTAGAGATAACTGGGAACAAAGATGCAACCAAACATGTATTAGAGATAACTGGGAACAAAGACACAACCAAACATGTATTAGAGATAACTGGGAACAAAGACACAACCAAACATGTATTAGAGATAACTGGGAACAAAGACACAACCAAACATGTATTAGAGATAACTGGGAACAAAGACACAACCAAACATGTATTAGAGATAACTGGGAACAAAGACACAACCAAACATGTATTAGAGATAACTGGGAACAAAGATGCAACCAAACATGTATTAGAGATAACTGGGAACAAAGACCAACCAAACATGTATTAGAGATAACTGGGAACAAAGATGCAACCAAACATGTATTAGAGATAACTGGGAACAAAGACACAACCAAACATGTATTAGAGATAACTGGGAACAAAGACACAACCAAACATGTATTAGAGATAACTGGGAACAAAGACACAACCAAACATGTATTAGAGATAACTGGGAACAAAGATGCAACCAAACATGTATTAGAGATAACTGGGAACAAAGACACAACCAAACATGTATTAGAGATAAACTGGGAAACAAAGAACTACAACCAAACATGTATTAGAGATAACTGGGAACAAAGACACAACCAAACATGTATTAGAGATAACTGGGAACAAAGACACAACCAAACATGTATTAGAGATAACTGGGAACAAAGACACAACCAAACATGTATTAGAGATAACTGGGAACAAAGACACAACCAAACATGTATTAGAGATAACTGGGAACAAGAACAACCAAACATGTATTAGAGATAAAATGGGAACAAAGAAAGCACCCAAAAATGTATTAGAGATAACTGGGAACAAAGGACACAACCCAAAAAATGTATTAGAGATAACTGGGAACAAAGATCAACCAAACATGTATAGAGATAACTGGGAACAAAGACAACCAAACATGTATTAGAAGATAACTGGGAACAAAGACACAACCAAACATGTATTAGAGATAACTGGGAACAAAGACACAACCAAACATGTATTAGAGATAACTGGGAACAAAGATGCAACCAAACATGTATTAGAGATAACTGGGAACAAAGACACAACCAAACATGTATTAGAGATAACTGGGAACAAAGACAAAAACCAAAACTTTGTATTAGAGATAACTGGGAACAAAGACACAACCAAACATGTATTAGAGTAATGGGAACAAAGACAAACCAAACATGTATTAGAGATAATGGGAACAAAGACACAACCCAAACATGTATAGAGTAACTGGGAACAAAGACACAACCAAACATGTATTAGAGATAACTGGGAACAAAGATGCAACCAAACATGTATTAGAGATAACTGGGAACAAAGACACAACCAAACATGTATTAGAGATAACTGGGAACAAAGACACAACCAAACATGTATTAGAGATAATTGGGAACAAAGACACAACCAAACATGTATTAGAGTTTAACTGGGAACAAAGAAAAACCCAAACATGTATTAGAGATAACTGGGAACAAAGATGCAACCAAACATGTATTAGAGATAACTGGGAACAAAGATGCAAACAAACATGTATTAGAGATAACTGGGAACAAAGACACAACCAAACATGTATTAGAGATACTGGGAACAAAGATGCAACCAAACATGTATTAGAGATAACGGGGAAACAAAGACACAACCAAACATGTATTAGAGATAACTGGGAACAAAGACACAACCAAACATGTATTAGAGATAACTGGGAACAAAGACACAACCAAACATGTATTAGAGATAACTGGGAACAAAGACACAACCAAACATGTATTAGAGATAACTGGGAACAAAGACACAACCAAACATGTATTAGATAACTGGAACAAAGATGCAACCAAACATGTATTAGAGATAACGGGGAAAACAAAGACACAACCAAACTTGTATTAGAGATAACTGGGAACAAAGACACAACCAAACATGTATTTAGAGAAAATTTGGGAAAAAGATGAAACCCAAAAACATGTATTAGAGATAACTGGGAACAAAGACACAACCAAACATGTATTAGAGATAACTGGGAACAAAGAACAACCAAACATGTATTAAAAGTTAACTGGGAACAAAGACACAACCAAACATGTATTAGAGATAACTGGGAACAAAGATGGCAACCAAAACATGTATTAGAGATAACTGGGAACAAAGACACAACCAAACATGTATTAGAGATAACTGGGAACAAAGACACAACCAAACATGTATTAGAGATAACTGGGAACAAAGATGCAACCAAACATGTATTAGAGATAACTGGGAACAAAGACACAACCAAACATGTATTAGAGATAACTGGGAACAAAGATGCAACCAAACATGTATTAGAGATAACTGGGAACAAAGACGCAGTCAAACATTGTATTAGAGAAAACTGGGAACAAAAGACAAAACCAAACATGTATTAGAGATAACTGGGAAACAAAGACACAACCAAACATGTATTAGAGATAACTGGGAACAAAGATGCAACCAAACATGTATTAGAGATAACTGGGAACAAAGATGCAACCAAACATGTATTAGATATAACTGGGAACAAAGACACAACCAAACATGTATTAGAGATAACTGGGAACAAAGACACAACCAAACATGTATTAGAGATAACTGGGAACAAAGATGCAACCAAACATGTATTAGAGATAACTGGGGACAAAGACAAAAACCAAAACATGTATTAGAGATAACTGGGAACAAAGACACAACCAAAATGTATTAGAGATAACTGGAACAAAGACAAAACCAAACATGTATTAGAGATAATTGGGAACAAAGACACAACCAAACATGTATTAGAGATAACTGGGAACAAAGACACAACCAAACATGTATTTGTATTTACAAATAACAAAATGAGGTATTTCGGTTTTTTTTTTTTTTTGAAAAATAAAAATGCTAACCAGATTTTAATCTGTATTGGCTGTTTGCATTTTTTTTTTTGCTCCAAAATCTGGTGATCTCTAACCTGATCTAATTTCAATATAGCAACTTATTATTACTCAAACATACGTAGGATGAATTTTTAGTGATAATTAGACACATGTGCAACATCTGGGCATCTTTATTGTAGATGTTTCGCCATCCAGTGGCCTTATTAATAGAAATTCCAGGAGATAAATGGAAGACAGAGGAACTTCCACTATATACAAAAGATAAACCATACCCCCGGCCGGGATTGAACCCGCGGTCATAGTCTCAAAACTCCAGACCGCGGGTTCAATCCCGGCCGGGGGTATGGTTTATTTGCAATCGTGTCATTACGATTTCTTGAGTCATGTTGACGGCAGTGAAGGGACTTGAGCTAGAGTTCGTCACGGCCACGCTAGCTGGAGATTCGTCTGTAAAAACTTGCATTTGTGGTCACAGTGGTGGCCTGTGCTAACCTTCCTATGGTGTAGAAATATACCTAGTTGGATGAATCTTATTGTGGCTAGCTGGTCTAGTGGCTAACGCGACGGGCTGGAGTTTTGAGACTCTATGACCGCGGGTTCAATCCCGGCCGGGGGTATGGTTTATTTGCAATCGTGTCATTACGATTTCTTAAGTCAGTACAAAAGCTGAGGGACTGATTACCTCGTCAGAAGTTTTCAGTCTTCCATGAAGACAGGAGCTTTCTCTTGTTCATTTTTTGGCCGAGTGATCAACATCAGATGCTGTCACTCTCCCACGAAGGCAACAGATTTATTTGCCCATTAAATAATTATTTTGGATCCAAACATCTTGGAGATAATCGTAAAGAGGGGAATGTCTCCTCTGTTGCAAGTGTCGCTACATCAACAACTGTGTCTGAGCTAGTACTGCACTACTAGTGCTACAGCACAGTTAATTAAAAATATGTAAATTGTTCTCTCTAGATATGAATATTGATGAACACTAAACGCTCCATTTACGGAAGGTGAAGCTGAATATCTGAAGGACTGGACAGGTCACTCTCTGGAGGACTGGACAGGTCACTCTCTGGAGGACTGGACAGGTCACTCTCTGGAGGACTGGACAGGTCACTCTCTGGAGGACTGGACAGGTCACTCTCTGGAGGACTGGACAGGTCACTCTCTGGAGGACTGGACAGGCCACTCTCTGGAGGACTGGACAGGTCACTCTCTGAAGGACTGGACAGGTCACTCTCTGGAGGACTGGACAGGTCACTCTCTGGAGGACTGGACAGGTCACTCTCTGGAGGACTGGACAGGCCACTCTCTGGAGGACTGGACAGGTCACTCTCTGAAGGACTGGACAGGTCACTCTCTGGAGGACTGGACAGGTCACTCTCTGGAGGACTGGACAGGTCACTCTCTGGAGGACTGGACAGGCCACTCTCTGGAGGACTGGACAGGTCACTCTCTGAAGGACTGGACAGGTCACTCTCTGGAGGACTGGACAGGTCACTCTTGGAGGACTGGACAGGTCACTCTCTGGAGGACTGGACAGGTCACTCTCTGGAGGACTGGACAGGTCAGTCTCTGGAGGACTGGACAGGTCACTCTCTGGAGGACTGGACAGGTCACTCTCTGGAGGACTGGACAGGTCACTCTCTGGAGGACTGGACAGGTCACTCTCTGGAGGACTGGACAGGTCACTCTCTGGAGGACTGGACAGGTCACTCTCTGGAAGACTGGACAGGTCACTCTCTGGAGGACTGGACAGGTCACTCTCTGGAGGACTGGACAGGTCCTCTCTGGAGGACTGGACAGGTCACTCTCTGGGAGGACTGGACAGGTCACTCTCTGGAGGACTGGACAGGTCACTCTCTGGAGGACTGGACAGGCCACTCTGGAGGACTGGACAGGTCACTCTCTGAAGGACTGGACAGGTCACTCTCTGGAGGACTGGACAGGTCACTCTCTGGAGGACTGGACAGGTCACTCTCTGGAGGACTGGACAGGTCACTCTCTGGAGGACTGGACAGGTCACTCTCTGGAGGACTGGACAGGTCACTCTCTGGAGGACTGGACAGGTCACTCTCTGGAGGACTGGACAGGCCACTCTCTGGAGGACTGGACAGGTCACTCTCTGGAGGACTGGACAGGCCACTCTCTGGAGGACTGGACAGGTCACTCTCTGAAGGACTGGACAGGTCACTCTCTGGAGGACTGGACAGGTCACTCTCTGGAGGACTGGACAGGTCACTCTCTGAAGGACTGGACAGGTCACTCTCTGGAGGACTGGACAGGTCACTCTCTGGAGGATGGACAGGTCACTCTCTGGAGGACTGGACAGGCCACTCTCTGGAGGACTGGACAGGTCACTCTCTGGAGGACTGGAGAGGTCACTCTCTGGAGGACTGGACAGGTCACTCTCTGGAAGACTGGACAGGTCACTCTCTGGAGGACTGGACAGGTCACTCTCTGGAGGACTGGACAGGTCACTCTCTGGAGGACTGGACAGGTTACTCTCTGGAGGACTGGACAGGCCACTCTCTGGAGGACTGGACAGGTCACTCTCTGGAGGACTGGACAGGTCACTCTCTGGAGGACTGGACAGGTCACTCTCTGGAGGACTGGACAGGCCACTCTCTGGAGGACTGGACAGGTCACTCTCTGAAGGACTGGACAGGTCACTCTCTGGAGGACTGGACAGGTCACTCTCTGGAGGACTGGACAGGCCACTCTCTGGAGGACTGGACAGGTCACTCTCTGGAGGACTGGACAGGTCACTCTCTGGAGGACTGGACAGGTCACTCTCTGGAGGACTGGACAGGCCACTCTCTGGAGGACTGGACAGGTCACTCTCTGGAGGACTGGACAGGCCACTCTCTGGAGGACTGGACAGGCCACTCTCTGGAGGACTGGACAGGCCACTCTCTGGAGGACTGGACAGGCCACTCTCTGGAGGACTGGACAGGCCACTCTCTGGAGGACTGGACAGGTCACTCTCTGGAGGACTGGACAGGCCACTCTCTGGAGGACTGGACAGGTCACTCTCTGGAGGACTGGACAGGCCACTCTCTGGAGGACTGGACAGGTCACTCTCTGGAGGACTGGACAGGCCACTCTCTGGAGGACTGGACAGGTCACTCTCTGGAGGACTGGACAGGTCACTCTCTGGAGGACTGGACAGGTCACTCTCTGGAGGACTGGACAGGTCACTCTCTGGAGGACTGGACAGGCCACTCTCTGGAGGACTGGACAGGTCACTCTCTGGAGGACTGGAGAGGTCACTCTCTGGAGGACTGGACAGGTCACTCTCTGGAAGACTGGACAGGTCACTCTCTGGAGGACTGGACAGGTCACTCTCTAGAGGACTGGACAGGTCACTCTCTGGAGGACTGGACAGGTCACTCTCTGGAGGACTGGACAGGCCACTCTCTGGAGGACTGGACAGGTCACTCTCTGGAGGACTGGACAGGTCACTCTCTGGAGGACTGGACAGGTCACTCTCTGGAGGACTGGACAGGCCACTCTCTGGAGGACTGGACAGGTCACTCTCTGAAGGACTGGACAGGTCACTCTCTGGAGGACTGGACAGGTCACTCTCTGGAGGACTGGACAGGCCACTCTCTGGAGGACTGGACAGGTCACTCTCTGGAGGACTGGACAGGTCACTCTCTGGAGGACTGGACAGGTCACTCTCTGGAGGACTGGACAGGCCACTCTCTGGAGGACTGGACAGGTCACTCTCTGGAGGACTGGACAGGCCACTCTCTGGAGGACTGGACAGGCCACTCTCTGGAGGACTGGACAGGCCACTCTCTGGAGGACTGGACAGGTCACTCTCTTGAGGACTGGACAGGCCACTCTCTGGAGGACTGGACAGGTCACTCTCTGGAGGACTGGACAGGCCACTCTCTGGAGGACTGGACAGGTCACTCTCTGGAGGACTGGACAGGCCACTCTCTGGAGGACTGGACAGGTCACTCTCTGGAGGACTGGACAGGCCACTCTCTGGAGGACTGGACAGGTCACTCTCTGGAGGACTGGACAGGTCACTCTCTGGAGGACTGGACAGGTCACTCTCTGGAGGACTGGACAGGTCACTTCTTGGAGGACTGGACAGGCCACTCTCTGGAGGACTGGACAGGTCACTCTCTGAAGGACTGGACAGGTCACTCTCTGGAGACTGGACAGGCCACTCTCTGGAGGACTGGACAGGCCACTCTCTGGAGGACTGGACAGGTCACTCTCTGAAGGACTGGACGGGCCACTCTCTGGGGGACTGGACAGGTCACTCTCTGGAGGAGGGGACAGGTCCTCTCTGGGGACTGGACGGGCCACTCTTGGAGGACTGGCGGGTCCCCTTTGGGGGACTGGACAGGCACCCTGGGGGACGGACAGTACTTCTGGGGGACTGGACAGGTCCTCTCTGGGACGGGAAAGGGCCACTCTCTGGGGACTGGACAGGCCACTCCTGGGGGCGGACAGGCCACTCTCTGGAGGACGGGACGGGTCACTCTCTAGGACTGGAAGGTCACTCTCGGGGAGGACTGGACAGCCACTCTTTTGGAGGAGGGACGGGTCACTCCTGGAGGACTGGACAGGTCATCTTGGAGGACTGGACGGGCCACCTCTGGGGGATGGACAGGGTGAAATTCCACATCATTTAAAAAACGACGGATATACCCCCCACCCATAAAGGTGGCAGCAAAGCATTGCTAAGAACTTAGCCCAAATTTTCTCTGCTCCCACATCATAAAAATCTTTTTAAAGAGGCTAAAAACAGGATTGCAAATCACCTGGATTCCAAAATCTGCACAATCCAGGGCAACATGGGTTCAGGGGAGGTCGCCCCGCCTCTCAAACTACTGGTCACTATATTGGCCAGGAACCTGTAAGAAAATCAAATGCGAAATTAATAACACAGATTTGCAAAAGCATTGACAAAAGCGATCATGACGTAATATCCCCTAAAATACTCTAAAGGAAATAACTGGGAAAATGGGGGGATGGACTTCAAATTTAAAAAATCGAAACAAAGAGTATGGGCAAAAGGGTTAAAACGGAGCTGCCATAGTGAAGAGCTCTGTTTCCCAAGGCACAGACCGCCCCCCCCTTATTCCTCATCCCATATCAGATTAGACAGGATATCTCACGTACCGTACATCCTTGCGGATGGGCGTACTACTGGAGCGGTTAACCTCCAAGAAGATATAAACAAAATTTTCCCGTGGGCACCCGGGAAAAAATATGAGTTCAATGAGGACAAATTCCAACTACACTTATGGAAAAAAATGGGGGAGATAATAACTAGAAAAGATAACTATGACTCCCGGGCCCTAAAAGAGGGGGAAAAAAAATGTAAGGGACTGGAGTAGTAATGTTAGGATCTCCTTTTAAGGGTAAACGTGCCACAAAGCACAGCAAAGGAAACGATAGGGTGGATAATGAGAACTTCAAAATAGAGATGCCCCAAGCCAATGAGACTTTTTCAAATACTTTTTCTCTCTAGGCTGGAATACTGCGTACATTTCATCTCCATTCAAAGCAGGTGAAATCGCAGATTAGGAGGTACAAGATCCTTTACTGCACTTAAAATTCTGTCAAGCCCCTTTAACAGGGGAACGCTTGGAAGCACTTGACTTGTACTCGTGGAACGCAGGAGAGAGAGATATATCATAATCTACACGGGGAAAATCTGGAAGGAAGGCCCAAAATCTGCACACAGGAAATCACTCCAACAAATTTAAAAGACTGGGCAGGCGATGCAAAATGCCCCCAATTAAAAGTAGGGCCCATTGGTACACTAAGGAAAAAACCCATAAGTGTCCGGGGCCCAAGACGTTCAACGCTTCCATAAAGCTTAGGGGAATTGCCAATAAACCCTGGCTGCCTTCAAGAGAGAGCTGGACAGATACCTAAAGTCTTGCCAGATCAGCCGGGCTTTGGCTCGTACTTGGACTGCGTGGGGGTAGCAATAACAGCCTGGTTTGATCAGGCTTTGATCCACCAGGAAGGCCTGGTCTGGCCGGGCAGGGGGGCTTGACCCCCGGAATAACCTCCAGGTAACATAAACAGGTAATAAAAAGAATACTATGACTGGAAACAATACACACATAACCCCGCAACGTTGGGAGAAAGAAACTTATGACGACGTTTCGGTCCCCTTGGAGCATTAACTAGTCAGGCGAGACGAGGTAGGAGCCAAGTATATACGAAAGGTCGGGACGGACCGAGAGAGGAGGAAGAAGTATAATTTAAAGCAGTCAAAAATACACGATAAATTCCACCTGATTATACGGAGTGTGGGGCGGCCACAGTAACGTTTGGGTTTGATCAAGCCCGTGATCACCGCTAGGCCTGGTCTTGGACCGGTCAGCAGGGTTGAGCCCCGAAGCTCAAGGTATGCGCTGGATACACACACAGGAGGTTTCCCCTGTAGAACGAAAGGAAAATTAGAGTGTGGAAGGAAGCAACGTTGATGAGCTCGATAGAGAACAGTCAGAGGAATGTCAGGAAGGGCCGGGAAAAATGACCGCTGGATGTCAACTTAAAAGCTTGGGAATAAGCAGTTGATGACATGTCAGATCATTCTGCTCTCGTGTCATTAATATAGAGAGATATTGCATAGGTCAAAGACGGGGCCCCGTGGGGCGCCGCCCCGGGAACACCCTCCAGGTAAGTAAACAGTACTAAATTACTACTTATTTCTTCTCTTCCATCCCCCCTCACCTGCCCCTGACCTTTTAATACTTGTCCAATCCCTCTCACCCACTTTCCTGTTAACCCTCTCCTCTCACCTCTCACCACTCCTCTCTCACCCAGTCCCCTACGAACCCGCCCTCAGTTTTTTCCCTCCTCTCACCTTCTCCTAATTTTCCCCCCTTCCCTCCAGCTTTTCATGGGGGTGGTCTGTACATTATCCCAGGCCCCGGGCAGAAGAAATGGGAGGGAATGTGCCCCTGGCCTCGAGCCAGGTTAGGTGACAGGGTGGTGCCCCTGTTCTGGTCAGGGAGGAGGGGAATGAATCCAGGCCACTACCCAGGGGTGGTAAAAATGGAAAGAATCCCAGGTCCTAGCCAGGGTAGAGAGGGGCAAAGAAGCTAGATTTTAAATATTATCTTAATGCTATAACGCCTAGGGCGCGCTGTACACTGCGCTTGCTGCTGCTGTTACTCTACTGCTGTGCGTGTTAGTGTATTTGTTAATGTTACTACTGCTGCAGCTGCTGATGTATTTGTTAATGTTACTACTTCTGCAGCTACTGGTGTATTTGTTAATGTTGCTACTGCTGCAGCTACTGGTGTATTTGTTAATGTTACTACTGCTGCAGCTACTGGTGTATTTTTAATGTTACTACTTTTTGCAGCTACGGGTGTATTTGTTAAGTTGTTTACTGCTGCAGCTCTGGTGTATTTGTTAATGTTACTACTGCTGCAGTGCTGATGTATTTGTTATTTTTACTACTTCTGCAGCTACTGGGTGTATTTGTTAATGTTGCTACTGCTGCAGCTACTGGTGTTTTGTTAATGTTACTACTCCCTGCAGCTACTGGTGTATTTGTTAATGTTACTACTGCGGCAGCTGCTGGTGTATTTGTTAATGTTACTACTGCTGCAGTTGCTGGTGTATTTGTTAATGTTACTACTGCTGCAGCTGCTGATGTATTTGTTAATGTTACTACTTCTGCAGCTACTGGTGTATTTGTTAATGTTGCTACTGCTGCAGCTACTGGTGTATTTGTTAATGTTACTACTGCTGCAGCTACTGGTGTATTTGTTAATGTTACTACTGCGGCAGCTGCTGGTGTATTTGTTAATGTTACTACTGCTGCGGTTGCGGGTTTGTATTTGTTAATGTTACTATTTGCTGCAGCTGCTGGTGTATTTGTTAATGTTACTACTGCTGCAGCTACTGGTGTATTTGTTAATGTTACTACTGCTGCAGCTGCTGTGTATTTGTTAATTTTTACTACTGCTGCAGCTACTGGGTATTGTTAATGTTACTACTGCTGCAGCTCGGGTGTATTTTTTAAATGTTACTACTGCTGCAGCTACTGGTGTATTTGTTAATGTTACTACTGCTGCAGTACTGGTGTATTTGTTAATGTTACTACTGCTGCAGCTACTGGTGTATTTTTTTAATGTTACACTGCTGCAGCTACTGGTGTAATTTGTTAATGTTACTACTGCTGCAGCTGAGGTGAAATTTGTTAATGTTACTACTGCTGTGGCTGCGGTGTATTTGTTAAGTTACTACGCTGCGGCTACTGGTGTATTTGTTAATGTTACTACTGCTGCAGCTATGGGTATTTTAATTTTTAATTTTACTGCTGCAGCTGCTCGGTGAAATTTTTAATGTTTACTACTGCTGCAGCTACTGGTGTATTTGTTAATGTTACTACTGCTGCAGCTGCGGGTTTATTTGTTAATGTTTCTACTGCTGCAGCTGCTGGGTGTATTTTTTAAATGTACTACTGCTGCAGCGCTGATGTATTTGTTAATGTTACTACTGCTGCAGCTACTGGTGTATTTGTTAATGTAACTACTGCTGAGCTGCTGGTTGTATTTTTTAATGTTCTTACTATGCTGCAGACCGTGTATTTTTTAAATGTTTTTACTGCGCAGTGCGGGGGGTATTTTTAAATGTTACTACTGCTGCAGCTGCTGTGGGTTTTAATGTTACTACTGCTGCAGCTTTTTGCTGTTTTTTTTATGTACAAATGCTGCTGCACTGGTGTATTTGTTAATGTCTCTGCTGCGGGCTACGTTGATTTGTTATGTTACTACTGCTGCAGCTGGGGTATTTTTAATGTTACTACTGCTGCAGCTCGGGTGTATTTGTTTATGTTACTACTGCTGCAGCGCGAATCAAGAAGAGTTATCTTCTCCTTTAAACTTCTCTTTTATTTTGAAAACCTTTGGGTTTAATTTAAATTGTCTGCATCGCTATTGGGCTTGCAGCCCCCTTGCCGAAGTCCTCAAGTAACCCGCAGCAGTGGTCAGGGGGTGTTGTGCATTCGCTGCCTGTTTAGGTTAAGTGCGGACGTGCTTTGCACCCCTCTACTGTTTCCAGCGAGTAATCAGTCAACGACATGGCGACAGGTTGCGCAGGAGAGTGAATACTGTGGGCATTGAACTTATAGGGGTTTTTAAACACCTACGTCATCGAGGGTGTTTGCCCAAATTTACGAGAGACATAGGGCATCGAAGACGGATTTATGGAGTGGCACTGTCGTGTATAAGAATTTTCGTGAAAGTGCAAACTGCTCAAGTATACAGGCTTTGGTTGATCTTTACCAAGATTTTCAGTTACTGTAACACCGCGTGAGGGTCAAATTATTGATGTATCGCGACATTTTTCGTGGGTTAAGCCCGCAACGTGCCTTTGAGCTGATGAGGTAGATATTCGAAATGTTTCAAACGTTATGGAACTGTACATCTGGCCCAACCTGGCAAATGGGTAAAGGTGCTTACACGGATTCGAGGTTCCCTTTAATCTCAGATGACCTAAGGCATCTATACCCCGTATGTTATCTCGAAGAGTTTGAACCAGGTAATGGTCGCGTATGGGGGCAAGGTAGTGGCCGCTGTGTGCGAATTGGACCAATGGCGGCCAGACTGTGGCAAGCGAGTATGGCTCCTGGGCCGGCAAGGGGCGGAGCACCTGCGCATGAGCACCCGTGCCTAAAAAGAACGGGTGCAAGGAGGAGGGCGTGGTCGCATGTGGAGTGAAGAGGTAGTGGCTCCTCCATGGAATCGGAAGAAGTGGTGAATCCATGAATCACCTGGCCCATCAACAGTGGCTCCTGGCCGCAAGGGCGGAGCACCTGCGCATGAGGCACCCGACCTAAAGAAGAAGGTGCAGGGGAGGGCGTGGTCGCATTGGAGTGAAGTGGTGGTGGCTCCCCTGGGGAATCGGGAGAAGGTGGTGATCCATGAATCCCCGGCCCATCAACAGTACAGTGGTCAAGTGAGGGGGTACAGGAGGGCGCAGCTAAAGGCATTGAGGAGGAGTTGGAGACGGTGATAGGCAATGTTACAGTCTACGAGGTGGAGGTTCACGAACAAACCTGGGACTACAGAGGAGATGGTGGGGGGGAAACAGGTGGCACCTGTGGTGACAGGCCCGAGTGCCATGAGGGCAATGGGGCTTAAGGTGGAAAGGGGTGGAAGTCCATTGGCTGGCCCCAGACTCAGATATGGAAATGGGGTGGCAACAAGGAAAGGGGCAGCAGGGGCAGATGGGACGAATTTCTGACACCGGCGCAAAGGCCGGAAAAAACATGGGGTATGGTACCAAGAGTGACTCTGCGAGAGGCCACAACAGAAAGGGGGGGAGGTTGAAAGGAGGGGGAACTTGGCAAAGGCACAGTCCAGGGAAGGTTGAAAGGAAGAATCTTGAAATGAGGCGGGAAGGAAACCTTAACTGGCCTCGGGTGTGTAAACAAAAATTTAATGGTCTGTGTGATGGTGTTAACGGAGTGCTTCAGGATGTTTTTAATAGGTATAAGGTTGAGTAGCTTTGTGCGGAGCACAATTTTAAGCTTGTCGGAATTAGTGGTGCCTGGGTATCAGGCTATGGTTGCCGTCTGAGGTTTTAAAAGGGGGAGTGGTGTGTGTCAGGAGGCGGGCCCGTTTGTATTTGAATAGGAAGAGGGGGGGGAGGGGGAGGGTATTACGTGGGAAGATGTGGTTTGGGAGGGTGGGTTTGGTTGTGTATGCCCCAGCAGAAGTGACGAGAAAGGAAGATGGATTGTAGAGGGAGAGCTCGTGTTTTAAAACCTACGCACTTTAAAAACCGCTGTCGCGAGTGGGGGGGGATTGGAATTGTGTAATAAGAAACAGACGTGGAACCCAGAGGAGCGGGATATTTTTCCTCAGTCTTGGGGGGGCCTGCTTAGAGATCTTCAGTTACGTGATGCTTTCGGGGGAGGTCTGTGGAGGGGGAACATACGTTTATACAAGGGGGATATGCGGCTCGTTGGCAGGTTATAATTTATCTGGGAGGGTTTTTTGGTAGAGTCTTTAAAACTATAGAGATGGTGTCTTCCGATCTAGGGCGGTATTAGTGGAGGTGGGATGGGAATGCTTTGGCTCGTAGGCAGGGAAGTTTTTGGGAAACTAAAACCACGATGGTTTTGGGGGATAGGGAGGGAGTGGAAGCGTTTGAAATATTTTGGGAACAGCTCGTGCCGACAGAAGAACTGAGGAAGACGTGGTAGGATGGTGGGATAGTGTGGCTAATTTACGAATACGTCTTTTTTAATGTGGGAGGGCAAACGCTTTAATCAATTGCGGTATGGTTTGTCAAATTACTTAGAATCTAAGATTACGGAATTGTTACGAGGGGGGGGGGGGTGGCCGGGTGTAACCCGGTGGAGGATATACACATTTTGAAGGACAGAATACGGGATTTGCAAGAAGAACGGTTTGCAGCTGTACGGGTACAGGGGGGGTTAGACGAAGTACTCTGGGGCGACAAGCCATCAGCTTGTGTGCTGCGAGGACAGAAGGTACGACAGCGAACGACTAAAAATACCGGGTTTGCAAGTCATATCTTCTGTTGGGGGTTTTAGAGAGGGTCGGGTATTAAGGGACCCCAAAGGGGGATGAGTGCATATGCAGATAGAGGGTTTGAGGAATACGGGAAAAGTAGTGGGGTGGATGGTGAGGTTCTTGGGAAGGTATGTGAGTATGTGCCATGCAAACTGGGGAGGAGTGATCGGGAGGCACTGGGTGGGGCCCATTGGAGGGAAATATGGAAGCCCTTATGGACATGAGGAAGGGTAAAGGCACCCGGGGATCGATGGTTTACCTAGCAAATTTTATGTAAAAGCACTGGGGTCTGCTTAGGGGTTTCCTAGTAAGGTTAATGAATGCCATGAAAGACGGAGGTAAGATGGGAAAATCTCAGGCAACGGCGGTGGTGGTGTTGGTCCCAAAGGGAAAACCCAGCAGAGTTACCCTTGGGGATTATCGAGCCATTTCATTGCTTTGTGCTGATTATAAATTATTTGCGAAAATTCTTGGGAATCGGCTTAAATGTGTTGTGGGGAGGTCGTGTTTGAGTCTCAGTTTGGTTTACCTGGTAGGTCAATGAGCGTGGGCCAACGGATTATCAAGGGGTTCCTGGGGGGACATGGAAAGGGAAAGAGGAGCGTTGGTGGCGTTGGATTGGCAAGGGGCTTATGATAGGGGGGGAAAGAAAGGCTTTGAGGGATATTCTCCTACGACAGGGGTTTGGCGAAGAAATAGTGGGGTGGGTGGATACGTTGTACTCAAACGCGAAGGTAAGGGTGCAAATCAATGGGTGTGTGGGGGGGGGAGTCAACATGGAGCGGCTTCGCAGGGATGTCCTTTATCACAAAAAATTGTTTGCATGTGTTCAGGATCCCTTTTATGGGATGATGGAGGATCGCTAAGGACGGGGGGAGGGATGGTGAGCTGAAGCCGTGGCCGGGTTTTGGGTTTGGGCTATGTTGATGATACCACTTTTTTTTGGCAAGTGAGGAGACACGGTTAGGACTTTTGGGGGAAGTTGTACACATTTTTGGGAGAGCTACGGGGATGAAGGTAAATCTGGAAAAGTCAATGATCATGGGGCTGGGAGAGTGGACAGAGAGATTAGATTGGGGATGTGATGTTGTGCAGGGGGGACCGGGAGTCTGAAAATCTGCGGTGTCATGTATGAGGCTGACAGAGTGCTGCAAGGGTTTAGCAATTCGAATAGGATGGTGGAACAGGTCAGCGACGGTTGGAATGCTGCGACCTCACCATTAACCCTTAGGCAGCGGGGTAATTGTCATCAATGTTTACTATATAGTAAAGTCTGGTTTGTTTCGGCTGTGATGCCGTTAACAGGAACGGCGATCACGAGTATTCTTAGAATGGTGTTCAAATTTTTGTGGGGTTCAGGGTGCAAACTGGTTGCGAAGGGAGGTAGTGACATTGCCGGTATGTAGGGAGGGTTGGGGTTTTTGGGATTTGAGAAAGCGCGTGAAATGTGTGTTTATTAAGAGGGAAGTGATGAGTGCAGGGGGAGGGAGGGAGGGTCAGCTAGAAAAAGGTACATGCTAAACTGGGGAAATGGATGGAGGGGCGGAAATAAAGGAATGCGAGACAGTGTTACGCCCTTAATTTTTAGCCAGGGAAACCAGGAAAAGTAAAGGTGGGAACTTTGTGTAAATTGTTAGAGAGACATGTAGTGGCGCCGGTTGAAGGGATCTACCCCATGTATGCAGGGGATGTAATATGGCGAAGATTTAGTAAATTTAAGGATACGACCTAGGCGCGGAGGTTATGTACCGTTTCCTGCATGGGATTTTGCCAACGGAGCGATGCCCCCGAGATGGAGGGTTATTGGGGGTGGGGGGTGTGCAGATGCAGGGGGGAAGATCTGCGTATCATGTCATCTATTTTTGTGAAGGTTTGGGATGCATCAGGGTATGGATGCGTAAGGTAGTGGTGAGGGTGGGGGGCCCAAGGTGGGGCGGTATTGCGAGCATTGAGTCTTGATATGAGGGGTGTGGAGGAGAGTGTGGTAAGAGGTTTAGCATATGTCATCGTGGACTACATATATGTTTTTATGGGGTATGAGGGGAAGGTGGGTGGGGATGTCTGAGAAGGACTTTGGCGGCGACGTTTTATCGAACTTTGTGTCGCAACAGAGACTTTTTTTGGGAAAAGGTGGGAAGAGATTTTTCTGAGGGTTATAGAGGACTAACAAAGGGGAATTTTTTGGCGTTATAAGGGGCTTTTAACTCCCGGGGGGTGATTGGGTTTGGTAAAAGGGGGGGGGGTTTTTTCAGGGGATTTCAACGGGCTCACCTCCTTGGGTATGCAGTGATTGTGGTTGGGTGTGATTGGAGGTACTAGTGTGTGACCAGATGAGAGGTTGTGCAAGATAAGTTTTGCTTAGTTCCCTTGAGGGGGAAGGTGTAAGGAGCAGATTAAATATATAACATGAAATTAATGTAAAACCCTATAAATTATATAACATGTATATTTCTTTGGTAGCGTATTATGTTCCACTTGCACTGGTATTGCAATTGAATTTGAATTTTCTTGAGAGGGTTTTCCTTTCACTATTTCCTTGAAGCACTGAGTTATTTTTGTTTTTATTGTAACGTGGTCCAGCATCAGTTTTGGCAGTAATTACCTATTATTTTGATTGTTCGCATCGCTATTGTGCCGTGCGGACAGGCTGCGCAGTAGCTCCTGAACAACGGTTTACTGCGCATTTTTCCCCTGTTTTGTGCATACAACATGGCGGATCGCTTTGCACGCCGGGTGAGCACTGTTTGTGTGGAACTGGTGCGTGGCACGCTTACAGGAACAACCATGCACTGTTACTGCTTCCCATCATCAGTGAGGTATATGGAATACCGACCGAAAAATTAATGGAGTAGCAGTAAAATGGTGTGTCGAGAATTTCATCAAGTTTAAAGACGCAGGATTCTACACAAGCATAGTCAACAAATATCAAGAGAAGGGGCTGGCAGTGAACACTATGGGGGAAGTCTGCTTACATGATGTGTCCAGTTATGTAAAGGGGGTGAAGGTACCAAACGTGCCTTTTGAGGCAACGGAGCATGATGTGACGGCGGTGTTTAACAGCTATGGGAAAATCCACTCAGCAGTGATGGGGGGTGGGCAAAAATGGACCTTATGAGGGGCTACCTGAAGGATCATTTACGCTTAAATGACGTTGAGGCAGCCGTTTTCCATCATACGTATTTATGAGGTCTTCCGAACGCAGGTCTACGTGAAACTACTCGGGGCAGCGGAAGACTTGCAGATTATGGGGTTCTTTTAAAACATATGGCGGCCCAATGCTATAAAAAAGCTGGACGGGGGGAACAGGTACCAGTGATCTTACATCAGAGGAATAAATCTGGGGGTGTCGGAGGAAGGAGTAAGGCCAAACAAATTCCTTGCCGATGGAGTGACGAAGTGGATAGGGCTGAGGCGACTAGGGAGGAAAGTGTACCCTAAACAGTTGATAAGGGACAGACGACATCGACGTCTGATGAGGAAGGTACGGGCCAACAGTGGCTTGCTGGAGGAAGTACTTATTTTCCTTTTTGCATGACGTTGAGGAGGGACAGGTGGTTGAAGGGTGTAACCGGGTGCAGGCAACTGTGCAGCAAGATCAAGAGGTTAGGAATACTGTGTGCACTAATGTTAATGTGCACAACGTTGTGGCAGGGGCCCCATAGGGCGGAAAAGACAGGTGACGAGGTGTGTGGGGAGGGGAGTTCTCGTAAGAGAACTGCAGGAACGCTGAGATGGACGATGTTTTCTTACTCCAGGACAAAGAAAAAGGAGTAAAATCTTGGAGAAAGGATGTATGTCATAAAGGGGGAAAGAGGGAAGGGGTAATGTAGGGTTCAATGGTTCTAGGATAATGAAGGGATAGGGGGGGTGAATAAGCAAGCTGGGCAAGAAAGATGCCATACAACAGGACGGTATAGGAGGGTGTGTGCCAATGAAGAAAGGGTAAACCACCACTTTTAAAATATTCACGATAGTAACTGTAATGTAAATGGATTGAAGAATGAAGTGAAACGAGTATGGGGTGGAATGGTTTTTGAGGAGATATAATGTGGATGTAGCTTTATACAAGAAACATAATTATAAGATAGGCGTGCTTTGGCATTAAAGGGTTATAAATTGTATGTAAGTGGGTCTGTTAGGTTAAAAGGGGGAGTGGCAGTGGTGTGAAGGAAAAAAGGTCCCTTACGTATTATAAAGTGGGAAGAAGGGGGGGGGAGGGTAGTGAGGGTGGATGGTGAGTGGGGGAGCATCTAGAGTATGTTTCATTGGGGTTTAATATGCCAGCAGAGAATATAATCAAAGTAAAAGAGGATTTTGTGAGAGACGTTTTAGTGTATTTTTTTAAGGGTTTACCTCTAGTAACTGTAATAGGGGGGGGGCTGGAACTGGTGTATAAGGGGGGGGACGTGGAGCCAAGGGGGGGGTTGTGTAATTACGGTCGTTACGCAATGTTTTACAGGATGCAGGGGGGAGGGACGTGGAGGGGAGTGGGGCTTTGGGGAGTGGATTATACTTTTGTTAGAGAAATTATTCAGCGAGGTTAGATAGGATTATAATAACGGAGGCAGTTAGGTAGGGGGGGTAAAAACAGTAGATGTAGGGTTTTCGGATCATAGGCAGTTTTGGTTTTGAACTGGATTGGGAGGGAGTGGTAAGGGATATTCAAGTTTTGGAAGTTAAATGCGAGGTTGGTGAGGAGTGAGGTGGTGAATGCCAGAGTTTAGAGACTGGTGGGGGACAATTTTGGAGGGCAAGGGGTGGGGGAGGGAGTATTTTGGATTGGTGGGAAAATAGGGCTAAACCTGGTATCGCGGGTTTTATAAATATAAAGGAAGGGAGGGGGCAGGTGGGGGTACGGTTTACAGAATTATTTGGAACAGCAGCTCAATGAGTGTTACCAAGAATTGAGGGGAGACCTTTAAGAAATATCAGGGCTAAGAGGGAGACTAAGGACATACATAATGAAAGATTTGATGAATTAAGGGTAAGGCAGGGATGGATGCCGTGCTATGGGGGGATAAACCGTCGGGAGGTGTGTTAAGAAGTTTTCGCATTAGACAACAGGAGTCCACTATAATACTTTTAGAGGTTAGTGACGATTTGGAAGGTTATACAAAAGGGGGGAAATGTGGTGACACTGAGGGAATAATAATTATGCGGACTATGGTTTAAAAGGAAATGGGAAAAAGGTAATGTGGGGGATAGTTAATAAAGAAAGAGGAGGGGGGAAGGTCTTGGGAAAGGTGGGGGGGACAGAGGGGATTGGAGGGAAAAATAAGTAAGGAAAAGTGAAAGAGGGAGTGTTCAATTTAAGTAAGGGGAAAGCACCGGAATTGATGGGCTTTCCAATGTTTTTACAGAGTGCATTGGGAAACCATAAATGTTTGTTTGGTTCAGGTATTGAATTGTATGCTGAAGGAAGGGAAATTGGGAACGCACAGAGGACGGGGGTGGTCGTGCTTGTAAAGAAAAAAAGCGAGGGGAGAACACTGAGCACGTACAGGGCCATATCTTTAATGTGTACAGATTATAAGATTTTTGCGAAGATTTTAGGGAACAGGATGAAGAAGGAATAGGTGGTATGGTGCACAAGGGTCATTGGGAATTCCGGGTCGTAAATATGAGGGATGGACATAGTCGTATTAGGGAATTTTGCAGGGTTGTAAGAGTGGTGAATTTTGGGCATTGATTGGAGAATGCTTATGACGGGGTGAATAAGAGTACATGGTTGACACTTTAAGGCTTATGGGTTTGGGGAGGGAATAGTAAAATGGGTGAAGACCTTGTATGCAGAAGCACGATTCAGGTGCAAATTAATGGGGAGGTTGGGTAGCGGTTTGAAAATGGAGAAAGGTTTGAGACAAGGGTGTCTATGTCTCCAAATTCTGTTTGCATGTATGCAACACCCGTTTTATGGAATGGTTGAGGAACACAACGTTTCAGGAGGAGGGTAAGGGGTTACAGAGGTAGTTGGTTATGTAGATGACAAACAATACTGATCATGATGTTTGAAGGTTTGCGAAAGGTGGAGAGAGTAATGAGGTTTTTGGAGAGGCGTCAGGCATGCGTGTCAACAGAGCTAAATCGAAATTATTAGAGATAGGAGATTGGGTGGGGGGAGAATGGGGGTGGTGGAGTTTGGATGGGAAATTTACTGAACAGCTGAAAATTTGTGGGGTTATCTATATGGCAGATGAGCAAAGGCTGACGGAGGAAATTCGGAATTAGTGGAGAGAAAGTTGTACAACGGATTAGGATCTAAGAGCGAAGTGTTTACTCTAATGCAAAGGGCAATAATAATAAATTCTTTGGTTTATAGTAAGGTGTGGAACGTGGCAGTGGTGTATCCTTTACGGGAACAGGAGATAAGGAGATACAGAGAAGGGGTGCTTCGTTATATATGGGGTTTTTGGACGAGCATGGCTAAGTAAAGAGGTGGTTATGACGAATGTGCGCCGAGGGGGAGTAGGGCTTTTGATGCTAGGGCCGAGGGTCAAGGCAATGTATGTTAAACAAAAGTTACGTAAGGGGGGGGGGTAAAAGGGGTGAGGGTTTGGCGGGTGATGAGGGATGTACGGGCGTTGGTGGGGGGGAAAGGACTTGATGGAATGTGAGAATATGCTAAGGGTCATGTTAGTAATAGGTGAGGTAAAAAAGCTCAAGGTGGGAAAGGTTAGTAGAGATGAGTAGGAAACCAGAAGTGTGCAAGGGGTGGCGGTTATACCCCTTTGTATGATTGGGGTACGATTTGGCATGATTTCCAGAAACTTAAATTAATGCCTAGGGTAAGGGAGTTTTTTTTATTTGGTTTGTAATGGGATTTTAGCGTCAAAGCAGGCTTTGTGTGTGATGGGTTTGGTAAAAGGAGGCGAAATGCAACATTGTGAGGAAACGGAAACAGCTTTTCATGCAGTATATTTTTGTAGAGAGTTGGGGCAGGTAAGGGTGTGGCTGGCTAGAGTTTCAAGTTAATGGGTGGGGGCAATGTAGAGCTCCTGCGTGCCCTAACTTTTGAGGTCCAATTCGCCGCTTGACCTCGCAGAGTGCAGACGTGTGACTACTGCCCTCTGCTGGCCATTGGGGGAGACATATTTTTACAACATGGGCGCAGTCTGTGAGAAGGCGTTTGCACACGGTGTGCATTGAATTATTGCGTGGTGCAATAACGCCTCAGTCTGCACAAGTGCTTTTACCGCAAATTATCCGTGACACCTATGGTGTTGCGGAAACAAGAACTGTATGGTGTGGCACTAAATGGTGCCTATCGTATTTTCGTCAAGCTGAGTTTTAGCTGGAGTGTATGAACGGGTGGTTGACAAGTACCAGGACAGGGGCGTGGATGTTAATTCAGCATACGTGTTCGCCTAATCGACGTGTCTAAGCATTACCCAGGGTGAAAATCCGAAATGTCCATTTGACGACAGAATGATCTGCGGGATGTATTTGAACAGTATGGACCTGTACAAAACCCGCTATGGCTGGTAAATGGACGGATGGGCGTATGCCGGGTTTCCGGATGGTACGAACGACAAATGGATTTAGGCATGCCATCCCGTCTTACGTCATATGGACGCATTAGACACAGGTAAAGGTGTACTACCTGGCACAGAAGACGTTAGTTATGTGGTGCATATGACCATATGGCAGGCCCAGGTGGGAGATGGCAGCGGAGAAAGGACCCTAGGTAGTGAGATGGTGAAAGAGCCAAGAACCCGAGGTGGTCATGCTGATGAGGACCTGTACATAGAAGTGGCACTTCCTGAGTGAGGAATGAAAGCGTGAGCTGCACACTGGTGGTAACAGCCCATCACTGTCACAGTGGTGGAATGAGCATCTGCCATGGAGAACGGGAAAAACTGTGCAATTGGTGACGTGCGGTAGAGGAAGGCCTACTGGGAACGTGCAGGAAATCCTTTGAGAAAGCAGTTTCGAGGATAACTTGATATGGTTGGAGTAATGTTCAGATTGAAGATTACAACTTGGGAAATTGGCGAAACATGGCAGTTGACCCAGGAGTTTGGTGGAAGTTGATTGAGGTTGATGCTGAGATTCACAGGGAGGCATCCAGTAGTTGGAAATGGATGCAGAGTGTGTTTAACCGTAAGAGGGCGGCGACATATTCTGGCTTGATGATTTTTGACCCGGCCCCAGAGACCGGGGAAAAAGCCCTGGGTTGATGTGGTGCGTGAGGGGCACTAAAGGTAACCTTGGTCAGGTGTGGAAAGGGAAGCCACCAGTGGGCGTGGAGAGAAAAGTGGACGAGAGACACACGAAGCGTGTCAGGGGAAAGGTGAAAAGGGGCAAGGGTGAAATCACTAAGTAGGTTTCCGGTGCCCTGACAGTGAATATTAATGGATTGTGTGCGAGTGAGAGCGTCTGTGGGGAAAGGGATTTTTAAGACGTTGCTATAGACATTGTTTTGTGAGGAACATATTTCAAGCTGGGAAAGGAATGGAGGTGGATGGGTACAGAGTGTTGTGATGTATTCGGAGCGAATGAAGGGAGGGGTGGGAATCCTGATCCGAGAGACGAGCCCGTTTGTTGTTCTTAGGAGTGAAGGGGGGGGGGTCGTGTTTAAGAATAGATGGGTGGTGGAGAGGTGAGCGAGCAGTCATTTTTGGTAATGTGCCGCCCTGAGAATGATGTAGGGGAAAGAATGAATTTGTGAATAACGTATTGGTATATTATTTGCGGTCATTACCGTCAGTGACAATATTTGAGTGGCGACTGGAACTGTGTGGTGCGGGGAAAGGGAAGGGGTTTGGACCGAAGGGCAGGGTGTTTTTTGGCAGGTTTAGTGGATTATTGAGAGGTGTGGGATTGAGGGATATAGTTGATGGAGGGGATTGCGGAAAAGAGCACACTTTTCATAGAAAGGGATAGCTGCACGATTAGATAGGTTGTATGTTGACAAGGGGAGTGAGGGTGACGCGGGTGCAGACGGTGAATGTCGTTTATTCAGAAATTTATTAGGGCGGTTTAAAGCTATTTAAATTGGGACGGTTTGCCTAAGAAAATATTTGGGGTACTGGAAAGCTGATGTACACTACTGGGTGAGGGGGTGGGGGGAGGGGATTTTGCAAGTTTGTGGGAGACTTATGGGGTGGGGGTAAGAGGCAAGCGATTTATTGGGTGGTGGGATGGGGTTGCAAAGACGAGGATCAGGCCAATACTATGTGCGAAGGGGAAAGAATGAGGCAATGGATGACATTTGGGCTTTCAACAGTATTTAGAGGGGCGGTTTTCAGGGTTGTTACAGAGGGTGCTGTGACAGGTGTGTACCAAGGAGGAAATTGAAGCATTAAGTGGCAGATAAGATATGCACAATGAGAATTTGATGGGCGAGGGTTTTCAAGGTGGGTTAGAGGAGGCGATTTGGGGTGAAAAGGCGTCACCGTGTGTTAGGGGGTTCAGCGGAGACGCAGGGTTTGGGAATGGAAATTTATAAGCTGGTAGTACACGAGGATTAGGTGGGGATACAGGGTCATATTGGAACTACTGAGGGTATGAGTGGTTTTATGAAGTTGGTTGGAAATATTTAGGAGGTGTAGGAGTGAACGGTGAGGATTTAGAGAGATTGGGAGAGAATTTATCTTGGTGCTGATGGAATGATCGTATGGCATGGTGGGATATTGAAGAGGGGGAGGTTTGGAGAGCTTTGGAGAATATGGCGAGAGGTAAAGCGCCAGGTATAGATGGGTTCCTTGTGAATTTAGTGAAAATTGGGGTTTGAAGGATTTTTTAGTGAACCTGATTAATGTGATGAAAAGTGAGGGAGGATGGGGGAGTTGCCAGCGTACTGCAGTAGTATTTGATTCCAAAAAGGGGAAGGCCCTAACTACAGTGCAGAACTACAGGGCGTTGTCGTTGTTATGTGCTGATTTAAAGATATTCGCAAAAATCTTGGGAAACAGGCTGAAGTGCGTGATAGATTTAAAATTGTTGCAGAGGTCAGTATGGGTGCTGGAAGGCCGTGTATGAGGGACATGGAATATAAAGATTTTGTGGAAAGTTGAGGGGAGAATGAAAGGGGGGGAGGTGTCTTAGCATTGGATTGGCAGGCTGCGTATGATGCGTAGAACGAAAGGCACTGTGGCATATCTTACGGAGGCAGGGTTTTGGGGAAGAGATGGTACGTTGGATGAGACTTTGTATAATAGGGTAGGTGTAACGTGTGCAGGTGAATGGGAAATTGGGTGAGTGGTTTCAATGGGTTTAAGGCATAAGGCAGGGTTGTCCTCTGTCTCAACTGTTGTTTGCTTGTATACAGGACCCTTTTTATAGGGCTGTGGGGCGATGTTTAGGGTGGTACGGGGGTGTGGAGAATGGGTGGAGGAATAATAGGGTATGTGGGTGATTTCAACAATTTTAATGAGCAGGGGAAAGTTTACATGAGGGGGAGGATGTAATTGGTGGGTTTTGAAGGTGTTACAGGGTTTTAAAAA
Organism: Cherax quadricarinatus; assembly: GCF_026875155.1. Lineage (NCBI taxonomy): Eukaryota > Metazoa > Arthropoda > Malacostraca > Decapoda > Parastacidae > Cherax > Cherax quadricarinatus. Next base: position 30,711,488 of record NC_069450.1, read on the forward strand.
ATGAATGTGGGGAAATCGAAATTATTGGTCTTAGGGAATTGGGTAGGGAGGGCGCGATGGGAAACAGCTGTGCGTTGGGTGTGGTGGATAGACTAAAGGTGTGGTGGGATAATTTATATGGGGAATGCCGGGGAGGCACGGATGCTTAATTCTGGGAGGGCAGTGGATAGGTTTGGTGGGGAGGTTAAATGTTTGAGACCCTTGCATTTGACGATACATCAACGTGTAATAGTGGTGAATGTGATGTTATATAGTATGGTCTGGCATGTGGCAGCAGTATATCCGTTTGGGAGGGACCGACATAACTAGAATGCTAAAAAAGGTTTTCGATATATATGGGGTTCTGGGTGTGATTTGGGTTTGGGGAGAAGTGTTGTTATGCACCGGTCGACAAAGGTGGGTTGGGGTTTTAAAAGATATAAGAATAAGGGTTAAGTGTATATATTTGAAGAGGGGGTTTATCCGAGTGGACGGTCGTGTGGGGAAGGGTTTTGGGAAGCATTATATGAGGAGGCACGAAGGTGGTGGGTAGGATCAGAGATGAGAGATGTGAGGATGTGCCCGCGAGCTTTTTTGTATGTTAGAGATTCCGTCTAGGATACGGGTAGGGGTTCTGGAGCGTGCTGTAGGGGTGAGGGGGATTGCAAATGTTGAGGGCATATACCCAATGTATGCATGGGGAGACATTTGGGTAAGGTTGCGGTTTGGGGCGCATAAGACCAAGAGTGGAAGGGGGTAATGTTCGTTTCCCTTTATGGAATATTGCCGTCTGGTGTGGTGCTTCGGGGGAGAGGGTTGATGGTGGAGGACGTAAAGTAGGGTGTGGGGGATAGGGGGACAGCTTTTCATGTAGTAATTTTTTTTAAAATTTGGAGTGTATACGGGAGTGGATGGGTGGGATTTTGAGGAGGGTGGGTGGGGGAGGGATATTTGGTATTAAGGGCATTGAGTTTAGATGTGGGGGGTGTGGAAGAGTCTGTGCAGCGTGCTTTGGTGTACATCATAACTGATTTTGTTTTCGTATCATGGGCCATGAGGGGTAATGGGATTGGATGGTGCGAAAGAAGGTATTGGCTGCAACAATGTACAAAACACTTTAGTCGTAATAGGGGGATATATGGAAGTAGATGGGGAAAAGGGTTTTTTCCTGAAGGATATCGAAGTATGAATGTCAGAGGTTTGTTGGCGGAGTAAGGGAAAGAAAAAAAAAAAAAAAAAAAAAAAAAAAAAAAAAAAAAAAAAAAAAAGGGGGGGGGGATGTTTTGGATTTTTTAGGGGTTTCATCGGGCTCGTCTCAGAATTTGGGAATGTATGAAGAGTTCCGTGATATGGTGTGAAATGGCAGCGTAGTTGTGGAGTGTGTTTTAAGTAAGTTTGTGGTGGTTTGTAAGGGAAAAGTTAAGATTTTTATGATATGGGGAAAAGAGCAATATTTGTGTGCATGTGAAAGTATACGGTCATACTCAGAATGGTTTTACTGATGTATGTTTTTGGATCAGTTAAATTTGGCATATGTTGTGATGTTATCAGGATTGGTGGTTGTTTAAGCAACGGACATGAGGGCGTGATAAAAATGTCTGTGTACCAAATGTACTGCTAATAATGAGATAATGAATGTGTGGATTTTTATCATACATAAAGTGTATATAGCAGTATGTAAGAGAATTTCATGTACTCAGTATGGGTTTAATTGGTATTCGGTGAAGTTCAATGAATATTATTGACGAGTGATGGGGATATAAGGAGTTTTTGATGTACAAAGTGTTAAGTAGGGTTAGGATGGTGAGGCAAGAACTGCTTTCCGTCTGTAGAATAAGAATATAGTCTTGTTTAAGTTAATGTTTAATAGTAATGGGCATGTATATTTCATTATATAGTAGAAGAAGTTTGTTACTTAAAACTGGAAATTATATTTGAAAAATATTTCTAAATATAAAGTGATTGTGTAAGTTCGCTTGTGGTGATGAATGTAGTGTATGGAATTGAGGTGGGATGAATGTAGTGTATGGTAGTGAGGGGGGACGAATGTAGTGTATGGAAGTGAGGTGGGATGAATCATTTGTTATATTTACTGTGTTTAGTTTTTCTGTGTGAGGGTTTTAGATTATTTTCAAAACCTTTTTTGTTTTGTAATTATTGAGGTTTTTCGTATTTTTATTTGATATGAAGTTTTAATAACAACAATAATAAGGTTAAAAAATTTTTGATAAATTGAGATGTCTTCGACTACAGTTTTATGTAAAGTCAATACTTGACATTTTTTGGGTTTATTTCATATTGTGTTTTTTTGGGTGCAATTTTGGATGTAATAAAACCCCCTGTATATGAAGCTTGGGTGTCTTTTTTTTTTTAGTATAAGTTTAGTGTACGGTAGGGGAATGTGGATTTTTTTTTTGTTATTATAAGGATAGTTTCATTGATTAATTGTCTACATGTATAACTAGTATTGCGTTTTTTTCAAAAAAATAAAAAAAATTTTTAGGTTTAAGAGGGGTGTCTGAGGTTGTAAAAAGAGCCATTTTACATTTTTGCTTTCGTTTTTCCTGGGGGTTGAAAAGGAAAAAGGGGGGGGGATTAGGGTAAAGGGGAATTGCGGCAGGAATTTATTTGCACAGTATGGGAGAAATAAAATCATTTATGGGAAAAGGTGGACAATGCGTTCCCGGAGGCATATAGAAATATAAAAAGGTAAGGGGGCTCATAATTTGGGTATTAATTCTAAGGGGACCATTTTCCTTTTTTGAGCGGTTTTGACATAATGAAGGATAGTAATTGTGGTGGATTGTCATGGAGTTGATGGGAGGGGTGACATGTTAATGTGGTGAACGGAGATTTTTTTGTGTTGAAAGTTTTTTTTTACCAGTGTTGAAAGACAAAGGGGCATTGTGATCATTGTTTTTAATAAGGGAAATACTTTGCTGAGAAACTACAAGAAGGAACACTCAAAGCATTGT
>NC_069450.1:30714941-30737441 GCF_026875155.1 Cherax quadricarinatus
GATTATACGGTGAGTGTGTGGAGGCTGTGATATCAGGTGAGTGTTGTGAGGCTGTGATTCAGTGGTGTGTGGGCTGTGATATCCGGTGAGTGTGTGAGGCTGTGATATCAGGTGAGTGTGTGAGGCTGTGATATCAGGTGAATGTGGAGGCTGTGATATCAGGTGAGTGTGTGAGGCTGTGATATCAGGTGAGTGTGTGAGGCTGTGATATCAGGTGAGTGTGTGAGGCTGTGATATCAGGTGAGTGTGTGAGGCTGTGATATCAGGTGAGTGTGTGAGGCTGTGATATCAGGTGAGTGTGTGAGGTTTGTGGTGTCAGGTGAGTGTGTGAGGCTGTGATATCAGGTGAGTGTGTGAGGCTGTGATATCAGGTGAGTGTGTGAGGCTGTGATATCAGGTGAGTGTGTGAGGCTGTGGTGTCAGGTGAGTGTGTGAGGCTGTGATATCAGGTGAGTGTGTGAGGCTGTGGTGTCAGGTGAGTGTGTGAGGCTGTGGTGTCAGGTGAGTGTGTGAGGCTATGGTGTCAGATGAGTTGTGTGAGGCTGTGGTGTCAGGTGAGTGTGTGAGGCTGTTGGTGTCAGGTGAGTGTGTGAGGCTGTGGTGTCATGTGAGTGTGTGAGGCTGTGGTGTCAGGTGAGTGTGTGAGGCTGTGGTGTCAGGTGAGTGTGTGAGGCTATGGTGTCAGATGAGTGTGGCGAGGCTGTGGTGTCAGGTGAGTGTGTGAGGCTGTGGTGTCAGGTGAGTGTGTGAGGCTGTGGTGTCAGGTGAGTGTGTGAGGCTGTGGTGTCAGGTGAGTGTGTGAGGCTGTGGTTGTCAGGTGAGTGTGTGAGGCTGTGGTGTCAGGTGAGTGTGTGAGGCTATGGTGTCAGATGAGTGTGCGAGGCTGTGGTGTCAGGTGAGTGTGTGAGGCTGTGGTGTCAGGTGAGTGTGTGAGGCTGTGGTGTCAGGTGAGTGTGTGAGGCTGTGGTGTCAGGTGAGTGCGTGAGGCTTTAAGTACAATATAAGACGTTACAACAGCTGAAATAGATGGGATTAGGTCAAAATTTTTAAAGCAGATTTGGATATAGTTTAGTAGTTGTTGAATTTACTCAATGTATGCATGAAAGAATGTTCTTACATATTAATAGCCTGAATAGTTCCTTTGTATAAAGGAAAAGAAGACAGGAGTGAGTCGTAAGACTAAGATAGAGAAATAAGCTTAATAAATGTAATATTTAAAAAAACGTGCAATGCATAAAATGAGATTGTTGAGGAACAAGAAGTATTTCAGAAAGATATGGGAAGTGTAGACCAAGTGTTTACTCTGAAGTATACTTGACAAATAAAGAAGAAAAAGGCAAAATATAGTGACTGGAACAGTACACAAATAACCCGCACATAGGAGAGAGAAGCTTACGACGATGTTTCGGTCCGACTTGCACCAATTACAAAGTCACACTAACAGAAAAGAGTTCACGTTCATGTATGTTTGCCAGGACGTGTCCTGGCCTGGATATTCTCCACGTGTTTACCTGGTAGTGACTCCTGAACATAAGAACATAAGAAAGGAGGAACACTGCAGCAGGCCTGTTGGCCCATACTAGGCAGGTCCTTTACAATTCATCCCACTAACAAACATTTGACCAACCCAATTTTCAATGCCACCCAAGAAATAAGCTCTGATGTGCAAGTCCCACTCAAATCCAACCCCGCCCACTGTGGCATGCAAAGAGTACGTAACCTTTATTCGGCGCATGGACACACCCTCATTTACAGGCTATCTCCCCCAACCAGCGAACCAGGTTGCTAAGAGTTGGTGATGGGGCCCCGTCGTTCAACTAGTGACCAGGTTCTAGCCAATAAGAAGGTGGGATTGGCAATCGCAGAGGTTATGTGGATACCGCTCTCCTGTCTGCCCTTGTCATTCCCATTCTAGAGCTGGTTGAAGCACGGTCTGCTATCTTGTGGCTTCTATTTCTGCCTTGCTTACCGTGACGTGCACTATACTTATTACTGTACATAGTGTACATATTGCTGTTCTAAATTGGTGAAGGATAATATAAGTCTAAACTTTTTCTGCTGTGTTTCTTTTGCTCCCATTACACCTGGGATAACAGGCCTTTGAAATCCTAGGTTGTAATACCCACTCATGTACTTATCCAACCTAAATTTGAAACTACCCAAAGTCCTAGCCTCAATAACCCAACTAGGTAGACTGTTCCACTCATCAACTACCCTATTTCCAAACCAATACTTTCCTATGTCTTTTCTAAATCTAAACTTATCTAATTTAAATCCATTACTGCGGGTTCTCTCTTGGAGAGATATCCTCAAGACCTTGTTAATATCCCCTTTATTAATACCTATCTTCCACTTATACACTTCGATCAGGTCTCCCCTCATTCTTCGTCTAGCAAGTGAATGTAACTTAAGAGTCTTCAAACTTTCTTCATAAGGAAGATTTCTAATGCTATGTATTAATTTAGTCATCCTACGCTGAATGTTTTCTAACGAATTTATGTCCATTCTGTAATTGGAGACCAGAATTGAGCTGCATAATCTAGGTGAGGCCTTACTAATGATGTATAAAGCTGCAGTATGACCTCTGGAACTTCTGTTGCTTACACTTCTTGATATAATCCAGTAATCTATTTGCCTTATTACGTACGCTTAGGCATTGCTGTCTGGTTTAAGGTTGCTGCTTACCATAACCCCAAGTCCTTTTCGCAATCTGTATGGCTAAGTTCTACATTATTTAACTTATAAGTGCTAGGGTTATGGACACTTCCGAGCTTCAGAACCTTGCATTTATCTACATTGAACTGCATCTGCCACTTTTCGACCAAGAGTAGAGTTTGTCTAAATCCTCCTGAAGTTCCCTAACATCTACATTTGAATCAATTATCCTACCTATCTTCGTGTCATCGGCGAATTTGCTCATATCACTAGTAATTCCTTCATCAAAGATCATTGATATATATTATAAACAACAACGGGCCCAAGACTGATCCTGTGGAACGCCACTTGTTACTGATCCCCACTCGGAATTTAACCCCATTTATGGACAAATCTCTGCTTCCTGTCTGTGAGCCATGATTCGATCCCCGAGAGCACTCTTCCCCCAATGCCATGAGCTGCTACTTTCTTCAACAGTCTTTAAACTTCTTCAACAGTCTTTCTACTTTCTTCAACAGTCTGAAGGAAGTGTCGGAGTTGGTACAAGTGATGTACCCGTTTTTAGCCCTATGTCGGGAGCAGCCCTATGACAAGGGCGCGGTGAGCTGTCTTCGTGTCAAGTGGAGTGCCGCTTACAGCCCTATGGCAGGGGTAGCCCTGTGGCAAGGGCGCGGAGAAACTTTCAATTCCATTTGAGCCACCCTGGCACTCAGGCCAGAGCCCGTGTGCCAGGTGTTGAGCGCCTGACGTCTGACACAAGTGTAAGGCAGCAATATATACAAAGACAAGCAGGTCAAAGACTGGAACATTAGAGGGAGAAGAGGAAGTAGTGGTACTGGTATGGTAGTGGAAGTAATAGTAGAAGAAATAGAACATAAGAACATAGAAAGAAGGAACACTGCAGCAGGCCTACTGACCATGCGGAGCAGGTCCATGTCCCCCCCCCATATAAGACCAATGATCCCCCTCCCGGATTAGCCCATATGACCACCAGTCTGGTCATCTCCACTCAAGGATTAGAGCACTGCACCAGACCAGCAGCACAAGCTAGGTCCAACTCACACTCACTCATGTATTTATCTAACGTATTTTTATAACTACACAACGTTTTAGCCTGAATAACTGTACTCGGGAGTTTGTTCCACTCATCCACAACCCTATTACCAAACCAGTGCTTTCCTATATCCTTCCTGAATCTGAATTTTTCCAACTTGAAACCATTGCTTCGAGCTCTGTCTTGGCTGGAAATTTTCAGCACACTATTTACATCCCCTTTATCTATTCCTGTTTTCCATTTATACACCTCGATCATATCCCCCATAATTCTACGCCTTTCAAGAGAGTGCAGATTCAGGGCCCTCAGTCTATCCTCATAGGGAAGATTTCTGATACATGGGATCATCATCTTTGTCATCCTCCTCTGTACGTTTTCCAGAGCATTTATATCCATTCTGTAATACGGTGACCAGAACTGAGCAGCATAGTCTAAATGAGGCCTAACCAAGGATATATAGAGTTGAAGAACAACCTGAGGACTTCTATTATTTATACTTCTAGATATGAAGCCAAGAATTCTGTTAGCTTTATTGCGAACACTAATGCACTGTTGTCTTGGTTTTAAATTACTGCTAACCAGAACTCCTAAATCCTTTTCGCAATCAGTAGTATTAAGATCTACATTATTTAGTTTATTTGTGGCATGGTTATTTAACTGTCCAACATTTAGAACTTTGCATTTGTCAATATTAAACTGCATCTGCCACTTCTCCGACCATTGCATCAGTCTATTCAAATCATCCTGGAGTGCTCTAGTGTCCTCATTAGAATGAATTGGACTGCCTATTTTGGTGTCATTAGCAAATTTGCTTATTGTAATAAAGTTGGTAGAATTACCGACAATATGTAAAGTAAAAGGACACAAGTGCAACTAATGTGACATTTATTGTGGCAACGTTTCGCTCTCCAGGAGCTTTATCAAGCCATTACAAACAATACATGGACACAGAGGGTATATATAGGCTCAGAGTGAGGTGAATACTAGTGAGGTACCATTGCGATGTTCACTAGTGGTAGTAGTAGTAGTAGTAGTAGTAGTGGTAGTGACAAAAGTAATACAATATGGTAGAGCAATTAATTCGTACATGAGTAAAAGGATATAAAAGCTATTACTTGGGTAACACAAAAATAGGTTGGACAAATATAAACTGGAATGAGGCAGCTTGTTTCAGTGTTCACTCTCTGTGCTTTGTGTAGTATAACAGGAGAGACTATGTGATGGCAGGGTTTTACTGTTTTCAGGAGGTTTTCTTGCTAAGACTTCGGAGATGGTGAAGCTGCCGTTGTTTTGTTTAATTGTATTCGAAAACAGCGATCAGTGCTGATTCAAGGCACTTGCGTGTGCGGAAATTAGTTTCTTTTATCACTAATTGGGCGTCTCTGAATTTCATAAGATGATTGGTGGAATTTCGGTGTTGTACACAGGCGTTTTTTAAGTTGTCGTTCCTACATGCGTATATGTGTTCATTGAGGCGGGTGTCGAGGTTTCTTGCTGTTTCACCTACGTAGATCTTGTCACTGCCCCCACAGGGTATAGTGTAAACTCCTGCATTGATGGTTCGTGGTGCTTGGGTTTTGTCCATGGTTAGATCCTTTATTGAAGTGGTAGAAGCGATGGCGACTCTGGTGTTAGCTTGTGAAAGTACTTTTGGACGTTTAGTGCAACCTGGCTGTTGGGAAGAATTATAACTTTGTTGGGAGCGGTGTTGATGCGTGGAGAATTGATGATCTGAAGACCTCTTTTCTTGCAGTCTTTGATGATAAAAAGAAGGAAATTGTAACTCAGTGAATGTTTGGTGAATGTAAGTACATTCCTCGTCAAGAAACTCAGGACTACAAATTCGGTATGCTCTTAGGAAAAACCCGATGATGATGCCTCTTTTGGTCTTGGTATCTTGACTGGAATAGAAGTGTGTGAGATCATTTTTATTGGTGGGTTTCCGATAAACTTGAAATCTTAGGTTGTTGTCTACTTTGTGAATGAGGACGTCGAGGAAAGGTAGCTTGTCATTTGGGCTCTTCTTCTAGTGTAAACTGAATCGCTGGTTCAACTGCGTTGAGCCTTGCCTGAAGATCCCGTACATCAAAACGTTTTGGAGTTATTACGAGGACATCGTCCACGTAACGTAACCAAGTGACGCTTGAGGGATGATGTTGGCGAAGTGTTCGGACTCTAGGTGTTCCATGTATAAGTTGGCTAGGACGGCACTTATTGGGGACCCCATTCCCATGCCGTAGGTTTGTTTGTAGAGCTTGTTATTGAAGGAAAAACAGTTGAAGTTAACACAGAGTTCAATCAAGTCAACAAAATCTCCGGGAGGTAAAGGAAGATTAAGGTCCTGGTTGACTTTACGTCGAGGTTCTACGACGTAAGTCAACCAGATCATCAATTCTCCACGCATCAACACAAGCTCCCAACAAAGTTATAATTCTTCCCAACAGCCAGGTTGCACTAAACGTCTCAAAAGTACTTTCACAAGCTAACACCAGAGTCGCCATCGCTTCTACCACTTCAATAAAGGATCTAACCAGGACAAAACCCAGGCACCACGAACCAGTCAATGCAGGAGTTTACACTATACCCTGTGGAGGCTGTGACAAGATCTACGTAGGTGAAACAGCAAGAAACCTCGACACCCGCCTCAATGAACACATATACGCATGTAGGAACGACAACTTAAACAACGCCTGTGTACAACACCGAAATTCCACCAATCATCTTATGAAATTCAGAGACGCCCAATTAGTGATAAAAGAAACTAATTTCCGCACACGCAAGTGCCTTGAATCAGCACTGATCGCTGTTTCGAATACAATTAAACAAAAGAACGGCAGCTTCACCATCTCCGAAGTCTTAGCAAGAATCCTCCTGAAACAGTAAACCCTGCCATCACATAGTCTCTCCTGTTATATACACACAAAGCACGAGAGTGAACACTGAAACAAGCTGCCTCATTCCAGTTTATATTTGTCCAACCTATTTTTGTGTTACCCAAGTAATAGCTTTTATATCCTTTTACTCATGTACGAATTAATTGCTCTACCATATTGTATTACTTTTGTCACTACCACTACTTACTACTACTACTACTACCACTAGTGAACATCGCAATGGTACCTCACTAGTATTCACCTCACTCTGAGCCTTATATACCCTCTGTGTCCATGTATTGTTTGTAATGGCTTGATAAAGCTCCTGGAGAGCGAAACGTTGCCACAATAAATGTCACATTAGTTGCACTTGTGTCCTTTTACTTTACAAATTTGCTTATGTCGCTATTTATTTCCTCATCTATGTCGTTTATGTAAATTGTGAACAACAACGGGCCCAACACTGAGCCCTGAGGAACAACGCTTGTGACGTGCCCTCTCTGATTTCTCCCCATTTATGGAAACTCTCTGCTGTCTATTTGTCAGCCATGCCTCTACCCAGGAAAAAATTTCTCCTATTCCGTGTGCCTTAAGTTTCCTCAATAGCCTCTGGTGTGGAACTCTATCGAAAGCCTTACCGAAGTCCATATACACAATATCATATTCATTACCATGGTCTACCTCCTCAAACACCTTAGTGAAAAATGTTAGTAAATTCGTAAGACAGAAACGCCCCTTTGAAAAACCGTGTTGAGATTCATTAATCATCTGTGCCTGTCAAGATGGTTACGAATTTGCTTTGGCAATTATTGATTCCATAAATTTTCCCACTATGGAGGTAAGGCTTATTGGTCTACAGTTCGAAGCCAAGGACCTGTCACCTGCCTTGTAAATATGTATTACATTTGACATTTTCCACTTATCAGGCACTCTGCCAGTTTGTAGTGATATGTTGAAAAGATTAGCCAAAGGTTTGCTAAGTTCCTCTTTACATTCCTTTAACACCCTTGCAAACAGTTCATCAGGACCTGGGGATTTGTTAGGTTTTAGTTTCTCTATTTGTCTGAGGACCATGTCACTAGTTACCTCAATCGTACATAGTTTATCATCCTGTTCTACATAATCTATTATTTCAGGAATATCGCTAGTATTTTCCTGGGTGAAAACTGAGAGGAAGTAGGTATTTAGTATTTCACACATATTCTTATCACTGTCAGTGATCTGACCAGTGTTGCTCTTAAGTGGGCCAATCTTGTCCCTAATCTTACTTTTGTATACCTGAAAGAGCCCTTTTGGGTTAGTCTTTGAATCTCTTGCGACCTTAGCCTCATAATCCCTTTTTGCTTTTCTTATTCCTTTCTTTATTTCTCTCTTTAATTGAATATATTGATTTCCTAACTGCCCGTCCCCTCTTTTGATACGCCTATATATGCCTCTCTCTTGACCAATGAGATGTTTTAATCTATTGCTCATCCATTTGGGATCGTTTTTGTTAGATCTAATTTCCCTTCTCGGAACAAAAGTTGTCTGGGCAGCTAGAACTATGCTCTGAAAAATGTCATATTGGCAACCAAGATCACCTACCTGACCCATAGTCAGGACATCCCAATTTAGCCAACCCAGGTAATTTTTCAGTCTCATGAAGTCGGCCAAGCGAAAATCTGGGACAGAGATTTGATTGCAGTTATCTGGGTAATTCCATGATATATTGAAACTAAGTGATTTGTGATCACTTTCCCCAAGCTCATCATTAACCTCAAGATTATTAATTAGTGAATTTTTGTTGGCAAGAACCAAGTCAAACAGATTGTTTCCTCTAGTTGGTTCTGTCACAACCTGTTCTAAAAAGCAATCCTGAACCGCATCAAGAAAATCACTAGACTCAAAATTTCCTGTCATATTGTTCCAATCAATTTGTCTAAAGTTAAAATCTCCCATTATCACAACATTTTCGTATCTAGATGCCTTATGAATTTCGTCACATAACAGCTTACTGCCCTCCTTATCAAGGTTTGGGGGCCTATAAATCACTCCCAAAATTAATTTGTCACGTTCCTCGAGAAACTGTAGCCAAACAGAATCTGTGTTCGATGTTTCTAATCTTATATCATGTCTAAGACAACAATTTAAATTTTCTCTGACATACTTCGCCACACCACCACCCTTCCTGTTGACCCTATCAGTGTGGAATAGTTTATAACCCTGTATGTTGCATTCAGAAGGCATTTCTCTATCTTTCAGGTTGAACCAGGTCTCTGTTATACCAATAATATCTATATTACCTACACTTGCAAGTAATTTTAGCTCATCTATTTATTTCTTAGACCCCTTTAATTTGTATAGTAAACCTTAAAAGGCTAGTCCTATTCCCCTCTACTATCTCCTTTGTTTGTTGATCAGTTGATTTGCCATTACTAGCAACTTTTTTTTTGAATTTTGTCTTTTAAATTTTCCCTGAGGTACCCGGTAATAACTGCTGTTTTTAACCCTTGCTGCAGCCTGTTTTTTCCCCCAAAAAACCCCATCCCCTCTATAATCTTCAGTTTAATTTAGAAAGTCATAAATTCCCTCTCAATTAAATTGGCTAATGCAGCCACTCTCCCAGAGAGATAAAACCCCTTCCTTGCATAATATACGTTTGCCAAAAATGGTCCCAGTTATAAATGAATGGATTGCAATTTCCCTTGCAGTACTGTGTAGCCAGCAATTTTTATCCAAATTGCCCTAGACATCCATTCATTGCCCCTCCCTTTCTGGGCAAGATGCTACATATAATGGGATCCCCCCCTTAGACCTAATATTTTCTATGGCTGACCTGTACTTATCCAGCCTCCTCTCTCTGCCTTTCCAATGTCATTACCCCGCGTAAGACAGTAATGGGCTTGTTCCCATTCCTGACAAAAATTATCAACCTGTGACTATGTCGAAAAACACCCAGCTCCAGGAAGAACCCTTCGTCTGACCTTTCGTTTCTGTCACAAAATCAGGTCCATATATCTTCCCTAAAATGCCTCTTTTTAAAAATATTCTCCCTTTGATTAGAGGGGAATCAGGGGTTCCTTCAACCTCAAAAACCCAAAAAGTCACCGTCTTGGAAAAAAGAAATCGTTTCCTACTTTCACACCTTCCTCTAGGGGGGTAGTGGTAGGGGTATTTTAAATGTAGGAAGAGCAGTTCAGTGGCACTAGAGAAAGGGGAGTGAAGCGTGAAATGAGGAAATAAAAAGGTAGTGAAATTGTAGAGGAATGGGGGGAAAGACGTGTAGAAGTAGAAACGAGGTAAGTCTAAGAACAAGAAAAAGGAGCACTACAGGAGAGCAAAGGGCCCAAAGAGCACTGCGGGAAAGGGGAAAAGGGGCCCGTAAGAACACTGCAAAGAAAAAAGGGGCCCAAAAGGGGAAAGGATCATATATCAGGGAAAAAGGGGGAATGAACTGAATTACGAACACACTTAGGCAGAAAAAAGGAAAACAAAAAAGCATAGGAAAAAAGGAAAGGAAAAAAGTAGGGTAAGGAGGAGAAAAAAGGTCGGTTTTTAAGTTGAGTGTTGGGAGTTTGGAACATTTGACAGTGTAATGAAAAATGAAGGCATCTACGGACAAGGAAAGTTGGCAAAAAGGGATGCTTCGGGGCGACGATGTGAAGATAGAAGAAGGGAGACAGTTTCGGGGGCAACGCCCCTGCAGCTCGGCCTGAGACCAAATTCTCGTGGTGATCAGAGTCTGATCAGATCAGGATCAGATCAACCAGGTTTATGGGGCCCGCACGAAAAAACCGAGTAAAAAACCACACCCTAACTGATTAGAACATGTCAGTAGGAAGTGGGGTTTGACAGTTTTAGCAGAAGACCGTAAAATAGGATGAAAAGAGCATTTTGTTGTCGTCAACCCTAAGACTTCTTTTGTTTTCTTTGAGTTGTCAGAAGGAACGGTTGTATCTCCAAAGTGTTGGAGAAGACAAGAGGAACAGGGAAAAAAGTAAGAGGGGTATCTGTAGCGGGGGGATTTCCAGGAGTAAGAGTTTGGGAGAAAAGAAAATTCTTTTTTCACTGAAAAGGCAGAGTTTGTAAAGTGGGAAGGGGGTTGCCAAAAAAAGAGAACAAATACGAAGGTTTAAACTTCCGCCTGAAGGAACTAAGGGTCACAAAGCGGAGGCTCGGAGAAAGAAAGAAGTAAAAAAAATTTTCTTGACAGAGGAAGAGGAGAAAAATAGGAATGAACATGCCACTGTGCATAGACTTGCAAAAAATGGACGGTGGACATGTACTTTAAGGAAAGAAAGCAAAGAAATTTGAAGGAAGGGCGGATTGTTAATGGCATCGGAAAGGGTTTGGCCAAAGAGAAAAGATGTCGTATACAAGGGGCAGGTGAAGAAAGGTGAAGTGGGAAAAAGAACAGTTTTGAAGTATTCCATATGGGTTAGCAAGAACAAGAGATGAGGAGGCCCATAACGACCCCGAAGGTTGAGAATAAAATTTCCTTGAAATGAAAAGCAGTTGAATCCACACAAAGGGAATAGATAAAAAAAAAAAAAGACATCAGTAGGTAAGGGGAGATGAAGTAATCATTCATGCCCTTTTCAGGGAAATTAAGAACATCAAAAGAAGGCATTGGTGAAGAGGGCCCAACGTCACGAGAAGCATCTTACGGGTGGGTGAGTGCGCCCGTCGACGAAATCTGAGAGTGACGGAGGTGGCAGGGAAAAAGGCGGGATATTTAGAACTAAAAACAAAGGAACACGCAGCGGCCTATGGCCATGGGGGGCAGGTTTAAGTCCCCTACCGGCTTAACCCCAATGCCCCCAAACCCGTCAGGTCGGCCCTTGACTTAAGGGAGGAACCGGAAAACCGACCTGGTTTTACACAGCTAATCGGTCCAACTCACACCCCCCCCCACCCACTCATGTGTTTATCCAACCTATTTTTTAAAGCTACACAACGTTCTGGCCTCTATATTTTGTACTTGGGGTTTTTTTCCACTCATCCACAATCTATTACCAAACCAGTACTTTCCTATATCCTTTCCGAATCTGAATTTTTCAATTAAAACCATTGTGCGAGTCCTGTTAGGCTAGATATTTTCAGCACACTATTTAATCCCCTTTAATTATTCGCTTTCATTTTCACCCCAAACTACCCCCTAAATTTTAGTTTTCTAGAGGTGCAGATTCAGGGCCCCTTTGTCTTCCCCATAGGGGGGGGTTTCTGTGCATGGGATCAACTTTGTCATCCTCCCTTTGTACATTTTCCCGAGCATTTATTTCCATTTTGCAATTCGGTGACCAAAAAATGTGCGCAAATCTAAATGGGCCTAACCAAGGATGTTTAGAGTTTAAAAAACAACCTGAGGACCCTATTATTTATGTTCTTGTATGAAGCCAAGGATTTATTGCTTTATTTCGAACACTTTTGCACTGTTCTCTTGGGGTTTTAGATTTGCTAACCAGAATCCTAAAACTTTTTTTGCAATTGTAATTTAAGACACTTATTTATTTTTTTTGTGGCATGGTTTTTGTCCGTCCAACTTTAGAACTTTGCATTTGTCTATATTAAACTGCATCCACCTCTCCGACCATGCATCAGTCTACTCAAATCTCCCGGAGGCTCTAATGTCCTCGTCGAATGAATTTGAAGGGGCCATTTTGGGGGTCATCGGCAAATTGTGATGGCTCTTTATGCCTCATCTATGTCTTTTATGTAGATTTTTGAACAGCGGGGGCCCAACACTGACCCCCGTGGAACACCCTCGGACGCTTCCCCCCTCTGATTTCTCCCCCTTTATGCAAACTCTCTGCTGCCTTTTGTAAAAAGCCTATTAGGAAAAAAAATTTCCCTTCCTATTCCCTGTGCCTTTAAATTTTCCCCAATTGTTCTGAGTGGGCCCCCGTCAAAAGCCTTTGAAGCCCTTTAAAACATTTCTATTCATTACCATGATCTACCTCCTCAAATACCTTGTAAGGGAGGAACGCCCCTTTGTAAAACCTGCTGAGATTCGTTGATTAATTTATGCTTTCAAAATGGCTACGAAAATGCCCCGGCAAAATTTTTGTTCCATAAATTTTTTCCCACTTGGGGTTAGGCTTTTGGTCTTGTTCGAAAACTGGCCCGTCACCTGCTTTTTAAAAAGGTATCACATTTGCCCTTTT
Organism: Cherax quadricarinatus; assembly: GCF_026875155.1. Classification (NCBI taxonomy): domain Eukaryota; kingdom Metazoa; phylum Arthropoda; class Malacostraca; order Decapoda; family Parastacidae; genus Cherax; species Cherax quadricarinatus. Next base: position 30,727,667 of record NC_069450.1, read on the forward strand.
CCACTTATTGGCACCATGCCAGTTTGTGTATTTTGAAAAGAATTTGCCAAGATTTTCTAAGTCCTCTTTACTTCCTTTAGCCCTTGCATACGTTCATAGGGTGGGGGTTTGTTAGGTTTTAATTTTTCTATTTGCCCAAGGACCAGTCACTTGGACCTAATCGGCACAGTTTATTTTCGTTTGTTCCACATTATTTTTCATTTCTGGAAAATCGTGGATCCTCCTGTGTAAAAAAATGGGGAAGTATGTGTTAAAAATTTTACACATTTTTCCCTTTTTCACTGTCGTGAGCGGCCCCAGGAACTATTGAGTGGGGCCTATCTTGTCCCCGATTTTCTTCTGTAACCTGAAGAATCCTTTTGGGTTAGTCTTCGATTTCTTGAACTTTTCCTCATAATTCTTTTGCTTTTTAATTCCCCTTTTTTTTTTCTCTCTTTAACTGAAAACTATTTATTTCTTAATTGCCCCTTCCTCTTTTGATTTGCCTTTAGCCCCTCTTTTTTACCAAACAATTTTTTAAAGTTTGTTCTCCATTTAGGATCATTTTTGTTTGATCTGATTTCCCTATTTTGGGAAATTAATTTTTTAACAGAAAAACTTATGCCTGGAAAGCGTCTATCGGCAACCATCACCCCCTACCGACCTTTGTCGGTCATTCCCGTCAGCCCCCCTAATAATTTTTCGTCTGTAATAAAGTTGTAGAAATTACCGACAATTGTAAAGTAAAGGACACAAATGCAACTAAGTGACATTATTGTGGCAACGTTTCGGTCTCCAGGAGCTTTTTCAAACCTTACAAACAATACCTGGTCCATGTATTTTTTGTAATGGTTTATAAAGCTCCTGGAGACCGAAACGTTGCCACAATAAATGTCACATTAGTTGCACTTGTGTCCTTTTACTTTACATAAAAATTTTTCAGTCCTATGAAATCAGCCAAGCGGAAGTCAGGGACAGAGATTGATTGCCATTATTAGGGGAATTCCATGATATATTAAAATGAGTGATTTGTGATCACTTTCCCAAGCTCACCATTAACCTCAAGATTATTAATTAGTGTTTCCCTACTGGCAAGAACCCAAGTCAAGGAGGTTATTTCCCATAGTTGGCTCTGTCACAAACTGTTTTAAAAAAACAATCCTGGATCGTATCAAGAAAGTCACCTGACTTTTAAATTTCCTGTCAAATTGCCCCAAAGTCAATCTGACTATAGTTGAAATCTCCATTAGCACAACATTTTTGTATGTAGTTGCCTTACGATTTCGTCCCATAGAAGTTTACTGCACTCCCTATCAAGATTTGGGGCCCTGTATATCACACCCAAAATTAGTTTTTCTCGGCCCTCGAAGAAGCTGTAACCAAACAGATTCAGTGGCTGACGCTTCACTTTTATATCTTGTCTAACACAACAATTTAAATTGTCTCTGACATACATCGCTACTCCCACCCTTCCTGTTGACCCTATCAGTGTGCCTTGTTGTGACATTCAGAGGGCATTCTCTTATCTTTCAGATTGAGCCAGGTCTCTGTTATAGCAATAATATCTATGTTTCCTGCACTTGCAATTATCTTGCTCATCTATCTTATTTCTTACACTCCTGCTATTAGTATATTTAAACCTTAAGGGAGCTAGTCCCTTGCTGCCCTCTGCTGCCCCCCTTTGTTTGCTGACCTGATCTATTGTCTTTTTACAACTTCATGCTAAATGCCTTTTATACATTTACTGTTTCAACCCTAGTGTTGCAATTCTGCTTGTTTCCACACAACTCATACCTCTATCTTCTTTTCAGTTTAAAACCCTGGCATTTCCAATGTCCTTCTCAATCGAGTTTGCAAGTGCTACCACCCAGCCCCGAGAGATGTCCCCCATCCCTTGCATACATATCATGTTTGCCATAAAAGTTGTTCCCGTTGTCAATGAATGGGATTTCAAGTTCCTTGCAGTATCTGTCTAGCCAGCAATTTACCCCCAATTGCCTAGACAACCATTAATTTCCTACTCCCTTTCTAGGCAAGATGCTACATATGACTGGGACCCTCCCTTTTGACTTAATGAAATCTATAGCTGACCTGTACTTATCTAGCAGTCTTCTCTCCTACCCTTCCCAATATCATTTCCCCAGCAAATGAGACAGATATGGGGTTGTTCCCCTTACCTGACATGATATTATCCAGCTGTTGAGTATGTTTTCCAACACCAACTCCAGGGAAGCACACTCTATCTCTCATTTTTCTTATTCCTATTACAAAAAGCACGGTCAATATATCTTACCTGAGAGTCACAACCACAAGAATGCGCTTACCTCTATTAGCAGGGGCAATAGTACCTTACCTTCATGGCCACTGAAGTACATTCATCCTGAAGAACAGAGAAGCGATTTCCTACCTTCAGATCTCTTAACTTTCCTTACTCTGATGCTCCTCCCATTACTGGGAACCACTCGCCACTTGTAGAGGGTGCTGGACTGCACCTCACTGCTGGTAGCCGTTGCTACCTCCCCACCTACAGCCTCCTCACAGCGAGAGACAGACTGCACCTCATTGCTGGAAGCCTCATTCCCCACAACTCCAGCCACCTCACATTCTCTCCCAGACCCATTGAGGTGGACCTTCAGCCTCCTAATCTCCTCCTGGAGAAGCAAGACCTCCTCCTTCAACTCTCCAACCTCAATTTTTAAAACACTGCAGAAGCAAGCCATGCTTTGTAACCGTCCACACTAATCCCCAAAGCAGCTCAGGGTCTGTGACCTCACGTGACGACTGACCACTGACTGACCACTGACCACTGTGTATGGATGACCTATACTTCGTTAAAGGTAAGGAAATCTGTTGTTACTTTCAAGGATTTAGAAAACTCTTGTAACTGGCTGGAGGCAGTGGAGATGTGATTGAGGTTGATGAGTGGTATGAATATTATGGAGAGATTTCAAAATGTAGAGATTTAAAGAAGGTGCAGGGTTACCAAAAGTATATTTCAAAGAGAAGAGAACAGGTGGACATGTTCTGGGCACTTATAAATGATCGAACAAAATAAAATGACTAGTAGGGTTTGCAAGCGTGAAGTGAAGAAAATAACTGAGATCGTCCCAGGAAGGAAGAAAGGGAGGAAAGTAAAGGAGTCTTTAAGTGCTATGAGGCTGAGCATCCTCAAAGATTGTGTGAGCTTGTTAGATCGGGGTGAGTAGAAGCAAGTACTTTGTGACCTGAGGTTATGTTGGAGTGTGAGCAAGGCAACATTTATGAAGGTTAGCCGGACATGATTTCTCCAGGTGGAAAGTAGAGTGAATGCACTCAAAAGAAGGAGTGAGGATGGTGCAGTTTGGAGAGTCTTCTGAACTGTGTCGTCAGCGAGTCTTGGCAAAACGGCGATTGAATGACTGACGGTGGATACTTATCGACTTTTTTTTTAAGTAATCCAACCTCGGTGGTTGGCAGCCTGCGTGTTAAAAAAAATATTTACGTGTATATGTATGTATGCATATATAAAATGTATGCAAGAGTCGCGAACAAGCAATACATGATGCAAAACAACCACAGGGGCAGTTGAATAATGGCTCTCTGCCTTTCATGTTACAATCAATACATCATTAGGAGCTTGCAAAGTTGCAGAAATGAATATGAAATCTCATCAGATTCGTCAGAGGGAATGCTTTCTAATACTGAAGGTAGGAGGAGAGACGGAAAGCATACAGTGCCCAGGCACACTAGTTCTGAGTGCCAAAGAGTTTCAGTATTATAAGAATAGAGGATAGTCAGCCCATGAGCAAAGGTAGTGGAGTGGTTAACTAGCAAATTAACATTGGTAACATAACAATTATCAAAATTATTATCGGACTTCAGGGCAATATAAAGTACTTAACATTCTGATTATGGATGTGTCTGGTAATTGTCTAAGGGAAATTCCACACTTTTAAAAAAAACGGGAAAACGGGCAAAGTCACTTAATGGGTAGATAATGGTCCAGCCTCAAAAGGGAACATCAACCCCAAGCCCTAATTCCTAGGAGTGGAACCCTGGCAGCTAAGACAATCTACAGAATTCATACAAGAATCTGGTTTTAGACTGTGCACGATATCCTCAATTATAAACGAATCAAGCTTAAACAATCCATTATTACCATTATATAAAGTTTATTTTGTTTAAAAATTGCAGTATGGAGAATATTTCTTTCTAGCCATGAATGAATGCTCAAAATCAAATGCAATATTCACCCACACATGAGTCTGTAATAATCCGGCTAAGTGGTCTGAGACAAAGTTCATTGCGCATGCACTTCATGGCTAGAAAGAAATATTCTTGAGTCTACAATTACTACACACAATAAACATTCATTATATAATGGCAGTAGTGGGTTGTTCAGGCTCGATTTGTTTATAATTGAGGCTATTGTGCACAGTTTTAGAACGAGATTTTTTATGTGAATGCTCTAGGATTGCTGCTAGAGTTTCACTCCTAGGAAATTAGGGCCTGGGCTTGGTGTTCCCTTTTGAGATTCGACCATTATCCTACCTTTAGGTGAGCTTGCTCGTTTTCCTGTTTTCCTTAAAGGTGTGGAATTTCCCTTCAGACACATCCATATTCAGAATGTTAAGTCCTTTTCTTTGTATTGCCTTGAAGTTCGATTGATAATTTTGATAACCGATATGTTACCAATGTTAATTTCCTACTTAACCACTCCAATGCATTTCCTTGTGGGCTGACTTTCCTCTATTCTTATAATACTGAAACTGCCTAGCACTCGGCACTCGTGTACCTGGGCAATGTATGCTTCCTGCCTTTAATAACTACCCTCAGTCATAGCAAGCGTCTCTTCGAACGAATCTGCTGAGATTTCATGCGTTGGAATGGGCCAACATCAACAAGGTACTTTTCCTCAGAGAATCTTTCCCTCAGTCTACCAGTTGCAGCTCTTGAAACATGCATAGCTCCTGATGAAGCACATGTGGTCAGGACATACAGGAATCAAATATCTGGAAACCATGCCTGAGGCTCACTGGTGTGCCCAGGGCGAGGAAGAAACATGGCTTGTAACCAGGCTGCTTAGCTTCTTTGTGACATATATGGCTAGGTGGTCTCAAGCGTCACTTGGGGAGCTATGCCACTCCCCACACGTAGTTTTGAATCCAGCTGACTGCAATCTTTCTCTGTATATGCCTCCACTTCTTTTTGCAAAATGAAATAATTTACAACCATTATTTCTCAGTCCACAGCAGGATTCGAAACTACACACTCTGCATCAGAGTACATAACAACTTCTCCACTCGGCCAGATCCTAGATAAGTATGAGTGCCTAGCCAAAGCTAGGTGGTATGAGAGTAACTGCTTAGCTCCACTGCATCTTCTCCACTCTAGCCGAGTGGAGAAGATGCAACGTATTTTGATGCAGAGTGTTTAAGTTCGATTCCTGCTGTGGACTGAGGGGTAATGCTTTATATATATATATATATATATATATATATATATATATTATATATATATATATATATATATTATATATATATATATATATATATATATATATATATATATATATATATATATATATATATATATATATATATATATATATATATGCAATAAGATCACAGTAAACAGGTGATTTCAAAATATGCAAAACAACCACTCTGAAAGAATAGAGAAATTCCAAGCGCTTTCGTGACTACTCACATTTTCAAGGAACTATGAAAGTGAAGCATCCAAGGAAGCTATATAAGGGGTCCGGCCAGCACCTCACTATCAGATCCCACAACGGTTAAACACGTGACGCGCGGCTAGCCAACTTGGATAGGTCCTTTGCAAAAACTCACCCCAAGCTATTTATTTGTCCAGTGTATTATTAAATTCTACCCAAATTCTATGAATTATAAATGGATCTAATTTATATAAACCAAAGGAAATATTCATATTATTGTCAAAACTGCTTTTTATGAAACAAGATTCAATTATATTCCTGTCGACCATGGACTTGCTTGATACTACTTTCTCAACTTTTTGAAAATCAATTGGATGGTTAAAATCTCTTACATGAATAAATAGAGCATTGGAATCTTGTCCAGTTCTAATGCTATATTTATGTTGTTTTAATCTTAGTTCGAGATTTTTACCAGTTTGACCGTAATAAACTTTATCGCAAATTTTACAAGGAATCTTATAGACACATCCATCAGCATTTTGGGGGGAATTTTGGGATTTATCTCTGATGAATATTAATATTAGTAAAGGAATGGTATACAGCTCTATGTTAAAACCAAACATTCCCAATTGCCCTCAAAGATTCTTTAAGTCTTATGATACACTTAATAACAATAAAAATTTGCGCCTTACTAAAGCAGACAAAATAAATGCAATAGTAATTATGAAAGAAAATGATTACCAAGAAAAAATGAATAATCTCTTAGATGATACTGAAACCTATTCTAAACTTAGGAAAAATCCCCTAGAAACCGTTAACAGCAATTTCAATAAAACAATAAAACTTCTACTGAAAGGCAAAGATGAATTAGTCAAACAATTTACTTCCACTAATCCATCTTTACCTTACATGTATGGACTAATAAAAACACACAAACCAGGGAACCCAGTCAGACCAATTATTAGCTCCATAGGGTCAGTTTCATATAAATTATCCAAATGGCTTGTTGATATTTTGAGCCCTATTGTTGGCAAAATTTCTAACTTTAATGTTAAAAACAACATAGACTTGGTTGATAAATTAAGCTCCTTGACTGACTTAAATGATTTTAACATGGTTAGTTTTGATGTTACTTCCTTGTTTACGAAAGTTCCTGTTGATGATTTATTAAGTTTCTTATCTGAAGAACTCGTTAACTATGATTTACCATTGCCAGTTCCTACTATCATTAAACTTATTAAACTTTGCATTGTTGATGCAAAATTTGTATTTAATGATAAGTTTTACACTCAGAAGTTTGGTATGGCAATGGGAAATCCTCTTTCACCTGTTCTTAGTAACCTATACATGGAATTTTTTGAAACAAGGTTGCTTAACACAATCCTCCCTAATAGAGCTAAATGGTTCAGATATGTTGATGATATTTTGTGTCTTATGCCCAAAAAATGTAGATATACACCATTTTCTTGGAAAATTAAATAGCTTAGCCCATTCTATAAACTTTACTGTTGAGTTTGAAGAAAATAACTCATTGCCTTTTCTAGATGTTTTAATTATTAAGGGTAATAATGAATTCAAATTTAAAATTTACAGAAAACCTACAAATAACTGTTCCTATGTCCACTATTATTCCTCGCATCAAGATAGAGTCAAACTGTCTGTTTTCTCATCAATGTTTCTGAGAGCTTTACGAATTTGTAGTCCTGAGTTCATAGATGAGGAAATATCCAAAATTTATGAAATAGGTAATGATTTAAAATACCCAAGAAATGTAATTGATAAATCTTTTAAAGTTGCTAGGAACACTTTTTATAATCCAAAAAAGGGCAACCAGCCTTATTCAACTAAAAATATGTTGGTTCTCCCTTACCATGAAAACTTGGTTGATATGCCTTCTCTTCTTAAGACTTTTAATATTAAAGTTGTATTCAAAAATCTTGATACAGTAAAAAAACTTTTGATAAAGAATTCCCCCAAAATGCTGATGGATGTGTCTATAAGATTCCTTGTAAATTTGCAATAAAGTTTATTACGGTCAAACTGGTAAAAATCTCGAACTAAGATTAAAACAACATAAATATAGCATTAGAACTGAACAAGATTCCAATGCTCTATTTATTCATGTAAGAGATTTTAACCATCCAATTGATTTTCAAAAGTTGAGAAAGTAGTATCAAGCAAGTCCATGGTCGACAGGAATATAATTGAATCTTGTTTCATAAAAAGCAGTTTTGACAATAATATGAATATTTCCTTTGGTTTATATAAATTAGATCCATTTATAATTCAAAGAATTTGGGTAGAATTTAATAATACACTGGACAAATAAATAGCTTGGGGGTGAGTTTTGCAAAGGACCTATCCAAGTTGGCTCGCCGCGCGTCACGTGTTTAACCGTTGTGGGATCTGATAGTGAGGTGCTGGCCGACCCCTTATATAGCTTCCTTGGATGCTTCACTTTCATAGTTCCTTGAAAATGTGAGTAGTCACGAAAGCGCTTGGAATTTCTCTATTCTTTCAGAGTGGTTGTTTTGCATATATATATATATATATATATATATATATATATATATATATATATATATATATATATATATATATATATATATATATATATATATATATTATATATATATATATATATATATATATATGTCGTGCCGGATATGTAAAACTGGTCAATTAGCAAGAACTCATTTAAAATTAAGTCCTTTCTAAAAATTTTTTGTTATACGTTTAAAGATATATTTTTTTCATTTATGTTGATGTAAAAATTTATAATTTTGCACCAAAAGGAACTTAGAAAACTTACCTAACCTTATTATAACAAGCAAAATTTATTTTAGCCTAACCCAACTAAATATATTTTAGATTTGTTTACAATAATTTAATACTAAACAAACACTGTGAAATATATTTTTTTTCGTTAGGTTCAGAATGATTTTGGCGAAATTATTGCATACACAAGGCTCCAAGAACCTTAGCGTTGAAAGGCGTGTAATATCAGCTAGAAGTAATCAGTGGTAGTGGAACGTCAGTGAACAATACTACGAGTGATAATTAAAGTTATTAGTTAAAGAAAGTGAGAGGAAAGCTGAAATCATAATATTTCAAAGCGCAAACCATTGGGGGTCTTAGGCGCTGTTGCCACATTGGTAGCGGTAGGCCTGAAGAAGTGACGTCACGACAAGTTGTGCGCCATTATACATATTAAGTGAAGTGTATATAATGTGAAGTGTATACTATCATCAGTGAAGAGTGACATCGCGTGAGGAAGCGGGATGTATGAGAATATATGGTTATAAACATCACGGGTGAAGGATCTCCAAATAGGGATTTAAGGCCTACATACGACGACTCCGTCATCAGCAGTGGCAACCTGTCACCGCACCATTGAGCGCAAGTTTATTCGCCTATTTGTGGTTTGCATGTTGACGGCTGGCTGACCTTGCATACTGTTTGATACTGATCACTCACTCCTGCAAGCTATTACCAGAATTAGAATAGAAATAGCATAGACATAGTGAATATAGTGTTGACGAGTGTGAGAAGGTAGATGGGACAGCTTTTAAGGGCAACATTGTAAGACAGTGCGAGGGTCGGTCAAGTCCCAGGAGGGCTGTGTCAGGTCACAAGAAGTTGCGGCCAGACATTACACCGCACAAGACACTCACACACACACACATGCACACACACACACAGGCAGTGTTACTACGGTAGTTATTAGCAGTAAGAATACTAGGAAGCTAGGAAGTCCTCTTCAATGTGAACAAGGAAAATGATAATAACCAGCAACAATTAATATGTAAATCCAGAAAGGGCAATAAGTGGAGAGTGTAGCATAATTGGGAAAGATAAATGAGACTAAATTTGTGACTACACGACGGATCTTTCAACCACACCACCTACCCCCCCTAACCCTCCCTCCCTCACACACAAGCACACACACACAAGGGTAGACACTCACACACACACACACACACACACACACACACACACACAAGGGTAGACACTCACACCCACACACACAACACACACACACACACACACACACACACACACACACACACACACATACACACACACATACATAAACACATACACACACACACACAGAGCTACGGGGATTGTCCTACGAAGAAA
>NC_069450.1:30742441-30752441 GCF_026875155.1 Cherax quadricarinatus
CAAAGTAATTTTCAAGGCAAATAACCGACCATATCCGCAGGAAAAGCACGGGCTGAGGGGAAAGCAGGGTTTCCGGAGTGTGTACCTGTTGAGCAAACACAGACGAAAGGAAGACGATGAAAGAGAGACTTCAAAAAAAAAAGGAGAAATGGGGAAATGAAAAGGGGAGACAGAAAAACCCCGGGACAAAGGGAAGGACAAGCCCCCCCCCAAAACACCTGCAGAATGCTCCAGCCACACCCCACCAAGGCAACTGAAAACCCCAAACCAACCATCACACACCGCCCCCTCTTTTTCCCCCCCCCGCACCACTTTACAGTATTAAACAGAAGTTAAAGGGTTTGGTACAAAAAGCAGATGGATTAACAAATAACATGAGGAAGGGCGGGTCAATGAGAAGTCCCGACATCATAGCAGTTACGAAAAAAAAAACTCACGGAGACAAAAACAGATGCATTTTCCCCCCAGGATACCGATCATGGGAAAGATAGAAGGGGCGGGGGGGGAGGTGGGGTTTGCTCTGCTCGAAAAAAAAACAGTGGAAATTCGGAAAAGGGAAGGCTGATGAAGGGAAAGAGACACATATAGGTACACTTCATCGGGGGGAACACAAGTGTTTGCAGGATTATAACCACAAGAACTGCGGAGGCCAAGAGAGGAATGAAGAGAGCAACAAGCAAGGTGGACACACTTGCTGAGGTGGCAAAAAAGAGCTCATTCCAGCAAGAAAATTTTTGGGGTTGGGGGGGGATTTAACACGGGGAGATCGACTGGGAAACCTGGAGCCACATGGGGTCCCGAAACTGGAAGCCAGGATTTTGGTGGTGGGGAAAAAACCTCATGCCCAACAGTTAAACACCAGAGTGAGAGGGGAGGATGAACCACAATTGGATTTTGTGTTCCCCCTGGGCAGCTCAGACTTTGGGGAAAATAAAGTATGAGAGTCCCCAAGGAGCTAGCGACCAGTGGTTCTGTGTTTGAAACTAGTGAGCTGCAATGGAGAGAATAACAGGGTTGAATGAGAAAAGCCTGACTATAAAAAGAGGGATACATGGGTTTTGAAGAATTCTGGGGAGGCCCGTGGGCGAAAAACGGGGGGAAGGCAGTAAATGAAATGTGGAATATGAACAACAAATGCAAGGAGGCATGGAAAAAGTTTTTTCCAAGGGCAACAGTAACAATGGGAAAACCAGAACGAGCCCCTGGTTTTCCGACGGTGTAAGGGAGGGAAAAACAAAATGCAATAGAGAATGGAAAAAATACAGAAGGGAAAAAACACACAAAATAGGGGATCAGTGCGACCCGGAATGGTATGACAGGTAAGGAGGAGGCCCCGCGACAGTTTTAAAAAGACCAGCATCGAGAATAGCTACCCAAAATGTTGTAAGCCACATCAGGGGGAAGACAAAGTCAAAGACCCCGGGGACAGATTAAGGGCGAAGGTGGGGAACTCACAAAAATGATCAGGAGGTATGTGAGGGGCGAACGGATTTTAAAGGGGTTTTTTCGTAAGACAGGGGGCTGTGGGAAACAGACAGAAGGGGAACATCAAGAGGGAATATACCAACAAGTGTTGGATGCATACGAAAAACTGAGGAGGGGGTGAAAAAATCCTTAAGTGACCTTGAATCTCAAAGGGGATTGGACCGGACAAAAATCTTCCCAGGGGCCCTTTGAGAAGGAGCAGAGTGCTGTCGTACCCCTACCACAATCTTCAAAACATCCTTGAAATGGGCAAATACCCGAGAAATGGAAGACAGTAAGTAGTCCCCATATTTAAGAAAGGAAAAAAAACGGGCACTAAACTACAGACCTTGTCTCTGCATGTATTGGGCAAAACCCTGGAGAAAATTATCAGGAGGAGAGTGGCGAAAAACTGGAAAAGGGAAAAAGATTTAATGAAAACCCCAGGGGTTTATGGGGAAAGGGAAAACCTGTACACAAAATCCTGGAGTTTTATGACAAGGAAAAGAAGTAAGCCCCGAGAGAGAAGGGTGGTGATTGTGTTTTCCTAGACTCGGAAGGGCCTTTGGGCACAGTTCCCCCCAAGAGATTAGTGCAAGGGAGGGTCAGGCGCATGTAAAAGGGAGGGCCTGCAAGGGGAAAGGGGAAAAACCCACATGGGGCAGCAACGGTCATGGTAGTGAAGGGTATCACAGGGGCGCCTGTTATGAGCAGGGCCCAAGGGTCTTTAGGACCCTGCATTTTTGATATTTGAACGACTTGTGGAAAAATTTTTTGATTTTCCCAAGCTTTAAAAGGCCTAATAGGGGTTTAATGTGTCGATATGAGTCAAAAATGTATTTGCAATAGGACAGAACCAGATTCCCTTTGCGCATGCGCGGATGTGCGGGGGTAGAGGGCGACTCGGGGCTGGGAGAGGCGGCAGTGTTTTGAATGTTAATTTGATGCTTTAGAGAGTAGATTTGATTGGGACAAATTTGGTTTAAAAATGTAAAGAGTCTGCTGGGGAAATTTTGCAAAGGAAGAAAGAAAAGTTTTAATTTTTTCAACATTCGAATTTGGAGAAAAACTTCTTGTAAAAAATAAGGCTTTTAAAAAAATTAAAGGTGTAAACCAGGCATTTTTCAACCTTTAATGCAAGGGGGTGTTTGCCAAAACCCCCAAGTACGGGCTGGAGGAAATCAACAGGGCGGGAAGAATTAATTGTTTCAATTGCAGACCTCGCCAAACAGTTCTAAGGATATAACAATAATGATCTGAAGTATCTGTCAATCTCAAAAGGGAAAAATAATCCCAGTGGTAAAAATCATATTAAAGTTAAAAAACACATATCAAGTGCAGGAACAGTAATAGTGGTTCCCCACATCAAGGTAAGAGGAAAAAGTACCCCAGAGGGTTAAACCCAATTAAAAGAGGTCGGCAAAGGAAAAAAGAGATCCCTTCTGCAAGGGGATCTTTCACTAAAAATTTTTTAATGCCTTTAAAAATTTTGGGTATTAAAGGGAAAGAAGAAGAACTTGAAGATTTATCAGATGTCTAGACAATCATAAAGTAAAGGATTGTATACCAAATTGAACAGTTGCGTCAATGCAACAAGGGAAAGGGACCAAACGTTATGTGGGGTTGTATGTAAGTCTTATAAAAATGGTACAATAATGATAAGTTAATAACCCTGACACTACGGTGATATGTAAAGGTTGCAGCTATGGGAATAATGAGGCTAGCTGAGGTACCTTGCCGGGGGGGATGTAATAATTAAAGGATAAAGGGGTAAATCCAAAAAAATGCGGCGTCACTCTCCTCAACACTGGTACGGGCCATGTAATATATGGCAGACTACTGCCTAGTAATAATGACTAGAGGAAGTAGTAAATACAGTCGCGGTGTCTTACTCATAAAAGGTCAACCCAGTACAAGTATTCTTCTATCGAGAATGATGTTGAACCAGTCTAATTTGTGGGAGCTGGACAGCATAGGGATTAATATAAATGAGGAAAGTCCAAATGATTCCTTTACTCAGGAACAATACCTGAAGGATGTTGAATGTGAATCTGGACATTACTGGGTGCGACTTCCGTGGAAGCTCGACCGTCCAGAATTACCTACTAATTATAGGATGGCATATGGACAGTTAAAGGGCCCAGCTCTGCGAACTAAGCAAGACACCAAAATTGTTGACTGCTTATAATGATATAATTAATAAACAGTTAAATAATAAATTGTTCTTACTTCAGGCGACGATAAATGCACACCTTAAGTGCACAGGTGGTCCACTGAGCGAAGTAATTGTGTAAATAATCTTATATGGACAATTTCCGGGTGTGACGTCAACTGAAGAGGAACTAATGAGGATATGTGAAGGGGTTAATGAAATAATGCAGTAAGGTGCTGGGACTGACTTGGGATACTGAGAGAGACTTGTTATTGTTAAAGTCTCATAATTCCAGTATGCCCAATAAATTAATCCAGGGAGCATAGGCTTATGCCCCTGAGAGAATGGAACAGTAATTAGTCCATTTTGAGGGGTCAATAAATATGGATGGCCATGGAGTTGGTGCCTATATGCAGTAATGTGCTGGGGCTGACTTGGGATACTGAGAGAGACTTGTTATTGTTAAAGTCTCATAATTCCAGTATGCCCAACAAATTAACCCCGAGAGCATAGACTTAGTGTCACACCTTACAATAAGAGGGAAATTGTTAATACCAGAAGCATGGAGGCTTGAGTGTGCTTTGGGTGGAGCCCTACCTGAGGAGTTAACAGGTGGAAAGAATTAATGGGTCATTATGTAAATACCAATGTTGGAGTTCCCAAGCCAGGTGGCCAGTGAAGATGGGAAAATTGTACTCCACATTATGTAAGGCGTCTAGCAACGACCTCCGCCCGGCCGCAGTGTGGAAATTTTTTTGATTTTCCGAAGCTATAGCACCTAATAGGTGTTTAATGTGTCGATATGAGTCAAAAATGTATTTGACAATAGGACAGAACCAAGAGTTCCCTTTGCGCATGCGCGGATGTGCGGGGGTAGAGGTCGACTCGGGGCATGGGAGAGGCGGCAGTGTTTTGAATGTAGTGAGGAGGCTGGGAAAGCATGGAACCAGGAAATTGGCGTTCACGGCGGCCTAAGGATTAATATAGGCCTCATTTCATAATAGGAAGTGTCGTAACTGTTCTTGGTGGAGAGTGAGGGAACGTGATTTACGGGACCACCGTAATAGAGTGGTAAAATGAGTGAATAATGGTAGGACCGGGTGACTGGCGCGTCACCATGGACTGTGTCCTGGGGAAAATTACCCTTGGTTTAATCATCACTCATCGGTCTCAGATCTTAATGGAGTGATCTCTAATGTGTATAATAATTATGAGACATTAAATCGTCTTGTGAATTGTAATGTAATTAATGATAATAACGCTAAGTTAAGAGAATGTGTGAAGTGAAATAAGTCGTTTTGCTCCGAGTGAACACGCTAGACCTCGTTGTTCCCGTCACGAGGAAAGTGAAGTTCATTGAGTCACGACTTCTAAACCGGGACAAACCAACAGATACCTCGACCTGTCTGTGTATTATTGTTTTTTTTTGTGATGGTGATGTGTTACAGTGCTCATGTTATGTTATAGATGTTGGTGGGAGTGTCTTGGTATTTTTGTGTATGTCTTATTTTTGTGCGAATGTTTAAAAATAAGTGTTTTCAGTGATCATAGTAGTTTTGAGATGCATGATCTTAGATTTTTGGTGATCTTGGTGATGAGTGTTGATATATGATGGTAAACATGATATGGAATTGCTGATCGTGATTTTTGTGTGAATAATTATAAAAATGAGTGTTTTCTGTGATATTAGTGATGGGGTCATAAAATCTGGTAATCGTCTTGGATATAGTGTTCATAGATAATGAAGGGTGTGATGTTACTAACCACCGGCGGTCAGTGACGTCACTGGAGGTGACCTCGCCGGGGCTGTGAGGTGTGACATCGTGTGTTGGTGGTAGTGAGGTGAGTGCACTTAGATATTGTCAAATATGATTTTTTGTGTGAATGTTTATAAAAAATGAGTGTTTTCTGTGATATTAGTGATTTTTGAGGTAAGTGAACATGGGCGATTGTTGTTGGTGGTTGTCTTAGATTTATGTGTGTACAAGGTATGTTTTCAGTTAATGGTGATCATGTACTAAGTGTCTGCGTATTAGGTTTGTGTTCAAGTTTTTTTTTTTTTTTTTTTTTTTTTTGCGCCCATGGGGAGGGAGTTCTTGGTTATAGTGATTTGAGGGGATTTCTATAAAATGGATGTTAGCTGGTGATGCTAAACTTAGATTCTGGTGATTTTGACGGTGTTTTGGTAGTAATCAGTAGTGTTTTGGGAGTATTCGGAGGTGTTTGATGGTGTTTTTTTTAAGGTGTTCAAATGATGTGCAGAGTATTTTTTGAAGATGATCAGTGGTGTTTTGGTGATGTTCAGAGATGGTTCAAAGTTAGTCAGTGTGTTATGGTATTGGCTCATGTCATAAGTGTATGAGTTAGTTTTTTTTTTGTGCTAATGTTGTAAAGTCTGGAGAATGAGGGAGGAGTTTGGTGGATGAGATGTAATTTCGGTTAATGAAATGTGTAAGTGTGAATGAGAATGTAAATTGGTGGGTGAGTTAGAGAAGATAAAATGTTAATGTGATCTTAGTAAAAGTATAGATAGTTTTTAGTGATCTTCGTTATGATGTTGTTTCAAGAGAATGTGTACAAAAATGTGTGATCTTAGTGGAGGGGTTATAGAATTTGGTAAACGTCTTGATTGTGGTGATCTTAGATATTGGAGATATAACAGGTTGAAACAAGTAACTTCCTCTCGTTAAGTTAAATGAAGTAAAAGTGGGGTGTGACGTCGCTGATCGCCAAGTAAACTCAGGATGGAGTGTGATGTCATGGAGGGTATCCCTATCTGTGCTGGTATGTGTGGTGGTAGTGAGAGGAGTGTATTAGATATTGTATGGAGTGGTGATTGTGATTTTTTGTGTGAATGTTTATAAAAATGAATGTTTTCTGCGATCTTAGCAGAAATGAGGTGAGTGGGATCTTCTTGGTTATAGTGATTGAGGGGATTCTTAAAATGGGTGTTAGTTGGTGGTGTTGATCTTAGTTTCTGGTGATTTCTAGTGTTGTTTGGGCAGTATCGGTGCTGTTTTGGTAGTATTCAGTGGTGTTTTGGGAGTATTCAAAAGGAGTTTGATGATGTTTTTGAATGTGTTCAAATGATGTTTTTGGAGTAATCAAGGTAATTGATGTGTTTTTGGTGTTGTACAAAGTAAAGTGTGGTGTGTGTGGGTGTGTTTGTGTTAGTTTTGGTAAAATGTCTCATGTCATAAGTGTATGAGTTAGTTTTTGTGATAATGTTGTTGTAAAGTCTGGAGACTGAGGGAGTAGTAAGGTGGATGGATGAGTTGTAATTTAATGAAATATGTAAGTGTAGATAAATTAGAGATGATAAATCTTATTTGGGAGTATCAAATGATATTTTGGAAGTGCTTCAGTGTTGTTTGGAAATGTTCAAAGGTATTTATGTGAGTATTTAAATGATTATGAGAGTGTTCGAAGTAATCTTGGGGTTGTTCTGTAGTGAGATGATAAAGGTTGTGGATGAGAAAAGGTGGTCTCAAATGATGTATCAGAGCGTTTTGAAGTGTTCAAAGTAAAGTGCGGTGTGTGTGTGTGTGTGTGTGTGTGTGTGTGTGTGTGTGTGTGTATGTGTGTGTATGTGTGGTGTGTGTGTGTGTGTGTTTGTGTGTGTGTGTGTGTGTGTGTGTGTGTGTGTGTGTGTGTGTGTGTTAAGTGGTCATAGAGTTTTGTGAATATCTTGGATACAGTGATTTTAGTGGATTTGAGATGGGTGATGAGATGCATTTGTGGATGTGAAATGTGATTTTTGTGTGTGTTCAGAAGAGGTGTGTTGGAGATGGGTTGAGTGGATGTGAAGAAATGTGGGTGAGATGGAGAGGGTATGGGGAGAGTTGTATTAGAAATTTAATGAAATATGGGGGGATTTTACTGAAAATAAAGGTAATGTGTGAATATTTTAAAAAGAAATTATAGAATTGAAAGTTATGATATATTGGAAAAGAATGGAGGGTGTTGAAACATGTCGCAGTAGTTGGGTAGTGAGATTAGTTGTTGTGAGTATAATATCAATTTATGTGGATACAAGCAGATCGGTATGGAGAGGATTATATTAGAATTTAGTAATTTTAGTAATATTTAGTAATGTATTACATTTAAGATTCAATAAAAAGGGGGAAAAATTTGTATCGAATAAATTGTGAATAAATTGGTAGGTGATGAGGGTTGTGGGTATTGTTGTCGAACTAGAGGTGCTGAAAAAGATGTTATAAGTGGGTTGTTGTTGTTACTTTTTCTGATGAAATTAGTTAAAACGAGAAAAAATTGTGGGTTGTGGGTGTTGTGGGTTGTGGTGTTGTGGGTATTGTTGTCGAACTAGAGATGCTGAAAAAGTGGTTATAAGTTGTGGGTTGTTGTTGTGACTTTTTCTGATGAAATTAGTTAAAACGAGAAAAAATTGTGGGTTGTGGGTGTTGATGTCGAACTAGAGATCCCGAAAAGATGTTATAAGTGGGTTGTTGTTGTGACTTTTTCTGATGAAATTAGTTAAAACGAGAAAAAAATTGTGGGTTGGGGTGTTGTGGGTTGTGGGTGTTGTTGTCGAACTAGAGATACCGAAAAGACGTTATAAGTGGGTTGTTGTTGTAGGTGATGTGGGTTGTGGGTGTTGTGGGTTGTGGGTGTTGTTGTCGAACTAGAGATACCGAAAAGATGTTATAAGTGGGTTGTTGTTGTGACTTTTTCTGATGAAATTAGTTAAAACGAGAAAAAATTGTGGGTTGTGGGTGTTGTGGGATGTTGGTGTTGTGGGTGTTGAGGGTTGTGGGTGTTATTGTCGAACTAGAGATGCTGAAAAAGTGATTATAAGTGGGTTGTTGTGACTTTCTGATGAAATTAGATAAAACGAGAAAAAATTGTGGGGTGTGGGTGATGTGGGTTGTGGGTATTGTTGTGACTTTTTCTGATGAAATTAGTTAAAACTCGAAAAAATTGTGGGTTGTGGGTGTTGTGGGTTGTGGGTGTTGTTGCCGAACTAGAGATACCGAAAAAGAGATGTTATAAGTGGGTTGTTGTGTGGGTGTTGTGGGTTGTGAGTGTTCATGTGGTTTGGATTGTGTTCATGTTTTTTGCACTCATGTTATATCTTAGTTGGAGGTGAGTGGATCGTCTTGGTACAGTGATTTAAGGGGATTTGTGTGAAAATTGGTGTTAGTCTGTGATGTTGTTCTAGTTTATGGTGATTTTGGTGGTGTTTTGACTGTATTCAGTGGTGTTTTAGTAGTATTCAATGGTGTATTTGGGAGTACTCAAAATGTTGTCTTGGAAGTGTTTCAGTGTTGTTTGGAAATGTTCAAAGGTATTTTTGTGAGTATTCAATGATGATTATGAGAGTGTTTTGAAGGTGTTCAAAGTAAAGTGAGGTGTGTGTGCGTATAAACTTCGTAATATGTAAAATTGTGACTAGTGAATTAATCGAAAGTGGTTATAAGTGTTGTGGTGACTTTTTCTGATGAAATAGTTAAAACGAGAAAAATTGGGGGTTATGAGTGAAAATTGTGAGGTGTTGGTGGGAGTGTGAGGGTTCGGGAGGGTGGGGAGAAAGAGAGAGAGAAGGTTACTTCGTGGGGAGTGACTGAGATGAAATAGTTAAAACGAGAAAAATGTCTAGACTTGTGTTGTATTTGTAAAGAAATTGTGGACTGATGTGGGTATTAACGAAAAAATGTGAAATTATTTGGTTATCCTGGTTAAGAGTGAAAATGTTTTCCCTATGTTGTATATGAAATGTGTAATACTGAGATGGGGAAGTCGACAAGATTCAGCCTGTGTGTGGGGTCATCATGTGACGTCACTGACATAGGGGGAAGTCGACAAGATTCAGCCTGTATGTGTGAGGTCATTACGTGACGTCACTGACCGCCGAGTAAACACAGGTGGGGTGACGTCACACTTGTTTAGACCTGTAGTAAGAGAAAGTACCATGCCCCATAGGAGGAGTTCATTTGAATGCTTACCCTGAGAGGGGGGAATCCAAAAACTTGATCCGAGGAGATGGAGTCTTTGTATATTGAGAAAAACTTTGATCAAAGGAGATGGAGGTCTTTGTGTTATCGAGAAAAGCTTGATCCAAGGAGATGGAGTCTTGTATTGTTGATATCGAGAAAAACTTGATCCGAGGAGAGTGAGGAGAAATTTTGGTGGTGGAAGGAGGGGTACCCAAAAACTTGATCCAAGGAGTTGGAGTCTTGGTATTGTTGATATCGAGAAAAAACTTTGGTCCAAGGAGATGGAGTCTTTGTATTATCGAGAAAAACTTGACCAAGGAGATAGGAGACTTTGATTTCGAGAAAAATTTGATCGAGGAAATTGGAGCAGGGAATTTGGGATGCAAGTGGGAGTCCATTTTGAATGCTTATACCCAGAGGGGGGAATCCA
>NC_069450.1:30759941-30779759 GCF_026875155.1 Cherax quadricarinatus
TTGGAAGTCACACTATAACACGATTCTATGAAGGGATAAAGGGAAGGGAAGTTTCTATAAACTGCTTGGGGAGCAGCATCCCTTCTGACTGAGTTGAAAGCGTTGGCAAAGTCCAATTTGACCAAGGCTTTTTCATCGGACATGTTTTTGATATATACTCGTGCTGCATGGGCAGCTGCTTCACAGCCCTGTTATTTATATATATATATATATATATATATATATATATATATTATATATATATATATATTATATATTATTTGTTTAATGCCTCTTTGTTTGGCATACATATATTTTTTACAAAAAAAAAATAAAAGATTTTTTATTTACTTGATGTGTGGTGTAAGACAGACTGTGATAGTAACTAACATTATGTCGCTCTCAATATAACAATATTATTTTTACATTTTAATTTACATTTAGTTAAATTACTGAGCGATAAATTCCTGTATTTGCATTGCACTTTATTCGTTTCTAGAATCTTTACCATCAAAATTATGTGCTTATATATGTTATTTTTACGAAGATGTAGTGAGTTTGTATTTTTTTTTAAACATTAAGTCAAAATACTTTCATGGCATTTTTAGTTTATGGAAAGTGGCAAAGTGAACTTTTTTTTTCACTTGGTAGTTCATGAAATACCGCAAAAAACATCTGCTGCATATGTTTGAGTTCATGAAATACCGCAAAAAACATCTGCTGCATATGTTTGAGTTCATGAAATACCGCACAAACATCTGCTGCAGATGTTTGAGTTCATGAAATACCGCAAAAAAACATCTGCTGCATATGTTTGAGTTCATGAAATACCGCACAAACATCTGCTAAAAGATGTTTGAGTTCATGAAATACCGCACAAACATCTGCTGCATATGTTTGAGTTCATGAAATACCGCACAAACATCTGCTGCAGATGTTTGAGTTCATGAAATACCGCACAAACATCTGCTGCAGATGTTTGAGTTCATGAAATACCGCACAAACATGTGCTGCAGATGTTTGAGTTTAGCAAGAATTCATATTTTTTATAGTCATTAAGAAAAAAAATAGCACGTTTATGATTACATTTTCATACTCTTTTTTTTTTATATTTACTTATTAATTTTCTATATTATGTTTTGTATGGACGTTTTGTGCTCATATTTTGGGTACCTATCTGTCAAAAAATATGTTCTCTTATTAATATAATTTTTTTTAATTCTTTTTATATTAATGTTTTTGTTCTCGGCTGTTTAGTTGACATTATTACTTGTTAATGAAACGCCCACGTCCATTGTTCTAGTGTAACTAAATTTAAATGGAAATTCAAGCCTAATATCCTTTATCTTTGTGTCCCGTGAATATCCTCGGTATTATATATATGGTTGAATGAGGTCACTGTTTCCCCTCGCTGCTTATTTGATACCTTATGTGCAAGAAGAGACATTGTATATCAATGTCTTTTAATTGCACAGTGGTAGTGAAAGTAGAGAACTACAAGTGGTTTATTCAAGACTATGAACGAGAGGTAGAGGGAAGAAAATCTACTTGTTGTAGCGCTGGTATAGGGAAGTCTTTTTTCTTACGAGTTTGGCTGATTTACGACCTATGGTAGGCAACCCTACCTTGTGCCGATCCCACGTCCTGCCAGACTATGGATTTCTTGAGTTTACCACTTTGGTATCACTGACAGGACACAAAATGGTCATGGCAAAACTAGGTCCCACCGTCCCAGTTATAGCAGGGAACTACAATATTAATTCTCTGCATTATTACTAGCACAATTTATATTTCCTGCAGTATGCTCAATATTTTCCAATGTGTTAGCTTTAGTTTTGCCTGAAACGCTACAACACTCTGCAAACAACGTATCTCAACTTTAAATAATTTATACAGTAAGGTTGATACAGTACATACTGCTATGACTTGTGAAATAAATTTTCGACTCTACCTTTAGATAACCAAAAATATATATTTAAAGACGTTTGCTAGAATGCTTAAGAATTTGTTTATATTACAATCAGGTGGTTTTTAATTGCATCACTTTACATAATGAAGGTAAGGCAGCACCTCATGCAACATTTATAAAACATGAAGTGAGGTTTGACTACGAAAGTGATCAACCAAGGTAGAGCTTTGTGACAACACAATATCATCAACACGACTAAAATCTTCAGCAACATATGAATTAATGTTAAAGTTCAAGTATACACTTCAAACTTAAGAAAATAATGTAGAATGAGTAAATAAATGATGTTTCAAAGGCCATTAACAACAATAAACTAATACTAAGATATTGAGCTTGAGAAAATCCATCAGGCAAAGCTGCTTTTTTACATACTTTTTGTCTGAGAATTAATTATTCGTCATTGCTGAAGTTTCTTCCGATAACTGTATTCCTAAATATTCAAAATACAAAATCATCTAAGTATTAATTTTGCTGTTTGGATTACACACACACTGTCTTCTTCTTCAAAGTGTTCAATGATAAATATAAAATTTGCAGGCATTTATTCTCTTATCTCAACTGTAAATAACTGTAAATAATTTCCATTATATTTCCATGAGAAGAATGAAATAACTAACAATTTCTATTTCATGCAACATTTAATTTTGTTTATTTATTCATTAAATGTCCATTAAAAAGTGGTACCAAATAAAACAATGAGCATGCAATACAGAAAATTAAAAACAGAAATGCCTTACATTTTCATTTTTGGTATATTGTTCACATGCAGAGAGACGGGACGGTGTTTCAACAGTGTTAATGTAGACAAAGAATATAATTTAAGGGTGCAACATGAAGGCTCAGGACATGAAGAAGTAAAGATGTGGCACTGTATCTAGCTGAGGAAGCGCAGAAAGGTAATGTGGGATTCAAACCTGTACCGTGACTGTGGTGTTGGAGCTGCCGAGGCTTACGTTGTCTGGGTCGTGCAGAGCAAAGCTGATCTTGCGTTCTCCGGTAAATCCAGCTGTTGAATGTAAAGTATATATGCAGACATTAAAAGTCTATAAAATACATGAGGTAATTCTTAAATTCTGTTTATAATTATTATAATATTTTCTCTGTAGGGATTCCATAGATTAATAAATTCATTAATATCTCTCTGTTAGTCCTCTTTTAAACCAGCAAATGGACTTCTAAACCGTTTTATCTTTTCTGTGCGCAGGCGCACGAGCGCAATCTCCAGTGTTTATAAAGTACACGCTAGTGATAAAACCTTATATAGAATGTACGTCGATCTTCTTCCTTCTAGAGGATAGTGTTTTTCATCCTTACTACCTTTTAAGTTAGGCAGTCCTCTTAAGGTCACATGTTGAGTTTGTCTAGTTGATCTGTCGTTGACTGAAGTTTGGTATCTCGCACTGAGAGTGTTAACAATGTCAGAGGTGTCGCTGTCAAGTGGTGGTGCCACTCACTTGTAAATGCATCAGTAGTCTCTTTTATGATTGATAGAAAACAGGCATGAATTAGACACAGTGCTTCCCATTTTTCATAATTTGTATCTGTTTCTCATTTACAGTATTGTGCAAAGTAATTGGGACAGGAGTATATTTTGTGATAATCTCATATGTGTTAGTCTATGGCTTAATGTAGTTTGTCCTTTTTTCAGAAGAGTTTGCTATCGTCTTCTGGCAACCATACAGCTCTAGTGTTACCCTGCGACTCTCGTCAGTACTACAACAGCTGTTGTTCTGTAAGGCTATTCCTATAAGCGTACTCTATGACTAAATGTAGTTTCGCCAAATTTTCACTTCAAATCATGATTACATAGATCATTGAGCTTTAAAAACGAAAAACTAACCTGAGGATTCCATAAACCATGGTGTCAGCGACCTCTCATTATCAGAAGGATTGATCAGAATGAACTGAAAGATAATCCGCCTGCCCTCAGGTGAGGAACCAAATGATTGCACTGTTCATAAAACTGGTTAGAGATCCATCTACTGGTATAATATTGGTAAAACTTATATATGGGTATTTCTAAGGTGGTTTATGCAACTCTCCATATAATTAAGCCTTCCATTCTTAAATTTCTTCATCAAATACACAAAGCTGGATCCTCATGAAGAAGGAATATGAATAGAGCATTTAAAAATATAGTATTAACCATAGAATCCAACCTCTAAGAGGCTGCATTCGTTATGACACCGTTGTAAAGAAGTCAGGAGCATAGCACTGCTCACTCGAAGACAGGTTGTGCACGAGGGTCATCAAGACTGTTTTTCACCACCAGTCAAGGATACGCCACACCATTTTCTTAATAACTTTGTTTTCTAAATGAAACTCTTTGGAGACGGAATCTTTTTCATATCATATTGAATCACATTTTATGGAGGGAATGCACAGAATAGATGGGTAATTCCAATTCATTCGACTGAGAGCCCTTCATTAGCGTTAAGACATCTTTCTTGAAGGAACGTTCAAATGAGTCAAAGGCAAACTGGTAGATTTAATATTTGGATCTCCTCCTTGAATGTGTAATGTAAAATAAGAACTAATTTTAGTGTATTACATAGGGTATTACATTCATATTATTAAATTTCACTCATGGGGTATTATTGATTACCCTTTGAGTTGTACTAGCTAGGATATGTTAGAAAGTTACTGTAAGATTAGATTAATTCATATATTTATTAGTTAGATATCTGCAGGTATTCTTGGCATTTAAGTTTCGTGTGATGACTGTATTTTGTCTTCTTCTAAAGTTACATAGGTGACCCTGAGTCATCTACTACTTCAACCACGTAAATATGTATTCATATTAAACCCCTAAAACCCGTATTTTCTTTAAACCAAATAGTGTTTGTGAGATAACTCCAGATGCGCATTTGTTATGATATTTTGAAGGCTTCATCGGTTTTTACCTTGATGCTTGTGAAGGGTTTTTGAGTCAAGGAATCAGAGCACTTCTCACCCTTCACAGATGAATTCTGATTGTCTTCCATTCTCAAAGTACTATATGACTCATACGGATTTGGGGCTTCTCTGCAACTATAACAGTAATTGTCCATCGACGCTCGACACTTTCAAAGCCTTACCATAAAATAATTAAGTTATAACTGCCGTTTTAGGTAACTCTGAAGGGTATTTTTAAGAAGTTTCCTAAATTTTACTTCCCGTTTTTCCCGTGTTTTTACTCCTCCAAACTTTCATTTACAACTTAAGAACGCCTCATCCGATCGGCTTCAAATTTTCAATGCCAATTTACTGAACCGGGTGAAGGGTTTATGCAACTACTTACAAGTGTAGGCGCCTCATCAAAACAATAAAACCAGTTCCAGAAATTTCGATTCTGGGTTATAACTTAAGGAAATCTATTCCAATAAGTTTCAAACTTTCAGTAAAAGTGTAACATGATTAAAAGAAACTTAAATTGTTATAGAAGTATGTAGGTTTTATTTTATTAACTTTATGTCATACAGACATGCATGCGCAGGGTTCCTGACCACCAAAATTTGATCATTTATGAGGGTGTAATCACAAAATTCAACTTCAATAACAGAAACATACATTGGGAACAAGTCAACAAAGTGCTAAATGAAACAAGATGGGAAAATATCCTAAACAACTTGGATCCGAACCTTTGCCTAGAAAAAATTAACTCTGGCACTTGAGGTCTGCTCAAGGCACATTCCATTAAGAGAAAGAAACAATATGTAAACTAGTAAACGAGATATGCTCCCTATACAGGCGTAGGCGAAGAATCACAGAGCTGTTGAAGGGGCCAATGTATCTGAAATACGAAAGGAGGCACTCCTCAGAGAAATAGCAAATGTCGAACTTAAGCTCAAGGAATCTTACAGCAAACAAGAATCTCAGGAAGAACTAAATCTGTAAAGGAAATCGAAAAAAAAAAATACTTCCTATATTATGAAAACTCTAAGGGGAAAAAAAAATGCATCCAGTATTGGGCCTCTGCTTAGGCGAGAAGGGATCTACACAGATCACAACAAAGAAATGAGGGAAATACTAAAGTCCCAATACGACTTATTTTTTTTCAGCGAGCCATTAACCAGACTAAGGGTAGACAATTTAAATGAATTCTTTATGACCGAAACACAAAATCTGGTCATCTCAAAAATCTCTGATATTACCCTAACACCACTAGACTTTGAAAAGGCAATAAATGACATACCAATGCACTCTGCCCCAAGCCAGGACTCATGGAACTCCGTCTTCATCGAAAACTACAAGAAGCCCATATCACGTACCCTCAGCATTCTAGTCATTATTACACTTACAACTTCCTCCAGCAGTTGACAGTCATTATTACACTTACAACTTCCTCCAGCAGTTGACAGTCATTATTACACATACAACTTCCTCCAGCAGTTGACAGTCATTATTACACTTACAACTTCCTCCTGCAGTTGACAGTCATTATTACACATACAACTTCCTCCAGCAGTTGACAGTCATTATTACACTTACAACTTCCTCCTGCAGTTGACAGTCATTATTACACTTACAACTTCCTCCAGCAGTTGAAAAGTGATTATTTCACTTACAACTTTCCCCCAGCAGTTTTACAGTGATTATTTCACTTACAACTTCCTCCAGCAGTTGACAGTCATTATTACACTTACAACTTCCTCCTGCAGTTGACAGTCATTATTACACTTACAACTTCCTCCAGCAGTTGACAGTGATTATTACACTTACAACTTCCTCCAGCAGTTGACAGTGATTATTGCACTTACAACTTCCTCCAGCAGTTGACAGTCATTATTACACTTACAACTTCCTCCTGCAGTTGACAGTCATTATTACACTTACAACTTCCTCCAGCAGTTGACAGTGATTATTACACTTACAACTTCCTCCAGCAGTTGACAGTGATTATTACACTTACAACTTTCCCCCAGCAGTTGACAGTCATTATACACTTACAACTTCCTCCTGCAGTTTTACAGTCATTATTACACTTACAACTTCCTCCACAGTTGAAAAGTCATTTTACACTTACAACTTCCCCAGCAGTTGACAGTCATTATTACACTTACAACTTCCTCCAGCAGTTGACAGTCATTATTACACTTACAACTTCCTCCAGCAGTTGACAGTCATTATTACACATAAACTTCCTCCAGCAGTTGACAGCATTATTACACTACAAACTTCCTCCACAGTTGACAGTCATTATTACACTTACAACTCCTCGGCAGTTTGACAGTCATTATTACACTTACAACTTCCTCCAGCAGTTGACAGTCCCTTATTACACTTACAACTTCCTCGTGCAGTTGACATCATTATTACACTTACAACTTCCTCGTGCAGTTGACAGCATTATTACACTTACAACTTCCTCCACAGTTGACAGTCATTAATTACACTTACAACTTCCTCCAGCAGTTGACAGTCATTATTACACTTACAACTTCCTCCTGCAGTTGACAGTCATTATTACACTTACAACTTCCTCCAGCAGTTGACAGTCATTATTACACTTACAACTTCCTCCTGCAGTTGACAGTCATTATTACACTTACAACTTCCTCCAGCCCGTTTGACAGTCATTATTACACTTACAAATTCCTCATGCAGTTGACATGATTATTGCACTTACAACTTCCTCCAGCATTGACAGCATTATTACCTTACAACTTCCTCTGCAGTTGACAGTCCCTTATTACACTTACAACTTCCTCCCGCAGTTGACAGTCATTATACACTTTCAACTTCCTCGTGCAGTTGACAGTCATTATTACACTTACAACTTCCTCCAGCAGTTGACAGTCATTATTACACTTACAACTTCCTCGTGCAGTTGACAGTCATTATTACACTTACAACTTCCTCGTGCAGTTGACAGTCATTATTACACTTACAACTTCCTCCAGCAGTTGACAGTCATTATTGCACTTACAACTTCCTCCAGCAGTTGACAGTCATTATTACACTTACAACTTCCTCCTGCAGTTGACAGTCATTATTACACTTACAACTTCCTCCAGCAGTTGACAGTCATTATTACACTTACAACTTCCTCCAGCAGTTGACAGTCATTATTACACTTACAACTTCCTCCAGCATTGACCAGTGATTATTACACTTACAACTTCCTCCCCAGTTGACAGTCATTATTACACTTACAACTTCCTCCTGCAGTTGACAGTCATTATTACCTTACAACTTCCTCCAGCAGTTTACAGTCCATTATTTCACTTAAAACTTCCTCGTGCAGTTGACAGTGATTTTTACACTTACAACCTTCCCCCAGCAGTTGACAGTCATTATTACACTTACAACTTCCTCCACAGTTTACAGTCATTATTACACTTACAACTTCCTCCAGCAGTTGACAGTCATTATTACACTTACAACTTCCTCCAGCAGTTGACAGTCATTATTACACTTACAACTTCCTCCAGCAGTTGACAGTGATTATTACACTTACAACTTCCTCCTGCAGTTGACAGTGATTATTACACTTACAACTTCCTCCAGCAGTTGACAGTCATTATTACACTTACAACTTCCTCCTGCAGTTGACAGTGATTATTGCTCTTACAACTTCCTCCTGTAGTTGACAGTCATTATTACACTTACAACTTCCTCCTGCAGTTGACAGTGATTATTGCACTTACAACTTCCTCCAGCAGTTGCCAGTCATTATTCCTTAAAAACTTCCTCCAGCAGTTTACAGTCAAATTTTTACACTTAACAACTTCCTCCAGCAGTTGACAGTCATTATTACACTTACAACTTCCTCCAGCAGTTGACAGTGATTATTACACTTACAACTTCCTGCTGCAGTTGACAGTGATTATTACACTTACAACTTCCTCCAGCAGTTGACAGTCATTATTACACTTACAACTTCCTCCTGCAGTTGACAGTGATTATTGCTCTTACAACTTCCTCCTGTAGTTGACAGTCATTATTACACTTACAACTTCCTCCTGCAGTTGACAGTGATTATTGCACTTACAACTTCCTCCAGCAGTTGCCAGTCATTATTGCTCTTACAACTTCCTCCAGCAGTTGACAGCCCTTATTACACTTACAACTTCCCCCCGCAGTTGACATGATTATTGCACTTACAACTTCCTCCAGCAGTTGACAGTCATTATTGCACTTACAACTTCCTCCAGCAGTTGACAGTCATTATTACACTTACAACTTCCTCCAGCAGTTGACAGTGATTATTGCACTTACAACTTCCTCCAGCAGTTGACAGTCATTATTACACTTACAACTTCCTCCAGCAGTTGACAGTGATTATTGCACTTACAACTTCCTCCAGCAGTTGACAGTCATTATTACACTTACAACTTCCTCCAGCAGTTGACAGTCATTATTACACTTTACAACTTCCCCGCAGTTGACAGTGATTATTGCACTTACAACTTCCTCCACAGTTTTCCAGTCATTATTGCACTTACAACTTCCTCCAGCAGTTTTACAGCATTATTACACTTTCAACTTCCTCCAGCAGTTGACAGTGATTATTGCACTTACAACTTCCTCCACAGTTGACAGTGATATTGCACTTACAACTTCCTCCCAGTTGACATCATTATTGCACTTACAACTTCCTCCACAGTTGACAGTCATTATTACACTTACAACTTCCTCCAGCAGTTGACAGTCATTATTGCACTTACAACTTCCTCCAGCAGTTGACAGTGATTATTACACTTACAACTTCCTCCAGCAGTTGACAGTCATTATTGCACTTACAACTTCCTCCAGCAGTTGACAGTGATTATTACACTTACAACTTCCTCCAGCAGTTGACAGTGATTATTACACTTACAACTTCCTCCAGCAGTTGACAGTCATTATTGCACTACAACTTTTCCCCCAGCAGTTGACAGTGATTATTCACTTACCAACTTCCTCCAGCAGTTGACAGTCATTATCACACTTACAACTTCCTCCAGCAGTTGACAGTCATTATTACACTTACAACTTCCTCCAGCAGTTGACAGTCATTATCACACTTACAACTTCCTCCAGCAGTTGACAGTCATTATTACACTTACAACTTCCTCCAGCAGTTGACAGTCATTATTACACTTACAACTTCCTCCTGCAGTTGACAGTCATTATTACACTTACAACTTCCTCAGCGTTGACAGTTCATTATTACAAATTACAACTCCTCCCCAGTTGACATCCCTTACACACTTACAACTTCCTCCAGCAGTTGAACAGTCATTATTTCATTACAACTTCCTCCAGCTTTGACAGACCATTATTACACTTACAACTTCCTCCAGCAGTTGACATGATATAAAACTTACAACTTTCCCCCAGCAGTTGACATGATTATTACACTACACTTCCCAGCAGTTGACAGTGATTATTAACTTACAACTTCCTCCTGCAGTTGACAGTGATTATTGCACTTACCAAATCCTCCAGCAGTTGACAGTCATTATTACACTTACCAACTTCCTCCCGCATTGACAGTCATTATTACACTTACAACTTTCCCAGCAGTTACTCATATACAATTACAACTTCCTCCAGCATTTACATCATTATACACTTACAACTTCCTCCAGCAGTTTACAGTGATTAAACACTACAACTTCCTCCAGCAGTTGACAGTGATTATTACACTTACAACTTCCCCTCAGCAGTTTACAGTCCCTTATTGCACTTACAACTTCCTCCTGCAGTTGACAGTCATTATTACACTTACAACTCCTCCAGCAGTTTACATTATAACACTTACAACTTCCTCCAGCAGTTACAGTCTTATCACACTACAACTCCTATCAGTGACAGAGATATACACTTACAACTTCCTCCTGCAGTTTACATGATTATTACCTTACAACTTCCTCAGCATTGAAAAGTCATTATTGCACTTTCAACTTCCTCCACAGTTGACAGTGTATTGCACTACAACTCCTCCCGCAGTTGACGGGGATTAAATTTCATTACAACTTCCTCCAGCAGTTGACAGTGATTATTGCACTTACAACTTCCTCCAGCAGTTGACAGTGATTATTGCACTTACAACTTCCTCCAGCAGTTGACAGTCATTATTACACTTACAACTTCCTCCTGCAGTTGACAGTGATTATTACACTTACAACTTCCTCCTGCAGTTGACAGTGATTATTGCACTTACAACTATTCTAAATGTAGAAGTTTGTAGTTGTATTATAACAGCTACAACTACAAACTTCTCCATTCTAAAAAAGGAGAATTTGTAGTTGTAGCTGTTATAATACAACACAAACTTCTCCATTTAAAACCTGTAATCCAAAAACCCCAAACTTAACACCCTAGATTTGACCCCTTCAGGGAATCTTGGGGGAGGATGAAATTGTGTCTTTGGGAAAAAATCCTTCCATGCAATTTATATGCATCAGGCCCTGCACAATCGAATAATTGAAACTACCAAAGCAACTTTCAATTACTTTCCCAAAGATATCCCAAAAATATAAACCTACTAGAGAAAAAAAAAAACACTTTAAGAAAATTTTCAGCAAATCGAAGGGATCTTCAAAAACGACAACCACCAGCAGCTACACTGCACCGATTAAGGCAAGAATTAATTAACATGATTAGTCAACACAAACGAGACATATGGAAATTTCTAGTTCTTCAAGCTAATCAATATAAACGTGAACCAGCAAAATTTTGGAGTAAGATCCGACAACTTTTAGGGGCAAAGCACAAGGTTCCTAACTACCTAGTTCATACCTTCACTAATGAGGATGATGAAGATATTGAAATTAAACTTGACGATCCACAGGACCAGGCTAATTTGATGGGTGATGTATGGGAGAAAATTCTCTCTCACAATAACAGTCGTCAATTTAATAATAATCATTATCAGTTGGATGATCTACAACCACTACCTACCATCGATACTTCAACTCTTGAAGATACCCACCCGCTTACTAGACCTATTACATTACTAGAGATAAGTCAGGTTATTGGAAGAATGAGAAATAGAGCCCCTGGCCTCTCTGGAATAACAATGAAACAAATAAAGTACCTACCTAGAAATTGCAAACAGTCCTTGGTAAATATATTTAATGCCATCTTGGCCTCAGGACATTTTCCAGTTGTTTTTAAGACTGCTAGGATGATCTTTCTTGCTAAGCCCATTAAAGACATCCACCAACCTGGGAACTATAGACCTATATCTTTACTTGAAGTCACTGGAAAAGTTCTTGAGAAAGTCATTTCCAACAGATTGAATTACTATATGGAGTTTAATCACTTTTTTACTGAAAAACAATTTGGCTTTAGAACACATAGAGGTACCAACCATGCAATAAATGTTATTTTTGACACCGTAGCAAGTCTAAAACAGCAGGGCAATCTTGCCTTAATTGCCACCAGAGATGTTCATAAAGCTTTTGATAGCTTATGGCATGATGGCCTTATATACAACTCATTGACCTACCAGACCATAACTGGACTTTTCTCAGAGTAATTTATAATTTCTTAACTCAAAGAAAAATCATTCCCACCTTTCATGGCAAGTCGACAGAACCTTTTATACCGACGGCTGGTGTCCCACAAGGTTCTTGTCTCAGTCCACTTCTGTTTAACATTTATGTGAATGACCTTCCTCAACCAGAGTTTAACGACACAATTGTGACACAGTTTGCAGATGATGTTATTCATGTCGTCTCATCAACCCAGTAACAGGAAAATACAAGTATGAGAAAGTCATAGAAAAAATGAATATTGAACTTCGTCGAACATCTAATTGGGAGAAGAAATGGAGAATTACGACTAATCCTGACAAGGTCCTTGTTAGCACGATAGGATGTTTTGCATCAACCATCGAAGATAAAGGGGTATCTCCATCAGAGGTACACCTGTAGCCATTAGAAACCCTAACAAGATCTGGGATATGAAATAGACAGGCTGCTCCACTCAACATCTCATGTAACTAAAAAGATCAACACAGCCAAAGCCGGTCTTAGCAGACTCTTTCGATTCAATCAAGCCCCTCAACATGTCAAAAAACATCTGTATAAAATGATAATAAGACCTATACTCGAATACCCTTGTGTCCCAATGTCATTAACAACAAAGACCAACATGCTACGGTTACAAAGGGTCCAGAATAGAGCTCTTCGCTTTATTACCGATACCAGGAGGAGAGACAGAGTTAAAATGGCAGATTTACACACACAACAAGATATTACTGCCATAAATGTACGCCTTGACACCCTAAAAAAGAAACAACTTTATACAATGCAAGAACTATACATGCCAGATAGAGAACATCCTATACAAGTGATAAATACCACCGATTACACCATCAATACTCCGCCTCACAGGACTCAAAGAATGACTCTCCCACAGAGGGTTCGTCGTTTTATTCATAAAGATGATTACCCTCGACCCACGATTTTGAGCAACTTACCTGATGAAGAAGATTGGATACCACCAGAACCCTTCTATGTATACTGAGAAAATCATCGCCCCCAATTAGGGAGACATCTTAAATAACTTTCTAATGTAAAATTATGCTATTGACTATTGTTGGACACCACCATTAAGAAGCTATTGTCATGAACTTATAAATATCCGTTGTGCAATCGCGAAAAAAAAAAAAAAAAAAAAAAAAAAAAAAAAAAAAAAAAAAAAAAAAAAAAAAAAAAGCAATTGCAACTTGTATAACTACTACCAATTCAGAGTCATGTACTTATATACTTATTATATCTATGTGACTCTGATGGGTTAGTATTATACCCCTTAAAGAATATCTTATCAATTCACATACACTTTTTAAATTGCACCAAAGTGGTTGGGCCACTTACCTTTTATATCCTACCTCTCCCCCCCTCCCACCCTTTTCCAATATTTCCATCCTTACCCATCCTTCTTCCTTACCCATCTTACCAAAGCTCTGGTCATCAGAAGCGAAAGAAGCAAAGGCGCGGGCGGGGGTTGCAAAGGGCGCGGGCGGGCGCGCGGGCGGGCGCGCGGCGCGACGGGGGGTCGCGAAGGGGGTCCGTGGGCGGGGGGTCAAGGGTGGACTCGAGAGGGAGGTCAAGGTCATTAGCACATAGGTGTGAAAAGGCGGCATCCTTTCAAGGGGCCCCCAGCCGCTGGTCCTAGACCGGAAGGAGTCGCTCAGCCGCACCCCTAAACCGGAAGGAGTCGCTCAGCCGCACCCCTAAACCGGAAGGAGTCGCTCAGCCGCACCCCCTAAACCGGAAGGAGTCGCTCAGCCGCACCCCCTAAACCGGAAGGAATCGCTCAGCCGCACCCCCTAAACCGGAAGGAGTCGCTCAGCCGGGGCCGCACCCCCTAAACCGGAAGGAGTCGCTCAGCCGCACCCCCTAAACCGGAAGGAGTCGCTCAGCCGCACCCCCTAAACCGGAAGGAGTCGCTCAGCCGCACCCCCTAAACCGGAAGGAGTCGCTCAGCCGCACCCCCTAAACCAGAAGGAGTCGCTCAGCCGCACCCCCTAAACCGAAGGAGTCGCTCAGGCCGCACCCCCTAAACCGGAAGGAGTCGCTCAGCCGCACCCCCTAAACCGGAAGGAGTCGCTCAGCCGCACCCCCTAAACCGGAAGGAGTCGCTCAGCCGCACCCCCTAAACCGGAAGGAGTCGCTCTGTAGAAATTATGACTACTTATATATATATATATATATATAGTATATATAATATATATATATATATATATATATATAATATAATATATATAATAATATATATATATATATATATTATATATATAAATTATGTATATAATCAATAACAACACTGCGACTAGCCAAGGAGTCGAACCCATGTTGCTTTGGCCCGCCTCATGGTGAGCAAAAATGCATGAGACTCTAGTCGACGGGATGACACAATCCTGAAGAATGACGCACCCAGCCAAGCTAGGTGTTCATACTGTAACAATGTACTCACCTTCAAGATGGTTGATAGGGAGATCCATGTATCAAAGACAAAGTCGTCCTTACCTGAAAAAGATAAAGAAAAGTTGATAGTATTTTCATTGTTTATATGATTAGACCATAGAAGATACAGTCAAGTGTAGGTTGAGGCGTACCCTGAGGCTCGACCCACCCTACCCGTAACTCGGCGAGTACACATTAGGGTCCGAACCGGGGAAACTCTAGAACTTGTATAACATACAGCTTACCTGGTGTCAAACAGGTTTATTTCAACTCTTCATCAACCGTAAACAACGAGTGTGGGGTTTCCAGCTAGTTAAATAAGTTTTCTTAGTAAAACTGAATACATCAGCAATGTGTTTGCCACTCCATTCCCTATACTCACTGTGTGTGAATACAAGCAAGCTGTGTTTACATGGAGTCCACCTGGAGGATGCTTGGGGATTAACGCCTTCACGGCTGGTCCATGCCCAGGCCTTGCGGTGGATCTGGGCCTGATAAACCCAGGCTGTTATTGCCGGTCGCACACAATCCAATATACTAACCACACCTCGGCTGGTCAGGTCCAGCTCCCTCTTGAAGACAGCTAGGGGTCTATCGTTAATCCCCCCCTTATGTATGTTGGAGGACAGTTGAACAATATTGGGCCCCTAACACTTATTGTGTTATCTCTTAGTGAAATCATGGCACCCTTGCTTTTCACTGAATGGATGTTGCACCGCCTGCCAAGTCTTTTGCTTTCATTGGGAGCGATATTCATGTGCAGACTTAGGAATAGTCCCCATAGGTTTTTGCAGTCTAAATTATAATGTACCTTTATCACCTGCGTTCCAAGAAGTACAGGTCGAGGGGCTTCAAACGTTCCCAGTAATTCAGGTGTTTGACTGTACTTATACGTGCAGTGAAAGTTCTCTGCATATTCTCAAAATTCGTCATATTCCATCACAGAGGACAGGTTACATAGTGTTCAAAAATGATAGCCTAATCTGGCAGATGGCAAGTTAAGTGAAGACGATATCATCTCTGCTATACCTATGATGGGTTTCAATTGTTTTTCCTACCCCCGCAGCCCAGCCAGGGCCAGGCTTGGCAGTTATTAAATGAAACGCTTAAGCACAAAACTTTTCCTGATTAAATGAAACACTTAAGCATGGAACTTTTCCTGGACTTTAACACCTTAAGCACGGAACTTTTCCTGGACTTTAACACAAGTGTATATTTCCTCAATTTGTACCACCATACCATTTACAGTCTGTATGCAAATATTGGTTAGGAAAAGGGTTTAAAGGGTTAATCTAATCTAAATTAAAATAAGTAAATCTAATTTTCTCAGCTTAGATCCTGCTGAAGCTGACGCAATATAATGCGTTGAAAACAAATTTACTATACTGGAGATGGGCTGTTCGAGTATCTGCAAAAATCTAGATTCAGATTTCGTCGATTAAGCAGTTAGTTTATTGTATACCTCTATCCTTCCTGTGGAGGTAATGCAAGAGCGTTACCATCCACAAAAAAGGCCTAGGAACTTGGCCCTAAAAGGGTTTATAGAAGTACATCTGAATTTATATCTATAGTTGACTTCCCTGTTGCAAGTAAATTTGGGAAATTTACTTGGTTTGTCCGGTATTTATATTCTTAGTAAAATGTCTTGACGTATCACACAGGTTATTTTATCTTCGTATTGCTCAATAAGTGGACAACTAAGCACAGTGTTCAAAATAGTGATCATAGGGCTGACCACATACTTTGTGTCTGACCATCAGCTGTGTGTTGGCGCAGTGATCCTACTGCAGTAGGATCACTGCGCCCGCTTTGCTTATCACTCACTTGTCATTGACTTTGTAGTAAAAAAAAAATGTGGTTAAAAATGTAGTAAATGCCGAATACTAAATGGAAATGGACATAGATGCATACAATCAGAACAATTTCACAGAAAATATTTCAGACCTGACATCCTGATCACTTCAAATCATATGAATATTATAGGCAGGCTGTCACGGTTCAAGAACCGTCACGCTTTCATTAACTGTGTCCTCTTAACCACCTACCACCGTTTTTTGTATTTCTTCTTCACTTAATCACTAAGAAAAGCTAAAAATATTTTCAATAAAAAATTCATATTTTCTGTTGTCTATCGAGAAATGGGATACCCCAAAGTACAGGAAACTATATGGTATAAAATTGACTGAAAATTAATATGAAAAAGTCATGTAAAACAAATGAATATTTTTCAAAATGGGTTAATTCAACAGCTTGGTCTGACTAAAGCTTAGAGACAAAGGGGCTAAAGACTCGACATGTAAACTAACCCAAAAGAGTTTTGAACCAACTCATCAAAAATACATCAGTATAAACGCTAAAGGGAGGGCAACTATTAAGGAGGGAGTGCGGTGGGTGGTAATGTTTTCCATTTATACATCTCAATCATATCTCCCCTAATTCTACGCCTTTCTAGAGAGTGCAGATTCAGAGTTCTCAGTCTATCCTAATAGGGAAGATTTCTGATACACGGGATCAACTTTGTCATCCTCCTTTGTACGTTTTCCAGTGCATTTATATCCATTCTGTAATACGGTGACCAAAACTGCGCAGCATAATCTAAATGAGGCCTAACCAAGGATGTATAGAGTCGAAGAACAACCTGATGACTTCTATTATTTATACTTCTTGCTATGAAACCAAGGATTTTGTTAGCTTTATTGCGAACACTTATGCACTGTTGTCTTGGTTTCAGATTACTGCTAACCAGAACTCCTAAATCCTTTTCGCAATCCGTAATATTAAGATCTACATTATTTAGTTCATATGTGGCATTTCTCCGACCATTGCATCAGTCTATTCAAATAATCCTGGAGTACTCTAATGTCTTCATTAGAATGAAATGGACAGCCTATTTTGGTGTCATCAGCAAATTTGCTTATGCCGCTATTTATTCCCTCATCTATGTCGTTTATGTAGATTGTGAACAAGAGACCCAACACTGACCCCTGTGGAACATCGCTTGTGACGTGCCCCCATTCTGATTTTTCCCCATTTATGCAAACTCTCTGCTGCCTATTTGTCAGCCATGCCTCTACCAGGAAAAAATTTCTCCTCCTATTCCGTGTGACTTAAGTTTTCTCAACAGCCTCTGACGTGGAACTCTATCGAAAGCCTTAGTGAAGTCCATATACACAATATCATATTCAGTACCATGATACACCTCCTCAGCTACCTTAGTGAAGAAGGTTAGTAAATTCGTAAACCATCTGGGATTCATTAATCAATTTATGCCTTTCGAGATGGCTACGAATTGCTTCAGCAATCAATGATTCCATAAATTTACCAACTATGAAAGTAAGGCTTATTGGTCTATAGTTCGAAGCTAAGGGCCTGTCACCTGCCTTGTAAATAGGTCCAAGTCGGACTGAAATGTCGTCGTAAGCTTCTCTCTTCTATGCGGGTTATTTGTGTATCACACAAGGTATTCAATAACCACAAATGTACAAAAACACATACGCAAAATTTGGAAACGATTATTAAGGTTTTCTTTCCTTGTTTTTTTCAAGGTCGTTTTCGAGGTTAATAGATTGATAAAAGGTCCTGGGTGAGCGAAAAGTAACCTAATAAAACTTTCAAAACATTTAACGCGTTATACTTGATAAAAACCACAAGCAGCAACTGGAAATTTTATTAATTAAAAAGATGTTTCGCCTGGGCAGCTGGCTTAATCCAGCCTAACACGAGTCAAAAAATTAAATAAAAAAAATTTTTTTCTTTTGTACATTTTTTGGAGATTCAGTGGGAACCTTAAGGATCTCAAACCTTCACCTCATACCAAAGCAAATATAAGTTTCGGGAAAAACACAGAAGTTACCTTCTGAAAAATAATAATGAAATGTTATTAACGTTGGTAGAATTACCGACAATATGTTAAGTAAGAGGACTCAAGTGCAACTAATGTGACATATTACTGTGGCAACGTTTCACTCTCCAGGAGCTTTGTCAACGGCTTGACAAAGCTTCTTGAGAGCGAAAACGTTGCCACAATAATATGTCACATAGCTGCACTTGTGTCCTTTTAATAATAATTAATAATTAATAAATTTCAAATAAGAGTGAATAGGAGTTTTGTAGCCTCACAACACAGTGAAGCTCGTGCCTCACAACACAGTGAAGCTCGTGCCTCACAACACAGTGAAGCTCGTGCCTCACAACACAGTGAAGCTCGTGCCTCACAACACAGTGAAGCTCGTGCCTCACAACACAGTGAAGCTCGTGCCTCACAACACAGTGAAGCTCGTGCCTCACAACACAGTGAAGCTCGTGCCTCACAACACAGTGAAGCTCGTGCCTCACAACACAGTGAAGCTCGTGCCTCACAACACAGTGAAGCTCCGTGCCTCACAACACAGTGAAGCTCGTGCCTCACAACACAGTGAAGCTCGTGCCTCACAAACAGTGAAGCTCGTGCCTCACAACACAGTGAAGCTCGGCCTCACAACACAGTGAAGCTCGTGCCTCACAACACAGTGAAAACTCGTGCCTCACAACACAGTGAAGCTCGTGCCTCACAACACAGTGAAGCTCGTGCCTCACAACACAGTGAAGCTCGTGCCTCACAACACAGTGAAGCTCGTGCCTCACAACCAGTGAAGCTCGTGCCCCCACAACCCAGTGAAGCCGTGCCTCACAACACAGTGAAGCTCGTGCCTCACAACACAGTGAAGCTCGTGCCTCACAACACAGTGAAGCTCGTGCCCCACAACACAGTGAAGCTCGTGCCTCACAACACAGTGAAGCTCTGCCTCACAACACAGTGAAGCTGTGCCTAAAACAGTGAAGCCGTGCCCCAAAAAAGAAAAAACACAGTGAACTCGGCCTCACAAAACAGTGAAGCTCGTGCCTCACAACACAGGAATCGTGCCCACAACACAGTGAAGCTCGTGCCCACAACAAGTGAAACCGTCCTCACAAACCCGTGAAGCTCGTCCTCACAAAAAAGTGAAC
>NC_069450.1:30785259-30850573 GCF_026875155.1 Cherax quadricarinatus
TACAACACTCTGCAAACAACGTATCTCAACTTTAAATAATTTATACAGTAAGGTTGATACAGTACATACTGCTATGACTTGTGAAATAAATTTTCGACTCTACCTTTAGATAACCAAAAAAATATATTTTAAAGACGTTTGCTAGAATGCTTAAGAATTTGTTTATATTACAATCAGGTGGTTTTTAATTGCATCACTTTACATAATGAAGGTAAGGCAGCACCTCATGCAACATTTACAAAACATGAAGTGAGGTTTGACTACGAAAGTGATCAACCAAGGTAGAGCTTTGTGACAACACAATATTATCAACACGACTGAAATCTTCAGCAACATATGAATTAATGTTAAAGTTCAAGTATACACTTCAAACTTAAGAAAATAATGTAGAATGAGTAAATAAATGATGCTTCAAAGGCCATTAACAACAATAAACTAATACTAAGATATTGAGCTTGAGAAAATCCATCAGGCAAAGCTGCTTCTTTACATACTTTTTGTCTGAGAATTAATCATTCGTCATTGCTGAAGTTTCTTCCGATAACTGTATTCCTAAATATTCAAAATACAAAATCACCTAAGTATTAATTTTACTGTTTGGATTACACACACACTGTCTTCTTCTTCAAAGTGTTCAATGATAAATATAAAATTTGCAAGCATTTATTCTCTTATCTCAACTGTAAATAACTGTAAATAATTTCCATTATATTTCCATGAGAAGAATGAAATAACTAACAATTTCTATTTCATGCAACATTTAATTTTGTTTATTTATTCATTAAATGTCCATTAAAAAGTGGTACCAAATAAACAATGAAGCATGCAATACAGAAAATGAAAAACAGAAATGCCTTACATTTTCATTTTTGGTATAATGTTAACATGCAGAGAGACGGGACGGTGTTTCAACAGTGTTAATGTAGACAAAGAATATAATTTAAGGGTGCAACATGAAGGCTCAGGACATGAAGAAGTAAAGATGTGGCACTGTATCTAGCTGAGGAAGCGCAGAAAGGTAATGTGGGATTCAAACCTGTACCGTGACTGTGGTGTTGGAGCTGCCGAGGCTTACGTTGTCTGGGTCGTGCAGAGCAAAGCTGATCTTGCGTTCTCCGGTAAATCCAGCTGTTGAATGTAAAGTATATATGCAGACATTAAAAGTCTATAAAATACATGAGGTAATTCTTAAATTCTGTTTATAATTATTATAATATTTTCTCTGTAGGGGTTCCATAGATTAATAAATTCATTAATATCTCTCTGTTAGTCCTCTTTTACACCAGCAAATGGACTTCTAAACCGTTTTATCTTTTCTGTGTGCAGGCGCACGAGCGCAATCTCCAGTGTTTATAAAGTACACGCTAGTGATAAAACCTTATGTAGAATGTACGTCGATCTTCTTCCTTCTAGAGGATAGTGTTTTTCATCCTTACTACCTTTTAAGTTAGGCAATCCTCTTAAGGTCACATGTTGAGTTTGTCTAGTTGATCTGTCGTTGACTGAAGTTTGGTATCTCGCACTGAGAGTGTTAACAATGTCAGAGGTGTCGCTGTCAAGTGGTGGTGCCACTCACTTGTAAATGCATCAGTAGTCTCTTTTATGATTGATAGAAAACAGGCATGAATTAGACACAGTGCTTCCCATTTTTCATAATTTGCATCTGTTTCTCATTTACAGTAGTGTGCAAAGTAATTGGGACAGGAGTATATTTTGTGATAATCTCATAAATGTAGTTTGTCCTTTTTTCAGAAGAGTTTGCTACCGTCTTCTGGCAACCATACAGCTCTAGTGTTACCCTGCGACTCTCGTCAGTACTACAACAGCTGTTGTTCTGTAAGGCTAATCCTATAAGCGTACTCTATGACTAAATGTAGTTTCGCCAAATTTTCACTTCAAATCATGATTACATAGATCATTGAGCTTTTAAAAACGAAAAAACTAACCTGAGGATTTCATAAACCATGGTGTCAGCGACCTCTCATTATCAGAAGGATTGATCAGAATGAACTGAAAGATAATCCGCCTGCCCTCAGGTGAGGAACCAAATGATTGCACTGTTCATAAAACTGGTTAGATATCCATCTACTGGTATAATATTGGTAAAACTTACATATGGGTATTTCTAAGGTGGTTTATGCAACTCTCCATATAATTAAGCCTTCCATTCTTAAATTTCTTCATCAAATACACAAAGCTGGATCCTCATGAAGAAGGAATATGAATAGAGCATTTAAAAATATAGTATTAACCATATAATCCAACCTCTAAGAGGCTGCATTCGTTATGACACCGTTGTAAAGAAGTCAGGAGCATAGCACTGCTCACTCGAAGACTGGTTGTACGAGGGTCATCAAGACTGTTTTTCACCACCAGTCAAGGATACGCCACACCATTTTCTTAATAACTTTGTTTTCTAAATGAAACTCTTTGGAGACGGAATCTTTTTCATATCATATTGAATCACATTTTATGGAGGGAATGCACAGAATAGATGGGTAATTCCAATTCATTCGACTGAGAGCCCTTCATTAGCGTTAAGACATCTTTCTTGAAGGAACGTTCAAATGAGTCAAAGGCAAACTGGTAGATTTAATGTTTGGATCTCCTCCTTGAATGTGTAATGTAAAATAAGAACTAATTTTAGTGTATTACATAGGGTTTTACATTCATATTATTAAATTTCACTCATGGGGTATTATTGATTACCCTTTGAGTTGTACTAGCTAGGATATGTTAGAAAGTTACTGTAAGATTAGATTAATTCATATATTTATTAGTTAGATATCTGCAGGTATTCTTGGCATTTAAGTTTCGTGTCAGTGTGATGACTGTATTTTGTCTTCTTCTAAAGTTACATAGGTGACCCTGAGTCATCTACTACTTCAACCACGTAAATATGTATTCATATTAAACCCCTAAAACCCGTATTTTCTTTAAACCAAATAGTGTTTGTGAGATAACTCCAGATGCGCATTTGTTATGATATTTTGAAGGCTTCATCGGTTTTTACCTTGATGCTTGTGAAGGGTT
Organism: Cherax quadricarinatus; assembly: GCF_026875155.1. NCBI lineage: Eukaryota > Metazoa > Arthropoda > Malacostraca > Decapoda > Parastacidae > Cherax > Cherax quadricarinatus. The sequence continues at coordinate 30,788,293 of NC_069450.1, forward strand.
TTTGAGTCAAGGAATCAGAGCACTCCTCACCCTTCACGGATGAATTCTGATTGTCTTCCATTCTCAAAGTACTATATGACTCATACGGATTTGGCGCTTCTCTGCGACTATAACAGTAATTGTCCATCGACGCTCGACACTTTCAAAGCCTTACCATAAAATAATTAAGTTATAACTGCCGTTTTAGGTAACTCTGAAGGGTATTTTTAAGAAGTTTCCTAAATTTTACTTCCCGTTTTTCCCGTGTTTTTACTCCTCCAAACATCCTCCAAACTTTCATTTACAACTTAAGAACGCCTCATCCGATCGGCTTCAAATTTTCAGTGCCAATTTACTGAACCGGGTGAAGGGTTTATGCAACTACTTACAAGTGTAGGCGCCTCATCAAAACAATAAAACCAGTTCCAGAAATTTCGATTCTGGGTTATAACTTAAGGAAATCTATTCCAATAAGTTTAAAACTTTCAGTAAAAGTGTAACATGATTAAAAGAAACTTAAATTGTTATAGAAGTATGTAGGTTTTATTTTATTAACTTTATGTCATACAGACATGCATGCGCAGGGTTCCTGACCACCAAAATTTGATCATTTATGAGGATGTAATCACAAAATTCACCTTCAATAACAGAAACATTCATTGGGAACAAGTCAACAATGTGCTAAATGAAACAAGATGGGAAGATATCCTAAACAACTTGGATCCGAACCTTTGCCTAGAAAAAATTAACTCTGGCACTTGAGGTCTGCTCAAGGCACATTCCATTAAGAGAAAGAAACAGAATATGTAAACTAGTAAACGAGATATGATCCCTATACAGGCGTAGGCGAAGAATCACAGAGCTGTTGAAGGGGCCAATGTATCTGAAATACGAAAGGAGGCACTGCTCAGAGAAATAGCAAATGTCGAACTTAAGGTCAAGGACTCTTACAGCAAACAAGAATCTCAGGAAGAACTAAATCTGTAAAGGAAATCGAAAAAAAAAAAATACTTCCTCTCTTATGAAAACTCTAAGGGGAAAAAAAAAACATCCAGTATTGGGCCTCTGCTTAGGCGAGAAGGGATCTACACAGATCACAACAAAGAAATGAGGGAAATACTAAAGTCCCAATACGACTTATTTTTTTTCAGCGAGCCATTAACCAGACTAAGGGTAGACAATTTAAATGAATTCTTTATGACCTAAACACAAAATCTGGTCATCTCAAAAATCTCTGATATTACCCTAACACCACAAGACTTTGAAAAGGCAATAAATGACATTTCAATGCACTCTGCCCCAAGCCAGGACTCATGGAACTCCGTCTTCATCGAAAACTACAAGAAGCCCATATCACGTACCCTCAGCATTCTATGGAAAGGGAGCATGGACACACACTTGCTAAAAACAACAGATGTAGCCCCACTCTACAAAGGTGGCAGTAAAATAATTGCAAAGAACTATAGACCGACAGCACTAACATCCCATAGAAAAATCTTTGAAAGAATTCTAAGAAGCAAGATAGCCAACCACCTAGATACCCATCAGTTACACAACCCAGGGCAACACGGGTTTAGCGCAGTTTGCTCCTGCCTGTCCCAACTACTGGACCACTATGACAACGTTTCTGGATGATACACAGGATAAACAAAATGCAGATGTAGTATACACAGACTTTGCGAAAGCCTTCGACAGGTGCGACCAAGGAGTAACAACGTTATCTTTGTGCGTGATAAAGGACTTACAGAAAAAGTTTGAAGATGGATCAATAACTTGCTAATAAATAGAACACAAAGAGTAATAGTAAACAGTAAAGTCTGAGGCAGCTACGGTGAAATGCTCTGTGCCACAAGGCACAGTACTCTCTCCCATCGTATACCTCATCCTCATGTCTGACGCAGACAGAAATGTAAGCCATAGCTCCATGTCTTCATTTGAAGGTGACACCCTAATTGCCATGACCGCAAGACTCTATGCGGACATCAACCAAATCTTGAAATGGGTCACTCAAAACAATATGAAGTTAAGTGAAGAGATATTTTAACTACTCAGATATGGAAAACTTGAGGAAATTAAAACTGTGTCAGAGTATACAACAAATTCTAATCATCCAATAGAGCGAAAAATATGCGAAGGACCTGTGATTCATAATGTCAGTGGATCTCACCTCCAAAGACCACAACAATTTATCTACCTCGTCTGCTAGAAAAATGATAGGATGGATAATGAGAACCTTCAAAACTAGGGACACCAAGGCCATGATGATTTTTCTCAAGTTGCTTCTCTCTTAGCTGGAATACTGCTGTACACTAACTGCCCCCTACAAGGCAGGCGAAACTGCTGTCCTGGAGAGTGTACAAAGAACTTTCACGACACATGAGTACGATCAAGCACCTGAATTACCGGGAACAGTTGAAGTTCCTTCATTTGTATTCCCTGGAACACAAGCGAGAAAGATACATGACAATATACACTTGGAAAAACCTAGAGGGATTAGTACCAAACTTGCACACGAAAATCACTCCCATGATTGCAAAAGACTCGGCAGGAGATGAAACATTCCCCCAATGAAAAGCAAGGGCGCCAGGAGTACATTGAGAGACAACATATTATGTGTCAGGGGCCGAAGACCGTTTAACTGCCTCCCAGCATACATAAGAGGGATTATCAATAGAACCCGGGCTGTCTTTAAGACGGTGCTGGACACAAAGGATCTGCTGAAGTCAGCATTTTCCCTTCCTTGCCACAGTAAAGAGAATACTCTTGTTAACCCACACTGGTTGCAACACTGGTCAGCCGTGATGTGATTTACTTGCCGCCTGGGTATGAACATGTGTTACAAATTCACTTTTTGATCATGAAACAAGAGAAACTATCAGCCCCTCCGGAGGGCTGAGTCCCTTAGGGGCTGAAAGGAGCTGTAGAGGCTAACATCCCTTGGAGAAAATGTCTCCACAGCGATAATTAGAATGCATCACCTAGTCACCTTCAAACTTTTATCGCTGCTGTGCTTTCCTCAAAGGAAACTTTTAATTGTTTCCAGGTTGCGCAAGGTTTAATGCACCAGTTTTATTAAACAAATTGCCGTGAAATAAGTGAAAAATTTATCTTTTGAACAGATATAGGTAAATTTGTTAGACTCGATAAGTTATCCTAGTTTAAAGGTATATAATGTATTTATTTATTTGTTATAACCTCAAGACCATAAGAAAGATGTGAATAAATTCCCATGGCCTAATTATAAATTATTGACCTACACGCTGACTTACCAAATCTTCTTTCGTGTAAACTTTGAGCTGATTTTGTACAATGTTTGCCCCAATTTGCATATTTTATTGAAAAAAAAAATGGAAAATTCACAAGATTTTTTTTCACACTATATTTTCTGAGTGCTTCATCCGACTGGCTTTAATATCTCAATGTTAAAACTTGTGAATGCAGCTTCTGAGCGGCATCAAACTTAATGTGTAATGTATTTTATGATATTAGTCTGAAATAACAAGAGAATACCTTTTCAGTTTGGTTTCAAAGTTGATTTTTCTTAGTGGAAAGATTTGAATAAGTTATAAGTTGAGTATATTCTAATTTTTGCAATTTGATTGAAAAATGGAATATTAGTTTCCATGTGCATTTTCTTTTTTATTTGTAAATTCTCCTTCTGATTAGTTTCAGATCTTCAACACAACCACTTAACTGCATTACAAACTTATGCCGGACTTTACACCACAACCATTGTGTAGCTTTAAGGCATAAGGGGCTGGGGTTATGCAATTGTGGGATAGCTTTCTGGGAGAGCGAAGGGACCGAAATGCATTTTTTTTTTTTTTGGGTTGATAAAGACGAGGCGCAGGTCTCAGGTTATACACAGTACAACTGTGTACTATAAATAGAATTGTATAGTGTTTACACGTCTACATTCCATACATCCTGCCCTACACTGAATATAACCATGGAATGGTAATGACAGATTGAACCGCAAACTGAATTTCATGTGCTAAATGACAGGGAGTTAATAAGCTGAATACATAAATTTTAAACGAGTGATTAGTCAGATTAATGAGGCAGAGGTAATTAACAATTAGGTAAGATATATTAAATAAAATATAGATTAATAATACCTGGATGACCTTCCCCAATGCTCTGTAGGCTCTGGGCAGACGGATGAGAATAACCCATGGATGAGAGAGCCATGGACCATCTCCTGGTGTGATCCCTTCCAGGTCCCAGACCACCGCAAGGAGCACCACAGGCAGATGGTCTCTCCCCACGAACTGACATCCTAAAAGAATGATTTCCATTAAGTGAAAACTTCTCAAATTATATCATATTTGGTATGAATTATACAGATGCTCTTTAAAAATTCTATAATTTTTGTTAATGTGCTACATTTATTCTTAACATTAAGTACTGTTGATGAGAATGTTGTACAAGCACCTTGTAGACTTGGGTAATGTTGTATATGTCTCCCTCAGGAAAGCAGTAATCTCCAGTAACACTTGTATTGCCACCATCTTGAGAGCCATCGGACAGTCAGCTCCTCCGGGATTAACACTGACTGGAAAAAAGAACACCCATGGGCCACTTTTGTAATGCAGTTTGTAGAACCTACACTTGCGCCATATCTATTTGCATGTTGTATGACCATCAAATTTCCTGAATGAAATATCAAGTGTATGACAATGAAATCCATTGAATTTTCATAGTTATCGGATTTATAGAATTTTAAAGATAAAGTTTTATTCGTAAAAACGTCGATTGAATATAACTTGAACAATAGCGCCAGTAATTTTTTTTCTTACTTGGCCCTACCTTCGAAACTTGTTCGTACGAGAACTAAAAAAGAAAAGGAGAGGAATAGACACTTATCACACTGTCATTTCAAGGCACTAACGAGCATGGAATTGACTCACTAGTCGCCGAGGTACTTCCTCACTATTATTTCAAGACTTAAAACTACTGCCTCACTGGTATTTCTTGTCACTGAAGTACGGCCTAACAAGGATTTTCATCCTCTAAGGTAAAAAACTGGACACGTGCATCACCTGGGTATTCTTATTTCAAGACTTTCCAACAAGCGGCTTTATCAGTTCAGTACAGAGATGGTATGTGAAGACACAAGATATCGTAATCAGTTCCTAAGCCTTGCAGACATCGATTTTACAGCCAAGAAGCCCGTTACAGTACCTTAGTCTTGATTATTTATAAACACTAGGGCGAAACTGTACTTCAGTTAAAAGTATCGACATTACTACGAGTACACGAAGCAGAAAATAAACACAAATATTAGACTAAAGCTTACTTTCATCAAGGAAGTCTTCTTCTTCATCGTTGGCTCTGAGGGCTCGCCGAGTCTCTGAGTCTGTGATGGGTGACACAACTTCCTCAACTGTTGGTCCAGACTCTTTTTTTACCCCAAAGATTCTTCTAGACGTGTCCCCAAGGCCTGTATAATTGATCCCTGTTATGATCCAAACTGCTGAAAACACTTTCCTCTTCACTATCTCTTCCCAGTATTGAACAGAATATTATGTAAATGTATATTCACAAGTCTTGAAACAAATTAAATAATTTTTTCAAATAGTTTTGTTAATAGCTTAATTCGATAGAAACAGGATAATACCAATAAAGAACAATTCTTTAACTCAGAAATCATATAACGTTATGGTAGTCATTTTTTGATCTGCTCTGAGAATGTCTGACATACATTTTCACGAGCAAACCTTAAATAATATATATATATTATATATATATATATATATATAATATATATATATATATATATATATAATTTATCACACAGGGCCGATTCCCAGTAAGGCAGGGAGGCCCGAAAAAGAAAAACTTCACGCAAACATTCGCTCCATCACTGTCTTGCCAGAAGGTGTTTTTTACACTACCGTTTTTAAACTGCAACATTAACACCCTCTCCTTCAGAGTGCAGGCACTGTACTTCCCATCTCCATGACTCAGTCCGGCCTGCCCGTTTCCATGAATCCTTTATAAAATGTTACTTTGCTCACACTCCAACAGCAACGTCGAGTATTAAAAACCATTGGACTCCATTCGGGGGGCCACTCCTATCAACACGCCACGCATGCCCGCTGGAAGTCCAAGCCACTCGACCACAACAAAACATCCGTTACCCCTCTCCTCCTCCAACCCTTCCTGGCATGACCTCTCCCCTCGCCTTCTCTCCACTACAGATTTATACTCTCTCAAAAAGTCATTCTGTTTTGTTCCATCTCTATCATGTCCAAACCACCTCAAACAACCCCCTCCTCATGCACTCTGATAATAGTTTTGGCAATCCACACCATCTCCTAATTTTCAAAACTACGAATTCACTGCAATATATTCACGACGCACACATTCCCTCAGACATGACATCTCCACTGCCTCCAGCCTTCTCCTCGTTGCAACATTAATCACCCATGTTTCACACTCATACAAGAGTGTTGGTACAACTACACTCTCATACATTTCCCTCTTTGCTTCCACGGACAAAGTTCTTTGTCTCCACAGACTCCTAAGTGCACCACTCATCCTTTTCCTCTCATCAATTCAGTGATTCACCTAATCCTTCATAGACCCATCTGCTGAAATGTCCACTCCTAAATATCTGAATACATTCACCTCCTCCATAGTCTCTCCCTCCAGTCTAATATCCAATCTTTCGTCACGTAATCTTTTTGTTATCCTCATAACCTTACTCTTTCCTATATTCACTTTTAATTTTCTTCTTTTGCATACCCTACAAAATTCATCCACCAATCTCCGCAACTTCTCTTCAGAATCTCCCAAAAGCACCGTGTCATCAGCAAAGAGAAACTGTGACAACTCCCTCTTTGTGTTTGATTCTGTATCTTTTAACTTCACACCTCTTGCCAAAACTCTAGCATTCACTTCTCTTACAACCTCATCCATAAATATATTGAACAACCACGGTGACATCACACATCCTTGTCTAAGGCCTACTTTTACTGGGAAATAATCTCCCTCGCTCCTACATACTCTAAGTTGAGCCTCACTATCCTCGTAAAAACTCTTCACTGCTTTCAGTAACCTACCTCCTATACCATACACCTGCAACAGCTGTCACATTGTCCCCCTATCCGCCCTCACATATGCTTTTTCCAAATCCATAAATGCCACAAACACCTCTTTACCCTAATCTAAATACTGTTCACCTATATGTTTCACTGTAAGCACCTGGTCCACACACCCCCACCTTTCCTAAAGTCTTATTGTTCATCTGCTATCCTACTCTCCATCTTACTCTTAATTCTTTCAATAATAATTCTACCATAGACTTTACCAGGTATACTCAACAGGCTATCCCCTATAATTTTTACACTCTCTTTTATCCCCTTTGCCTTTATGCAAAGGAACTACGCATGCTTTCTACCAATCCCTAAGTACCTTATCCTCTTCCATACGTTTATTAAATAATAGCACCAACCACTTCAAAACTATATCCCCACCTGCTTTTAACATTTCTATCTTTATCTCATCAATCCCCTTTCATTCTACCCACTGCCTCACGAACTTCCCCCACACTCACAACTGGCTATTCCTCACTCCTACAAGATGTTATTCCTCCTTACCCTATACACGAAATCACAACTTCCCTATCTTCATCAACATTTAACAATTCCTCAAAATATTCCCTCCATCTTCCCGATACCTCTAACTCTCCATTTAATAACTCTCCTCTCCTATTTTAACTGTCAAATCCATTTGTTCCCTAGGCTTCCTCAACTTATTAATCTCACTCCAAAACTTTTTCTTATTTTCAACAAAATTTGTTGATAACATCTCACTCACTCTCTCATTTGCTCTATTTTTACAATGCTTTACCACTCTCATAATCTCTCTTTTTCTCTCCACATACTCTTCCCTCCATACATCACTTCTACTTTGTAAAAACCTATCATATGCTAACTTTTTCTCCCTTACCACTCTCTTTACATCATCATTCCACCAATCGCTCTTCTTCCCTCCCACACCCACTTTCCTGTAACCACAAAATTCTGCTGAACACTCTAACACTACATTTTAAATCTACCCCATACATCTTCGACCCCATTGCCTATATTCTCACTAGCCCATCTATCCTCCAATAGTTGTTTATATTTTACCCTAACTGCCTCCTCTTTTAGTTTATACACCTTCATCTCCCTCTTACTTGCTGCTTCTATTTTCCTTGTATCCCATCTGCCTTTTACTCTCACTGCAGCTACAACTAGAATGTCATCTGATATACCTATGGCCCCTCTATAAACATGTACATCCTGGAGTCTACTCAACAGTCTTTTATCTACCAATACATAGTCCGAGAAATTACTGTCATCACGCCCTACATCATATATTGTATACATATTTATCATCTTTTTCTTAAAAACGTATTACTTATAACTAAACCCCTTTCTATACAAAGTTTAACCAAAGGGCTCCCATTATCATTTACACCTGGCACCTCAAACTTACCTACCACACCCTCTCTAAATGTTTCTCCTACTTTAGCATTTAGGTCCCCTACCACAATTACTTTCTTGCTAAACATCTCCCAAAATCTCTCTCTCTCCTCTACACTCCTCTCTTCTCCAGGTGCTTACACGCTAATTATGACCCACTTTTCACATCCGACCCTTACTTTAATCCACAAAATCCTTAAATTTACACATGTATACTCCCTCTTCTCCTTCCATAACTGGTCCTTCAACATTATTGCTACCCCTTCCTTGGCTCTAACTTACACTCGCCTACCCCCTTCAGCTTTGTTTCGCTTAAGGCCAGGACATCCAACTTCTTTTCATTCATAACATCAGCAATCATCTCCTTTTTATCATCCGCACTACATCCACGCACATTCAAGCATTCCAGTTTTATAAAGTTTTTTCTTCTGATTTTTAGTAAATGTGTACAGGAGAAGGGATTACTAGCCCATTGCCTATATATATATAATATATATATATATATATATATATATATATATATATATATATATATATATATATATATATATATATATATATATTATATTAATATATATATGGAGAGAGAGAGAGAGAGAGAGAGAGATGTTGGTAGACAGCAACCACCCAGGGAGGTACTACCGTCCTGAGTGAGTGTGAAACGAAAGCCTGTAATTGTTTTACATGATGGTAGGATTGCTGGTGTCTTGTATCTGTCTCATAAATATGCAAGATTACAGGTAAGTCTTGCTACTTCTACTTACACTTAGATCACACTACACATACATGTACATGTTTATTTATACACACTCATCTGAGTTTTCTTTGATTTTATCTTAATAGTTCTTGGTCTCATTACTTTTCCTTTTATATCCATGGGGAAGTGGAATAAGAATCTTTCCTCCGTAAGCCATGCGTGTTGTAAAAGTCAACTAAAATGCCGGGAACAATGACTAGTAACCCTTTTTCCTGTAATAATTACTAAAAAGAATAAGGAGAAGAGAATTTCAAAGTGGAAAGTCTGAATGTGCGTGAATGTTGTGCAAATGATAAGAAAGAGATGATTGTGGATGCTATGAATGAGAAGAAGCTTTAAGTGAAACAAAGCTGAAGGGGGTGGGAGTTTCAGTGGAGAGGAATAAATAGGATTAGGTCAGGGGTTTCAAATAGAGTTAGAGCTAAAGGAGTAGCAGTAATGTTGAAGGATTAGTTATTGCAGGAAAAGAGGGACTATAAATGTATTAATTTAAGGATTATGTGGAGTAAAATAAAGATTGGATGTGAAAAGTGGGTTATAGTAAGCGTGTATGCACCTGGAGAAGAGAGAAGTGTAGAGGTGAGAGAGAGATTTTGGGAAATGTTGAGTGAATGCGTGGGGAGTTTTGAACTAAGTGTGAGAGTAATGGTGGTTGGGGATTTCAATGCTAAAGTGGGAAAAAATGTTGTGGAGGGAGTAGTAGGTAAATTTGGGGTGCCAGGGGTAAATGTAAATGGGGAACGTTTAATTGAGCTATGTGTAGAAACAGGTTTGGTAATAAGTAATACATATTTTATGAAGAAGAGGATAAATAAATATACAAGGTATGATATAGCACGTAATGAGAGTAGTTTGTTAGATTATGTATTGGTGGATAAAAGGATGATGGGTAGGCTCCAGGATGTACATGTTTATAGAGGGGCAACTGATATATCAGACCATTATTTAGTTGTAGCTACAGTTAGAGTAAGAAAGTGTATAAACTAAGGTAGGAGGAAGTTCGGGTGAGATATAAGCAACTATTGGCAGAAAGGTGGGCTGGTGCAAGTATGATTAGTGGGGGGGTTGAAGAGGGTTGGAATTGTTTTAAAAATGCAGTATTAGAATGTGGGGCAGAAGTTTGTGGTTATAGGATGGTGGGTGCAGGAGGAATCAGGAGTGATTGGTGGAATGATGAAGTAAAGGGTGTGATAAAAGAGAAAAAGTTAGCTTGTGAGAGGTTCTTCGAAAGCAGAAGTGTTATAAGAAGAGTAGAGTATATGGAGAGTAAAAGAAAGGTGAAGAGAGTGGTGAGAGAGTGCAAAAGGAGAGCAGATGATAGAGTGGGAGAGGCACTGTCAAGAAATTTTAATGAAAATAAGAAAAAAGTTTGGAGTGAGTTAAACAAGTTAAGAAAGCCTAGAGAACGAATGGATCTGTCAGTTAAAAACAGAGTAGGGGAGTTAGTAGATGGGGAGATGGAGGTTTTGGGTACATGGCGAGAATATTTTGAGGAACTTTTAAATGTCGACGAAGAAACGGAAGCGGTAATTTCATGCACTGGCTAGGGAGGTATACCATCTTTTAGGAGTGAAGAACAACAGGATGTGAGTGTGGGGGAGGTGCGTGAGGCATTACGTAGAATGAAAGGGGGTAAAGCAGCTGGAACTGACGGGATCATGACCGAAATGTTAAAAGCAGGGGTGATATAGTGTTGGAGTGATTGCTATTTTTGTTTAATAAATGTATGAAAGAGGGGAAGGTACCTAGGGATTGGCAGAGAGCATGTATAGTCCCTTTATATAAAGGGAAGGGGGACAAAAGAGATTGTAAAAATTATAGAGGAATAAGTTTACTGAGTATACCAGGAAAAGTGTACGGAAGGGTTATAACTGAAATAATTAGAGGTAAGACAGAATGTAGGATTGCGGATGAGCAAGGAGGTTTCAGAGTGGGTAGGGGATGTGTAGATCAAGTGTTTACATCGAAGCATATATGTAAGCAGTATTTAGATAAAGGTAGGGAAGTTTTATTGAGTTTATGGATATAGAGAAGGCATATGATAGAGTGGATAGGGGAACAATGTGGCAGATGTTGCAAGTATTTGGAATAGGTGGTAAGTTACTAAATGCTATAAAGAGTTTTTGTGAGGATACTGAGGCTCAGGTTAGGGTGTGTAGAAGAGAGACTACTTCCCGGTAAAAGTAGGTCTTAGACAGGGATGTGTAATGTCACCGTGGTTGTTTAATATATTTATAAATGGAGTTGTAAAAGAAGAAAATGCTAGGGTGTTCGGGAGAGGAGTGGGATTAAATTATGGGGAATCAAATACAAAATGGGAATTGACACCGTTGCTATTTGCTGATCATACTGTGTTCATGGGAGATTCTATAGAAAAATTGCAAAGGTTAGTGGATGAGTTTGGGAGTGTGTAAAGGTAGGAAGTTGAAAGTGAACATAGAAAAGAGTAAGGTGATGAGGGTATCAAATGATTTAGATGAAGAAAAATTGGATATCAAATTGGGGAGGAGGAGTATGGAAGAAGTGAATGTTTTCAGATACTTGTGAGTTGACGTGTCGGCGGATGGACTTATGAAGGATGAGGTTAATCATAGAATTGATGAGGGAAAAAGGTGAGTGGTGCATTGAGGTATATGTGGAGACAAAAAACGTTATCTATGGAGGCAAAGAAGGGAATGTATGAAAGTATAGTAGTACCAACACTCTATATGGATGTGAAGCTTGGGTGGTAAATGCAGCAGCGAGGAGGCGGTTGGAGGCAGTGATGTCTTGTCTAGGGCAATGTGTGGTGTAAATATTATGCAAAAAATTCGGAGTGTAGAAATTATATATTATATATATATAAATATAATATATATATATATATATATATATATTATATATATATATTATATATATATTTAATTATATATTATAAATAATATATATTATATAATGTCATGCCGAACGCCCGTCGCGTTAGCCACTAGACCAGCTAGACCGGCTAGCTGGTCTTGTGGCTAAAGTGACGGGCTGGAGTTTTGAGACTCTCTGACCGCGGGTTCAATCCCAGCCGGGGTATGGTTTGTTTTCAATCGTGTCATTACGATTTCGTGAGTCAACTTAACTCTTGTTTATATCAATTAGCCCCATGGTAAAACTGGTCTCGTCATACGTCGTTTCGCTTAAAGTCGCGGTTTCCAAGAACCTATCGACGATGTTAAATGAGGATTTCCTGTATAGTAATTTAGTTAAGCAATTTTAATTTTAAAGAATACTTGGAATCTTGCCTCAGCCCACTGGTAGAACATCCTGCCGGCAGCACGTTGAAGGATGTTCATCCGTCTTGCTCCTGAGAGTTGAGTTCGGGAGAGAGACACAGATGGACGGTACATTGGAAGAGACATCTTTATCCAGGCTGGCCATGCACCACGGTTGCACCGATGAATGAAGTGAGCTATTTCCATCAGAAATGCTGCCCGTGCTATCACTGGAGCACCAGGCTGTGTGAAAATAAACAGCCTGGCTAGAGCCACTGTGAGAAATTTATTTTCAAAACAGTAAGAATGAAGGTATCGTACATGAAGTCCATTTTTATATAGCCCATTCCTTCTAATAATTATGAAGGGCTTTTGATGCATGAAATTTGAAGCAATCTCCCTTTGGATCAAAACTGATTTCGAATTCCCCAAGTTGTGTATGTATCATATTCCCCAGGTTGTATATGTATCTTATTCCCCAGGCTCAGTATGTATCATTTTCCCCAGTCTCTGTATGTTTCAAATTTCCCGGGTTGTGTATGTATCATATTCCCTAGGTTGTGTATGTATCATATTCCCCAGGTTGTGTATGTATCATATTCCCTAGGTTGTGTATGTATCATATTCCCCAGGTTGTGTATGTATCATATTCCCTAGGTTGTGTATGTATCATATTCCCCAGGTTGTGTATGCATCATATTCCCTAGGTTGTGTATGTATCATATTCCCCAGGTTGTGTATGTATCATATTCCCTAGGTTGTGTATGCATCATATTCCCCAGGTTGGGTATGTATCATATTCCCTAGGTTGTGTATGTATCATATTCCCTAGGTTGTGTATGTATCATATTCCCTAGGTTGTGTATGTATCATATTCCCCAGGTTGTGTATGTATCATATTCCCTAGGTTGTGTATGTATCATATTCCCCAGGTTGTGTATGCATCATATTCCCCAGGTTGTGTATGTATCATATTCCCTAGGTTGTGTATGTATCATATTCCCCAGGTTGTGTATGTATCATATCTCCTAGGTTGTGTAAAGTATCATATTCCCCAGGTTGTGTATGCATCATATTCCCCAGGTTGTGTATGTATCATATTCCCTAGGTTGTGTATGTATCATATTCCCCAGTTTGTGTATGTATCATATTACCCAGGCTCTGTATATATCATATTCCCCAGGTTGTGTATGTATCATATTCCCCAGGCTCTGTATGTATCATATTCCCAAGGTTGTGTATGTATCATATTCCCCAGGTTGTGTATGTATCATATTCCCCAGGTTGGGTATGTATCATATTACCCAGGCTCTGTATATATCATATTCCTCAGGTTGTGTATGTATCATATTCCCCAGGCTCTGTATGTATCATATTCCCAAGGTTGTGTATGTATCATATTCCCCAAATTCTGTATGTATAATATTTCCCAGGCTCTGTGTGTACCATATTCTCCAGGCTCTGTATGTATCATATCCCCCAGGTTGTGTATGTATCATATTCCCCAGGTTGTGTATGTATCATATTCCCCAGGCTCTGTATGTATCATATCCCCAAGGATCTACATGTATAATATTCCCCAGGCTCTGTATGTATCATATCCCCCAGGTTGTGTCTGTATCATATTCCCCAGGTTGCATATGTATCATATTCCCCAGGCTCTGTATGTATCATATCCCCAAGGATCTACATGTATAATATTCCCCAGGCTCTGTATGTATCATATTCCTCAAATTCTGTATGTATCATATTCCCCAGGTTCTGTGTGTATCATATTCCCCAGGCTCTGCATGTATCATATTCCCCAGGCTCTGTATGTATCATATTCGCCAGGCTCTGTATGTATCATATTCCCCAGGCTCTGTATGTATCATATTCTCCAGGCTCTGTATATATCATATTCCCCAGGCTCTGTATTTATCATATTCCCTAGGCTCAATATGTATCATATTCACCAGGCTCTGCATTTATCATATTCCCCTGGCTCGATATGTATCATATTCCCCAGGCTCTGTATGTATCATATTCCCCAGGCTCTGTATGTATCATATTCCCCAGGCTCTGTATGTATCATACAGGTGAAGGACTTCTTTGTGTAAATGAGAGGGCGAGAGAGAGAGAGAGAGAGAGAGAGAGAGAGAGAGAGAGAGAGAGAGAGAGAGGAGAGAGAGAGGAGAGAGAGAGAGGAGAGAGAGAGAGAGAAGAGGGAGAGAGAGAGAGAGAGAGAGAGAGAGAGAGAGAGAGAGAGAGAGAGAGAGAGAGAGAGAGAGAGAGAGAGAGAGAGAGAGAGAGAGAGAGAGAGAGAGAGAGAGAGAGAGAGAGAGAGAGAGAGAGAGAGAGAGAGAGAGAGAGAAGAGAGAGAAAAAGTTCGTATTCTTTGGAGTGAAATTTGACTGAAAAACTGAGTATAAAGAATACCTTGAATATGATCCACTTTGTTAGACTGACTGCTCCCTCTCTCATCTGCTACTACATCCAGCACCTCAAGCACTGATAAAATAACTACAACCAGCAACTCAGCCACCATTACAACAACAATTACAGTCTCTTCATCTGCTGGCACAACAGCAACAATTCCATCCAGCACATCAGGGCCACCACTACAACTATTACAACCACCTCCTCAGTTATCACCACATCAATAGCTACAGCAACCTCCTAAATTACTACTACAACAACAGCAGCAACAACAGTCATCACAACAGCAGCAACAACAGTCATCACAACAGCAGCAACAACAGTCATCACAACAGCAGCAACAACAGTCATCACAACAGCAGCAACAACAGTCATCACAACAGCAACAATTACAGCCAGCACCTCGGCTCCCTCTACAGTAACAACTACACCCACAATCACTGTTTAAAATAAATATATTAAAAACATATCAGTGTGAGTATTGACTGCCTTACCATTCCCCAGACACGATATCAACTTTTTAGATTAAGCACATCTCCAGGAATATTATCATCCCATAAAGAGACATGTCCGCTTGTCAACATTCAGGTAAGTCTTTCATAATCTTAGACACCATTACCACAGCTATACTACCACTATTGTAACAATTTTAGTCACTACTACAGCAACTGCAGACACCATCTCAGCCACCACTACAGACACCATCTCAGCCACCACTACAGACACCATCTCAGCCACCACTACAGACACCATCTCCGCCACCAATAGACACCATCTCAGCCACCACTACAGACACCATCTCAGCCATCACTACAGACACCATCTCAGCCACCACTACAGACACCATCTCAGCCATCACTACAGACACCATCTCAGCCACCACTACAGACACCATCTCAGCCACAACTACAGACACCATCTCAGCCACCACTACAGACACCATCTCAGCCACCACTACAGACACCATCCCCAACCATCACTAAAACACCATCTCAGCCCCCACCACAGACAAAACCCCTCAGCCACAACTACGACACCATCTCAGCCATCACTAAGACACCATCTTTAGCCACCCACTCGACACCATCCCGCGACAACTACAGACACCATCTCACCACCACTACAGACAAACCCTTCAGCCACCAAATACAGACAAACCCTCCAGCCACCACTACAGACAAACCATCTCCGCGACAACAAAAGACAAAACCCTCTCAGCCACCACTTTTAGACACCATCCACAACCCCCAAAATACAGACAAACCCTCTCAGCCTCCCCTACGGGCAAACCCTCTCCGCGACAACTACAGGGCAAACCCCTCCCGCCACCACTAACAAAAACCAATTTAGCCAAAAACTCCGACCCCCCTCTCACCACCACAAAAGACACCAACCCGTGAAAACCCACAGACACCTCCAGCCACCAAAATACAGCACCATCTCAGCCAAACCCCTTTCAAACACCATCCAGCCACAACAAAAGACACCCTCTCAGCCACCAATACAGACACCATCTCACCCCACTACAAAAAACCATCTCAAACCCTCACACAGACACCCTCCCGCCACCCCCTACAGACAAACCCTCCCCACCCCCCACTACAGACACCATAAACACCACCACTACAGACAAACCCTTTTCCCGCCAAAAACTAAAAGACACCAAACTCAGCCACCCCTACGACACCCTCTCAGCCACCACTACAGAAAAACCATCCACCATCACTACGACAACCATCTCCCACCACTACAGACCCATCTCAACCACCCTACAGAAAACCATCTCAGCCACCACTACAGACACCATCTCAAACCATCACTAAAAGACAACCCTCCCCACCACCACTACAGACACCATCTCAGGGCCCCCACTAAAAAACACCATCTCCGCCACTTTCTACAGTCACTGTCTCAGCCATCATACAAAAACAAATTTTTGCCGCCACCTCAGGCCAAAAAACTACAGCAAACACTCTAAAACCACAGCTACCCGCCACCATCTATCCCGCACCTTTAAAACAAAAATTTGGGCCCCCAGTTGGGGCCATAGACCACAATAAATGCAGCCCCCAATTTGCAGCGACCATTATAGCAATAACTATAGCTACCAACTGAGTCACCTATACAGCAACAATTACAGCAACCACAGTAGCAACTACAGTCACCACATTCGTCTAACTTTTTCACCCTTTTCTTTAGTGGGAAAGTAAAAACACATCTGGCACATTATTGCCAATAAAGAAACCTGTCCCATCATTGCCAATAAATTAACCTGTCCCATCATTGCCAATAAATTAACCTGTCCCATCATTGCCAATAAAGTAACCTGTCCCATCATTGCCAATAAAAAAAACCTTTTTCCCTCATTTCCAATAAGGGAACCTGTCCCCTCCCTTTTCCAAAAAAATTAAAAATGTCCCATCATTGCCAATAAAGTAACCTGTCCCCATCTTTCCAATAAATTTTCCCCTTTCCCCTCATTTCCAATAAATTAACCTGCCCATCCCTTGCCAATAAAGTAACCTGTCCCATCTTTGGGCCCAAAAAATTAACCTGTCCCATCATTGCCAATAAAGTAACCCTGTCCCCCTCATTTTCCCCAAAAAGGTAACCTGGGCCCCTTATTGTCAAAAAATTAACCTGTCCCCCAAAAATTTTTTCCAAAAAATTAAACCTGTCCCATCATTGCTAATAAAAAACCTGTCCCATCCTTGCCAAAAAAGAAAACCCTTTCCCCTCATTCAAATAAAGAAAACCCTTCCCCCTCATTGCCAATAAAGTAACCTGTCCCATCATTGCCCCAAAAAAGTAACCTGTCTCATTTTTGCAATAAATTAACCTTCCCGGGCCCCAAAAATTTTCAATAAATTAACCTGTTTCCCTCATTGCTAATAAAGAAACCTGCCCATTTATTGGGCCAAAAAAGTAACCTGCCCCTCATTGCCAATAAATTTTAAACCCGTCCCCCCAAAATTGTCAAATAAATTAACCCCGTTTCCCTCAATTTTCCAATAAAGTAACCTGTCCCATCAATTTTCCAATAAAGTAAACCCGTCTCATTATTTCCCAAAAAAATTTAAACCCGTCCCAACATTGCAAAAAATTTAAACCCTTTTTTATCCTTTTCTAATAAAGAAACCTGTCCCCTCATTGCCAAAAAAGTAACCTGTCCCATCATTGCCCAAAAATTAACCTGTCCCAAAATTGTCAAAAAAGTAACCTGTCCCATCATTGCCAAAAAAAGTAACTTGTCCCATCATTTCCATAAAGAAGCATGGGCCCCCCATTGCCCAAAAAAGTAACATTATCCCTTTTTTTGCCAAAAAAATAACCTGTCCCATCTTGCCAATAAAGTAACCTCTTTCCCCCATTGCCAATAAATTTTAAACCCTTCCCCCTCATTGCCAATAAAGTAAACCCGGCCCTTTTTGCCAATAAAGTAACCTTCCCATCAATTTCCAATAAAGTAACATGATCCCCCCCTTTTCCAAAAAAAATAACCTTTCCCCCCCTTGCCAAAAAGAAACAAGTCCCCTCCCGCCAATAAAAGTAACATGGGTTCCCCCTCTTTGCCATTTAAAAAAACCTGTCCCCTCATTGCCAATAAAGTAAAACCCCTCCCATCATTGCCAATAAAGTAACCTGTCCCATCAATTTCCAAAAAAGTAAACCCCCTCAAACATTGCCAAAAAGAAACCCCGTCCCATCATTCCAATAAAGAACCTGCCCATCATTTACAATAAAGTAACCGGGGCCCATTTTTGCAATAAAGTAACCTGGTCCCATCATTGCCAAAAAAGTAAAACCCGTCCCATCCCTTGAAAAATAAAGTAAAACCCCCTTCCCCATCATTGCCAATAATAAACCCGTCCCAACAAATGCCCAAAAAATTAAACCCGTCCCAAACATTGCCAAAAAAAATTTAAACCGTCCCATAAATTTCCAAAAAGTAACTTGTCCCATCAATTTCCAAAAAAGTAAAAGGGCCCATCATTTCAAAAGAAGTAACATTTCCCATCCCTTTTAGAAAAGTAACCTGTCCCATCATTTGGCCCCAAAAAAGTAACCTGTCCCCCCTCATTGCCAATAAATAACCTGTCCCATTATTGCCAATAAAGTAACTTGTCCCATCATTGTCAATACAGTAACCTGTCCCATCATTGCCAATAAAGTAAACTGTTTTCCCTCGTTGCCAATAAATAAAACCTTTTCCCATCATTGGGCCCCCTAAAGTAACATGGGCCCATCATTGTCCCTTTAAAATAACCTGGCGCAACTTTGCCAATAAAATAAAACCCATCCCATCCCTTGGGCCAAAGAAGTAAAAATGTCCCATCATTGCAAATAAAGTAACATTCCCCCATCATTGCCCCAAAAAAGTAACCTTGCCCATCCAAAAAATGCCCAAAAAAATTAAAAATGTCCCCATCAAATTGCCAATAAAGTAACCTGTCCCATCATTGCCAATAAAGTAACCTGTCCCATCATTGCCAATAAAGTAACCTGTCCCATCATTGTCAATAAAGTAACCTGTCCCATCATTGCCAATAAAGTAACCTGTCCCATCATTGCCAAAAAAATTAACATGTTCCCATCATTGCCAATAAAGTAACCTGTCCCATCATTGCCAATAAAGTAACCTGCCCCATCATTGGCAATAAAGTTACCTGTCCCATCATTGCCAATAAAGTAACCTGTCCCATCACAGCCAATAAAGTAACCTGTCGCATCATTGCCAATAAAGTAACCTGTCCCATCATTTTTCAATAAAGTAACATGTCCCCTCATTGCCAATAAAGTAACATGTCCCCATCATTGTCAACCAAAATAACCTGTCGCATTTTTTTCCAAAAAAGTAACATGTCCCATCATTTCCCAAAGAAAATAAAATGTCCCATCCCTTGCAAATAAAGTAACAAGTCCCCTATTGCTAATAAAGTAACCTAGCCCATCACTGCCAATAAAGTAACCCCTTTTCCCCTCAATTTTCAATAAATTAACCTGGGCCCCCTCATTGCCAATAAAGTAACTTTTCCCCTCATTGCCAATAAAAATAACATGTCCCAAACCCTTGCCAATAATTAACATGTTCCCACATTTCCAATAAAGTAAAACCCGTTTCCCAAACCCTTGTCAATAAAGTAACCCTGTCCCATCATTGCCAAAAAAAGTAACAGTCCTATCCCTTTTCAACAAAGTAACCTCTCGAATCATTGCCCCAAAAAAGTAACCTGGGCCCCTCACTGCCAATAAATAACCTGTCCCCCTCATTGCCAAAAAAAACAACCTTTCCCCCTTTATTGAAAAAAAGTAAAATTGTCCCCTCATTGCCAAAAAAAGTAACCGTCCCCCAAACATTGCCAAAAAAGTAACCTGTCCCCTCATTGCCAATAAAGTAACCTGCCCATCATTCCAATAAAGTAACATGCCCAATTTATTGCAAAAAGAATATGTTCCCATCCCTTTTCTAATAAATTAACCGTCGAGTCATTGCCAATAAAGTAACCTTCCCATTTATTGCTAATAAAAATACCTGTCCCCTCCCCCTTTTTTCCCAAAAAAAGGAAAAACCCTTTCCCCTCAATTTCCAATAAAGTAACCAGGGGCCCCTCACTGCCCAAAAAAGAAACCTTTTCCCCATATTTCCAAAAAGTAAAACCTTCCCCTCATTGCCAATAAAGTAACCTATCCCAAACATTGCCCCAAAAAAGTAACCTGTCCCAAACATTTGGGCCAAAAAAGTAACCTGTCCCCCCTCATTTCCAATAAAGTAACAGTCCCATCATTGTCAAAAAAAATATGTTTCCCCTCTTTGCCAAAAAAGTAACCTGTCGAACATTGCCAAAAAAATTTAACCCCGGCCCATCATTGCCAAAAAAGTAGCCTGTTCCCCCCTCAAATTTCCAATAAAGTAACCCCCGTCGCATCATTACCTAAAGTTTAAATTGTCCCTTTTATTGCCCCAAAAAAGTAAACTGTCCCATCATTGCCAATAATTTAAACCGTCCCCCTCCCTTACCAATAAAGTAACCTGTCGCATCATTGCCAAAACAGTAAAACCGTCCAAACATTACCAATAAGTAATTTTTTTTTCCCCTATAAACCCCAAAAAAGAACCTGTCCCATTATTTTCCAATAAAGGTTTGCCATCCCACCATTTCAATTTAAATAACCCGTCCCATCATTCCCCAAAAAAATTTAAACCCGTTTTCCCTTCCCTTACCTAGAAAGTAATCTTTCCCATCATTGCCCCAAAAAATAACCCCGTCCCATCATTGCCAATAAAGTAACCCGTTCCATCATTACCCAAAACAGTAACCTTCCCATCATTTCCAATAAAGTAAACCTTTTCCCCTCATTGCCAATAAAGTAACATGTCCCCTCATTTTCCAATAAAAAACCTGTCCCTCATTGACAATAAAGTAACCTGTTTCCCCTCATTTTTTAAAAAAAGTAACCTGTCCCATCATTCCAATAAAGTAACCTGTCCCAACATTGAAATAAAGTAAACCGTTTCCCCCCACAATTTTCCAATTTTAAAATTTAAACCCGTCCCAACCCCTGTCCAAATAAATTAACCTCCCCCTATTTTCCAAAAAAAATTTAAAACCCGTCCCATCATTGCCAATTTAAAATAACTTGGGCCCCCTCATTTTTCCAAAAAAGTAACAAGTCCCATCAATTTCTAATGAAGTAACAAGTACCCATCTTTGAGAAAAAAAATTTAAACCCCCCCCATCATTGCCAAAAAGTAACCCCGTCCCATCATTGCCAATAAAGTAACCTGTCCCCTCATTGCCAATAAAGTAACTTGGCCCATCATTTGGGCAATAAAAGTAAAACCCGTCCCATCATTGCCAAAAAAAGTAAACGTTCCATCGTTTCCCAAAAAAGTAACCCGTCCCCCTCATTGCCAATAAAGTAACAAATTTCCCCCATTGTCAATAAAGTAACCTGTCCCCAACCCTTTCCAATAAAGTAACCTATCCCATTTAATTTCCAATGAAGTAACATTCCCCCTCATTGCCCAAAAAAAGTTAACAAGTCCCATCATTGCCAAAAAGTCCTTTCCCATTCACTGCCAAAAAAGTAACCTTCCCATCATTTCCAATAAAGTAACCTGTCCCACAAGCCAATAAAGTAACCCCGTCGCATCATTTCCAATAAAGTAACCTCTTTCCCCTCATTTCCAATAAAGTAACCCCGTCCCCTCATTTCCAATAAAGTAACCTGTCCCAACATTGCCAATAAAATAACCTGTCCCATCTTGGGGCCCAAAAAAGTAACAAGATCCCCTCTTTGCCCAAAAAAATAACCTGTCCCATCATTGCCCCAAAAAGGGAAAAGTCCCCCTCATTTTCCAATTTAAAATAACATGATCCCATCTTTTCCAAAAAATAAACCCGTCCCCCCATTGCCAATAAAAATAACCCCTCCCCCTCATTGGGCCCAAAAAAGTAACCTTCCCCTCAAAGGCCCAAAGAAAGGGAAACCCCCTCATCATTGGGCCAAAAAGAAACCTGTCCCCCCCATTTGCCAATAAAGTAACCCGTCCCATCATTGACAATAAAGTAAAACCCGCCCATCATTTTGGGAAAAAATAACCTGTCCCAAACATTTCCAATAAAGGAATTTTTCCCATCATAAACCAATAAGTAAACCCGTCCCATTAATTTCCAATAAAGTAGCCTAACCCACCATTGCTAATAAAGTAACCTTCCCCCTCATTCCCAATTTAAAATTTAAACCCGTCCTTCATTACCAAAAAGTAATCTGTCCCATCATTGCCAATAAAGGAACCGTCCCATCATTTTCCAATAAAAATAACCTGTTCCCCTCATTACCAAACAGTAACCTGTCCCATTTATTTCCAATAAATTTAAACCCGTCCCCCTCATTGGGCCAAAAAAATAACATGTCCCATTTATTGCCAATAAAGTAACCTTCCCATCATTGCCAAAAAAGTAAAATTCCCATCATTTCCAATTTAAAATAACCTTTCCCATCATTTCCAATAAAAGTAACCTATCCCAACATTGCCCAAAAAAAGTAACCTTTTCCCCATTGCCAATAAAGTAACCTGTCCCCACATTTCCAATAAAGTAACCTGTTTCCCCTCATTGTCAAAAAAGTAATATTTTTCCCCCTTTTTCCAATAAAGTAACCTGTCGAATCATTGCCAAAAAAGTAACCTGTCCCATCCTTGCCAATAAAATAGCCTGTCCCAAACATTCCAATTTAAAATAAAACCCGTCGCATCATTACCAATAAATAACTTGTCCCCCTCATTGCCAATAAAGTAACTGTCCCCATCATTGCCAATAAGTAACCTGTCCCCCTCATTACCAATAAAAATAACCCCCGCATCATTGCCAATACAGTAACCTGTCCAAAACATTACCAATAAAGGGAATTTTTTCCCCTCATAAACCAAAAAAAAGTAACCTGTCCCATTATTACCAATAAAGTAGCCATCCCACCCTTTCTAAAAAGTAACCCTTGGGCCCATCATTCCCAAAAAATTAACCCCGTTCCTTCATTTCCTAGAAAGTAAACTGTCCCATCAAAAGCCCCAAAAAATAACCTGTCCCATCATTGCCAATAAAATAACCTGTTTTCCCTCATTACCAAGACAGTAACCTGTCCCATCTTGCCAATAAAGGGAACCTGTCCCCCCTCATTGCCCAAAAAATAACATGTCCCATCATTGCCAATAAAGTAACCTGTCCCCCCTCATTGACAATAAAGTTTCCTGTCCCCATCATTGGGAAAAAAGTAACCCTTTCCCAAACATTGCCCCAAAAAAGTAACCCGTCCCATCATTGACAATAAAGTAACCCGTCCTAATTGCCAATAAATTTTAAACCAATCCCCAACACTTTTTCAAAAATTAACCTGTCCCCTCCCTTGCCAAAAAATTAACCTGTCCCCTCATTTCCAATAAATAACTTTTTCCCATCAAATTGGGCCCAAAAAAGTAACATTCCCCCTCATTGGCTAATTAAGTAACATGTAAACCCATCTTTGAAATAAAGTAACCTGGCCCATCATTGCCCAAAAAAGAAAAACCTTTTCCCATCATTTTCCAATAAAGTAACCCCGTCCCATCATTGGGCCCAAAAAAGTTTAAATTTTCCCATCATTGTCCAAAAAAGTAACCTGTCCCATTTTTTTTCCAATAAAGTAAAAAAAGTTCCATCGTTGTCCAATTAAAATAACCTGTCCCCATCAAATTTCCAAAAAAGGGAACATTCCCCCTCATTGTCAATAAAGTAACCCCGTCGCATCTTTGCCAAAAAAAGTAACCTATCCCACATTGCCCCAAAAAAAATAACATGTCCCAACATTTCAAATAAAGAAAAATGTCCCAAACTTTCCAATAAAGTAACCTTTTCCCATCACGCCAATAAAAACCCCTTCCCCCTCATTGCCAATAAAGTAACCTTCCCCCTCACAGGCCAAAAAAGTAACCTGTTTGCATCATTTGCCAATAAAGTAAACCTCTCCCCCTCATTGCCAAAAAAGGAACCTGTCCCATCATTGCCAATAAAATAACCTGTCCCATCAATTTCCAAAAAAAGTAACCTGGGCCCATCATTGGGCCAAAAAAGTAACATGAAACCCATCTTTGCCAAAAAAATAACCTGTCCCATCATTGCCAATAAAGAAAAATGGGCCCATCACTGCCAATAAAGTAACCCGTCCCATCAAATTTCCAATAAAGTAACCTGTCCCCCTCACAGCCCAAAAGTAAACCCCGTTCCCCCTCACAAACCAATAAAGTAACCTTCCCATCATTGCCCAAAAAATAAAACCCGTCCCCATCAAATTTCCAATGAAGTAAAATGTCCCTCATTGCAAAAAAAGTAACATGCCCATCATTGCTAATAAATTTAAACCCAGGCCCCCCCCCCCTCACCCCGCCAATAAAGTAACCTGCCCATCATTTTCAAAAAAATTAACCCCGCCCCCTCATTGCCAATAAAGTAACTTGTCCCATCATTGCCAAAAAATAACATGTCCCACCCTTGCCAATTAAAAAAAATTAACATGTTCCCATCATTCCAATAAAGTAAAATGTCCCAAAACATTTTTCCAAAAAGTAACAAAGTCCCCCTCATTTCCCAAAAAAGTAAAAAGTCCCATCATTTTCAACAAAGTAACCTCCCTTGCAAACATTGCCAATAAAGTTAAACCCGGCCCCCTCACTGGGGCCCAAAAAAGGGAACCTGTCCCATCATTGCCAATAAAACAAAACCGTTTCCCTTTATTGAAAATAAAGTAACTTGTCCCATCATTGCCAAAAAAGAAAACCCGTTTCCCAAACATTGCCCCAAAAAAGGAAAACCCTTCCCCTCATTGCCAATAAAGTAACCTTCCCATCAATTTCCAATAAAGAACAAAGTCCCATCATTGTCAATAAAGTAATTTTGTTTTCCCCTCTTTGCTAATAAATTAACCGTCGGGGTCATTGCCAATAAAATAACCTGTCCCCCTCATTGGGTAATAAAGTAGCCTTCCCATCATTTTTTTTCCAATAAAGTAACCTGCCCCCTCATTGCCAATAAAATAACCATGCCCCCACGCCAATTTAAAAAAACCTGTCCCAAACATTGCCCAAAAAAAAGTAACCTTCCCATCAAGCCAATTTAAAATAACCTATCCCACATTGCCAATAAAGTAACCTGTCCCCCTCATTGCCAATAAAGTAACCTGTCCCATCATTCCTAAAAGTAAAAAAGTCCCCTCAATTTTCAATAAAGTAAAATGTTCCCAAACTTTGGCCCCAAAAAAAGAACCTTCCCCAATCATTGCCAAATTTAAAGGGAACCTGCCCCTCATTTCCAAAAAAAAGTAGCCTGTCCCATCATTGCCAATAAAGTAACCTGGCGCATCATTACCAAAAAAGTAACTTGTCCCAAACCCCCATTGCCAATAAAGTAATCTGTCCCATATTGCAAATAAGTAACCGTCCCCTCATTAAACCAAAAAAGTTTAACCCCGTCGCATCTTGGGCCCAAAACAGTAACCGTCCAACATTACCAATAAAGTAATTTTTTCCATCATAAACCAATAAAGAACCTGCCCCATTATTCCAAAAAAGTATCCTTTTCCCCACCATTGCTAATAAAGAAAACCCGTCCCATCAAATTTCCCCAAAAAAATTTAACCCGTTCCTTCCTTACCTAAAAGTAATCTGTCCCATCATTGCCAAAAAAGTAACCTGTCCCCATCATTGCCAATAAAGTAAAACCCGTTCCATCATTACCAAGACAGTAACCTTCCCAAACATTGCCCCAAAAAAGTTTAAACCCTTTCCCCTCATTGCCCCAAAAAGTAACATGTCCCATTATTGCCAATAAAGTAAAACCGTCCTGTCATTGCCAATAAAGTAAAACCCGTCCCATCATTAAACCCAAAAAAGTAACCTGTCCCAAACCCTTGCCAAAAAAGTTAACCGTCCCCCCTCAATTTCCATAAAGTAACCTGTTTCCCCTCAAAACCAATAAAGTAAAACCCTTTCCCAAACATTGCCAATAAAAATAACCTGTTCCATCATTTTTCAGTAAAAAAACCTGACCCCTCATTAAACCCAAAAAGTAGCCCGTCCCCCTCATTGCCAATAAAGAACCTGTCCTACATTACCCAAAAAAGTAACCTGTCCCCAAAATTACCAATTAAAAATAACCCCCCGGGCCCCCTCTTTGCCAATTTAAAATAATCTGTCCCCTCATTGCCAAAAAAGTAAACCCGTCCCCTCATTACCCCAAAAAAATAACCTTTCGCATCTTTGCCCAAATATATAAACCTGCCAATTTAGTACCAAAAAAGTAATTTGGTTTCCCCTCATTTTCAATAAAATAAACCTTTTCCCATCATTACCCCTAAAGTAAACCCGTCCCATCATTTCCAATAAATAATCTGTCCCATCATTGCTAATAAAGTAATCTGTCCCATCATTGGGTAATAAAGTAACCTGTTTCCCCCATTACCAAAAAAGTAAAACCCGTACCAAAACATTGCCATTTAAATAACCGTCCGCATCATTGCCAATACAGTAACCTGTCCAAATTTTTAAACCCAAAAAAGGGAAACTGTCCCATCCCTTGCTTTAAAAAAGTAATCTGTCCCCCTCATTGCTAATAAAGTAAACCCGTCCCCTCATTACCAATAAAGTAATCTGTCCCATATTGCTAATAAAGTAACCGTCCCATCTTACCAATAAAAATAATCGTCCCATCATTGCTAATAAAGTTTAACCTTTTCCCATCATTTTCCAAAAAAGAATCTTCCCCTTTATTGCTAATTTAAAATAATTTTGGGCCCCTCATTTTCTAATAAAGTAACCTGTCCCCTCATTAACCCAATAAAGAACCTGTCCCATCTTGCTATAAAATAAATCTGTCCCCCTTTCTAGTAAAATAAACTGTCCCCCTCATTTCTAATAAAAAAATTTTTAAAACCTTTTCCCCCTCATTTTCCCAATAAAGTAAACCCCCGTCCCCTCATTACCAATAAATAACCTGTCCCCCTCTTTTTCCAATAAAGTAATCTGTCCCATCATTGCCCAAAAAAGTAACCTGCCCTCATTTCCAATAAAGTAAAACCCGTTTCCCTCATTGCCAATAAAAGTTCCTGTCCCCAATTTAGTACCAATAAAATAATTTGTCCCAAACCCTTATCAATAAAAATACCTGTCCCCTCAATTTTCCAATAAAGTAACTTGTCCCAAACTTAAACCCAAAAAAGTAATCGTCCCCCTCATTGCTAAAAAAAAAAAAAAAAATAAACTTTTTCCCAACATTGGTAATAAAGTAACCTGTCCATTTTTTTACCAAAAAAGTCACCTGTCCCCCCCCTTGCCAATAAAGTAACCTGTCCCATTATTGCCAATAAAATAACCAATCCCATCATTGGCCCAAAAAAGTACCCCCGTCGTATTTTTTTGCCAATACAGTAACCTGTTTTAATCATTACCAATAAGTAACCTTTCCCCACCCTTGCCAATAAAAATAACCTGTCCCCATCATTGTCAATACATAACCCTTTTTCCCTCATTGTCAATAAAGTAACCTGTCCCCCTCATTACCAAAAAAGTAACCTGTCCCATCATTGCCAAACAGTAACCTTTTTTCCCTCATTGTCAATAAAGTAACCTGTCCCCCCCATTACCAAAAAAGTAACCTGTCCCATCATTCCGTTAAAGTAAAACCCGTCCATCATTGCCAATAACAGAAAAATGTTTCCCAAATTTTTACCCAAAAAAGTAACCTGTCCCATCTTTGGGCCCAAAAAAGGGAACCTGTCCCATCTTTGCCAATAAAAATAAACTGCCCCTCATTGCCAATACCTAAAACCCGTCCAAACCAAATTTCCAATAAAGTAAACCCGTTTAAAATCAAAGTCAATAAAGAACCTGTCCCCCTCCCTTACCCTAAAGTAACTTGGGCCCATTATTACCAAAAAATTAACCTTTCCATCATTTTCCAATAAATAAAACCCGTTCCAAATTTTTTACCAAATAAAGAAAACCTGTCCCATGATTGCCCAAAAAAGTAACCTGTCCAATCATTTAACCCAAAAAAGTAATTTTTCCCAAACAAATTTCCAATAAAACAACTTGTCCCATCATTACAAAAAAGTAACCTGTCCCATCATTACCCCAAAAAAGTAACCTGTCCCATCAATTTCCAATAAAGTAATCCCTTTTCTCAATTTCCAAAAAAGCAAATTGGGCCCATCAATTTCCAATAAATAACTTGTCCATCATTTTCCCCCAAAGAACTTGTCCCAACCCTTCCAAAAAAAGTAACTTTCCCCTCAAAAAAAATAAAGTAATCTTTCCACATTAAACCCAAAAAAGAAAAATTGTCCCCTCATTACCAAAAAAGTAACCCTTTCCCATCATTACCAAAAAAAGTAACTTGTCTCATATTACCAATAAAAATTTAAATTGGGCCCCTCATTACCAATAAAATAACTTGTCCCATCATTACCAATAAAGAAAACTTCCCAAAATTAAACCCAAAAAACAATTTCCCCCTCATTACCAATAAAGTAACTTGTCTCATCAATTTCCAATAAAGTAACTTGTTCCCCATCATTACCAATTTAAAATAACTTTTCTCATCAAATTTCCAATAAAGTAACTTGTCCCATCATTACCAAAAAGTAACGTTCCCATCATTTAAATAATTTAAAAAAACGTGTCCCCCTCATTGCCAAAAAAGTAACATTAATTTGTATAAAACATTCAATAACTGAAGAGTTCTTTTTCTAACTAATTTATTAGCTTAATTTATCCTCTGTTATTATGTGAGTTTGAAAATGCTAATTCGTTCAACTTGGATGTTTAGTTTATAATAAAGGGTGACATTTTTTTTAATATAATTAAATTACGAATAAACTTTCAATTAAGATTTATTAGTTTTGTTTCGTCAACTTTTATAATGAATCTCAATTTGAACTTATATCTTTATTCTATGTTAAAAAATTTATTTTCAAAATAACCTTAAATGCAATGAAAATTTGTTATCATTTGATTTGATTAAGACAACAGCGCGTTTATTCACACAATTTTTATATCAAGCACAAAGGATTACAAAATGTTAAGATATCACTGTATGCTAAAATCAAACTGCCTTTAAAATCATTTAAAAATTCACTTAATTATATTTAATATTGGTCAAGTGATACTGACTAGGTCCATGACAGCAGCAATGAGCTGAGGGTCAGGCACGACCCAGGTGGCACGTCTCAAGTAGAAAGCTGAAGCGTTCCCATCCCCATTCCTCACAAGATCCACCGGTACCAGCTTCCTTTCCCTTACTAAGACAACACTGGTCTCACGCACTCCACCTTCATTGTCAAGACTGTTCCTTCGGCTGGGATCTGCCACAATATCACGTCATGTTTTATAATTGAAAGAGATAAGAAAAAGATTTTCTCGTTAAAAATAAGTATCATAATATTATATAATATATATATATATATATATAATATATATATATATTATTATATCTATATATATATATATATATATATATATATATATATATTAATTTTATATATATATATATATATATATATATATATTATATATATATATATATATTTATATATATATATATATATAAAATTTTTTATATATAATATATATATTATATATATATATATATATATATGTGTGTGTGTGTGTGTGTGTGTGTGTATGTGTGTGTGTGTGTGTGTGTCTGTGTCTGTGTGTATGTGTGTGTGTGTGTTTATGTGTGTGTACTCACCTTCTCACCTAATTGTGGTTGCAGGGGTCGAGACTCAGCTCCTGGCCCCGCCACTTCACTGATCGCTACTAGGTCCTCTCTCTCTCTGCTTCCTGAGCTGTATCTACCTCTTTTTAAAACTATGTACGGTTCCTGCCTCCACTACTTCACTTGCTACGTTATTCCACTTCCTGACAAACCTATGACTGAAGAAATACTTCCTAACGTCCCTGTGACTCGTCTGAGTCTTCAGCTTCCAGTTGTGACCCCTTGTCCCCTCTCTGGAACATCCTATCTCTGTCCACCTTGTCTATTCCCCGCAGTATCTTGTATGTCGTTATCATGTCTCCCCGACCCTTCTGTTCCTCCAGTGTCGTCAGTCCGATCTCCCAAAACCTTTCCTCGTACGACATTCCCCTGAGCTCTGGGACTAGCCTTGTTGCAAACCTTTGTACTTTCTCTAACTTCTTGACGTGCTTGACCAGGTGTGGTTTCCAGACTGGTGCTGCATACTCCAGTATGGGCCTAAAGTACACAGTGTACAGTGTCTTGAACGCTTCCTTATTAAGGTATCGGAACGCTATTCTCAGGTTTGCCAGGCGCCCGTATGCTGCAGCAGTTATTTGGTTAATGTGTGCCTCTGGTGATGTGCTCGGTGTTATGGTCAACCAAAGGTCTTTCTCCCTGAGTGAGGTCTGTAGTCTTTGTCCACCTAGCCTATACTCTGTCTGCGGTTTCTTTCCCCCTCCCAATCTTCATGATTTTTGCATTTGGCTGGATTGAATTCGAGAAGCCAGTTACTGGACCACATGTCCAGCCTGTCCAGGTCTCTTTGCAGTCCTGCCTCATCCTCATCCGATTCAATTCTTCTCATCAACTTCACATCATCTGGGAATAGGGACACTTCTGAGTCTATTCCTTCCATCATGTCGTTCACATATATCAAAAATAGCACTGGTCCTAGAATTGACCACTGTGGGACCCCGCTCGTCACAGGCCCCCACTGTGATACCTCTTCACGTACCATGACTCGTTGCTGCCTCCTTGTCAGGTATTCCCTGATCCATTGCAGTGCCCTCCCTGTTACATGCGCCTGATCCTCCAGCTTCTGCACTAATCTCTTGTAGGGAACTGTGTCAAAGGCCTTCCTGCAGTCTAGGAAAACGCAATCTATCCACCCCTCTCTCTCGTGTCTTACTTCTGTTACCTTGTCATAAAACTCCAGGAGGTTTGTGATACAAGATTTGCCTTCCATGAACCCATGCTGGTTTTCATTTATAATCTTGTTCCTTTCCAGGTGTTCGACCACTCTCCTCCTGATAATCTTCTCCACGACTTTGCACACAATACATGTCAGAGACACAGGTCTGTAGTTTAGAGCCTCGTTTCTGTTTCCTTTCTTAAATATGGGGACTACATTAGCTGTCTTCCATTTCTCAGGTAGTTGCCCAGTTTCAAGGGATGTGTTGAAGGTTGTGGTTAGGGGCACGCACAGCATCTCTGCTCCTTCTCTAAGGACCCATGGGGAGATGTTGTCTGGTCCCATCGCCTTTGAGGTATCAAGATCGCTTAGCGGCTTCTGCACCTCCTCGTCGGTTGTTCGTATGTCATCCAACACTTGTTGGTATATTCCCTCTTGATGTTCCCTTCTGTGCTGTCTTCCCACAGCCCTTCCTGTCTCTACTGTAAAAACTTCCTTAAATCTCCTGTTTAGCGCCTCACATACCTCCTGATCATTTCTTGTGAGTTCTCCACCTTCTGTCCTTAATCTGATCACCTGGTCTTTGACTGTTGTCTTCCTCCTGATGTGGCTGTACAACAGTTTCGGGTCAGTCTTGATTTTCGACGCTATGTTATTTTCATACTGTCGCTGGGCCTCCCTCCTTACCTGTGCTTACTCGTTCCTGGCTCTGTGACTGATCTCACTATTTTCATGTGTTCTCTGCCTTCTGTACTTTTTGCATTGTCTATTGCACTTTGTTTTTGCCTTCTTACACCGTCGGGTAAACCAGGGGCTCGTTTAGGTCTTCCCATTGTTTCTGTTGCCCTTGAGAATAAACCTTTCCACTGCCTTCTTGCATTTTGTTGTTACGTATTCCATCATTTCATTTACTGGCTTTCCTGCCAATTCTCTGTACCACGGAACCTCCTGCAGGAAGTTCCTCAACCCTATGTAGTCCCCTCTTTTATAGTCAGGCTTTTCCCATTCAACTCCTGTTACTATCTCTACTTGCAACTCTACTATGTATTAAAAGCACAGAACCACGTGGTCACTAGCTCCTAGGGGACTCTCATATGTGATGTCCTCGATGTCTGAACTGCCCAGGGTGAACACAAGGTCCAGTCTTGCTGGTTCATCCTCCCCTCTCACTCTGGTAGTGTCCTTAACATGTTGGTGCATGAGGTTTTCCAGCACCACATCCAACATCTTGGCTCTCCATGTTTCGGGACCCCAATGTGGCTCCAGGTTTTCCCAGTCATTATCCCTGTGGTTGAAATCCCCCATAACCAGCAACTTTGCTCTGCTGGAGTGAGCTCTTCTTGCCACCTCAGCAAGTGTGTCCACCATTGCTCTGTTGCTCTCTTCATATTCCTCTCTTGGCCTCCTGCAGTTCTGTGGTGGATTATACATCACTGCAATGACCACCTTGTGCTCCCCAGACTGACGTGTACCTACTATGTAGTCCCTTTCTCCTGTCTCTTCTATGCCTCCCATTTTCTCGAATTTCCATCGTTTTTTTACGAGCAAAGCAACCCCTCTTCTCCCTCTGCCCCTTCTATCTTTCCTCATGGTCTGGTGTCCTGGTGGTAAGATTGCATCTGTTATTGTCTCCGTGAGTTTTGTTTCTGTAACTTCTATGATGTCTGGGGACTTCTCATTGATTCTTTCTTGCCATTCCTCATATTTATTCGTTAATCCATCCGCATTTGTGTACCAAACCTTCAACTTCTGTTCTAATACTGTAACTGTGGTCCTGGGGGAATACTGGGGTTGGGAGAGCAGGAGCCCTGGTGGGGGCCTTTGGAGGGTTGCAGTGGAGGTGGAGGAAGAGCTCCCATAGGGGGTTGCTGTAGGGGTAGGGTTCGTGGTGCGGGGGTGGGAACAGAGGGATCGGTGTGTGATGGTTGGTTTGGATTGTTCAGTTGCCTTAGGGGTGTCGTGGCTGGAGTCCTTCTGCAGGTGTTTCTGGGGGGTGTGCTTGTCCTTCCACCTGTTCCTGGGTTATTCTGCTCTCCTTTTTCATTTCCTCCCATTCCTCCTTTCGTTTTTGCACTCTCTCTTTCAGTATCATCCTTTCCTCCTGTGTTCTGTCTCGATCGAGGTACACACTCAAGAACTCCTGTTTGCCTCTCAGCCGTGCTTTCTCCTGCAGGATCATGGTTCGGGTTGATTCTGCCTTGAAAATTACTTTGAGAGGCCGATTCCTTTTCTTTGTGAACCACCCGATTCTCCGAAAATTTGCCACCTGGGTCATGTCACTCTCGCCTATCACCTTCAGGATACCTTCAATTGATTTTTTCTCCTCCTGCTTTCTTTCCTCATAAGTTTCCCCTTTAGCTTCGTCTAGCCCATAGACAACAACTGATCTTTCCCTTTCCACCTCCCACTGTGACTCCCATTGCATCCTCTGAGGTGTTTTAGTTCCTTCCCGTGGAGTGTTCCTTCCTTCAGTCCCTTCCCTAGCTGTGGCCCCTATGCTCATTGTGTGTGTGTGTGTGTGTGTGTGTGTGTGTGTGTGTGTGTGTGTGGTGTGTGTGTGTGTGTGTGTGTGTGTGTGTGTGTATGTGTGTGTGTGTGAGTGTGTGTGTGCGCATGTGTCTAATGTTACCCCTCACTGCTACCCATTTCCCACTCCTCACACCTGATCAGGGGGAGAGATGGTTAATTAACGGGGGTAGGGGAGGGGTAGTTGGAATGTGGTTGAAAAGTAACCGTTACACACACTCTGTCATGTAGGTTCAGATTTGTAGTCCCAGCTCTCTTTCCTAGTAATGCTACCTTCTCCACTTATTTCACTTTCTGGATTTAAGTACCAATTACTGGTGGTTATTATCCTATTCCTTGCTCACACTGAGAGAGGACCTCCTTGCTTACAGTTGGCAGGACCTAGCTAAGTATTTGACCCACAACACCACGTTTAGGCAAGTACATACGGCTGGCAGCGCTGAACTCGTTGACTCATGACTCCTGGTTCCACTTCAGTTTCTTCTCTCTCTGTATTTTGATTAAATTTGCAATGCGTCAATCACAGCACTAGATTTGCACTTCACTACTGCCTTGGGGTCACACCTTACCGCTTATCATTTATGTTGGCTGGCACTATGACTTTCCGCATTAGACCACGACTCAGTGTTGCATAGTTTGTTATTATTGTGTGGGTGTGTTTGTGTACTCACCTATTTGCTCACCTAATTGTGGTTGCATAGCTCATGGCCCCGCCTCTTCGCTAATTGCTACTAAGTCCTCTCTATCCCTGCCCCATGAGCTTTATCATACCTCGCCTTAAAACTATGTATGGTTCCCGCCTCCACTACATCACTTTCTAGGCTATTCAACGGCCTGACTACTCTATGACTGAAGAAATACTTCCTAACATCCCTTTGATTCATCTGAGTCTTCAACTTCCAATTGTGACGTCTTGTGTCTGTGTCCCATCTATGGAATATCCCGTCTTTGTCCACCTTGTTGCAAACCTTTGCACTTTCTCTAATTTCTTGACGTGCTTGACCAGGTGTGGATTCCAAACTGGTGCTGCATACTCCAGTATGGGCCTGATGTAAATGGTATACAGAGTCTTCAACGATTCCTTACTGAGGTATCGGAACGCTATCCGTAGGTTTACCAGACGCCCGTATGCTGCAGCAGTTATCTGATTGATGTGCGCCTCAGGAGATGTGCTCGGTGTTATATTCACCCCCAGATCTTTTCCTTGTGTGAAGTTTGCAGTCTTTGGCCATCTAAACTATATTGTGTCTGCGGTCTTCTTTGCCCTTCCCCAATCTTCATGACTTTGCATTTGGCGGGGTTAAACTCAAGGAGCCAGTTGCTGGACCAGGCTTGTAGCCTGTCCAGGTCTCTTTGTAGTCCTGCCTAATCCTCGTCCGATTCGATTCTTCTCATTAACTTCACATCATCTGCAAACAAGGACACTTCTGAGTCTATCCCTTCCGTTATGACATTCACATATACCAAAAACAGCACAGGTCTTAGGACTGACCCCTGTGGAACCCCGCTTGTCACAGGCGCCCACTCTGACACCTCGTCACGTACCTTGACTCTTTGTTGCCTCCCTGTCAGGTATTCTCTGATACATTGCAGTGCCTTTCCTGTTATGTGTGCCTGATCCTCTAGCTGCAGTAACCTATTGTGAGGAACTGTGTCGAAGGCCTTCTAGCAGTTCTTGTGTGTGTGTGTGTGTGTACTAACCTAATTGTACTCACCTAATTGTGGTTGCAGGGGTCGAGACTCAGCTCCTGGCCCCGCCTCTTCACTGATCGCTACTAGGTCCTCTCCCTTTCTGCTTCCTGTGCTTTGTCATACCTCTTCTTAAAACTATGTATGGTTCCTGCCTCCACTACTTCACTTGCTAGGCTATTCCACTTCCTGGAGACTCTATGACTGAAGAAATACTTCCTAACGTCCCTGTGACTCGTCTGAGTCTTCAGCTTCCAGTTGTGACCCCTTGTTTCTGTGTCCCTCTCTGGAACATCCTATCTCTGTCCACCTTGTCTATTCCCCGCAGTATCTTGTATGTCGTTATCATGTCTCCCCTGACCCTTCTGTCCTCCAGTGTCGTCAGTCCGACTTCCCTCAACCTTTCCTCATACGACATTCCCCTGAGCTCTGGGACTCGCCTTGTTGCAAACCTTTGTACTTTCTCTAACTTCTTGACGTGCTTGACCAGGTGTGGGTTCCAGACTGGTGCTGCATACTCCAGTATGGGCCTAACATACACAGTGTACAGTGTCTTGAACGGTTCCTTATTAAGGTATCGGAATGCTATTCTCAGGCTTGCCAGGCGCCTCGTCACGTACCATGACTCGTTGTTGCCTCCCTGTCAGGTATTCTCTGATCCATTGCAGTGCCTTTCCTGTTATGTGTGCCTGATCCTCTAGCTGCAGTAACCTATTGTGAGGAACTGTGTCGAAGGGCTTCTTGCAGTCCAAAAAAATGCAGTCGATCCACCCCTCTCTCTCTTGTCTTACTTCTGTCACCTTGTCATAAAACTCCAGTAGGTTTGTGATACAGGATTTTCCTTCCCTGAAACCATGCTGATTGTCAATTATGCACTTGTTTCTTTCCAGGTGTTCTACGTTAGTGATACAGGTCTGTAGTTTAGTGCCTCATGTCTGTCTCCCTTTTTAAAAATTGGGAGTACATTTTCCATCTTCCATACCTCAGGGAGTTGCCCAGTTTCAATTGCTGTGTTGAAGATCTTTGTAAATGGCACACACAGTATCTCTGCTCCCTCTTTAAGGACCCACGGAGAGATGTTGTCTGGTCCCACCACCTTTGAGGTGTCAAGTTTGCATTGCAGCTTCTTCACCTCCTCCTAGGTTATATGCACCTTATCCAGCACTGCTGGTGTACCCCTCTGTTCTGATTTCCTGGAGTCCTACTGGTTTCCACTGTAAATACTTCTTTAAATCTTGTGTTGAGCTCCTGACATACCTCTCGGTCGTTTCTTGTGAACTCCCCGTCACCCTTCCTCAGTCTGATTACCTGATCCTTGACTGTTGTTTTCCTCCTGATGTGGCTATACAACAGCTTTGGGTCAGACTTGACTTTCGATGCTATGTCATTTTCATATTGTCACTGAGCCTCCCTTCTTATCTGTGCATATTCGTTTCTGGCTCTTCAGCTAATCTCTTTATTTTCCTGAGTTCTCTGTCTTCTGTACCTTTTCCATTCTCTAGTATACCTTACTTTTTGCCTCCCTACATTTTCGGGTGAACCAAAGACTCGTTCTGTTCTTCCCATTATTTCTGTTTCCACTGGGAACAAACCTCTCCTCTGCCTCCTTGCATTTTGTTGCGACGTAGTCCATCATTTCTTGTACTGGTTTTCCTGTCAGTTCCCTCTTCCACTGAATGTCTTGCAGGAAGTTCCTCATGCCTGAGTAGTTCCTCCTTTTGTAGTTTGGTTTTTCCCAACCTATTCCTGCTACTCTCTCCACTTGAAGCTCAACTATGTAGTCGAAGCACAGAACCACATGATTGCTAGCTCCCAGGGGCCTTTCATACATGATATCCTCACCTCTCTGGTAGTGTCTCTTAACATGTTGATGCATGAGGTTTTCCAGTACCACATCCATCATCTTGGCTCTCCATGTTTCAGGACACCCATGGGGCTCCAGGTTTTCCCAGTCAATCTCCTTGTGATTGAAATCACCCATAACTAGTAACTTTGCTCCCCCCATGTGTGCTCTCCTGGCCACCTCGGGTAGTGTGTCTACCATTGCTCTGTTGCTCTCATTGTATTCTTCTCTTGGTCTCCTGCAGTTCTGTGGTGGGTTGTACATTACTGCAATTATAACCTTACGTCCCTCAGACTGGATTGTTCCTACTAAGTAGTCCCTTTCGCCTGTGCCATCCATTCCTTCCAATTTCTCAAAACCCCACTGGTTTTTAATGAGCAGTGCAACTCCTCCTCCCCCTCTCCTCCCTCTGTCTTTCCTGAGGATTTGATGATGGAAAGATTGAATCTGTTATTATTCTGGTGATTTTTTGTTCTATGATGCATTAGCTGGGATGTCCCCTTTGTTCTTTCATCCCACTCCTCTCTTTTTTGTTATTCCATCTGCATTTGTATACACCTTTAAAACTTCTTTTTAAAAGACTGTGGTCTGGGAGGTTATTGGGGTTGGGGGAAGTGGAAGACCTGATAAGGAACATGGGGGGTTTGCTTGGGGGTGGAGCTTGTAATGCAGTAGGGGGGGCACTGCATAGGGCAGGGGTTTTTTTTGGTTTAGAGTTTTGGTTGCACGGGGTTGCCCTGTTGGGGGTTCTATAGGAATTGTGAGGGGGCTGTATTGATTTTCTTCCGGGGTCTGGTGTCTCTTGTCTGTCTCCCATCCCCTCCTTTCCCCCTTTTGCCTCTGAACATCTCCTCAGTTTCTCCCTTTCTTCTTGGTTCTGTCGCGGTCAAGATACATCTTCCTGTAGCCGCATGCCCCTTAAATCATGCTTTCCCCTGCAGGATCCTGTTCCGAGTCGTTTCTGCCTTGAAGGTCTTTTTCCCACCCTGGGGGGGTATGTCGTCCTATTGTTTTATGAGCTTTCATTTGCTTTTTTTCCCCCTTTTTTCTTGCTTCATATGTTTCCCCTTCAACTTACGGGACCCATACACAAAGACTGACCATCCCTTTCTTCCCCACTATATCCTGTGTATCCTCTCATTCAATTTGTTTTCCCCATTGAGCTTTCCTTTTTTCTTTTTCACTAGCTAATGTACTTGGGCCAGGGGCCTATCATTTTCCCTTCTCGGTTTCCCCTGGGCTCTGCTGGGTCTTTTGGGGCCTCCACTTAGCTTGGTCTTTCTTTTAAAAATTCCCACGATTGAGCTTCTACATGCTGTTTTGCCCCTTTTTCCCCCACAGTCCCCTTATTTGTGACTGGGTGCATCTCTGTTGTAAACCCCAAAAAATGTTCTTTGTTTTTTGGGTTTCGTTTTTTTCAGTTCCTTTCAAAACCGTATCCGGGGCCTCTGCTGCTTTGCCTTGAAACCTCCCCACTTCTTGCTTTCCATGTCTATCCTCTCTTCATTCCCTGCTAATTTTCTTCTTTTTTCTTTCCCTTTCATTTTCCCCTTTTTTGTGACCTTGTGCCCAATTTTCCCCTTTGCTTTTCCTCCCCTTCCCTTTTTTTCCCTTGTTGCTCCGGCAACCCTTTTTGTTTTTAAATCCTGATTGCCTCAGGGGGGAAAAACCTTTTAAATTTCTGTATGTTAGGTTATATTGTTAGCAGAGTGTGGGGGGGGAGGAGGGGAGGAACTGTGGCTATGTGGGAGATTAGGGGGAAGGGGTATTGGGAAGGGAGTAAAGCAAGTGGGTGAGTGGAGAGGGAGGGGGGGAAGGGGGGGAAAAAAGAGGGGGGGGAGGGATCAGGGAAAGGAGATGTCGGTGGGGGGGGGGGGAGTGTAGTGTTGTCTGGCAATGTGGGGTTGGGGGGGGGTTGGGGGTGTGGGGTGTGTGTGAATGTGTGTGGTGGTGTGGGGGTGTGTGTGGGTGTGTGTGGGGGTGTGTGGGGTGTGTGGGGTGTGTGGGTGTGTGTGGGTAAAGGGTGTTCGTGCGCCCACTGGGCTACCTATTTTTTTTGAAGATCAAAAAAAATTTTTTTTTCAAAATAAATTTCCCTTTTTTTAATATACACTAATTATACTATATAATATTAATTGTGTACACTTGTGTTTTTGTCATTGTTTGTGTGTGTGTGGGGTTTTTTACTAGCTTGTCTTTCTTTAAAAAGAGGGGGGGGTTCGCAACACTATCTGTTATTGTTTTTGGGTTCACGGGTACTCTCCCGGCCCGATTTTGTTGTTGTTGGTTTCCCCGGTACTCTCCCGGGCCCGATTTTTATTGTGTTGTTCACCGGTACTCCCCCGGGCCCCAGTCTTTATTGTTTTTGGGTTCACCGGTATTTCCCCCCGGCCCAATCTTCGCCACTAGGTTACTTTACTTTTTGAAGTTAAGGTTATTTTTTTTCACTCAATTCTTTTAAAAAATAACTAAGTTTTATTATAATAATAATTACGGGGGCACACGTGTGTTTGTATGTGCATACTTTTTACTGCTTGTCGTCAGGGGGGGGCCTAGGCACAAAAGAGGGGGGGGTCACTAGGGTACACAACTCTTCTGGAGTTTTTCCTGGCGATATTTAGATAAAATTTTCAACCCCTATCATCTCCTGGTACTGAAAAGGGAGAGGAAGAGGTTGCATACAACCCGCGGGGAGACACGAGCTTAGACACTAAACCAAAAAATTAACCCCCAAAAAGGGAAGTGATCGTTGCACAACATGGAGGTTCCCCTGGTCGGCTGTTCAACCCTTTAATTTTGTAACTCCTTCAGGAACTTCATCATCATTCAAGTTTTTTTTTTCTTTTTCTTTTTTAAAACTTGGGTTTTTCCCCTTTTTTCTTTGTTTCAGTATTTTGGCAAACAAGTCTGATGTGTTAGCTACATTTACAACACCAACAGCTGGGGATTGACTAATTTTTTTTTCTTTAGTATTTTCTTAAACACTCTTTCATGCCTTTTCACTACATGTGTTATAACCAACTAACATATTTATTTGTTAATAATTTTGATCACACCCTAACCCAATTGTGGTGTGTGTGTGTGTTGTGTGTGTGTTTGTGTGGGTGTGGGGTGTGTGTGTGTGTGTGTGTGTGTGTGTGTGTGTGTATTTGTGTTGGGTGTGTGTGTGTGTACTCACCAGTTTTGGGTTTCAGGGGTCGAGTCACGCTCCTGGCCCCCCCTCTTCATGGTCGTATAAACATCTTCCGCCCGTGAGTTTTATCATGATCTTCTTAACGCATGTGGGGGCCTGCCCACTATATCACTTCCCCGGCTCTCCACTTCCTGACAACTTGGGGGGGGCTGAAAAAATACTTCCCAACATCCCTTTTCATTCCCTGAGTCTTCAAAATTCCATTTGTGACCCTTTTTTGCTGTCCACCCCTGGAAAATTTGTCCCGTCCCCCCAGTCAACTCATATTTATTATGTCGTTATCATTAAAACCCCATCTTCCTGTCCTCCAGTTCGTCAGGTCGATTTCTCTTAAAACCCATCCTCTTAGGAAGCCTTTTTTCTTCGGGACTAGTTTTTGAAAACCCTTTGTACTTTCCCCTAATTTCCCTATGCTTGGGTAGGGGTGGGTTCCAAACTGGGGTGATACTTCAAAATAGGCCAAAGTACAGGCCCGACGTTCCTTATTGAGAATTTGGAGTCTCTTCTTGGTTTTCTAGACGCCCGTATGCTGCACAATTATTTGGTTGAGTGTGCCTCAGGGATTGCCCGGGGAAACTCCCCCCAAGATCCTTTTCCCCTGATGAGGTTTTTAGTTCTGGCCCCCTGGACTTTTCACGCGCGGTCTTCTTTTCCCTTCCCCCCGTCTCAAGACTACACTTGGGGGGGTTGAACGCCAGGAGCCAGTTTTTGACCAGGCCTTAGCCTTCCAGATCCTTCAACCTCATCCGTTTGAAATTTTTGTATTGTTTCAATCATCTGCAACAGGAGCACTTTTGAAACCATAGCTTCTGAATATTTTCACTTATACCAGAAACGACCGGCCCCGGGCTGACCCCCCTGGAACACGCTTGTCACAGGGGCTCATTCGACACCTCGTCGCCACCATGACCGCTGTTTTCCTTCCCGCATTTTTTTATCCTTGAGTGCCCTTTCCTGTTTTTCCCGCCTGCTCCTCAACTTTTGACTAAACTCGGTGTGGAACTGCGCGAAAGCCTTTACGTCCAAGAAAATGCATTTTAAAACCCCACTTCTCTCACTCTTGTCTTTTGTTCTTGGGCGTAAAACTCCATAGGTTTGTGACACAAGATTTCCTTTTTTCCTAAAACGTGCGGTTTTGTTTATAAGTTTATTTTTTTCTTTGTGTTCCCTTTTGTCTCCTGGCTTTGGGGGGGTATACGTATAAGTCAGTGACATGGGCCCGAGGTTTAATCGCCCGTCCCCCTCTCCTTTTTTAAATATTAGAGCTCATTTTCTGCTTCCCACCTCGATAGTTGCCCTGTTTTTCCATAAAAAGGTGAAGGTTTGTTGTATGGGACACACAGCACCTCTGTCCCTCTCTCAGGGTCCATGGAGAGATGTTTTCCCGGGCCCACCCACCTCCACTCTGTTTTATGTATTATATCCAGCATGTTGATGCACCCCACAATTCCGGGGTTTGGGGGCCCTTTCTGTCTCCGCAGAAAAACTTCATAAAAACTTGTGCTGCCCCTTTAATACTTCTCCATGTTCTCGTGATCTCCCTGCTTCCCTTTGTCAGACCCGATTACCGGGCCCTTTAGTGTTGTTTTCCCCCCGATGTTGTTGAACAAAAGCGTTGGTTCAGCATTGGCTAAAATACTATGTCGTTTTCCTATTGCCGCTGGTCCCCTCCGTGTCTTGCATATTCGTTTCTTGCTCATGGACGAATCTCCATATTTTCCGGTCCTTCGTCTTCTCTATCGCACTTGGGTTTGGCCTCTCTACACTTTGGGTGAAACCAAGGGCTCGTTCTCATTGTTTCTGTTGCCGTTGGGTACGAACCTCTCCTCTGCCTCCTTGCATTTCAATTACTAATTTTTCCACCAGTATTCTTTCCTGCTGAATCTCATGCAGGAATTTCTCATGCCAATGTAGTGCCCTCTTTTGTACTTTGGCTCTCCTTTCCTACTCGTCCTGCTTCCCTCTCCACTTGTAACTATACAATATATACGAAAGCTTAGGACCACGTGAACGCTAGCTCCGAGGGGCTTTTCATATGTGATGGCCTCAACGTCGAGCTACTCAAGGTGAATATTAGGTCCAGTCTTCCTGTTTTATCATATCTCTCTCTGGTAGTGTCCGTAACGTGTTGATGCATGAAGATCTCCAGTAGTACCACCATCATCTTAGCCCTCCATGTTTCTGGTCCCCCATGTGGCTCCAGGTGTGTGTGTGTGTGTGTGTGTGTGTGTGTGTGTGTGTGTGTGTGTGTGTGTGTGTGTAATTTCCCTATAAACGATAATAATAATTATAATCGTTATTTTCATTATTCGAATTATCATGATAAAACACTTAACCTTAATAAGGCATTCAGTGCCAGGGAAATGGGATGCAATCGGGTGAGATCAAAGAGAGTGAAAGGTATTCCTAAGGCACCTTGGAATGAATTAGTCTACTAGTGTTACCTGGAGTCTCATCACAGCTATAATCCTTCTTCTTGCCTTTTCCAAATCCAATACGAAATATGTGATCCTCCATTCTGCGTCTTGCTTGCATCAGCTTCAGACTCATAGGTCTGAAAGAGAAACATCTTAAGTACAGTACCAAATATGCTTCAGTATAGTTTGTACAGTATTTGACTTTGTTCATTTTGTAACCAACCCGTTACTACTGTTCCTGATTTCATTAATTATGTAAGTAATTCATTACTGCTTAAATCTCCTTAGCAGGTCCCAGTCTTTGAACTTATTATATAAATTGTTCACTTTGTTTACTACCATCCATGGAGTGGGCAGGAAGTGCATAATACTAGCTAATTTATATTCATTCAGTAAACAGTAATGCATAGATAGTTACTGGAAAAACCTATTTGTAATGAGTATAACCACAAAGTTCAAAAGGAAAAAAAAGTATATATTATTTCCATCTATTCTGCTATCATTGCTTTGAAATATTCATGTTGCTTTTATTTGGTTGGACGAATCTATACCGTTTTCATTAGGCTTGAAATATATCGGAACCGAATTACACAGTAATACAGTGATGTTAAGTTAACAGTTATATGCAAGTAATGATAACTGTTTGTTATGTCAATTTATTTGTTTTTCAATTTATTGTCTGTTCTGGTGAGAATAAGAAAATTCTATATCAATAATTTTATTAGAAGATTAAATTTCTAAAAATGACATGAGGAAATGGAAGACGAAGTAAGGCATGTTGTTAAGACGGAATAGTTCGTTTATGGTGCTGTTGATAAATTAGACACATGTGCAACTCTTGGGTATATTTATTGAGGAAACGTTTCGCCACACAGTGGCTTCATCAGTCTATACAAAGGAGAATCTTGAAGAACAGGAGGAG
Source organism: Cherax quadricarinatus (assembly GCF_026875155.1). Classification (NCBI taxonomy): domain Eukaryota; kingdom Metazoa; phylum Arthropoda; class Malacostraca; order Decapoda; family Parastacidae; genus Cherax; species Cherax quadricarinatus. Next base: position 30,832,211 of record NC_069450.1, read on the forward strand.
AATGAGGTAATCAGTCCCTCAGCCTTGAGTCGATGTGGTCAGTCCATCAATCTTGAATAGAATACGGCATATCAGCGGAGAAGCAGCTTATAAACCGTATGGCAGGAGAGGTGCAGCAGTCATAGGTGGTGTCACATTTGTTCAATGTGGAAGTAGGTCGTGCCCAAGAATTAGGCAAGCGAAGAATTCCCAAGTATTAAGATCCCAAGAAGTTGCAGTGTCTGACAGGTTTGTAGATGAATGGTTCTCTGAACCATTCGTCTACATGGTGGTGTTGAAAGTGCCTGGGTTGGCTGCATTTGCAAGGTTTGCATACACCATGCAATACAGCACCTTGGATGGAGCAGCGCTCGGAAGTGAAGAGAGAGTTGGTGGGTAGAGAGGACTGTTGTGTAGCTTGAAGAATTCTAGTGGTGTCAGACCGGAGTTTTGTTATGGCGGCTTATGTCGGCGCTTTGAGGCGGCTTTTCTTAGCTTCTTCCTTGATTTTCTAAGACTGCACTTTTTTTCTTAGTGGGTATTTGGCTGCAGAGATATGATGAGTACCCTTGCAGTTTAGGCATGTTGGAGTGGTATTAGTGGTGGTGCAGGCTTTGAAGCCGTGACCTTTCCCACAGTTGGAACAAAATTTCTTATCTGTAATGGGACAGTGGTTCGTTGAGTGAAAGGTGAGACATGCACAAAATATTCTGGTTCTATATGACGTGAATGAATATGGTAGTATGAGATGGCTAGTCAGTCAGAGAGCACTTGGTTACTCATAGCGATGTTTGAAAAGATGATTTTGATCACTGAAGAGGCGTTAGGGATTCTGGTGTTGGTGTATACCGAGACTCAAGTGTTTTGTTCCTCGACAGAAGTCTTCAGGTCAACAGGTGATAAGGATGTGAGGATCGTGTCCAGCTGTTTTACAAAAACAGAACGTTTCATCAGCGGGAAAGGAGAAAGAGATATGCTAAATTGTCGGTCTTAACTGCGGTGTCGTCCATGAGTTTGGATGCTTCATTATCACCAGTACATACGACAATGAAGAAGTCTTTAGACTTGAATGACCAGAGCATTGGTCATGCAAGTCTAAAGGATAGCAAAGTGGGAAAAGGGTGGGTGGGTGTAGATTAGGTGAGATAAAGGTGCATTGTAATACAAATGTGTGTGTGTAGTGTCATTAATGAAATCAATTTCATTTAATGGGGATAACACTTACCCATCTGTTTCACACAGTTATAACAAATGTATAACTGCATGATGCTGAGTTGGCAGGAGGTATGCTGTTTGCAATTACCTTTTTACGATTGCAGGAAGTAGGCTGGAAATGGCAATAACAAGACGACTGATTGATGTATGTAGATCGATTGCTACCCAGAGACACTGGCCAGCTCAGCTACTTCAGAGGTGGCATCCTGCCGTAGTAAGTTTCCAGATGTTACATGGGTAGATGTAATAGTTAATAAGTTAAAAGGGAAGTCTCCATAAATGGGGGTGGTTTTGTTCTTACTGGACATAAAAGGGTTCTGGTGTTACCCATTCATCCATATCTTCTGAGAGGTAACTCAGGATTATTGGTCTCTGGAAATTATTCTTATGGATGAATCGTCACACTCTTTCTTTGGGTTTTGTTGAGAGGTGTGTTGGTGATGTAGCCGGTGGTATTTGCTGGCTGGTGAGGGTTTTCTCTGTCTGGTATATAGAGTTCTTGAATGTCATATAGCTGTTTTTTAGTTTATCAAGCCTTACATTTATTGCATCTATCTCCTGTTGGATAGATGCAATGAATGTCTGTGACGAAGCAGATTGCTCTCTTCTGAGCTCTTTATAGCTGTAATATGTTGGTTTTAGTTGTTAATGACATGGGTACACAAGGATATTCTGGCATAGGTTTTATTATCATCTTGCATAGGTGTTTCTTGATGTGAAAAAGGGCTTGATTAAACCTGTATATATTGCTGAGGTGGACTTTGACTAAGTTCACCTTTTTAGAGATGTGAGATGTGGAGCGGAATAATCTGCCTATTTCATATCCCAGGATTTTGTTAGGGTTTCTGATAGCAACAGGTGTACCTCTGATGGAGATACACCCCTTGTCTTCTATAGTTGTTGAAAAACATCCGATGGTGATGATGAGGACTTTGGGTTGGTCGTTATTCTCCATTTATTCTCCCAGTTTGCTGTTCTTTGCAGTTCCATATTCATTTTTTTTATTACCCTCGCATGCTTATATTTTCCCATTATGGGGGTGGATGATACTATGTGGATAACATCATCAGCAAATTTGGTGATTATAATATCATTGAGCTCTGGTTGAGGGAGATTGTTTACACATACAGTGGAACCTTAGTACTCGAACGGTTCCGTACTCGAACAATTCGGTACTCGAACGCTTTGTTCCGTAAAAAGAAATCACTCAGTTGTCGACTGTTTGTTAGGCATACGACCAAATAAGCATGAAATGCCAGAACATGTGCGTCAGTCTCTCCGCAGCTGTTGCTCAGTCCATACAATATGCCTTTAATTATTAATTTGGGCATCTTTATTGTGTTTCTAGGTTATCTATCATGCTTCTGATATCAAGTTGGAATAAATGTGATAGATAGATAATCTTTATTATCAATAGCAGCAAAATTACACAACACAGTATTCACGTATCCGGCCATCAAGGCGACTCATCAGATAATGGATGCTCCTTCTGCTGGCCCCTCCCTCTCTCTCCTATAGCTCCTCCCACTTCGAGCCACTCTTATATTACGCTTACTTTCCGTTTAAAATTTTTATTCACACAAAAAACAAAAGATTTACTATTATGCAGACTACTGCATTATTAAAAAAATGGTATAAATAATATCAGCGCATGATGTGTATGTGACGTGTGACGTAATTTGTTTACTCTTGAACATCAGCAAAAATTTAACTTTTCGGCTAATCTGAGCTCAATTTCAAGGTACTGTTAGTCTGTAAATTATGTAAATTAAATTCATCTCTATTTCTGTAATACATCTTTATCTTTCATTCTATCAAATGAAACCAAAAAAACGAGAATACGAGAATACAATCATAAATACCATTTGAAAATACACCGTGTATTTATGGGGTCTGAAACGGATGAATTTACTGTACATTATTCCTTATGGGAAAAATTTGATCTGTATTTGAAGAGATTGACACTCGAACAGCCTATTGGAACGAATTAAGTTCGAGTACCGAGGTTCCACTGTATCTTGAATAGTATCGGGCCAAGGCACTCCAGCTGTCGGTGTGAAAGGCTCTGCTAACTTGCCATTAAAGGTAGGGATGAATCGTCTTTTTGATATGAAGTTATATATGAATCTGAGAAAATTCCAGTTATGGTCAGGAAGGTCTACGAGTTTAAATGAGTCATTCGTACCACAAGCTGTCAAAAACTATGTGTACATCCCTGGTTGCAATTAAGGCAAGTTTGCTCTGTTACCTCAGGTTGTTCACATCAAAGATAAATTTTTATGCGTTTTTGGGTTTCCTCTGGGGGTTCCGAACCCCAAATTTGTTTTTCAGGGGAAGAGGTATTGTATTCCACGTAGTAGTTTAACCCTTTTGGGGAAATGATTTTTTAAAGGGAAATTTACCCTGTGACTTCAAGTAAATAGTTAAAATTTTACGTTTGCCCTTTTTTGGGTTTTGCAATAAATATCATCCTTGCTGTCTTTAAGACCCACTGGAAAGTGCCCCGGGCCAAGATGGCTTTAAAGAAAATTTTCCCAAGACATTTTTGCAGTTTCGGGGTAAGAATTTTTAACTTTTTTAATTTTTATACCGGGAGATCCCCAGGACTTTTTTTTACCTTTCTCCTTTAAATTGACCCCAACCTGTGAGTGTGATTGGTTTTTTTTAAGGGGATTTTCCCATCTTCAAAAATTTAGAGTATAAATTTAAAAGGGGTTATTGGAGGGGGTTTTCAGCTCTGCGGGTCATCTTTTAAAATTCTTTAACCCCACTTGTAAGGGTTTTAATTTTTTAAACTATCTACTCCTTTAAAGGTGAAAAAAATTTTCTCACACAAAATTTGGGGGGTTTATCAAGTTTGATACCCAATTTCCTCATCATCGTCGTCGGTAAAAGGAATGTTTTAGATAACGGGCGGGCCAAAAACTTTTCGGGATGACGTTTGTATTGATTAGCTTAAAAGAACAAGATATTTCCTTAAACAATTTTTGTTTTTGGGGTTTTTTGGGGGGTTTTAAATTCTCTTTCAACCTCCCCAGTAAAACCCCTTTGTGGGCTTTTCTCGTTTGAGGTGTTTTTCTACACACTGCGTAAATTTTTTCATGCAGTCCCTATTTTCCCTGGGGGTTTTTTAATTGTTTTTTGATTTTTCATGTTTTTAATTTTTGGCAACTTGCATAAATGGCCTCTAAAATTGTTTTGTGGAAGGAACTGATCCCTCGCAATTCCCAATTTAAAGGCGGGTTTTCTCAAGGGGAAACAGAAAGGGTTTCATTGCGTAAGTAGCCCCTAAAGGGGATAGGTGCCCGGAGTTTGGAAATTCTAAATGGCGATGTTTGTTGTTTTTATTAAAACAGGAGGGGTCAGCCCCCCAAATTTCCATCAGGGGAGACTCTGCAGCGGTAAAAGGTCACAATCCTTTTGGGTTGAGATAATCAGATGTCCCCCGTATGAGAACCTAATTTTGACTTAAAAAAATGGGCCTTGGAATCATAGTTTTTCTTGGGGTTTTATTTTAAAATTTTAGTTGTGTTTTTTTTGGGTACCCAGCGGAGGGCCCCGGCGCAGCGGGGTTTGAAGAGTGTGGGGTGATGACCATTACAATTCCTGCCATGACTTTTGGGAATATGTCTACGGGGTACTATAAATGGCTGGCCCTAGGGGGAAAAATATTTAGTTTTCCAATTTTAAACTGACCATTAAAAGTCGTAAATTCTGTTCTATAATCCTGTTTTTCCTTGGAGGTTAGGGAAAGCATTTTCCTGGGATTCCCCTGGGATCCACTCCACAAAAAGGCCCTTTTCTCCATTTCTCGACAGAAAGGGGTAAACGTGTTTTTAAATGTTTGTCTGTCTCGCTGGGGTTTCATTCAGAAGGATGATGTAAAGGTTGTGACTGTGGTTCGACTTCAAGGAATAGGGGTTTAAAGTTTTTTTTTAATTTTTAATTTGCCAAATTTTAAAACCCCCCATTATTTCGGGGAATTTTGGGGTTTTTAGCTGCTACGAATTGGTTTTTGAGATTATTGCTGAAAAGGGTGTGTCCCTTTTTTTCCCCTTCTGGATTCATAAAGGGGAGGATTGTATTTCCTGAGTGGTTTTCTGTGTCCCGGATATTTCATCTTCCTCACTGCTGTGGGGGATATTAACGGGGCGCAGTTTCTCACTGAAAAACTATGGCATGTCATTCCAGCCCTGTCTATTTTCACACTACTGACTTGGAAACAGGGGGGGGTTTGCATGTGGAAATTTTTAAGCCCATTTTGGGGGATCGTGGAAAACTACTTTACATTAGGGCCCAGTGCTCAGGGGCAGACTGTGCTAAGTCTTTCAAGTTCAAACGGCAGGTTTTTATCTCACTTGTCGAGTTGTTGTTTCAAGTGAGTCCTCCATTATGGCTTTACCTGGGTTTGTGTGTTGGGGTTTTGGTTATGAGCATTGGGGGAGGAGGGAAACTTTAAAAGGGAAGGGTTAAATTTTTTTTGATTTCACATTATTTGTAATGTTTTAAGAGTATGGCTCCTTTTAGCAAAATAAACAAACCCTTTAAAATACATAGCAAAAATTTAAAATGAAATTTTAAAATTTTGGGTGTTTTTAACCGGGTTTTTGCAAGCTACACACTGGGGTTTGTATTACTTCATTTTCGCAAAAAGAGCTAATAATCGAAATTTTCAAAGTTTTTTTGAGGGGAATTTTTGCCCAATAGTTTGCGTATAAAAAATTTTTGAAATTTTTGGGGTTTTTTTTATGGATTTTTTTGGGGAATTGAAATTCAATAAAAAAAAAATCAAAGCTAAAATTTTTAATTTAGAAACCCATTCCTCAATAATGGGGGGAAAAAATCTTGACACTTCTATTAATGCTCTTCGCAAAAACTCAAAACAAAGGTCAATAGCTTTTTCCTGATTTAATCTTTATTTTTTTTCTTATAAAACTTTTATGGATACGGCCGCCTAATCCCCAGAAATTGTTTACCATTTTGTTGACAGCCCCTCAGGTACTGAGCTAAAAAATTTTGGCTCTTTTATTTTTAAATTTCCCAAAAAGAAGTTGCCTTTTGGGGTATTTGAATAAAACCCATCAAAAAAATCGTAATTTTGGAGTAAAAAAAAGCCAAATTAAACCAATATTCCCCCTTAAATGTAGTAAAACAAAAAAAAAAAAAAAAAAAAAAATTACTTTTTTTGGAAAAAAAACATACTTAAAATTTGTTTAGAAAAAAGCTGATTGCTTCAACTTTGTTGCCGAATTATCACTATTTTTCTTTTAAGGGAAAACTTTTATTTTCCAAAATTTTTTTTAAATTTCCCAATTTTTTACACTAAAAAAAAATGCCTTGTCCCCCTTGACTTTGGGTCCCCCTGTTTCTCCTTGCCCAAACATGAAAAACGGGTGTACCTCTCATTACATCTCCCTCTGGGCCCCGGGGGACATACGGTTAAGGATGGTCCTTGTGCTTGGTGTATGTAGGTGCTAGGTTTGGGGGGGGGCATTTACGGGAGAGGGCAAATTCCAAACATTAAAATGGTAAAAGGTGGCAGTAGGAGTCCCACCTAAAACCCAAAGTCCCGGGGAAACATTTTTGGGGGTTTGTTTGGGGGATGTTTTTCTTGGGATTTTGGGCCTTTTTCTTACTACCCAAAGAATTTGCTAGGTTTTGTAGTTTTCCCTAACATGAAATTGGGTTTGAGAAAAACATGATTTTCCCTTTAAAAAAGGAAACATTTTGGGGTTGTGTTTTTTAAGGGCGTTCAGGGAAAACATTTTCACCAGAGCAAAAACTCCAAATCGTTTTTGGGTTGCTTTTTTTAATTTGTTTTAAATGCCCCAAATTTCAAAACACTTTAAAACTTTTTGAAAACACTGAAAAAAACTTCCATGGAGTTTGGTCGGGTTTGTTTCCGGGTTTGGCCAAAAACATTTCATATCTTTTCCACTTTTATTTTGGCTCTTTCGGGTTTTTGGTCTCTAAAATTTTAATTTTTTAATTTTTTGCGGGTTTGCTTAAACCCTTTTGGGAAAATTTTTTATGTCTTAAGAACCGGGGAAATCGGAGTTTTCATGTTAATTTCTTAAATTAAGATTTTTCACGGGTAAAGTCCCTAAAAAACTGTTGATTCTTCCCCCAAATACGGGGAGGGTTTGTACCTGGTAGTTTTTTAGGTGGAATGGGGATGATTCCCAGTTTTATTTAATTTTTAAAGGGAACATCATTCTTGAGAAATTTTTGGAGCATTGTTTTAGAGGAGAGTAAATTTACCGCACCAGAGTGATTTTTAAATTACACCACAGGGGGGCAGCAGTGGATTTGGGGTTAAAAATTAAAATTTAAATATTTCTCTCGGGATTTTTGGGTTGGGTCACTTACCCCGAATTCTTACCCCTTATTTTTGGTTTGATCCCCAGCAAGGAACAGCTGACACAAAAATACGCCTTTAAAAAGAAAATTTTTCCCTGTGGTCATTATACACAACCTATTTTCGGCCTAAACTTATGAAGGTCACCCCCAAATTTTGCCTACCCCGGGGGAAGGTGAGGAGACGGGGCCTAAGGCAATGATCGACCAGAGTTTAAAATATCACCGGTTTTTTTTAGACGAAAAGGTAAAAACACAGCAGTGCCCATATGTGAAAGTGGTTAGGTCAGTGTATTTTTTGGGAATTTTTGGGGTTTAAGGAGGGGGGTACGATGAGGGGGGTGGAGTGGAGGGGAAGGGAACTAGTAAGCTATTTCATCGCCTTACCCCTTAAAGGGGGTGGGGTTGGGGAATGACAGCAAGTTTTCCTCTCAGCTCGATCAAACTAGAACTGAGCAAAACCCAAAAAAGAAATGTAACCTGGGTCTTAGTGTTCGGGAGTAAAAAACACAGACGCCCCTCCCCTCTACCCCCCCGGCCCCCTCTTGCAGACTCGGGGAAAAGGGGGTTTGGGTGTTGAATCTGTGAAATTTGGAATGGAAATCTGTCAAGGGAGTGGATTGCTGAAAAATTTGACCTAAAAAGTGGGGTCCTTACAGGGGCACAAAAGGGTTTTTTTGGTAGTCCCTTTTTAACCCCCCACTGGAAGGCGGCTTTAAACTTTCCCGATGTTTTTAAAGGCAATGGCTTTTAGGATAAAAATATCCCTCCCCAACTGGATCATAGGGAGTTGAGAAGGGTGAGGTCAAGCGTCCCGTGACTGGCCGGGAGAAGTCTCATTTGCTCCCCCGACCAGGAAATCAACATAATAGGTTATGGCAATCAATGTGGAAGTAGCAACCACAATACAGATGTTATTTAAAAAGGAGAAAGTCGACCGGGACATGGTTTTTCGTAAAAGATGGTTCGGGGAAGCAGAAATCAAGCTAGTTTTCCCATTATAACAGATGTTACCCTTTTTCCGAGCATGCCCTTTTCTTAAAATAACATATTATAAGGAACATTGAAATAAACATTTCTTGTCTTAAGAGATTCCCCTTTGTTTGAAAAAATATTCACAATGACTATAATTCAACCTTCAAAAAGTTATTTCCTTTCCGCATTATTTCCCTTTTTTTGCAATTTAGGAGGAAAAAATTTTAATACTGAAAAACCCCCGCTCTAGTGGGAAAATAAAAGGGAAAAAAAGTAACATATAAACCAGAAGTTTAAAAGATAAGTAAAAAAATAAATAACTGCCCCAAACGAAAATGCACAAAAATTACTTACCCAGCACCGGTTTTGGGAACAAGCCTTACGAGTAACGCCTCCCATTAGAACCCTGAGAAATTTCTATGTGCGCCGGTGGGAAAAACGGGGAGCAAGGGGCAGGTGGGCAGCTCGCTGCATCTCCAAGAAATGGGTGATTTTCCCGTTCCCTCCCCCTTTCCCTGTTCTTTTCCCCGTAGCCAGCTTACTAATGAAAAGCAAAGGGGTTTCCCTATTTTTAACACGTTATATACACCTTAACAAAAAAAAAAGGAGATACAAATTTCCTCAATTGGGAAAAGGGAAAAAAATTATTTTTTTCTAAATTAAAAAATAATTGTAGTGGTCCCAAAAGGGTCGTTGAAAGATAGTTTTTTTTCCCAAAATTTTTTTTGTTTGATTTTTTGTTGTCTACAAAAATTTGGGCCCCCATGGGTTTTCCCTAAATCACTGATGGAAAACCCCGGGGTTTTACATCTGACCATTAATTTCCAAAAAATAGCAGGAAACTTGCACTTTTTTTGGTCCTGCAAAAATGCCTTTTATATGAAGGGTTTTTAATTAGAACAATTTTGAGAGATAAAAGTTTATTAAGCGCATCAGCCGTTTCCCCCCTTTAAAATAGCATGATATTCAGGAACAAACATGAAATTTTGAAAACCCTTTCCCCGAATTTCCCGGGAAAGGGAGCGGTTTTAAACGTTTTAACCACTGGGCTGTGAGGTTTTTTAATAGGAAAATCCCGACAGGAGAACGCTGTGTCAAGTCTGCATCAGGACGCACTAATTTTTGACTTTAAATGTCCTTCCCAAAAACCCCAGTAGCTTACAGCGGGGGGTCTATTACAATGGGCCCCAAACAATATAACAATGAAGTGAAGAAATTCGTAATAAACAACTGTCAATGAAAAAAAACAAAGAAAGAACAGGATTTGAACCGCTGTCCAGAAAGGGAGTAGGGCGAGTGGGACTACCCTTTGGGGAACGAAAACTTTTAAAAAAGAAAAAAATGTTAGAGTCCGGGGCCCCGCCACTATTCAGGGGCCACGGTTCAATCCCCAACTATTTTCTGTTTTTTTAACTACAGCGTTTATTATGATTTTTTTTAAATTCATAGCTATATGGCTGTGAGAGGTATGGGAAAAATAACGCTTAAAACGGCTACTAGAGCATGAAGTTTCCTATTTAGAACCTCGTCCCCGTTTGGGAGAGCTTGGAAACCCATTTCCATTTTGAACCAGGGTTCGAGGCCCCCCTCCATTATTTACGACTTTTCTGGGGGAAAATTATTTTAAAACTTCTTTTTTAGCCCTTTGAAAACATACTATTCCGATGATTTTAGGCCGCCCAAAAAAGCCACCCGCGGTAACTTTCAGGAGGGGGAAATTCCCACTCCCCCAGCGCAAGACCGACTTTTCTAGGTTCCCGGAAAACCCCCTTATTTTACGTATAAAACGTTCATATTTGGAGCTCAGGCCCAAACAACTAAAAACCCGTTTTCAAACAACGATTTCCTCCCCCCCCGTTTCGTCTTCTACACTTTGTTTATCTACTTTAGATTTGTACATCCTCTTAGTTGGGCTATTTCCCGTCATCCTGATTGAATTATTTCTTTTATATCACCACACAATATCCTAAATTTCTTCAAAGCCTTATTATGATTAAAAATTTGCATCACTTTAAAATTTGGCTCACCAAAAATTTTTCTATTTGTGTCCAAAAATGATTTTCCCTATACAAATCTCCAATTTTTCCCTCCTATCTTCACTTTTACTGGTCAAATGTTTCCCCTTTCCCAAGATACCTTAGTATATTTTTTTATTTTTAAACCCCCTTAAAAAACACCTTTCTTTCCACAGATCCCTTAGCACTTCCCCAAAAAAAATATTCCTCGTCTTTCTATAATTTTGCATGGTTATTCTTTTCCCAAACCCGTTAACACATCCGTTCCCTATTTCTGTTCTTTTTTTTTACAATTCGTTCCAATTTCGTTTTTTTTTCCCTTTAATTTTGACAACCCAAACTTTCTGGCCCTTTTTTTTGGCTAACATTCCCCCATCTTGCTCTTTTCTTTAAAGGGGGGGTTTATTTTCCTTCCCCTTTTTATCTCAAAAACCTTTCCCCCTTAAATCGGCAGCTTTTTTTCCGAATCTTCCAAAAAAAACCCCCGCCCCCACCTCCCCCAAAAGACATCAGTTTTATTATTTTTTCTTTCCAGGGGATCTCACTCGGGCACTTTTGTATTTATACTTTTTTCTTATAAACCCTTTATATATACCTAAATTGATTTGCTTTCTTTCTTCATACATTTGAAAAAGCTTGTGGGCAGTGTTTCTCTGTACTGAAAATTTTTGTAAATAAGGCAAAAGTGGGAAAGGGTTTTTGGGGAAACGTTTTAAAGGGAAAATGTTTCCCCTATAGGAAAATTGGTTATACATTTACTAACACAATAAAGGGGATACATTTGAGGTTAGGGAAAAGGGGTCGTTTAGTTGAAAGGGCCCAAATAACTGAGGTTGTATAAACACTAGCAGGGGAGATGAGGTTAGTTATGGTATTATCAGGTTTATGGGAAAGAACTAAAACCACACTAAAACATAAGAAAGGGGAACAAATGCCCGGCTGGCTGTTTCCCATACTAGGCAGGTCCTTTACAAATCCATCCCACTAAAACCAAAAAAATTTTTCCCAACCAATTTTTTAATGCCACCCAAGAAATAAACTCTGTTAACCCCATCCACTCATAAAGCAAGTCCCACTCAAATCCAACCCCCCCCTCAATCATGCATTTTTTCAAAACCCAAATTTGAAACTACCCAAGGTTTTAGCCCAATAACCCAACTAGGTAGACTGTTCCACCCCCCATCAACTACCCCCATTTTAAACCCAAAACTTTTCCCATACTTTTTTAAAATTTAAATTTTTTCTAAATTTTAAAACCATTACTGAGGGGGTTTTCTCATTTGGGTATATATTCTCAAGACCCTTTTTAATATCCCTTTTTTAATACCTATCTTTTCCCCTTATACCTTCGGGTCATGTCTCCCCCCCATTCTTTTCTAACAAGTAATGTTTAAATTTTAAGGGTCTTCAAATTTTTTCATAAAGGGAAAATTTCTAATGCTATGTATTTAAATTTTTTTTATTTTTACGCTGAAAGTTTTTTTTTAAAGAATTTAGGGCCATTCTGTAATATGGAGACCAGAACTGAGCTGCATAATCTAGGCGAGGCCTTACTAATGATGTATAAAGCTTTAACATAACCACTGAACTTCTGTTGCTTACACTTCTTGATATAAATCCCAGTAATCTGTTTGCCTTATTACGTATGCTTAGAATTCGAGATTGTGGAAAAAACCCCGAGAGTTCTGAGAAATGTATTTGTAAAAGGATTTTCTGATGATTTAAACATAAATTTGCTACTGGGTTTGATTTCCCTTTTTAAATAAGGGTTCGGTTTTAGTAAATTTATGAGTTGATTCTCAATGTTGCCTTGTATGCCGATCCCTTACCTGGATAAACTTGATTTAAATGTCTACCTGAATCCAACAAATGAAGATAATTTTCAAAGTATTATTAACATCACGGGTACGAACTAAAGTGGAATCTTTACCCAAATTTTTCCCTTAAGAATCCACAAAATTTTTTCAACTTTCCCTATTTTCTCGGGGAACAATGTCTTCAGTGGGCCCACGCATAGCCAAATATTTAGTGATGACAATTGTTTATATTTTTCATCAATTTAACGAAAAGGGAGCAACACCCTTTTTAATACCTTTGAGGAAGCCAATATCAGGAATACTTTAAAATTTCCAATAAACATAAAAAAAAAAAAAAACTGTGGACACCGCGCCCCCATTTATTTCCCTACCACGTGGGGCGTGACGTTTTTTGAAGGGAAACCATTGCACATAAATATTACGAAAAATAGACTTTCCCCCCAATTTGGGGAAACCCTTTTTGCCTTTTTGGGGGGGGCATAAAGGGGCAAGATGATCGGCTCTGAGGGTCGAGGTCCCATCATCTGGTGGTGGCGACGCCGCACTGTTGAAACAGGACTTTGCCCTCCAGGGGAAGTCCTTTCAATAGCAATTAAAATGTCAGGTTTTTGGGTCCAAAAAGAGTGAAAATTTTTATTTTTTAATGACGCTAAACGCAGTATTGGCAAATTCTGTTTTCATACTAAAATGTTTCATATTTCCACAAATGTACAGTATAAGTAGTGTTGCTGGAGAGATTACAAAGTACAGTATTTTGCAATATTGTTTAGGGGAAAAGGATTTCTCAAACCCCTTGTTTTGGGGGATCTAAACACGCTAAAAAAATGGAGCTTTTTTGTTGGGCAGAAGTGATGGAAAAAAAAAGTTGCCTTTTTCTTGAAGAGTTTCCTTTTCTTCCCTTTCCCCGCTTCTTTCCCCCCTCCTCAGCTACAGCTGGAGGAGACTCCCGATATGTGTCCTCCTCCACTGTGACTCGCCTAAATAGTAAAAAATCTAGATTGTCAGGAAACTACGAAGATTACCATATTGTTTCTCAGTAACACATAAATAATATTATGTCCTGAATATTACCAATATACTTTCCCATAATAAATTCACAGAATTTAATTTTGTCTAACACAGAACCCAACATAAGGCAAGACCAGCTTGTGAACTATTTCGCTACTTATTTTATTCATAAACATTCTTTAGCTGGTCAGTGCAAGTGGGAAAGATGAAAAAATCATCACCAGCATAGCGCCAGCGGCCTTAGAACAAACGCCAAGCTTGGCTGGGCGCCAGTCTTCTCGGGGAGGTGTGGATAAATCAGCGAATTTTGTACCAAAGGTCGTAGATTCGCGTCTCCTCCAGCCTGAACCAAATGTTTGAAACATACACACACACACTCAGATATATATATATATATATATATATATATATATATATATATATATATATATATATATATATATATATATATAATATATATATATATATATATATATATATATATATATATATATATATATATATATGCTATTATTTGAAAGAAGTAAACAAAATAGTATGATGACCTGACAACCCTGGTGGTCTGTAGCTTCTGCCTCTGTTTGTGAGGTCGATCAGCAGAGTCAATGAGACCTGAGAGTGCTACCCTGCGGAACACTCCGCCATGACTCTCGCGGATGTATCCCAACAGTTGTCGTACATCACAGTAAAGTGCCTGTAATGGTAACGAAAAGATTATAATAACTGTTGTTCTATATTTTTTTGTTTTATTTTCTTCGCGTGTATGGATTTAATACTAACTGAGATCTCATAAACTATCTACCTAGGATGTATACACGTGGAAATGTGTTTTTCTATTTATGTACTCCGAGAACTTAATGACTAATTTATGGACAAAAATGTTCTTTACTAGTGGTGAACAAGATGCATACAACCTTAATTATCCTCAAGTTCATACACAACACATTTATCCACCCATGTAACTTGATTGTATCATGGATACATAAACTTAGAGATGTTAATCTTTCTATGAATGTGATCTGGGAATTTACTTTAATATCTGTTTATAATGAGTGACTAAGCTTTCATTGGTGGTGAATTTGTTATTTGCAAAGTAATGGCTCTCGTGTAATTGACAGACTTTAAATCAACGACGTGTATCAAGGGTAAATATGTTGAAAGAATTATATCCTTCAGTGTATTTACGCTGAGTAAACTACAAACCTTTTGTTAGGTATTAATTAAGGTGGTTTAGAAAGACACGTAAGCAAACACTATAACATATTTATTAGAAAACGTTTCGGTCCTGGGACCTTGATCACTTCTGATCAAGGTCTGATCAAGTGATCAAGGTCCCAGGACCGAAACGTTTTCTAATAAATATGTTATAGTGTTTGCTTACGTGTCTTTCTAAACCAACTTGTCGGTATTTATTACCAAGGTTTATACCATTAATTAAGGTATCTTAATACCTAGCTTTTCTGTTCCTCATTTAGTCATCATGCATTATACCTAATAACAGCTGACATGTAAAAGTCGTGCTTAATTTCAAATTTAAAATTGTTTACCAATAATATAATACATGCCATATTCTCTGGATTCTTCAGTTCTTTGCTTGTCTTGACAAAACGGGATACCAGAGCCTTAAATACAGAAGCAATCAGCTGACCTTCAATGCCCCTGGAACCAGCACCTCCCAGAGAAGCTCCGAAATTGGTGGCATAACCTCCTTGCTGGTTGTCAACACCTTTTCCTGAGCCTGTCCGCTTCTGGCCTACAGGAGAAACTTGAGCATCTTTATTGGATGCAAGAAAGAGAGAGAACTAAGTGTCTGTGATCACGAGAAAAACGAGATAAAGCGATACTTTGAGGTTCCTAGATTAACAAAATATACATATTGTTGACGATGAGAATTCATCATATTGTAACTAGAGAAAAGGACGAGAAGAGTTAACTGGGAAATACTTTGATGTCTGTTTGTTACTTCTATAATTCTATGTGCATCACACACACTGTTAATTTTCTGAAGAAACACTTAAGGATGTAAATACTGCAAATACAAATAATAATAACAATTAAATTGTCAAAAAAATCATTTATCAAATACTATAAGCAATTAACGAGAAGACAACTTTGTTTGAAGGTAAATTTAATTAAAAGGCCAACTGGGTGTAGTTTGGGATGTAAAACAGAAATCACTTGGAAATCCGTTATTTTTATTTTTAGTCCCATTAGAGAAAAGATAATGCATATTACTTAATTTCTTGCCCAGATGTGTGAAGTGATGAATGGTTTGAAAAACCGACAAGTTGAAGATTGAGACACTTATGCAGCATATGGGAATCTTTACTCAGGAAACGTTTCGCCACAAAGTGGCTTCATCAGTCCAATACAAAGAGGAAGGCGTAAGGAGAGGAGGAGAATGAGGTAATCAGTCCCTCAACCTGGAGTCGATGTGTTCAGTCCATCAATCTTGTAGAATGTACCTCATTCTCCTCCTCTCCTTACGCCTTCCTCTTTGTATTGGACTGATGAAGCCACTTTGTGGCGAAACGTTTCCTGAGTAAAGATTCCCATATGCTGCATAAGTGTCTCAATCTTCAACTTGTCGGTTTTTCAAACCATTCATCACAACTGTCAGACACGGCAGCATCATGGGGTCTTGTTACAAAGAATTCTTCAACACTTGTTCAACCTTTGGACGAAGACCTACTTCGACTAGTGGATGGTACCACTATGACCCCGCCTCCATCTGCTTCACGTCACCTCACTACAGTATATAAGCCACGTCTACGGCCCTATGCTGTACATTCTACAAGATTGATGGACTGAACACATCGACTCCAGGTTGAGGGACTGATTACCTCATTCTCCTCCTCTCCTTACGCCTTCCTCTTTGTATTGGACTGATGAAGCCACTTTGTGGCGAAACGTTTCCTGAGTAAAGATTCCCATATGCTGCATAAGTGTCTCAATCTTCAACTTGTCGGTTTTTCAAACCATTCATCACAACTGTCAGACACGGCAGCATCATGGGGTCTTGTTACAAAGAATTCTTCAACACTTGTTCAACCTTTGGACGAAGACCTACTTCGACTAGTGGATGGTACCACTATGACCCCGCCTCCATCTGCTTCACGTCACCTCACTACAGTATATAAGCCACGTCTACGGCCCTATGCTGTACATTCTACAAGATTGATGGACTGAACACATCGACTCCAGGTTGAGGGACTGATTACCTCATTCTCCTCCTCTCCTTACGCCTTCCTCTTTGTATTGGACTGATGAAGCCACTTTGTGGCGAAATGTTTCCTGAGTAAAGATTCCCATATGCTGCATAAGTGTCTCAATCTTCAACTTGTCGGTTTTTCAAACCATTCATCACAACTGTCAGACACGGCAGCATCATGGGGTCTTGTTACAAAGAATTCTTCAACACTTGTTCAACCTTTGGACGAAGACCTACTTCGACTAGTGGATGGTACCACTATGACCCCGCCTCCATCTGCTTCACGTCACCTCACTACAGTATATAAGCCACGTCTACGGCCCTATGCTGTACATTCTACAAGATTGATGGACTGAACACATCGACTCCAGGTTGAGGGACTGATTACCTCATTCTCCTCCTCTCCTTACGCCTTCCTCTTTGTATTGGACTGATGAAGCCACTTTGTGGCGAAACGTTTCCTGAGTAAAGATTCCCATATGCTGCATAAGTGTCTCAATCTTCAGATGTGTGAAGATTTGAGCATTCATCAGGCAGATTAACATTAACAGTTTTTGTGGACAACTTTGAGCTCTCTTTTTCACAACCTATATTGGCACTGAGAACCTTTTATTAAGTTCCACTTTAATCGTGAAAGCAACAAACACCTTTCTAAGAAAGACAAAGCATGACAATCATTTACAGAATTTTGCACAAATAACCCGCACATAGAAGAGAGGAGCTTACGACGATGTTTCGGTCCGACTTGGACCATTTACAGTCACACTGTGTGCGGGTTAATTGTGTATGGTTCCAGTCACGGTATTGTGCCTTGTTTTGTTATATATAAATTTAGATATAATAATAATGCACACCCATGTAATAAAATAAAATGGTTTCTTGGCTACAAATGATTTCCTTCTAAATCATTAAGTTGTCACTTAATCTATCAGTCACTTGCAATACATGCATAACCACCACTAAAATGAAAATAAAAAATGTATAATCAATAAAATCCGTGATAGAATTAAAAATACAAAGTTATGTATGATATCTACAAAGCAAAAATATTTTTTGTACTATAATTCATATTGTTATTTCATACCGATTATTCTTATAATTATATACTTTTTGCTTACCAAATTGCTAAGTGTACGAGAAGTTCAAAAATTTGAACACTGTTAATTGACACTTTTTTTTTTTGGCCTTATGTATAGATTTTCCGGAAACGTTGTCAATAGAACAAAACTGTATGAAGCAAATCCTGGGAAAAGAATGAGACGTATGGCGACGACAGTATTGTCAGTGGTGGTCGGTGATGACTTGGGAGGTTATCATCAAGGACAAAGGCTAGTTACAACTGAAAGCATACGGACATACGCAGACAAATGGTTTGAAAGAAAATGGAAGGGTAGAGAGGGGAATCGAGAGGCGAGGGAAGCTTTACTGCGTGGCATAGTGGCGAATTTGAGAGACGTGGATCGAGAGAACATGGAAGGTTGTATCGGAGGAGGAGGTTTACAAGGCTTTTCAGGGACAGGCACTGAGGAAATCGCCTGGTTGAGATGGGATACCAGGTGATTTTTATGTAGTTCATTGGGAACTGTTAAAACACGTGTTGGTTCGACTTTACAATTTAATGAAAATTAGACGTAGGATGGGCGGTGAGTCGGGGTTGGGTGTTGTAGTGTTGGTGCCAAAGGCCGAGGTCCACGAATCTTTGGAAGCATATAGACCCATCATGTTGATGGGGGCGGATTATAAGATTTTTGCGCGTATTTTGACAAACCGGATGAAACAGGTTTTT
>NC_069450.1:30851073-30939375 GCF_026875155.1 Cherax quadricarinatus
TATATATATATAAATATATATATTTTAAAATTTATATATATAAAAAATATATTTTAATATATATTATGTATATATAAAACACAAGCAAGGAATTCGCAGAGCAGGCGAAATATACACAAACACTGACCTCTGGCTGAAGGAGACCGAACCTACGAACCTTGGAACAAGGTACCAGTGTTTAACCAATCTACCCACACTGAACCAATCCCTTGGAGTCCACTTGCGCTAGACTTTGACCCAAAGGGCAGCCAGCTTCGGGGAGAAGGCTTAGAGCTTTTCATCTCATCCTCTGCATGCATCAGCCTTTCTAGAGATTTAACAATGCAACGAATTCGCAAGAGCAGGCGAAATATGCGCAAACACTGACCTATGGCTGAGGTTCGAGTCTCCTTCAAGGTAATGGTCCAGTGTGGGTAGATTGGTAAAGCACTGCGTACCTTGTTCCAAGGTTCGTAGGTTCGAGTCTCCTTCAGCCAGAGATCAGTGTTTGTGTATATTTCGCCTGCTCTTGCGATCTGTTGGAGTGTGAGCAGGGTAATATTTAGTGAAGGGATTCAGGGAAACCGGTTATTTTCATATAGTCGGACTTGAGTCCTGGAAATGGGAAGTACAATGCCTGCACTATAAAGGAGGGGTTTAGGATATTGGCAGTTTGGAGGGATATGTTGTGTATCTTTATACGTATATGCTTCTAAACTGTTGTATTCTGAGCACCTCTGGAAAAACAGTGATAAAAGTGGAGTGTGGGGAAAGTGTTGAATGATGATGAAAGATTTTCTTTGGGGAATTTTCTTTCTCTTTTGAGTCACCCTGCCTCGGTGGGAGACGGCCGATTTTGAAATAAATATATAATTTAATATATATATAAATATAAATATATATATATATATATATAAATATATTTATTATATATATATATAAATATATATAATATATATATATTTATATATATATATAAATATATATATATATAATATATAAATTTATAATATAATATATATAAAATATATATTTTATATATTTATATATATATATATAAAAATATATAATATATATTATAAATATAATAATAATTTTAAAAATAATATAAAATATATAATAAATAATATAAAAATATATATATATATATATAATATATGAAATATATATATAAATGATGTTGTGGTGTTTGGTTGTGTGTTGTTGTTGTGGGTTGTGGGGGTGTGGTGTGTGTGTGTGTGTGTGTGTGTGTGTGGTGTGGTGAGTGTGTGTGTTGTGTGTTGTGTGTGTGTGTGTGTGTGTGTTTTGGGGTGTGTGTGTGTGTGTGTGTGTGGTGTGTATGTGGTGGGGTTGTGTGTTGTGTTTGTGTTGGGGTACTCACCTTCTCACCTAATTGTGGTTGCAGGGGTCGAGACTCAGCTCCTGGCCCCGCCTCTTCACTGATCGCTACTAGTTCCTCTCTCTCTCTGCTTCCTGAGCTGTATCATACCTCTTCTTAAACTATGTATGGTTCCTGCCTCCACTACTTCACTTTCTATTTTTTCCACTTCCCCGACAACTCTAGACTGAAGAAATACTTCCTAACGTCCCCGTGTGTGTTTGTGTGTGTGTGTTTAGTGTGTGTGTGTTTGTGTGTGTGTGTGTGTGTGTGTGTGGTGTGTGTGTGTGTGTTTGGGGTGTGTGTGTGGTGTGTGTGTGGTGTGTGAGTGAGTGTGTGTGTGTGTGTGTGTGTGTATGTGTGTGTGTGTGTGTACTCACCTAGTTGTACTCACCTAGTTGAGGTTGCAGGGTCAAGCCCGAGCTCTTGGTCCCGCCTCTTCACTGGTCGCTACAAAGGCCACTCTCCCTGAACCGTGAGCTTTATCATACCTCTGCTTAAAGCTAAGTATGGATCCTGCCTCCACTTCATCGCTTACCAAATTATTCCACTTACTGACTACTCTGTGGCTAAAGAAATACTTCCTAACATCCCTGTGATTCATCTGTGTCTTCAACTTCCAATTGTGTCCCCTTGTTACTGTGTCCAATCTCCGGAACATCCTGTCTTTGTCCACCTTGTCAATTCCTCTCAGTATTTTGTATGTCGTTATCATGTTCCCCCTATCTCTCCTGTCTTCCAGTGTCGTCAGGTTGATTTCCCTTAACCTCTCCTCGTAGGACATAACTCTTAGATCTGGGACTAGTCTTGTTGCAAACCTTTGCACTTTCTCTACTTTCTTTACGTGCTTGGCTAGGTGTGGGTTCCAAACTGGAGCCGCATACTCCAATATGGGCATAACGTACACGGTGTACAGGGTCCTAAACGGTTCCTTATTAAGGTGTCGGAATGCTGTTCTGAGGTTTACTAGGCGCCCATATGCTGCAGCCGTTATTTGGTTGGTGTGCGCTTCAGGAGATGTGCCTGGTTTTATACTCACCGCAAGATCTTTTTCCTTGAGTGAGGTTTGTAGTCTCTGGCCCCCCTAGACTGTACTCTGTCTGCGGTCTTCTTTGCCCTTCCCAATCTTCATGACTTTGCACTTTGTGGTATTGAACTCCAGGAGCCAATTGCTGGACCAGGTCTGCAGCCTGTCCAGATCCCTTTGTAGTTCTGCCTGGTCTTCGATCGAGTGAATTCTTCTCATCAACCTCACGTCATCTGCAAACAGGGACACCTCAGAGTCTATTCCTTCCGTCATGTCGTTCACAAATACCTGAAACAGCACTGGTCCTAGGGCTGACCCCTATGGGACCCCCGCTAGTCACAGGTGCCCACTCTGACACCTCGCACTACCATGACTCGCTTTCTGTCTTCCTGACAAGTATTTTCCTGATCCATTGCAGTGCCTTCCCCCGTTATCCCTTCTTGGTCCTCCAGTTTTTGCACTAATCTCTTCTGTGGAACTGCCAAACGCCTTCTTGCAATCCAAGAATATGCAATCCACCCACCCCTCTCTCTCTTGTCTTACTGCTGTCATCATGTCATAGAACTCCAAATAGGTTTTGTGACACAGGATTTCCCGTCCCTGGAACAATGTTGGCTGCTGTTGATGAGATCATTCCTTTCTAGGTGTTCCACCACTCTTCTGATAATCTTCTCCATGATTTTGCATACTTATACATGTCAGTGACACTGGTCTGTAGTTTAGTGCTTCAAAGTCTTTCTCCTTTTTTAAAGATTGGGACTACATTTGCTGTCTTCCATGCCCCAGGCCATCTCTCTGTTTCGATCGATGTATTGAATATTGTTGTTAGGGGTACACATAGCGCCTCTGCTCCCTCTCTCAATAACCATGGGGAGATGTTATCTGGCCCCATTGCCTTTGAGGTATCTAGCTCACTCAGAAGCCTCTTCACTTCTTCCTCGGTTGTGTGTACTGTGTTCAGACCATGGTGGTGTACCCCACCTCTCCGTCTTTCTGGAGCCCCTTCTGTCTCCTCTGTGAACACTTCTTTGAATCTCTTGTTGAGTTCCTCACATACTTCACGGTCATTTCTTGTTGTTTCTCCTCCTTCCTTCCTTAGCCTGATTGTGGAAAAAGACACTTATGTACAGTTCAGGACATTTATTAGAGGAAACGTTTCGCTACGAGTGGCTTCTTCAGTCCTAATGAACTGTACATTAGGACTGAAGAAGCCACTCGTGGCGAAGCGTTTCCTCTAATAAATGTCCTGAACTGTACATAAGTGTCTTTTTCCACATCTTGTCGGTATCACCATACCATTTCCTCTTAGCCTGATTACCTGGTCCTTGACTGTTGTTTTCCTCCTGATGTGGCTGTAACAGTTTCGGGTCAGATTTAGCTTTTGCTGCTATGTCGTTTTCATATTGTCGTTGGACCTCCCTTCTTATCTGTGCATATTCGTTTCTGGCTCTACGACTGCTCTCCTTATTCTCATGGGTCCTTTGCCTACTATATTTCTTCCATTCCCTAGCACACTTGGTTTTTGCCTCCCTGCACCTTTGGGTGAACCATGGGCTCATCCTGGCTTTTTCATTATTCCTGTTACCCTTGGGTACAAACCTCTCCTCAGCCCCCCTTGCATATTGTTGCTACATTTTCCATCATCTCATTAACTTGCTTCCCCCCAGTTCTCTTTCCCCACTGAACCCCCTGCAGGAAGTTCCTCATTCCCGTGTAGTCCCCTTCCCTTTTAGTTTGGCTTCATTCATCCTGGCCTTCCTGCTTCCCCCTCCACTTGTAGCTCTACTGTGTATTCGAAGCTTAAAACCACATGATCGCTGGCCCCAAGGAGTCTTTCATATGTGATGTCCTCGATATCGCAATACTCGAGGTGAATTTCTAAGTCCAGTGTTCTGGTTCATCATCTCCTTTTCTCTCTTGTAGTGTCCCCTTTCGTGTTGGTACATGAAGTTTTCCAGTACCACCTCCATCATCTTAGCCCCCCATGTATCTTGGCCCCCATGTGGATCCAAGTTCTCCCAATCGATCTCTTTGTGATTAAAGTCACCCATGATCAGGAGCTTTGCCCTGCATGCATGAGCTCTTCTGGCCACTGCAGCCAGTGTGTCTACCATCGCTCTATTGCTCTCGTCGTACTCTTGCCTTGGCCTCCTGCTGTTCTGTGGTGGGTTATACATCACTGCTATTACCTCCTTGGGACCACCAGAGTGAAGCATTCCCGCTATGTAATCACTTTCTTCTCCGCTGTCTCTTCTCTCCAGCTCATCAAAATTCCATCGGTTTTTGATCAGCGATGCCACTCCTCAACCCCCCTGTTCCCTCTGTTTTTCCTCAGGATCTGGTATCCCGTTGGAAAGATGACATCTGTTATCATACCTGTAAGCTTGGCTTCTGTGAGAGCTATGATGTCCGGTGATGCCTCTTTGACTCTTTCGTGCCACTCCTCCCACTTATTTGTTATTCCATCAGCGTTTGTGTACCATACCTTCAGTTTCCTTTCCAACACTGTGGTTTGGGGGGCCTGTGAGCGTGGGAGACCTGGTAGTGTACTGTGGGATTCTATAGATCGGTGTTGGGTGGAAGCTATGGGTAAGGATTGTAGTGTTTGTTGGGATGGTGTGATAGGTTGTGGGGTTCTGAGGATAGTTGTGTGTGTGCTTGCCCTTGCTGCTCTTTTCTGCTCTGACTGACCTCTGCTGGTTCCATCCTTGTCTCCTTTCCTATCTCCTTTCCATTTTTTGTCCTCTCCCTCAACTGCTGTCGTTCTGTTTGTGTTCTGTCTCTGTTCTGTTCTGTGTGTGTGTGTGTGTGTGTGTGTGTGTGTGTGTTGTGTGTGTGTGTGTGTGTGTGTGTGTGTGTGTTTACTCAACTAATTGTACTCACCTAATTGTGGTTGCAGGGGTCGAGATTCAGCTCCTTTGCCCCGCCACTTCACTGATCGCTACTAGATCCTCTCTCTCTCTGCTTCCTGAGCTTTGTCATACCTCGTCTTAAAGCTATGTATGGTTCCTGCCTCCACTACATCACTTGCTAGGCTAATCCACTTCCTGATGACTCTATGACTGAAGAAATACTTCCTAACATCCCTCTGACTCGTCTTAGTCTTCAACTTCCAATTGTGACCCCTTGTTTTTGAGTCCCATCTCTGGAACAACCTGTCTCTGTCCACCTTATCTATTCCACGCAGTATTTTGTATGTCGTTATCATTTCTCCCGTGACCCTCCGGTCCTTCAATGTCGTCAGTCCGATTTCCCTCAACCTTTTTCGTACGACATACCCCTGAGTTCCGGAACTAGCCTTGTTGCAAACCTTTGCACTTTCTCTAATTTCTTGATGTGCTTGACCAGGTGTGGGTTCCAAACTGGTGCTGCATACTCCAGTATGGGCCTGATGTGCACAGTATACAGTGTCTTGAACAATTCCTTACTTAGGTATCGGAACGCTAATCTCAGGTCTGCCAGGCGCCCATATGCTGTAGCAGATATCTGGTTGATGTGTGCCTCTGGAGACATGCTCGGTGTTATGGTCACCCCAAGATCTTTCTCCTTGAGTGAGGTTTGCAGTCTTTGGCCACCTAGCCTATACTCTGTCTGCAGTCTTCTTTGCCCTTCCCGATCTTCATGACTTTGCTTTCGGCAGGGTTGAATTCAACAAGCCAGTTGCTGGACCACGTGTCCAGCCTGTCCAGGTCTCTTTGAAGATCTGCCTGATCCTCATCTGATTTAATCCTCCTCATTAACTTCACATCATCTGCGAACAGGAACACATCTGAGTCTATCCATTCCATCATGTCATTCACATAATCCAAAAAAAAGTACTGGTCCTAGGACCGACCCCTGTCGGACCCCGCTTGTCACAGGTGCCCACTGTGATACATCATCCCGTACCATGACTCGTTGTTACCTCCCTGTCAGGTATTCTCTGATCCATTGCAGTGCCTTTCCTGTTATATGTGCCTGATCCTCTAGTTTCTGAACTAGTCTCTTGTGAGGAACTGTGTCGAGGGCCTTCCTGCAGTCAGAGAAAATGCAATCAATCCACCCCTCTCTCTCGTGTCTTACTTCTGTAACTTTGCCATAAAACTCCAGAAGGTTTGTGACACAGGATTTGCCTTCTATGAATCTGTGCTGGTTGTCATTTATAATCTTGTTCCGTTCCACGTGCTCCACCACTCTCCACCTGATAATCTTCTCCATGACTTTGCATACTATACACGTCAGTGACACTGGTCTGTAATTTAGTGCCTCTTTTCTGTCTCCTTTTTTAAAAATGGGAACTACATTTGTGGTCTTCCATACCTCAGGTAGTGGCCCAGTTTCAAGGGATGTGTTGAAGAATGTGGTTAATGGCACACACAGTATATTTGCTCCCTTCCTGAGGACCCACGGGGAGATGTTGTCCAGTCCCATTGCCTTTGAGGTATCAAGGTCACTTAGCAGCTTCTTCACCTCCTCCTCAGTTGTGTGCATGTCATCCAGCACTTGTTGATCTATTCCCTGGAAATAAATGGTATAAAATACCGACACAATGGCAATATAAACACAAATGCAGTATAATGTGATCCTTTATTGACTACGTTTCGCCCACACAGTGGGCTTTTTCAAGTCACAAACAGAACTACCTGGGGTGGAAGGAACGCGAGTATTTATAGTCCGGCTGAGGTCAGGTGAAGAATGCTGCATCTGATGATGTACCGAGTTGGGTTGTAGAGTCTAAAAACTTGGGTAGCTTGGAAAGGAGACTGGACAAGTTTGTGAGCAGACCTTCTACAGTGTTCTTATGTGGGATAGCGATGAAGAAGTTTCTTGGCAAGTGGTTCAGCTATGTTATAGAAGCCACTATTCTGGTTGAAGTTGTCGGATATAGAAATAAGTGATGATTCCAGGATTCTTCGGTATTGAGTGTTGTCTTCTGTGGCGATAAGTCTTGAGTTTCTGTAGTTTATCAAGTGGTTGTGTGAATTACGGTGTTGTACGCAGGCATTCCTTGTGTCGTCAGACCTGCTTGCGTATTGGTGTTCTGAAATACGTGTTTGGAGGTCCCTTGATGTTTCGCCCACGTATAACTTGTTGCAGTCATTACAAGGGATTATGTATACCCCTGCAGAGGATGGAGGCTTGTCCTGCCTACTACTGGTGATGTCCTTGATGGTCGTGGTTGTGGAGGTAGATACTTGGAATGATGTTTTGGCAAAGATGTTGGAAACATGTTTGGCAATGGAGTTGGTGGGAAGGACTATGTATCTCTTCTCGCAGTGTCTTCTCTGGGTGTGTTGAAGATGTTTAGTGCTCGCCGTCTGCAGTCTCTGATGAAGTGACGAGGATAGTGGAGTTTGGAAAATACCTGTTCAATTATAGTGCATTCTTCCTCAAGGAACTCGTTGCTGCAGATTCTGAGTGCACGCAGGAAGAAGCCTATAATTACACCACGTTTGGTTTTGGTGTCGTGGTGAGAGTAGAAGTGGAGAAGATCGTTTTGGTTGGTGGGTTTTCGATAGACTTTAAAAACGATGTTCGTGGTCAGCTTTGCAGAGTAGAACATCAAGGAAAGGAAGAGTGTTGTCGACCTCTTCTTCAAGTGTGAACTGGATTGAAGGCTCGACCTGGTTGAGCTTGTCTTGGAGAGCTTGAACGTTGAAGCGTTTAGGAGTTATGAGGAGAATGTCGTCAACATAACGGAGCCAGGTGACAGACGAAGGAATAATGGTGGAGAAACGTTCGGCTTCTAGATGTTCCATGTATAGGTTCGCTAGGACTGCACTGAGTGGCGAACCCATGGGTAGTCCAAAAGTCTGCTGAAAGAGGTGATTTTCAAAAGAGAAACACGTAAAGCCAACACATAGTTCAACCAGGTCGATGAAGTCGCTGGCTGGAATGGGAAGATCAAGTGAATCGTCAATTTTCTTGCGCAAGAGATCGATGGCTTGTTTAGTAGGTACTTTAGTGAATAGGGAAGTCACGTCAAGGCTGGAAAGTTTCTTGTTCCTGATGTTGATGTTGCGAATGCGATTGAGAAGATCACCTGAGTGTTTGAGATGTGCTGGACTGATAGTGCCCAAGAGTTTCGAGAGGTGTTTGGCGAGAATTCCTGAGAGCTTGTGGGGAGCACTGCCTATTCCCGAGGATATGGGCCTCAGTGGGATACCAGGCTTGTGAGTCTTTGGCAGGCCGTACATTCTGGCAGGTCTGGGGTTGCTGGGCATGGTGTGCAGAAGTTTCTTCCCTTGTTCTGAGCTCCTCAGAATGCGGCGAGTCCTTTGAAGAACAAGGGAAGAAACTTCTGCACACCATGCCCAGCAACCCCAGACCTGCCAGAATGTACGGCCTGCCAAAGACTCACAAGCCTGGTATCCCACTGAGGCCCATATCCTCGGGAATAGGCAGGTCTGCTCACAAACTTGTCCAGTCTCCTTTCCAAGCTACCCAAGTTTTTAGACTCTACAACCCAACTCGGTACATCATCAGATGCAGCATTCTTCACCTGACCTCAGCCGGACTATAAATACTCGCGTTCCTTCCACCCCAGGTAGTTGTGTTTTTGACTTGAAAAAGCCCACTGTGTGGGCGAAACGTAGTCAATAAAGGATGACATTATACTGCATTTGTGTTTATATTGCCATTGATCTATTCCCTGTTGGTGTCCCTCTCTGTCCTGTCTTCGCAGAGTCCTTCCTGTGAATACTTCCTTAAATCTCGTGTTGAGCTCATCGCATACCTCTTGATCATTTCTTGTGAGTTCCCCACCTTTCCTCAGCCTCATCACCTGGTCTTTGACTGTTGTCTTTCTCCTAATGTGGCTAAACAGCAGTTTCGGGTCAGACTATATCATTTTCGTATTGTCGTTTGGCCTCCCTCCTTATCTGTGCATATTCGTTTCTGGCTCTTCGAAAGATCTATTTTTCCTGGGTCCTTTGCCTTCTATATCTCTTCCATTCTCTAATGCACTTAGTTTTTGCCTCCCTGCACCTTCGGGTAAACCAAGGACTTGCTTTGGTCTTCCCATTGTTTCTGCCGCCCTTGGGAACAAACAATTTCCTCTGCCTCCATGCATTTTGTTATTACATATTCCATCATTTCATTTACTGACTTTCCTACCATTTCTCTGTGCTACTGCACCTACTGCAGGAAGTTCCTCATACCTGTGTAGTTCTCCTTTTTATAGTTTGGCTTTTTTCCTTCGACTCCTGTTACCCTCTCCACTTTTAACTCTACTATGTAATCAAAACTCAGGACTACGTGCTCACTAGCTCCGAGGGGCCTCTTGCATGTGATGTCATCAATGTCTGAGCTACTCAGGGTGAACACAAGGTCCAGTCTTGCTGGTTCATCCTCCCCTCTCTCTCTCTGGCAGTGTCCCTGATGTGTTGATGCATGACGTTTTCCAGTACCACATCCATAATCTTGGCTCTCCATGTTTCGGGGCCCCCATAAGGCTCCAGGTTTTCCCAATCGATCTCCCTGTGGTTGAAATCACCCATAACCAGTAACTTTGCTCTGCACGATTGAGCTCTTTGTGCCACCTCAGCCAGTGTGTTCACCATCGCTCTGTCCTCCTCATATTCCTCTCTTGGGCTCCTGCAGTTCTGTGGTGGGTTATACATCACTGCAATGACTACCTTATGTTCCCCAGATTGAATTGTACCTACTATGTAGTCCCTTTCTCCAATCTCGAGCATGCCTTCCATTTCCTCAAAACTCCATCGTTTTTTTTTTATGAACAGTGCAACCCCTCCTCCCCCTCTGCCCCTTCTATATTTCATCAGGATCTGATATCCCAGTGGGAAGACTGCATCTGTTATTGTCTCAGTGAGATTCGTTTCTGTGACTGCTATGATGTTTGAGGACTTCTCGTTGATTCTTTCTTGCCACTCCTCGTATTTATTTGCTTTTTCATCTGTGTTTGTGTACTGCACCTTCAGCTTCTTGTCTTGGATATCATGGTGGACCTGGGAGAATATTGGGGTTGGGGGAGTGGGATTTCTGGGGAGCCTATGGGGGTTTGTGGTGTGGGTGGGGTTTGTGATGGGGGGGGGTGAGGGCAGAGTGCCCTAGGGAGCTGCTGTAGCAGTGGGGTTTGTGATGTAGGGGGTGGGAGCAGAGGGAACAGTGTGAGGGTTTTGGATGAGCTTGTTCAGCTGTGTTTAGGTTGTCATGGTGGTTTGTGGTGGGGGGTGAGGGCAGAGTGCCCATAGGGAGCTGCTGTAGGTGTGGGGTTTGTGATGGGGGGGGCAGAAGAAACAGTGTGCGAGTTTAGGTTGAGATTATTCAGTTGTTTCTGGGTTGTTGTGGTTGGGGTCCTTCTGCGGGTGTCTCTGTAGGGTGTATTTGTCCTTCCACCTGAGTCTGGGTTCTGCTCATTTTCATCAATGCCTCCCATTCCTCCTTTCGTCTTTGCGCCCTCTCTCTCAGTATCATCCTTTTCTGCTGTGTTCTGTCGCGATCTAGGTACACTCTCCGGTACTCTGGTTTGTCCCTCAGTCGTGCTTTCTCCTGCAGAACCCTGGTTAGAGTTGATTCTGCCTTAAAGATTACTTTGACTGGCCGTTTCCTTCTACCCGCTCACCACCCAATTCTCCGAAAATTTGCCACCTGGGTCATGTCTCCCTCACCTATTGCTTTCATGATACCTTCAATCACTTTCTTCTCCCCCTGGTTTCTTTCCTTGTAGGTTTCCCTTTTGACTTCTTGGAGCCCATAGATAAACATTGACCTCTCCCTCTCCTTCCACTGTATCTCTTTTTGCATCCTCTGAGGTGATTTAGCTCTTTCCATCGAAATGCTCCTGCCTTCAATTCCTGCCCTTGCTGCAGCCCCTATGCTCAGTGGACTGTCTTGCCTGCCCAGCTGTTCCCTGCCACTGTAGTTGACTGTTAGAGTCTCTGCATAAGTCATATCTCCTTCGTTGTCATCAGGCTTCTCATATGGTCTTCCTGTGCTCATCTTTACCTGAATCCCTACAGCCTCCTTGTCTGTGTCTGGTATAGAAGTTCCTGATGTCATGTCTGTACTGTCATTTGTCTCTCTAGTCTGTTTCAGGTTTTTAGCTCCTCTTCTAAGCATTTATCTTATCTTCTGCTGCTAAGACTTGTAGTCCCCACTTCCTGCTCTCTTTAGCTATCCTCTCCTCCATTACCCTGCTGAGCTCTGCTAGCTTCCTTCCTCACTCTTCCTCCATTTTTGTGAGCTGTAACTCCCAATCTTACCTCCCAGGTACCTCCCTCCTGGGTTCGACCTCCAGACCCCTTGGTTAACCATTTCTTCTTTTTTACCACAGAAAGGAGCTTGTGTGTGAGAGAGAGGGAGAGAGAGAGGAATAGAGAGAGAGGGAGAGGGAATGATAGGATGAACGCTAGGGGTGATGAGTGCGAAGGGAGGGAAGTGAGGGGAAGCCAGGGGGAAGGGGTAGGAGGAAAGGGAAGATGAATGGAAGGTATGTGTGAGGAGGAGAGAGATAGAGAGAACGAGAGGTGGAGAGAGAAAGATAGAAAGAGAGAGAAGAAAAGAGAGGAGAGGAGAGAGAGAGAGAGAGAGAGAGAGAGAGAGAGAGAGAGAGAGAGGAGAGAGAGGAGAGGAGAGAGAGAGAGGAGAGATGAGAGAGAGAGAGAGGAGAGAGAGAGAGAGAGAAATAGAGAGAGAGAGACAGAGAGAGACAGAGAGAGAGAGAGAGAGAGATGAGAGAGAGAGAGAGAGAGATGAGAGAGAGAGAGAGAGAGAGAGAGAGAGAGAGAGAGAGAGAGAGAGAGAGAGAGAAAGGCAAAGAGAGAGAGAGGGAGGGAGAGTGAAGGGGAAAGAAATCGAGGGAGAAAAAGAGAGGGGGGTGGAGAGGAAGAGACAGAGAGGATTTAGGGGGTATAAGAGGTGTATGTGTGTGTACTCACCTAATTGTACTCACCTAATTGCGGTTGCAGGGGTCGAGACTCAGCGCCTGGCCCCGCCTCTTCACTGATCGCTACTAGGTCCTCTCTCTCTCTGCTTCCTGAGCTGTATCATACCTCTTCTTAAAACTATGTATGGTTCCTGCCTCCACTACTTCACTTGCTAGGCTATTCCACTTCCTGACAACTCTATGACTGAAGAAATACTTCCTAACGTCCCTGTGACTCGTCTGAGTCTTCAGCTTCCAGTTGTGACCCCTTGTCCCTGTTTCCCCTCTCTGGAACATCCTATCTCTGTCCACCTTGTCTATTCCCCGCAGTATCTTGTATGTCGTTATCATGTCTCCCCTGGTCCTTCTGTCCTCCAGTGTCGTCAGTCCGATCTCCCTCAACCTTTCCTCGTACGACATTCACCTGAGCTCTGGGACTAGCCTTGTTGCAAACCTTTGTACTTTCTCTAACTTCTTCACGTGCTTGACCAGGTGTGGGTTCCAGACTGGTGCTGCATACTCCAGTATGGGCCTAACATACACAGTGTACAGTGTCTTGAACGATTCCTTATTAAGGTATCGGAACGCTATTCTCAGGTTTGCCATGCGCTCGTATGCTGCAGCAGTTATTTGGTTAATGTGTGCCTCCAGTGATGTGCTCGGTGTTATGGTCAACCAAAGGTCTTTCTCCCTGAGTGAGGTCTGTAGTCTTTGTCCACCTAGCCTATACTCTGTCTGCGGTCTTCTTTGCCCCTCCCCAATCTTCATGACTTTGCATTTGGCTGGATTGAATTCGATAAGCCAATTACTGGACCACATGTCCAGCCTGTCCAGGTCTCTTTGCAGTCCTGCCTCATCCTCATCTGATT
The DNA here is from genome assembly GCF_026875155.1 of Cherax quadricarinatus. Lineage (NCBI taxonomy): Eukaryota > Metazoa > Arthropoda > Malacostraca > Decapoda > Parastacidae > Cherax > Cherax quadricarinatus. The sequence goes on from NC_069450.1 coordinate 30,864,192, forward strand.
CAATTCTTCTCATCAACTTCACATCATCTGGGAATAGGGACACTTCAGAGTCTATTCCTTCCATCATGTCGTTCACATATATCAAAAATAGCACTGGTCCTAGAACTGACCACTGTGGGAACCGCTCGTCACAGGCGCCCACTGTGATACCTCTTCACGTACCATGACTCGTTGCTGCCTCCTTGTCAGGTATTCCCTGATCCATTGCAGTCCCCTCCTTGTTACATGCGCCTGATCCTCCAGCTTCTGCACTAATCTCTTGTAGAGAACTGTGTCAAAGGCCTTCCTGCAGTCTAGGAAAACGCAATCTACCCACCCCTCTCTCTCGTGTCTTACTTCTGTTACCTTGTCATAAAACTCCAGGAGGTTTGTGATACAAGATTTGCCTTCCATGAACCCATGCTGGTTTTCATTTATAATCTTGTTCCTTTCCAGGTGTTCGACCACTCTCCTCCTGATAATCTTCTCCATGACTTTGCACACAATACATGTCAGGGACACAGGTCTGTAGTTTAGAGATTCGTTTCTGTTTCCTTTCTTAAATATGGGGACTACGTTAGCTGTCTTCCATTTCTCAGGTAGTTGCCAAGTTTCAAGGGGTGTGTTGAAGATTGTGGTTAGAGGCACGCACAGCATCTCTGCTCCTTCTCTAAGGACCCATGGGGAGATGATGTCCGGTCCCATCGCCTTTGAGGTGTCTAGGTCACTTAGGAGCTTCTTCACCTCCTCCTCAGTTGTTCGTATGTCATCCAACACTTGTTGGTATATTCCCTCTTGATGTTCCCTTCTGTGCTGTCCTCCCACAGCCCTTCCTGTCCCTACTGTAAAAACTTCCTTAAATCTCCTGTTCAGCTCCTCACATACATCCTGATCATTTCTTGTGAGTTCTCCACCTTCTGTCCTTAATCTGATCACCTGGTCTTTGACTGTTGTCTTCCTCCTGATGTGGCTATACAACAGTTTCGGGTCAGTCTTGATTCTCGATGCTATGTCATTTTCATACTGTCGCTGGGCCTCCCTCCTTACCTGTGCATAATCATTCCTGGCTCTGCGACTGATATCCATATTTTCGTGTGTTTTCTGCCTTCTGTACTTTTTCCATTCACCATTGCACTTTGTTTTTGCCTCCTTACACCGTCGGGTAAATCAGGGGCTCGTTCTGGTCTTCCTGTTGTTACTGTTGCCCCTGGAAATAAACCTTTCCACTGCCTCATTGCATTTTGTTGTTACATATTTCATCATTTCATTTACTGGCTTTCCTCTGTCCCACTGGACCTCCCGCAGAAAGTTCTTCAACACTATGTAGTCCCCTTTTTTATAGTCAGGCTTTTCCCATTCTACTCCTGTTATTTTCTCGACTTGCAGCTCTACTATGAATTCAAAACACAGAACCACGTGGTCGCTAGCTCCTAGGGGACTCTCATACTTGATGTCCTCAATGTCTGAGCTGCCCAGGGTGAACACAAGGTCTAATCTTGCTGGTTCATCCTCCCCTCTCACTCTGGTAGTGTCCTTAACATGTTGGTGCATGAGGTTTTCCAGCACCACGTCCAACATCTTGGCTCTCCATGTTTCGAGACCCCCATGTGGCTTCAGGTTTTCCCAGTCAATCTCCCTGTGGTTGAAATCCCCCATAACCAGCAACTTTGCTCTGCTGGAGTAAGCTCTTCTTGCCCCCTCAGCAAGTGTGTTTACCATTGCTCTGTTGCTCTCTTCATATTCCTCTCTTGGCTTCCTGCAGTTTTGTGGTGGATTATACATCACAACAATGACCACTTTGTGTTCCCCAGACTGAAGTGTACCTACTATGTAGTCTCTTTCTCCCGTCTCATCTATGCCTTCCATTTTCTCGAATTTCCATCTGTTTTTTACGAGCAGAGCAATCCCACCTCCCGCCCTTCCCCTTCTATCTTTCCTCATGATCTGGTATCCTGGTGGGAAGATTGCATCTGTTATTGTCTCCGTGAGTTTTGTTTCTGTAACTGCTATGATGTCTGGGGACTTCTCATTGATTCTTTCTTGCCATTCCTCATGTTTATTCGTTAATCCATCTGCATTTGTGTACCAAACCTTCAACTTCTGTTCTAATACTGTAACTGTGGTGCGGGGGGTGGAAACACAGGGATCGGTGTGTGATGGTTGGTTTGGATTGTTCAGTTGCCTTGGGGGTGTCGTGGCTGGAGTCCTTCTGCAGGTGTTTCTGGGGGGTGTGCTTGTCCTTCCATTTGATCCTGGTTGTTCTGCTCTCTTTTTTCATTTCCTCCTGTGTGTGTGTGTGTGTGTGTGTGTGTGTGTGTGTGTGTGTGTGTGTGTGTGTGTGTGTGTGTGTGTGTGTGTGTGAATGTAAGTGTGTTTGTATGTGTGTGTGTGTGTGTGTGTGTTTGTGAGTGTGTGTGTGTGTGTGTGGGTGTGTGTGTATGCCCAGGAATAGTGCTCCTCTCTTCTAAGTATTCATACTGCTAATAAATACCAGTAGTAATAACAGTAATTCTAAAACTTACCAATAGTAATTCTAACACATACCACTTTTACTAAAACTCAGCCTCTCGCAACTTCTACAAGAGTGTGTGTGTGTGTTTGTACTCACATATTTGTACTCACCTATTTGTGATTGCAGGGGTCGAGTTATAGCTCCTGGCCCCGCCTCTTCACTGACTGCTACTAGGTCCTCTCTATCCCTGCCCCATGAGCTTTACTATACCTCGCCTTAAAACTATGTATGGTTCCCGCCTCCACTACTTCACTTTCTAGGCTATTCCACGGCTTGACTACTCTATGACTGAAGAAATACTTCCTAACATCCTTTTGATTCATCTGAGTCTTCAACTTCCAATTGTGACCCCTTGTCCCTGTGTCCCCTCTCTGGAACATCCTATATCTGTCCACCTTGTCTATTCCGCGAAGTATTTTATATGTCGTTATCATGTCTCCCCTGACCCTCCTGTCCTCCAGTGTCGTCAGGCCGATTTCCCTCAAGCTTTCTTTGTAGGGCAATCCCCTTAGCTCTGGGACTAGTCTTGTTGCAAACTTTGCACTTTCTCTAATTTCTTGACGTGCTTGACCAGGTGTGGATTCCAAACTGGTGCTGCATACTCCAGTATGGGCCTGACGTAAATGGTATACAGAGTCTTGAACGATTCCTTACTGAGGTATCGGAACGCTATCCGTAGGTTTGCCAGGCGCCCGTATGCTGCAGCAGCCATCTGTTTGATGTGCTCCTCAGGAGATGTGCTCGGTGTTATATTCACCCCCAGATCTTTTCCTTGAGTGAGGTTTGCAGTCTTTGACCATCTAAACTATATTGTGTCTGCGGTCTTCTTTACCCTTCCCCAATCTTCATGACTTTGCATTTGGCGGGGTTAAACTCAAGGAGCCAGTTGCTGGACTAGGCTTGTAGCCTGTCCAGGTCTCTTTGTAGTCCTGCCTGATCCTCGTCCGATTCGATTCTTCTCATTAACTTCACATCATCTGCAAACAAGGACACTTCTGAGTCTATCCCTTCCGTTATGCCATTCACATATACCAAAAACAGCACAGTTCCTAGGACTGACCCCAGTTGAACCCCGCATGTCACAGGCGCTCACTCTGACACCTCGTCGCGTACCATGACTCTTTGTTGCCTCCCTGTCAGATATTCTCTGATACATTGCAGTGCCTTTCCTGTTATGTGTGCCTGATCCTCTAGCTTTTGCAGTAACCTCTTGTGAGGAACTGTGTCGAAGGCCTTCTAGCAGTTCTTGTGTGTGTGTGTGTGTGTACTCACCTAATTGTACTCACCTAATTGTGGTTGCAGGGGTCGAGACTCAGCTCCTGGCCCCGCCTCTTCACTGATCGCTACTAGGTCCTCTCCCTTTCTGCTTCCTGAGCTTTTCATACATCTTTTTAAAACTATGTATGGTTCCTGCCTCCACTACTTCACTTGCTAGGCTATTCCACTTCCTGTCGACTCTATGACTGAAGAAATACTTCCTAACGTCCCAGTGACTCGTCTAAGTCTTCAGCTTCCAGTTGTAACCCCTTGTCCCTGTGTCCCCTCTCCGGAACATCCTATCTCTGTACACCTTGTCTATTCCCCGCAGTATCTTGTATGTCGTTATCATGTCTCCCCTGATCCTTCTGTCCTCCAGTGTCGTCAGTCCGATTTCCCTCAACCTTTCCTCGTACGACATTCCCCTGAGCTCTGGGACTCGCCTTCTTGCAAACCTTTGTACTTTCTCTAATTTCTTGACGTGCTTGACCAGGTGTGGCTTCCAGACTGGTGCTGCATACTCCAGTATGGGCCTAACATACACAGTGTACAGTGTCTTGAACGATTCCTTATTAAGGTCTCGGAACGCTACTCTCAGGTTTGCCAGGCGCCCATATGCTGCAGCAGTTGTTTGGTTGATGTGTGCCTCCGGTGACGTGCTCGGTGTTATGGTCACCCCAAGGTCTTTCTCCCTGAGTGAGGTCTGTAGTCTTTGTCCACCTAGCCTATACTCTGTCTGCAGTCTTCTTTGCCCCTCCCCAATCTTCATGACTTTGCATTTGGCAGGGTTGAATTCGAGAAGCCAGTTTCTGGACCACATGTCCAGCCTGTCCATGTCTCTTTGCAGTCCTGCCTCATCCTCATCCGATTTAATTCTTCTCATCAGCTTCACATCATCTGCGAACAGGGACACTTCAGAGTCTATTCCTTCCTACATGTCGTTCGCAAATATCAAAAATAGCACTGGTCCTAGAACTGACCACTGAGGGACCCCGCTCGTCACAGGCGCCCACTGTGATACCTCTTCACGTACCATGACTCGTTGTTGCCTCTCTGTCAGGTATTCCCTGATCCATTGAAGTGCCCTCCCTGTTATATGCACCTGATCCTCCAGCTTCTGCACTAATCTCTTATGGGGAACTGTGTCAAATGCCTTCCTGCAGTCTAGGAAAACGCAATCAACCCACCCCTCTCTCTCGTGTCTTACTTCTGTTACTTTGTCATAAAACTCCAGAAGGTTTATGACACAGGATTTTCCTTCCATGAACCCATGCTGGTTTTCATTTATAATCTTGTTCAGTTCCAGGTGTTCCACCACTCTCCTCCTGATAATCTTTTCCATGACTTTGCACACAATACATGTCAGAGACACAGGTCTGTAGTTTAGTGCCTCATTTCTGTTTCCTTTCTTAAATATGGGGACTACATTTGCTGTCTTCCATTTCTCAGGTAGTTGCCCAGTTTCAAGGGATGTGTTGAAGGTTGTGGTTAGGGGCACGCACAGCATCTCTGCTCCTTCTCTAAGAACCCATGGGGAGATGTTGTCCGGTCCCATCGCCTTTGAGGTATCAAGATCGCTTAGAGGCTTCTGCACCTTCTCGTCGGTTGTTCGTATGTCTTCCAACACTTGTTGGTATATTCCCTCTTGATGTTCCCTTCTGTGCTGTTTTCCCACAGCCCTTCCTGTCTCTACTGTAAAAACTTCCTTAAATCTCCTATTTAGCTCCTCACATACCTCCTGATCATTTCTTGTGAGTTCTCCACCTTCTGTCCTCAGTCTGATCACCTGGTCTTTGACTGTTGTCTTCCTCCTGATGTGGCTATACAACAGTTTCGGGTCAGTCTTGATTTTCGACGCTATGTTTTTTCTTACTGTCGCTGGGCCTCCCTCCTTACCTGTGCATACTCGTTCCTGGCTTATGCTGTCTCATATTTTCTGTGTTCTCTGCCTTCTGTATTTTTCTATTTCTATTGCTTTTTTTTCCCTCCTTCACCGTGGGTAAACAGGGGCTCTTTAGGTCGCCCCTTGAAATAAACCTTTCCACTGCCTTTTTGCTTTTGTTGTTAATATTCCATCATTTCATTTACTGGTTTTCCCTGCCAATTTTTGTACCAGGGAACCCCCTGCAGGAAGTTCTCAACCCTTGAGTCCCCCTTTTATAGTCGGCTTTTCCCTTTCAACTCCTGTATACTCTATTGAAACTCATATATTTTCAAAGCACAGAACCAGGGGTCATAGCTCCTGGGGGATCTATATGTGATGCCCTCGATGTCTGAGCTCCCGGGGTAAAACCAAAAAGGTCCAATCTTGCTGGCATCCTCCCTCTCATTTGGGTAGTGTCCTTAAATGTTGGTGCAGGGGTTTTTTTCCAGCACCACTCCAAATCTTGGTCTCCATGTTTGGGGACCCCAGGGGCTCGGTTTTCCCAGTCTTACCCCTTGGGGTTGAAATCCCCCCATAACCAGCACAGAACCACGGGGTCACTAGCTCCTGGGGATCTCATATGTGATGTCCTCGATGTCTGAAGCCCAGGGTAAAGAGGGTCCTCTTGGGTTTCACCTCCCCTCTCACTCGGTGTGCCCTTTAAACATGTTGGTGCAGGGGTTTTCCACCCCACATCCAACATCTTGGCTCTCCATGTTTCGGGCCCCTATGGGCTCCGGTTTTAACTTACCCCTGTGGTTGAAATCCCCCATAACCACAAGAACCACGGGGTCACTAGCTCCTGGGGGACTCTCAAGTGAGTCCTCGATGTCTGAACTGCCCGGGGTGAACAGATGGCCAATCTTGCGGGTTCATCCCCCCTCTCACCTTAGGTTTTAAACAGTTGGTGCATGAGGTTTTCCAGCACCACATCCAAATCTTGGCTCCCCATTTTTCGGGACCCCTGTGGGGGCTCCAGTTTTCTCAGTTAAATATCCGTGGTTAAACCCCCCATAACCAGAAACTTTGCTCTGGGGAGTGATCTTCTTGCCACTCAGCAAGTGTGTCCGCATTGCTCTGTTGCTCTCTTCATATTCCCCTCTTGGGCCCCCGCGTTCTTGGGGGGGAAATTTACACCGCAAAACCCGTTTTGCTCCCGACGACGTTTTTACCTCTAGTTTTTCCCCTTTTTGTCTTTTTATGCCCCCCTTTTCTGAATTTCCATCGTTTTTTTACGAGCAAAGAACCCCCCCTCTCCCCCTGCCCCCTTTTATCTTTTCCCCTGATCTGGTATCCTGGTGGTAAAGTTTCATTTTTTTTTTCTGGAGTTTTGTTTTTGTAACTTCTATGATTCTTGGGATTCTCATTTTTTTTCTTTCCAATTTTTTTCATATATATTCTTAATCCATCCGCATTTGTTACCAAACCTTCAACTTCTGTTCTAATACTTAACTGTGGTCCTGGGGGGGGAAAACTGGGGTTGCCGAGCAGGAGCCCTGTTGGGGGCCTTTGGGGGGTTTCCGTGGGGTGGAGGAAGTGCTCCAAGGGGGGGTTTCTGTAGGGGTTGGGTTCTGGTGCGGGGGGTGGGAAAAAGAGGATCGGTGGGATGGTTTGGGTTTTTATTGTTCAGTTTTCCCTTTGGGTGTCGTGGTGGAGTCCTTCTGCAGGGGTTTTTTGGGGGGGGTGTGCTTGTCTTCCACCTGTTCCTGGGTTTTTTGCTCTCCTTTTTCATTTTCCCCCCATTCCTCCCCTTTTGTTTTTGCACTCTCTCTTTAGTATTCCTTTCCTCCCTTTTTTCTGTCTCGATCGAGGTACACCCATGAACTCCTTTTTCCTCTCAGCCGTGCTTTCTCCTGCAGGGTCTGGTTCGGGGTTTATTCTGCCTTGAAAATTACTTTGAGAGGCCCATTCCTTTTCTTTGTGGGACCCCCGATTCTCCCAAAATTTTCCACCCGGGGCATGTCCCCCCACCTATCACCCTTTATGATATCTTCAAACGCTTTATTTCCCCCTGCTTTTTTCCTCATAAATTTCCCCTTTAACTTGTCTAGCCCCTAGCAACAAATGATCTTTCCCTTTTCCCCCTCCCCCTTGACTCCCATTTCATCCCCTGAGGGGTTTTAGTTCCTTCCCCTGGGGTTTTCCCTTTCCCTTCAGTCCCTTCCCTAGGTGTGGCCCCTATGCTCATTGTGTGTGTATGTGTGTGTGTGTGTGTGTGTGTGTGTGTGTGTGTGTGTGTGTGGTGTGTGTGTGTGTGTGTGTGTGTGTGTGTGTGTGTGTGTGTTTGTGTGTGTGTGTGGTTGTGTTTGTTTTTGTGTGTGAGTGTGTGTGTGCGCATGTGTCTAATGTTACCCCTCACTGCTACCCATTTCCCTCTCCTCACACCTGATCAGGGGGAGAGATGGTTAATTAACGGGGGTAGGGGAGGGGTAGTTGGAATGTGGTTGAAAAGTAACCGTTACACACACTCTGTCACGTAGGTTCAGATTTGTAGTCCCAGCTCTCTTTCCTAGTAATGCTACCTTCTCCACTTATTTCACTTTCTGGATTTAAGTACCAGTTACTGGTGGTTATTATCCTATTCCTTGCTCACACTGAGAGAGGACCTCCTTGCTTACAGTTGGCAGGACCTAGCTAAGTATTTGACCCACAACACCATGTTTAGGCAAGTACATACGGCTGGCAGCGCTGAACTCGTTGACTCATGTCTCCTGGTTCCACTTCAGTTTCTTCTCTCTCTGTATTTTGATCCCCTCAAGGAAGGCTCCTTGATGTTGGTGAGGGGCTATTGATTTAGGGAATTGGATCTGTGCTCCAGTTCCCCAAATTAAGCCTGAATGCCTTCCACATCCCCCCCCCAGGCGCTGTATAATCCTCCGGGTTTAGCGCTTCCCCCTTGATTATAATAATAATAATCTGTATTTTGATTAAATTTACAATGCGTCAATCACAGCACTAGATTTGCACTTCACTACTGCCTTGGGGTCACACCTTACCGCTTATCATTTATGTTGGCTGGCACTATGACTTTCCGCATTAGACCACGACTCAGTGTTGCATAGTTTGTTATTATTGTGTGGGTGTGTTTGTGTACTCACCTATTTGCTCACCTATTTGTGGTTGCATAGCTCATGGCCCCGCCTCTTCGCTAATTGCTACTAAGTCCTCTCTCTCCCTGCCCCATGAGCTTTATCATACCTCGCCTTAAAACTATGTATGGTTCCCGCCTCCACTACATCACTTTCTAGGCTATTCAACGGCCTGACTACTCTATGACTGAAGAAATACTTCCTAACATCCCTTTCATTCATCTGAGTCTTCAACTTCCAATTGTGACGTCTTGTGTCTGTGTCCCATCTATGGAATATCCCGTCTTTGTCCACCTTGTCTATTCCGGGAAGTATTTTATATGTCGTTATCATGCCTCCCCTGACCCTCCTGTCCTCCAGTGTCTTCAGGCAGATTTCCCTCAAGCTTTCTTTGTAGGACAATCCCCTTAGCTCTGGGACTAGTCTTGTTGCAAACCTTTGCACTTTCTCTAATTTCTTGACGTGCTTGACCAGGTGTGGATTCCAAACTGGAGCTGCATACTCCAGTATGGGCCTGACGTAAATGGTATACAGTGTCTTGAACGATTCCTTACTGAGGTATCGGAACGCTATCCGTAGGTTTGCCAGACGCCCGTATGCTGCAGCAGTTATCTGATTGATGTGCGCCTCAGGAGATATGCTCGGTGTTATACTCACCCCCAGATCTTTTCCTTGAGTGAGGTTTGCAGTCTTTGGCCATCTAAACTATACTGTGTCTGCGGTCTTCTTTGCCCTTCCCCAATCTTCATGACTTTGCATTTGGCAGTGTTAAACTCAAGGAGCCAGTCGCTGGACCAGGTTTGTAGCCTGTCCAGGTCTCTTTGTAGTCCTGCCTAATCCTCGTCCGATTCGATTCTTCTCATTAACTTCACATCATCTGCAAACAAGGACACTTCTGAGTCTATCCCTTCCGTTATGACATTCACAAATACCAAAAACAGCACAGGTCTTAGGACTGGCCCCTGTGGAACCCCGCTTGTCACAGGCGCCCACTCTGACACCTCGTCACGTACCTTGACTCTTTGTTGCCTCCCTGTCAGATATTCTCTGATACATTGCAGTGCCTTTCCTGTTATGTGTGCCTGATCCTCTAGCTTTTGCAGTAACCTCTTGTGAGGAACTGTGTCGAAGGCCTTCTAGCAGTTCTTGTGTGTGTGTGTGTGTGTACTCACCTAATTGTACTCACCTAATTGTACTCACCTAATTGTGGTTGCAGGGGTCGAGACTCAGCTCCTGGCCCCGCCTCTTCACTGATCGCTACTAGGTCCTCTCCCTTTCTGCTTCCTGAGCTTTGTCATACCTCTTCTTAAAACTATGTATGGTTCCTGCCTCCACTACTTCACTTGCTAGGCTATTCCACTTCCTGGCGACTCTATGACTGAAGAAATACTTCCTAAAGTCCCTGTGACTCGTCTGAGTCTTCAGCTTCCAGTTGTGACCCCTTGTTTCTGTGTCCCCTCTCTGGAACATCCTATCTCTGTCCACCTTGTCTATTCCCCGCAGTATCTTGTATGTCGTTATCATGTCTCCCCTGACCCTTCTGTCCTCCAGTGTCGTCAGTCCGATTTCCCTCATCCTTTCCTCGTACGACATTCCCCTGAGCTCTGGGACTCGCCTTGTTGCAAACCTTTGTACTTTCTCTAACTTCTTGACGTGCTTGACCAGGTGTGGGTTCCAGACTGGTGCTGCATACTCCAGTATGGGCCTAACATACACAGTGTACAGTGTCTTTAATGATTCCTTATTAAGGTATCGGAATGCTATTCTCAGGCTTGCCAGGCGCCCACTCTGACACCTCGTCACGTACCATGACTCGTTGTTGCCTCCCTGTCAGGTATTCTCTGATCCATTGCAGTGCCTTTCCTGTTATGTGTGCCTGATCCTCTAGCTTTTGCAGTAACCTGTTGTGAGGAACTGTGTCGAAGGCCTTCTTGCAGTCCAAAAAAATGCAGTCGATCCACCCCTCTCTCTCTTGTTTTACTTCTGTCACCTTGTCATAAAACTCCAGTAGGTTTGTGATACAGGATTTTCCTTCCCTGAAACCGTGCTGATTGTCAATTATACACTTGTTTCTTTCCAGGTGTTCCACGTTAGTGATACAGGTCTGTAGTTTAGTGCCTTATGTCTGTCTCCCTTTTTAAAAATTGGGACTACATTTTCCATCTTCCATACCTCAGGGAGTTGCCCAGTTTCAATTGATGTGTTGAAGATCTTTGTTAATGGCACACAAAGTATCTCTGCTCCCTCTTTAAGGACCCACGGAGAGATGTTGTCTGGTCCCACCACCTTTGAGGTGTCAAGTTTGCATTGCAGCTTCTTCACCTCCTCCTAGGTTATATGCACCTCATCCAGCACTGCTGGTGTACCCCCCTGTTCTGATTTCCTGGAGTCTTACTGGTTTCCACTGTAAATACTTCTTTAAATCTCGTGTTGAGCTCCTGACATACCTCTCGGTCGTTTCTTGTGAACTCCCCATCACCCTTCCTCAGTCTGATTACCTGGTCCTTGACTGTTGTTTTCCTCCTGATGTGGCTATACAACAGCTTTGGGTCAGACTTGACTTTCGATGCTATGTCATTTTCATATTGGCACTGAGCCTCCCTTCTTATCTGTGCATATTCGTTTCTGGCTCTTCGGCTGATCTCTTTATTTCCTGAGTTCCTCTGTCTTCTGTCCCTTTTTTCCATTCCTAGTATACCTTACTTTTTACCTCCCTACATTTTTGGGTGAACCAAAGACTCGTTCTGTTCTTCCCATTATTTCTGTTTCCATTGGGAACAAACCTCTCCTCTGCCTCCTTGCTTTTTTGTTGTGACATAGTCCATCATTTCTTGTACTGGTTTTCCTGTCAGTTCCCTCTTCCACTGAATGTCTTGCAGGAAGTTCCTCATGCCTGAGTAGTTCCCCCTTTTGTAGTTTGGTTTTTTCCCAACCTATTCCTGCTACTCTCTCCACTTGAAGCTCAAACTATGTACTCGAAGCACAGAACCACATGATTGCTAGCTCCCAGGGGCCTTTCATACATGATATCCTCACCTCTCTGGTAGTGTCTCTTAACATGTTGATGCATGAGGTTTTCCAGTACCACATCCATCATCTTGGCTCTCCATGTTTCAGGACACCCATGGGGCTCCAGGTTTTCCCAGTCAATCTCCTTGTGATTGAAATCACCCATATCTAGTAACTTTGCTCCCCCCATGTGTGCTCTCCTGGCCACCTCGGGTAGTGTGTCGACCATTGCTCTGTTTTCTCTCATCGTATTCTTCTCTTGGCCTCCTGCAGTTCGTGGGGGGTTGTACATTACTGCAATTATCACCTATTGTCCCTCAGACTGGATTGTTCCTACTAAGTAGCCCTTTCGCCCATGCCATCCATTCCTTCCATTTTCTCAAAACCCCCCCGGTTTTTAATGAGCAGTGGGAAAAAACCTCCTCCCCCTATCTCCCTCTGTCTTTCTGAGGATTTGATTTTCCGGTTGGAAAGATTGAATCTGTATTATCTGGTGAGTTTTGTTTCTGTGGAGTGCTATTATGTCTGGGGGTGTCTCCTTTATTCTTTCGTGCCACTCCTCATACTTATTTGTTATTCCCTCTGCATTTGTATACCACACTTTCAACTTCTTTTCTAAGATTGTGGTCTGGGGGGTGTACTGGGGTTGGGGGTGGGAGACCTGATAAGGAACTATGGTGGTTGCGGGTGGGGGTGGAGTTTGTAATGCAGTGGTGGGGGCACGGATGGGGCAGGGGTTTTTTGGGTTTAGGGGTTTTTTGGTTGCACGGGGGTTTGGGATGGTTGGGGGCTTCTATGGGAAAGTTTGAGGGAGGCTGTTTTGTCTCCTGTGTCGGGTTTCCCTGTCTGTTTTTCTCACCCCCCTCTCTTTCCCCCTTTTGCTTTTGCCCATCTCTCTCTGTTTTGCCTTTCTGTTTGTGCTGTGGGGTCGAATACCCTTCCTGTATGGGGCATGCCCCTTAAATGTTTTTCTCCTGCAACCCTTTTCCGAGTCGATTCTCCCTTGAAGGTCATTTCACGGGCGGGGTTCTTTTTTTTAACATACCCCCCTTTTTCCCCCGAAAATTTTCCAGCGGGGTATGTGTCTTCTCCTATTGCTTTATGATTTTTTCAATTGTTTTTTTTCCTTGTTTTTGGCTTATATTTTCCCCCCTTAATTTCCCTGGAGCCCTACAAAAAGACTGACTACCCCTTTCATCTCCCACTGCATATCCCTGTTTCCTCTCATTAAATTTATTTCCTCCATTGCGTTTTCCCTTTCTTCATTTCATAGCTAATTATTTGGGGGCTCAGTGGCCTATCATTTTCCCTTTCGTTCCCCTTTTGGGCTCTGCTGTGGTCTGTTGGGGCCTCCACATATGGGTTAGGTCTTTCATTTACTACATTCCCAGATTGAGCTTTCATGCTTTTTTGCCCCTTTTTTTCCCCTCAGCCCCCTTTTTTGTGATGAGGTAGCACTCTGTTGAAATCCCAAAATGTTCTTTTTTCTTTAGGCTGTTTCAGATTTTTCATTCCTCTTCTAAACTCTGTACCTGGCCTCGCGTTTTGACTTGCACCTCCTATTTCCTGCTTTCCATGTCTACCCCTCTCTTCCATTCCTTCTAAGTTTTTCTAGTTTTTTTTCCCATTCATGTTCCCCTTTTTTTGTGAGTTTGCTGCCAATCTTCCTTTGCATTTCCTCCTCCTTCCCTTGGGTTTTTTTTGTTGCTCTCGGGCAACCCATTTTTGTTTTATGATTGCCCCCAGAGTGGGAAACCTATGAAATTCGATGTTTGGGTTTTTTTAGTTTTGGTAGTCAGAGTGTGGGGGGGGGGGGGTAAAGGGGAACGGGGTAGTGGAGATTAGTGGAAAGGGAGTGGGAAGGGGGTGAACAAGTGGGTGAATGGGGGAGGGAGAGGGGGAAGGAGGGAGAGGTGGGAAGGGGGGGGGTGAAAGAGGGAGGGGAGGGGTCAGGTGAAAGGGTGGATGCGTGGGGGAGGGGGGGGGTTTTATGGTGATCTGGGAATGGTGGGGTGTGTGGGGGGGGGTGTTGGGGGTGTGGGGGGTGTGGTGGGGGTGGGTGTGTGCGGGGGGGTGGTGGGGGGGGGTGGGGTGGGTGGGGGAAATTGGGGGGTGTGGGGGGTGTGGGGGGTGGGGGGGGTTTGGGTGTGCGTGCGCAACCCAAGCACCTACCTTTTTAAAATCATAAAAATTTTTCACAATTAATTCCCTTTTAATTAAAACCTATTTTAAACTAATAAATAAGTGTACACTTGTGTTTGTGTGTAACTTGTGTTTGTGTGTTGTGTTTATAGCTTTTCGTTTTTTGAAAAAGAGGGGGGGGGGCACGTTAACAAATATTTTTGTTTTTTGTTGGTTTTCCCCCGACCTCCCCGGGCCCCGATCTTTATTGTTTTTGTTTTACCGGTACCTCCCCGGGCCCCGATCTTCGTTTTGTTGGTTTACCGGCCCCCCGGGGCCCGATCTTCGTTTTTGTTGGTTCACACCGGTCTCTCCCGGCCCCGATTTTGTTGTTGTTGGTTCCCGGGACTCTCCCGGCCAGTCTTTTTTGTTGTTGGTTCACCGGTACTCTCCCGGCCCCGATCTCCGCCACTAGGCACTTTACTTTTTGAAGATTTTAGGATTTTTTTTCTCACCAATTCCCCTTTTTAAATATCTAATTTTTTATAATAATAATTACGGGTGCACACTGTGTTTTTTTGTGCGTATTTTTTTTTTCTAGTTGTTTCTGTCAGGGGGGGTCACTAGGCTACCCGGGGGGTCACTAGGTACTCGGGGGGGGGTCACTAGGGTACACAACTTTGTGGGGTTTATGGAATATTTAGATAATTTATAACCCCATCATCCCTGGGACTGAAATGGGAGAAAGAGGTAAGCATACAACCCGCAGGGGGAGACCCTGAGACTTTAGACACTAACCAAAAATTAACCACACATAGGGAAGGATGTCGTCTGCACAAAATGGAGGTTCCTCCTGGGTTGGGTGCTATCAAATTCCTTGAATTTTGTAATCCTTTAAGGGAACTTTATCATGCATTCAAAATTTTTTTTTATTTTTTTTTAAAACTTGGGATTCCCTCTTTTTTTTTTTGTACAGTATTATGGTCATAACAAGTCTGATGATGTTAGCTACATTCACAACACCAACAGCTGGGAATTGACTAATTTTTTCTTACTTTCAGTATTTACTTAATCACTCTTTTATGACCTTATCACTACACTGCTGTTATAACCAACTAACATATGTATTTGTTAATATTTCAGATCACACCGTTAACCCAATGTGTGTGTGTGTGTGTGTGTGTGTGTGTGTGTGTGTGTGTGTGTGTGTGTGTGGTGTGTGTGTGTGTGTGTGTGTGTGTGTGTGTGTAGTGTGTGTGTGTGTGTGTGTGTGTGTGTACTCACCAAGTTGTGGTTGCAGGGGTCGAGTCACAGCTCCTGGCCCCGCCTCTTCACTGGTCGCTACTAGATCACTCTTCCAGCTCCGTGAGTTTTATCATGCATCTTCTTAACGCTATGTGAGGATCCTGTCTCCACTATATCACTTCCCAGGCTCTTCCACTTCCTGACAACTCTGTGACTGAAGAAATACTTCCTAACATCCTTGTCATTCATCTGAGTCTTCAACTTCCATTTGTGACCCTTTGTTGCTGTGTACCACCTCTGGAACATCTTGCCTCCGTCCACCATGTCGATTATTCTCAGTATTTAATATGTCGTTATCATATCACCCCTATCTCTCCTGTCCTCCAGTGTCGTCAGGTCGATTTCTCTTAACCTATCCTCTTAGGACATGCCTTTTAACTTCGGGACTAGTTTTCTTGCAAACCTTTGTACTTTCTCTAATTTCCATACGTGCTTGGCTAGGTGTGGGTTCCAAACTGGTGCTGCATACTTCAATATAGGCCTAACGTACAGGGTCCTGATCGATTCCTTATTGAGATTTTGGAGTGCTCTTCTTAGGTTTGCTAGACGCCCGTATGCTGCAGCAATTATTTGGTTGATGTGTGCCTCAGGAGATGTGCCCGGTGTTAAACTCACCCCAAGATCCTTTTCCATGAGTGAGGTTTGTAGTCTCTGGCCCCCTGGACTGTACTACGTCTGCGGTCTTCTTTGCCCTTCCCCAGTCTTCATGACTACACTTGGTGGGGTTGAACGCCAGGAGCCAGTTTCTGGACTAGGCCTGTAGCCTGTCCAGATCCTTCATCCTCTTCCGTTTGAATTCTTCGTATTAGTTTCACATCATCTGCAAACAGGAGCACTTCTGAAACCATAGCTTCTGTAATATTATTCACTTATACCAGAAACAGACCGGCCCTAGGACTGACCCCCGTGGAATCACGCTTGTCTCAGGTGCTCATTCTGACACCTCGTCGCCTACCATGACTCGCTGTTTCCTTCCTGTCAGTTATTCTCTGATCCATTGCAGTGCCTTTCCTGTTATTCCTGCCTGCTCCTCTAACGTTTGCACTAATCTCTTGTGTGGAACTGTGTCGAAAGCCTTCTTACAGTCCAAGAAAATGCATTTTACCCACACTTCTCTCACTCTTGTCTTCTGTTATCTTGTCGTAAAACTCCAGTAGGTTTGTGACACAAGATTTCCTTTTCCTAAAACTGTGCTGGCTATTGTTTATAAGTTCATTCCTTTCTTTGTGTTCACTACTCGTCTCCTGGCTTTGCATACTACGTATACATGTCAGTGACACTGGTCTGAGGTTTAATGCTGCCTGTCTCTCTCCTTTCTTAAATATTAGAGCTACATTTGCTGTCTTCCACACCTCAGATAGTTGCCCTGTTTCCATAAACGTGTTGAAGGTTGTTGTAAGTGTGACACACAGCACCTCTGCTCCCTCTCTCAGGATCCATGGAGAGATGTTGTCCGGTCCCACCTACCTCCATCTCTGTTGTATGTATTATATCCAGCACTTGTTGATGCACCCCACCATTCCGGGTTTCTGGGGTCCTTTCTGTCTCCGCAGAAAATACTTCATAAAATCTTGTGTTGCGCCCTTCACATACTTCTCCATCGTTCTCGTGATCTCCCCTGCTTCCTTCGTCAGACTGATTACCTGGTCCTTGAGTGTTGTTTTCCTCCTGATGTTGTTGAACAACAGCGTTGGTTCAGCATTGGCTAAAATACTATGTCGTTTTCCTATTGCCGCTGGTCCCCTCCGTGTCTTGCATATTCGTTTCTTGCTCATGGACGAATCTCCATATTTTCCTGGGTCCTTTGTCTTCTCTATCGCACTTGGGTTTGGCCTCTCTACACTTTTGGGTGAACCAAGGGCTCGTTCTTATTGTTTCTGTTGCCGTTGGGTACGAACCTCTCCTCTGCCTCCTTGCATTTCAATTACTAATTTTTCCACCAGTATTCTTTCCTGTTGAATCTCATGCAGGAAATTTCTCATGCCAATGTAGTGCCCTCTTTTGTACTTTGGCTTCTCCTTTCCTACTCGTCCTGCTTCCCTCTCCACTTGTAACTATACAATATATACGAAGCTTAGGACCACGTGAACGCTAGCTCCGAGGGGCTTTTCATACGTGATGGCCTCAACGTCGAACTACTCAAGGTGAATATTAGGTCCAGTCTTCCTGTTTTATCATATCTCTCTCTGGTAGTGTCCGTAACGTGTTGATGCATGAAGATCTCCAGTAGTACCACCATCATCTTAGCCCTCCACGTTTCTGGTCCCCCATGTGGCTCCAGGTGTGTGTGTGTGTGTGTGTGTGTGTGTGTGTGTGTGTGTGTGTGTGTGTGTGTGTGTGTGTGTGTGTGTGTGTGTGTGTGTGTGTGTGTGTGTGGTGTGTGTGTTGTGTGTGTGTGTGTGTGTGTGTGTAATTTCCCTAAAAACGATAATAATAATTATAATCGTTATTTTCATTATTCGAATTATCATGATAAAACACTTAACCTTAATAAGACATTCAGTGCCAGGGAAATGGGATGCAATCGGGTGAGATCAAAGAGATGTGAAAGGTATTCTAAGGCACCTTGGAATGAATTAGTCTACTAGTGTTACCTGGAGTCTCATCACAGCTATAATCCTTCTTCTTGCCTTTTCCAAATCCAATACGAAATATGTGATCCTCCATTCTGCGTCTTGCTTGCATCAGCTTCAGACTCATAGGTCTGAAAGAGAAACATCTTAAGTACAGTACCAAATATGCTTCAGTATAGTTTGTACAGTATTTGACTTTGTTCATTTTGTAACCAACCCGTTACTACTGTTCCTGATTTCATTAATTATATAAGTAATTCATTACTGCTTAAATCTCCTTAGCAGGTCCCAGTCTTGAACTTATTATATAAATTGTTCACTTTGTTTACTACCATCCATGGAGTGGGCAGGAAGTGCATAATACTAGCTAATTTATATTCATTCAGTAAACAGTAATGCATAGATAGTTACTGGAAAAACCTATTTGTAATGAGTATAACCACAAAGTTCAAAAGGTAAAAAAAGTATATATTATTTCCATCTATTCTGCTATCATTTGCTTTGAAATATTCATGTTGCTTTTATTTGGTTAGACGAATCTATACCGTTTTCATTAGGCTTGAAATATATCGGAACCGAATTACACAGTAATACAGTGATGTTAAGTTAACAGTTATATGCAAGTAATGATAACTGTTTGTTATGTCAATTTATTTGTTTTTCAATTTATTGTCTGTTCTGGTGAGAATAAGAAAATTCTATATCAATAATTTTATTAGAAGATTAAATTTCTAAAAATGACATGAGGAAATGGAAGACGAAGTAAGGCATGTTGTTAAGACGGAATAGTTCGTTTATGGTGCTGTTGATAAATTAGACACATGTGCAACTCTTGGGTATATTTATTGAGGAAACGTTTCGCCACACAGTGGCTTCATCAGTCCATACAAAGGAGAATCTTGAAGAACAGGAGGAGAATGAGGTAATCAGTCCCTCAACCTTGAGTCGATGTGGTCAGTCCATCAATCTTGAATAGAATACGGCATATCAGCGGAGAAGCAGCTTATAAACCGTATGGCAGGAGAGGTGCAGCAGTCATAGGTGGTGTCACATTTGTTCAATGTGGAAGTAGGTCGTGCCCAAGAATTAGGCAAGCGAAGAATTCCCAAGTATTAAGATCCCAAGAAGTTGCAGTGTCTGACAGGTTTGTAGATGAATGGTTCTCTGAACCATTCATCTACATGGTGGTGTTGAAAGTGCCTGGGTTGGCTGCATTTGCAAGGTTTGCATACACCATGCAATACAGCACCTTGGATGGAGCAGCGCTCGGAAGTGAAGAGAGAGTTGGTGGGTAGAGAGGACTGTTGTGTAGCTTGAAGAATTCTAGTGGTGTCAGACCGGAGTTTTCTTATGGCGGCTTATGTCGGCGCTTTGAGGCGGCTTTTCTTAGCTTCTTCCTTGATTTTCTAAGACTGCACTTTTTTTCTTAGTGGGTATTTGGCTGCAGAGATATGATGAGTACCCTTGCAGTTTAGGCATGTTGGAGTGGTATTAGTGGTGGTGCAGGCTTTGAAGCCGTGACCTTTCCAACAGTTGGAACAAAATTTCTTATCTGTAATGGGACAGTGGTTCGTTGAGTGAAAGGTGAGACATGCACAAAATATTCTGGTTCTATATGACGCGGATGAATATGGTAGTATGAGATGGCTAGTCAGTCAGAGAGCACTTGGTTACTCATAGCGATGTTTGAAAAGATGATTTTGATCACTGAAGAGGCGTTAGGGATTCTGGTGTTGGTGTATACCGAGACTCAAGTGTTTTGTTCCTCGACAGAAGTCTTCAGGTCAACAGGTGATAAGGATGTGAGGATCGTGTCCAGCTGTTTTTCAAAAACAGAACGTTTCATCAGCGGGAAAGGAGAAAGAGATATGATTAAATTGTCGGTCTTAACTGCGGTGTCGTCCATGAGTTTGGATGCTTCATTATCAACAGTACATACGACAATGAAGAAGTCTTTAGACTTGAATGACCAGAGCTTTGGTCATGCAAGTCTAAAGGATAGCAAAGTGGGAAAAGGGTGGGTGGGTGTAGATTAGGTGAGATAAAGGTGCATTGTAATACAAATGTGTGTGTGTAGTGTCATTAATGAAATCAATTTCATTTAATGCGGATAATGCCAGATGACTGTGAAACAGAAACCTGTAACTGTTTTGCATGATGGTAGGATTGCTGGTTTCTTTTTCTGTCTCATAAACACGCTAGATAACAGGGATATCTTCCTACTCCTACTTACACTTTGGTCACACTTCACAGACACGCACATGCATATATATATATATACATACATCTAGGTTTTTCTCCTTTTTCTAAATAGCTCTTGTTCCTCTTTATTTCTTCTATTGTCCATGGGGAAGTGGAAAAGAATCTTTCCTCCGTAAGCCATGCGTGTCGTATGAGGCGACTAAAATGCCGGGAGCAATGGGCTAGTAACCCCTTCTCCTGTAGACATTTACTAAAAAAGAGAAGAAGAAAAACTTTATATAACTGGGATGCTTAAATGTGCGTGGATATAGTGCGGATGACAAAAAACAGATGATTGCTGATGTTATGAATGAAAAGAAGTTGGATGTCCTGGCCCTAAGCGAAACAAAGCTGAAGGGGGTAGGGAGTTTCGGTGGGGGGAAATAAATGGGATTAAATCTGGAGTATCTGAGAGAGTTAGAGCAAAGGAAGGGTAGCAGTAATGTTGAATGATCAGTTATGGAAGGAGAAACGAGAATATGAATGTGTAAATGCAAGAATTATGTGGATTAAAGTAAAGGTTGGATGCGAGAAGTGGGTCATAATAAGCGTGTATGCACCTGGAGAAGAGAGGAATGCAGAGGAGGGAGAGAGATTTTGGGGAGATGTTAAGTGAATGTATAGGAGCCTTTGAACCAAGTGAGAGAGTAATTGTGGTAGGGGACATGAATGCTAAACTAGGAGAAACTTTTAGAGAGGGTGTGGTAGGTAAGTTTGGGGTGCCAGGTGTAAATGATAATGGGAGCCCTTTGATTGAACTTTGTATAGAAAGGGGTTTAGTTATAGGTAATTACATATTTTAAGAAAAAGAGGATAAATAAGTATACAAGACATGATATAGGGCGAAATGACAGTAGTTTGTTGGATTATGTATTGGTATATAAAAGACTGTTAAGTAGACTTCAGGATGTACATGTTTATGGAGGGGCCACAGATATATCAGATCACTTTCTAGTTGTAGCTACACTGAGAGTAAAAGGTAGATGGGATACAAGGAGAATAGAAGCATCAGGGAAGAGAGAGGTGAAGGTTTATAAACTAAAAAGGAGGGGCAGTTAGGGTAAGATATAAACAGCTATTGGAGGATAGATGGGCTAATGAGAGCATAGGCAATGGGGTCGAAGAGGTATGGGGTAGGTTTAAAAATGTAGTGTTAGAGTGTTCAGCAGAAGTTTGTGGTTACAGGAAAGTGGGTGCGGGAGGGAAGAGGAGCGATTGGTGGAATGATGATGTGAAGAGAGTAGTAAGGGAGAAAAAGCTAGCATATGAGAAGTTTTTACAAAGTAGAAGTGATGCAAGGAGGGAAGAGTATATGGAGAAAAAGAGAGAGGTTAAGAGAGTGGTGAAGCAATGTAAAAAGAGAGCAAATGAGAGAGTGGGTGAAATGTTATCAACAAATTTTGTTGAAAATAAGAAAAAGTTTTGGAGTGAGATTAACAAGTTAAGAAAGCCTAAGAACAAAAGGATTTGTCAGTTAAAAAAAGGAGAGGAGAGTTATTAAATGGAGAGTTAGAGGTATTGGGAAGATGGAGGGAATATTTTGAGGAATTGTTAAATGTTGATGAAGATAGGGAAGCTGTGATTTCGTGTATAGGGCAAGGAGGAACAAGATCTTGTAGGAGTGAGGAAGAGCCAGTTGTGAGTGTGGGGGAAGTTCGTGAGGCAGTAGGTAAAATGAAAGGGGGTAAGGCAGCCGGGATTGATGGGATAAAGATAGAAATGTTAAAAGCAGGTGGGGATATAGTTTTGGAGTGGTTGGTGCAATTATTTAATAAATGTATGGAAGAGGGTAAGGTACCTAGGGATTGGCAGAGAGCATGCATAGTTCCTTTGTATAAAGGCAAAGGGGATAAAAGAGAGTGCAAAAATTATAGGGGGATAAGTCTGTTGAGTATACCTGGCAAAGTGTATGGTAGAGTTATTATTGAAAGAATTAAGAGTAAGACGGAGAATAGGATAGCAGATGAACAAGGAGGCTTTAGGAAAGATAGGGGGTGTGTGGACCAGGTGTTTACAGTGAAACATATAAGTGAACAGTATCTAGATAAGGCTAAAGAGGTTTTTGTGGCATTTATGGATTTGGAAAAGGCGTATGACAGGGTGGATAGGGGGGCAATGTGGCAGATGTTGCAGGTGTATGGTGTAGGAGGTAGGTTACTGAAAGCAGTGAAGAGTTTTTACGAGGATAGTGAGGCTCAAGTTAGAGTATGTAGGAAAGAGGGAAATTATTTCCCAGTAAAAGTAGACCTTAGACAAGGATGCGTGATGTCACCGTGATTGTTTAATATATTTATAGATGGAGTTGTAAGAGAAGTAAATGCGAGGGTCTTGGCAAGAGGAGTGGAGTTAAAAGATAAAGAATCACACATAAAGTGGGAGTTGTCACAGTTGCTCTTTGCTGATGACACTGTGCTCTTGGGAGATTCTGAAGAGAAGTTGCAGAGATTGTGTGGATGAATTTGGTAGGGTGTGCAAAAGAAAAAAATTGAAAGTGAATACAGGAAAGAGTAAGGTTATGAGGATAACAAAAAGATTAGGTGATGAAAGATTGGATATCAGATTGGAGGGAGAGAGTATGGAGGAGGTGAATGTATTCAGATATTTGGGAGTGGATGTGTCAGCGGATGGGTCTATGAAAGATGAGGTGAATCATAGAATTGATGAGGGAAAAAGGGTGAGTGGTGCACTTAGGAGTCTGTGGAGACAAAGAACTTTGTCCTTGGAGGCAAAGAGGGGAATGTATGAGAGTATAGTTTTACCAACGCTCTTACATGGGTGTGAAGCATGGGTGATGAATGTTGCAGCGAGGAGAAGGCTGGAGGCAGTGGAGATGTGTGAATATAATGCAGAGAATTCGTAGTTTGGAAGTTAGGAGGAGGTGCGGGATTACCAAAACTGTTGTCCAGAGGGCTGAGGAAGGGTTGTTGAGGTGGTTCGGACATGTGGAGAGAATGGAGCGAAACAGAATAACTTCAAGAGTGTATCAGTCTGTAGTGGAAGGAAGGCGGGGTAGGGGTCGGCCTAGGAAAGGTTGGAGGGAGGGGGTAAAGGAGGTTTTGTGTGCGAGGGGCTTGGACTTCCAGCAGGCATGCGTGAGCGTGTTTGATAGGAGTGAATGGAGACAAATGGTTTTTAATACTTGACGTGCTGTTGGAGTGTGAGCAAAGTAACATTTATGAAGGGGTTCAGGGAAACCGGCAGGCCGGACTTGAGTCCTGGAGATGGGAAGTACAGTGCCTGCACTCTGAAGGAGGGGTGTTAATGTTGCAGTTTAAAAACTGTAGTGTAAAGCACCCTTCTGGCAAGAGAGTGATGGAGTGAATGATGGTGAAAGTTTTTCTTTTTCGGGCCACCCTGCCTTGGTGGGAATCGGCCAGTGTGATAATAAATAAATAACACTTACCCATCTGTTTCACACAGTTATAACAAATGTATAACTGCATGATGCTGAGTTGGCAGGAGGTATGCTGTTTGCAATTGCCTTTTTTCGATTGCAGGAAGTAGGCTGGAAATGTCAATAACAAGACGACTGATTGATGTATGTAGATCGATTGCTACCCAGAGACACTGGCCAGCTCAGCTACTTCAGAGGTGGCATCCTGCCGTAGTAAGTTTCCAGATGTTACATGGGTAGATGTAATAGTTAATAAGTTAAAAGGGAAGTCTCCATAAATGGGGGTGGTTTTGTTCTTACTGGACATAAAAGGGTTCTGGTGTTACCCATTCATCCATATCTTCTGAGAGGTAACTCAGGATTATTGGTCTCTGGAAATTATTCTTATGGATGAATCGTCACACTCTTTCTTTGGGTTTTGTTGAGAGGTGTGTTGGTGATGTAGCCGGTGGTATTTGCTGGCTGGGGAGGGTTTTCTCTGTCTGGTATATAGAGTTCTTGAATGTCATATAGCTGTTTTTTAGTTTATCAAGCCATACATTTATTGCATCTATCTCCTGTTGGATAGATGCAATGAATGTCTGTGACGAAGCAGATTGCTCTCTTCTGAGCTCTTTGTAGCTGTAATATGTTGGTTTTAGTTGTTAATGACATGGGTACACAAGGATATTCTGGCATAGGTTTTATTATCATCTTGCATAGGTGTTTCTTGATGTGAAAAAGGGCTTGATTAAACCTGTATATATTGCTGAGGTGGACTTTGACTAAGTTCACCTTTTTAGAGATGTGAGATGTGGAGCGGAATAATCTGTCTATTTCAATATCCCAGGATTTTGTTAGGGTTTCTGATAGCAACAGGTGTACCTCTGATGGAGATACCCCCCTTGTCTTCTATAGTTGTTGAAAAACATCCGATGGTGATGATGAGGACTTTGGGTTGGTCGTTATTCTCCATTTATTCTCCCAGTTTGCTGTTCTTTGCAGTTCCATATTCATTTTTTTTATTACCCTCGCATGCTTATATTTTCCCATTATGGGGGTGGATGATACTATGTGGATAAC
The DNA here is from genome assembly GCF_026875155.1 of Cherax quadricarinatus. Classification (NCBI taxonomy): domain Eukaryota; kingdom Metazoa; phylum Arthropoda; class Malacostraca; order Decapoda; family Parastacidae; genus Cherax; species Cherax quadricarinatus. The sequence continues at coordinate 30,888,658 of NC_069450.1, forward strand.
ATCATCAGCAAATTTGGTGATTATAATATCATTGATCTCTGGTTGAGGGAGATTGTTTACACATACAGTGGAACCTTAGTACTCGAACGGTTCCATACTCGAAAAATTCGGTACTCGAACGCTTTGTTCCGTAAAAAAAAAATCACTCAGTTGTCGACTGTTTGTTAGGCATACGACCAAATAAGCATGAAATGCCAGAACAAATTTGTTGACAAAAATTTGTCAACAATGTACAGTAACTGTAACATCAACAATGTACAGTGACTGCATTATCAACAATGTACAGTGAACACACCATCAACAATGTACAGTGACTGCACCATGAACATGTGCGTCAGTCTCTCCGCAGCTGTTGCTCAGTCCATACAATATGCCTTTAATTATAAATTTGGGCATCTTTATTGTGTTTCTAGGTTATCTATCATGTTTCTGATATCAAGTTGGAATAAATGTGATAGATAGATAATCTTTATTACCTATAGCAGCAAAATTACACAACACTGTATTCACGTATCCGGCCATCAAGGCGACTATCAGATAATGAATGCTCCTTCTGCTGGCCCCTCCCTCTCTCTCCTATAGCTCCTCCCACTTCGAGCCACTCTTATATTACGCTTACTTTCCGTTTAAACTTTTTATTCACACAAAAAACAAAAGATTTACTATTATGCAGACTACTGCATTATTAAAAAAAATGGTATAAATAATATCAGCGCATGATGTGTATGTGACGTAATTTGTTTACTCTTGAACATCAGCAAAAATTGAACTTTTCGGCTAATCTGAGCTCAATTTCAAGGTACTGTTAGTCTGTAAATCATGTAAATCAAATTCATCTCTATTTCTGTAATACATCTTTATCTTTCATTCTATCAAATGAAACCAAGAAAACGAGAATACGAGAATACAATCATAAATACCATTTGAAAATACACCGTGTATTTATGGGGTCTGAAACGGATAAATTTACTGTACATTATTCCTTATGGGAAAAATTTGATCTGTATTTGAAGAGATTGACACTCGAACAGCCTATTGGAACGAATTAAGTTCGAGTACCGAGGTTCCACTGTATCTTGAATAGTATCGGGCCAAGGCACGAGCCTTGTGGCACTCCAGCTGTCGGTGTGAAAGGCTCTGCTAACTTGCCATTAAAGGTAGGGATGAATCGTCTTTTTGATATGAAGTTATATATGAATCTGAGAAAATTCCAGTTATGGTCAGGAAGGTCTACGAGTTTAAATATGAGTCATTCGTACCACAAGCTGTCAAAAACTATGTGTACATCCCTGGTTGCAATTAAGACAAGGTTGCTCTGTTACCTCAGGTTGTTCACAACATCAAAGATGGTATTTATAGCGTGTTGGGTTCCTCTGTGGGTTCCGAATCCAAACTGTTTTTCAGAGAAGAGGTGATTGTATTCCACATAGTAGTTTAATCTGTTGGAAATGATTTTCTCAAGGACTTTACCTGTGACTTCAAGTGATGAGATAGATTTACGTTTGTCTTTATTGGGTTTTGCAATGAATATCATCCTTGCTGTCTTAAGAGCCACTGGAAAGTGTCCCGAGGCCAAGATGGCATTAAAGATATTTACCAGAGACATTTTTGCAGTTTCTGGGTAAGAACTTTACTTGTTTCATTGTTATACCTGAGATGCCAGGAGCTTTATTACTCTTTCTGCCTATAACTTGACTCAACTCTGTGAGTGTGATTGGTTATGTAAGGAAGTGTTCATCTTCAAGAGTAGATGTATCAATTAAAGGTATTGGATGGAGGTCAGCTCTGCTGTCATCTCTTAATTCGTTAACCCACTTGTAATGCTTATTATTAAACTATCTACTCTCATTATGTGAAAGAATTTTCTCACACACATCTTGTTGGTTATCAAGTTTGATATCAACTTCCTCATCATCGTCGTCGGTGAAGGAATGTATTAGATAACGGGAAGCCAGAACTTTTCAGGATGACGTTTGTATTGATTAGCTTGAAGAACAAGATATTTCCATAATACAATTTTGTGTTGTGTGGTCGGGGTAATTAATTCTCTTCTCAACCTCTGCAGTATAACCCTTGTGGGCTGTCTCGTTTGATGGTGCTTTCTACACACTGCTTGATTTTTCATGCAGTCCCTATTTTCCCTGGTTGGTTTATATTGTTGTTTGATCTTTCATGTATTTAATTGGCAACTTGCATGAATGGCCTTTATGATTGTTTTGTGGAAGGAACTGATTGCCTCGTCAATTGCATATGAAGGCTGGTTCTCAAGCGAAACAGTAAGGTCATTGCGTAAGTAGTCCCTGAAGGGATAGGTGTCGGAGTAGTGGTATTCTAAATGGCGATGCTTGTAGTGTTATTATAACAGGGATGTGGTTAGACCCTACGTTTCCGTCAGGGGAGGCTCTGCAGCGGTATAGGTCACAATCTCTGCTGGTTGAGAATATATCAGATGTCCCCGTATGAGAACCTACATATGACTTAAAGAATGGGCCTTGGAATGATAGATTTCTTGCTGTTATTATATTAAATAGTTGTTTTTTCTTTAGGTCAGCCAGCGGATGGCCGGCGCAGCAGTTGAAGAGTGTGGGGTGATGAACATTACAATCTCCTGCCATGACTGTTGGAATATGTCTACGTGGTATCTGGTGTAGGGGAATAGACTCTATATATGGCTGTCTAGGAGGAAAATATCTAGTTCCAACTATTAACTGACCATATGAAGTCGTCAATTCTGTTGCTATAATCCTGTCTTCGTTGGATGTTACGGAGAGCATCTCCTAGATTCACTAGGATAGCCACTCCAGTAAATGGCCTTCTCCATTTCTCGACAGTAGGGTAACTACGTGCCTTTAAATGTTTGTCTGCTCTCGCTGCTGTTTCATTCAGAAGGATGATGTCAAGGTTGTGACTGTGTAGTTCGACTTCAAGGAGATAGCTGTTAAAGAAATTTTTAATATTAATTTGCCAAATTATAACCCACATTATTTCGTGAAATTTCCGTTTTAACTGCGTACAGACAGTTGGTGTCTGAGATTATTGCTGCAAGGTGTGTGCAAGTTTTCCCTTCTGGATTCATCAAGGGGAGGATTGTAGTCCTGAGTGGTTTTCTGTGTACCGGATATTTCATCTTCCTCACTGCTGCTGGTGATATTAACTGATGCGTCAGATTCATCAGCTGACAACTATGGCATGTCATTCACAGCCTCAGTCGGTATATTCCTGTAGTATATTCACACTACAGGAAACAGTGGGGGCTGCATGTGGAAATATGTAAGTCCACTTTGGGTATCGTAGGAAACTACTTGTACATTAGGGTCAGCTGCTACAGCGGCAGACTGTGCATCAGTCTGTTGCAAGTTCAACGGCAGGTATTATCTCACTTGTCTGAGTTGTTGTTTCAAGTGAGTCCTCCATTATGGCTGTACCTCGGTTGTGTGATGAGGTTTGATTATGAGCAGTTGTGGAGGAGGGCACATGAAAGGAATGGTTCATTTTTTGAGTTCACATTATTTGTAATGATTAAGAGTATGGCTCCATTAGCTAATAACAAATCATTTAAAATACATGAGCAGAACTTAAATGGAAGTTTATATTGTGATTTAACCAGGATTTGCAAGCTACACACTGAGTTTGTATTGACTTCATCTCGCAAAATTGCAAGATATTGCAAAATTGTATGTTATAAAATCCCTTCCTCCTGTACAAAATTGGTAAGATGTACAATGTTCTAGTCAACATCAGATGGAAGATAAAGAGCTAGATAATCTTAATTTCAAAGTCTTTTTGAGCGATATCTCAATAGATTGTGTGATAAAAAATGTTGAAATTTGTGTGTTTTTTATGGATTTTTTGGGGAGATTGAAATTCAATAAAAACAAAATCAAAGCTGAATTTTAATAGAATCACCATTCCTCAATAATGTGTAAAAAAATCATGACTCTTCTATTAATGCTCTTCGCAAAAACTCAAAACAAATGTCAATAGCTTATTCCTGAGTTATTCATATTTTTTTCTCTATAAAACTCTATGGATACGGCGCGCCTAATCTCAGCATGTTGTTTACCATCTTGTTGACAGCTCTCAGGCTACTGAGCTAAAACACTTTGCGCTCTTTACTTTAGTTCTCAAAGAAGTTGCCATTTTGAGTATTTAGAATGAAACAATCATAAAAATCGTAATTTTTGGAGCAAAAAAAAAAACACTAATTACCAATATGTCCTCTTGATGATAGTAAAAAAAAAAAAAAAAAATTACATTTTTGGAAAAACATACTTACAAATTTGATAGAAGAAGCTGATTGCATCAACATGTTGCCAGAATTATGCACTATTTTTCGATAAGAAAACATTATTTTCCATAATTTTTCGACTTCAATTTTTTATCACTCCAAAAAACTGCCTCGTGCCCTTGACATTGGTACCTGCTATCTCCTTGACCAACATGAACATCAGTGTACCTCTCCCTTAACAAACTACCTCCTGAGGGCCAGAGGGACATACGGATTAAGGATGGTCCTTGTGCTTGGTGTATGTAGGTGCTAGGTTTAGGGTGGGGCACTACAGGAGAGGCAGAATTCCAAACATTATAACTGGTAGAGGTGGCAGTAGGAGTCCCACCTAGATCCAGTACCGGGACATTTTTGGAGGTGCTTGGGGAGTGATTTTCTTGGAGTTTGCCTGTTTCTTACTATCCAGAATTTGCTAGGTTGTAGATTTCCTAACAGTGAAATTAGGTGAGACAGCATGATGTTTCCCTTTACAAAAGGCACACTTGGGGTTGTGTTTGTTAGGGCAGTTCATGAAAACATTTTCACCAGAGCAGATACTACAAATCGTTTTTTTGGGCTGCTGCTTTTATTTGTATTATGACCAAATTCAAACACTTAAAACTTTTTTGAAACACGACAAACTTTCCAGGGAAATTTTGGCGGTTTTACCGGGTGCCAAACTTTCAATCATTTCCACTATTTTTTTTGGTTTTTTTCTGGTGTCTCTAGAATAAATTTTAATGTTTGCTGGTTGCTTAAACCCTTTGGCAAATTTTATGTCTTAAAAACCCTAAAATCGATTTTTTCATGATTAATTTTTCAAAAAGATCTTCAGCAGTGCGTCTCTCATAAAACGTTGATTCTTCCACAAATACATACGTTGACCGGTAGTTTTTGGGTGGATGGGGAATTCCCAAATTATTTAATTTTTCAAGAACATCATTCTTGGCAATTGGAGCGCTGCTCTTCAGGGGAAGAGAAAAAAACCCCCAGGGTTGGAAACACCACAGGTGCAGCAGGGGAGTTGGGGACAAATAAAATTTAAATTTTTTCCTGGGGGTTTTTTTGTTGCACTTACAAACAAATTCTTACTCTTATTTTGGTATGACCCAGAAAGGTACACTGCACAAAATCCCTGTAAAAAGAAAATTTTTCCTGTGTGTCATTCATACAAACCCTATTTCAGCGACTTATAAGGTCACCCCTAAAAACCTACCCTCGAGGATGGGGAACGAGGCCAAGGCAAGATCGACCAGAGTAAAATACACCGGTGTTTTTAGAAAAAAGGTAGAAACACAGCGGTCCGTAGGGAAAAAAGGGTTAGGTCGTGTTTTTGGGGGAAATTTGGGGGGTAAGGATGGGGTACGATGAGGTGGGGTGGCGGGGGGGAACTAGTAAGCAGCCTCCCTTACCCCTTGAAGGGAGGGGGCCGAATGACAGCAAGTTTTCCCTCAGCTCTGACAAACTAGAACTGAGCAAACCCAAGAAATGTAACCGGGGTCTTAGTGTTCGAGGAAAACCAGAGGTCCCCTCTCTACCCGCCTTTTGCAGACCGGGGAAGTGGATAATCTTGTTTTTGGGAAGGAAATCTGTCAACGAGTGGATTCGTAAATTTTGACCACAGTAGGCCCTTACAGGGGCAGCAAGGTTATTTGGTAGCATTTATAACTCCACTGGACGGCTTAATCTTTTACACGATTTTAAATGGCAATGGCTTTTAATAAAAAGTATCCCTCCTCACGGGGATCAAGGAGACTTAAGATGAGGTCGGCGTCTGTGACTGGCCAGGGAGAAGCTCATTTTGCTCCCCGCTCCGGGAAAACAGTCATAATAGATGTTAGACAATCAGATGTGGAAGTAGCATACCTAAAATAAGATTTTTTTAAGAAGGAGACGTCGACCGAATGCGTTATCGAAAAAGGGGTTTTCGGGGGCAAAATCAAGCTAGTTTTCCCTATTATAACAGATGTTACCGTCGACTGAGCATGCCAATCTTAACAAAACATTTTAAAAGGAGACATTGAATAAAAACTTGCAAAGAGTTGCGCACATAGTTTTGAAACATTCACAATGAATATAATTTCAACCTTCAACTTATTTCCTTTCCGCATTATTCTCTATTTTTTGAAATTTTAGGGGGAAAATTTTGAAACAAAAAAACCCCGCCTGGGGGAGTAAAGTAACAATAACATATACCCAGAATTAAGAGATAATAACAAAAAAAAACTGCTAAAAGAAAATGCAACAAAAATACTTACCCAGCACCAGGTTTTAACAACCTTGGACGAGTAACACCTCCCATTAGACCTAAAAATGTTTTGGACGCCGAGTGGAAAGGGGCGAGCAAGAGCGGGTGGCAGCTCGACTGCATCTCCAAAAAGGGGGTGTTTTTCCTTTTCCCCCTCCCCTTCCACTTCTTCCACGTAGCCACTTACTAATAAAAGAAAAGGTTCCAATTTTAACACGTTATATCACTATAACAAAAGAGAGATACATCCTAAATTGGTAGGGGAAAAAAATTTTATTTTTTTTCTATTAAAAATAATTGTAGGGGGCCAAGAGTCTTTTGAATGATAGTTTTTCTCCAAATTTTGTTGTTGTGTTGTTTCTACAAAATTGGCCACATGTTTCCATGATGGAAACGTGGTTCTACAGTACGACCACAGTTACCAACAAATATCAAAAATTTGCACTTTTTTCTGGTCCTGACAAAATGCCTCTATATAAGGCTTTAATGTAAAAACAGTTTGAGAGAAATATTTTTATTAAGCGCTCACCGTTTCCCCCACTAAACTACATGTCCAAATCATGGAACAAACATAAATTTCGAAACGTGGCCCTGAATCCTAAATGGTAAGGTACAGCGTTCCAACCCAGGTTGGGGTTTTCAAATAGGAAATCTGACAAGAGAACTGCTGTGTCGTCTCATCAACGCACAATTTTGTGACTTAACTCCTTCCCCAAACCCCGTATCTTACGGGGATCTATTACAATAGCCATCAAAGAATAAACAAAGAAGTGAAGATAATTCTATAAACAACTGCAATGAATAAAAAGAAGAAGAACAGAATTTGAACCGCTGTCCCGAATGGAGAGGTCGAGTGCACTACACTGGGCAACGAAGCTTTAATAAAAAAATGTTAAGGCCGGACCTCTACATTTAGGACCACGTTTTTGAATCCCCATCATTTTTCGTTTTTTAAATGCAGCGTTTTTTTTGATTTATTTTTAAAATTTATAGAATATGGCCTTTAGAGGTATGAAAAATAATCTGCTATACGGGACTAGAGCAAGAAGCTTTTCCCATCAGAAGCCTCGTAGCCCATGTAGACTTTGGGCCTATTACCATTCAGACCAGGGTCGATCCCCGTCCCTTATTTACGACTTTTCTGAATTATTTAAACTTCTTTTAACCTTTTAATCAACTATTCCGATGATTCTTTTGAGCCGCAAAAACGCCCCCAAAACCCGGAACGCCCAGGAGGGAACTTTCCCCCCCCCGAGCCAAGACCGACTTACAGGTTTTCCCGGAACCCCATTAAATATTACATTAAAAAGTTTATATATGAGCTCAGGGGCCCACACAACTTAAACCCGCTCACAAGTATTTCCCCCTTCCTGTTTCTCTTTTTACACTTCTGTTTATCTACTTCAGATTTGTACATCCTCTTAGTTAGTACCTGACATCCATTTAATTATTTCATTCATATCACCACACAATATCCTAATTTTTTCATGCCCTTTTTATAGATAATATTTTCACACTAATTTTTCTCACAAACATTTTGTTATATTTTTATCACAAATTGATCTCAATCTATCCCAATCTTCCTCCCTATCTTCCCCTTTCCCTTCAAATGTTTCTTTCCAAAATACCTTTTATATTTTTCATTTTTACCCCATTAATAAACACCTTTTTTTTCCACAGCCCTTAGCCTCCACAAATCAATATTCCTCTCTTTCTATGATTTGCAGGTTATTCATTTTCCAACCTGTTAAAAATCCGTTCCCCCTTTTCTGTTCTTTTTTTTCTACAATTCGTTTCCAATTTCTGTATTTTTCCCTTCAATATGACAACCAATCTTTCATTCCTTACATTGGGGAACATTTACCATCTTGCTCTTTTTTAAGGTTGTTTTTTTAAAATTTTCCCTTTCCCCAACCATCTCAAACTTCCCCCTTACGTTGGGAGTTTTTTTTTTCCAATCTTTCCAAAAACCCCGCACCCCCTCCCAAAAGACATCAGATTCATTATATTTTTTATCCCTCCACTCGGACACTTTTTGTATTTACTACTTTTTTCTTAAACCGTTTCATATATACCATAACTTGATCGCTACTTTTCTTTATACATTTTTAAAAGCTTGGAAGTGTTTTTCTGACTGTATTAGTAAATAAGCACGTGCGGGTTTTTGAATCGTATTAAGGGAAAATGTTTTCCACTACTAGGGCTTCGGTTCATACTTTTTTAAAACAAAAGGGAAAACATAGAGTTAGGCAAAGGTGTCAGTTGAAAAACCCAAAAACTGAGGTTGTATAGAGCACTAGCAGGGTAAGAGGTATTGATGGGATTTCAGGTTTTTTGGAGAACAACCTACACTAACACATAAAAAGGGGAACCTGCACAGGCTTTGGGCCCCTATGGCAGGTCCTTTACAATCCCTCCCCCAACAAAACATTTGCCCCAACCAATTTTTAATGCCCCCCAAGAATAACTCTGTTTAAACCCATCCACCATAGCAAGTCCCACTCAAAACCCAAACCCCTCTCATCATGCTTTATCAACCAAATTTGAAACTCCCAAGTTTTAGCCTCAAAAAACCCCAACTAGTGACTGTTCCACTCATCAACTACCCATTTCCAAACCAATCTTTCCCATTTTCTAAATCTAAATTTGTCAATTTTTAAACCATTACGCGGGTCTCTCATGGGTAATATTTTCCCCTTTTTAAAAAACCCCTTTTTCCCTTTTTTCCACTATACACTTGATCGTCCCCCCTCATTCTTCGTCTAACAAGGGAAAGTTTTGGGTCCCAACTTTCTTATAAGGAAAATTTCAATGCTAAAGTTAAAAAGTATTTCTACGTGAATGTTTTCAAAATTTTTTGTCCCATTTTGTAATATGGAAACCAAAACTAACAAATTAGGCACCTTCTTTTGGAAAAGCTTTAAAATAACCCCCTGAACTTCTTTTTTTTTTTTTTTTACAAACCCCCTTATATAAATCCCCGTAATCGTTTCCTTATTGTTGCTTAAATTCCAAATTGTTTAAAACCTCGAGAGTTCGAGAAAATAGATTTGAAAAAAGGATTTTAAAGATTCTAACATAATTCGCTACTGTGGTCGATTTTTTTATAAAAATTCGTTCTAGTAAAATTTTTGAGTGATTCTCAATGTTCCTTGTACCGATCCTTACCTGTAAACTTGATTTAAATGTCTACCTAAACCAAAAAAATGAAATAATTTTCAAAGTAATTTTTAACCACGAAAGACAGAACTAAGATGGAATCTTTACCAGATTCTTCTTTAAAATCCACAAGTTTTTTTTCCCCTTCCGACTCCGGGGGAAAAATGTCTTCAGTGACCTACTCACTAGCCACAAAATTCAGTGATCACAATAGTTTATATTGTTCTCATGTCAAAGAAGGCGCAACCCCTTTCTAATCCTTTGAGGAACCAATACAGGAAAACAAAATTCACTAATAATTTTCATAAAAAAAAAAGGGGAAAACTGATGGACACCGCGCCGGGATTTTTTTCCATACCACGTGAAAGGGTGTACTGTTTTTTCTGAAGAAGCCATTGCAAAAAATATTACGAAAACATAGACTCACCAAAAATTTGGAAACCCTTCTGCCTTTTGGGGGCAAAGGTCAAGATATCGTGCCTGAGGGTCGAGGTCCCATCATCTGTGGGGGCGACCCCCACTGTTGAACAGGACTTTGCCCTCCAGGGGGGCCTTTCAATACAAAAACTGTCAGGTTTTCTCTATGAGGAACTTTATATTTTCTAATGACCTAAACGCAGTTTGGCAAATTCGTTTTCATACTAAAATTTTTTCAATTCCACAAATGTACAGTATAAGTAGTGTTGCTGGAGAGATTACAAAGTACAGTATTTTGCAATATTGTTTAGGGAATGGATTTCTCACCTCTTGTTGGTCATCATAAACACTGCTAACAGATGGAGCTTTTCTGATGGCAGAAGTGATGGAAGAAGAAGTTGCCTTTTTCTTGAAGAGTCCTTTCCTTCCCTTCCCTGCTTCTCCTCCCTCCTCAGCTACAGCTGGAGGAGACTCCCGATATGTGTCCTCCTCCACTGTGACTCGCCTAAATAGTAAAAAATCTAGATTGTCAGGAAACTACGAAGATTACCATATTGTTTCTCAGTAACACATAAATAATATTATGTCCTGAATATTACCAATATACTTTCCCATAATAAATTCACAGAATTTAATTTTGTCTAACACAGAACCCAACATAAGGCAAGACCAGCTTGTGAACTATTTCGCTACTTATTTTATTCATAAACATTCTTTAGCTGGTCAGTGCAAGTGGGAAAGATGAAAAAATCATCACCAGCATAGCGCCAGCGGCCTTAGAACAAACGCCAAGCTTGGGTGGGCGCCAGTCTTCTCGGGAGGTGTGGATAAATCAGCGAATTTTGTACCAAAGGTCGTAGATTCGCGTCTCCTCCTGCCTGAACCAAATGTTTGAAACATACACACACACACTCAGATATAATATATATATATATATATATATATATATATATAAAATATATATATATATATATATATATATATAATATATATATATATACAAACACTGATCTCTGGCTGAAGGAGACTCGAACCTACGAACCTTGGAACAAGGTACGCAATGCTTTACCAATCTACCCACACTGGACCAATACCTTGGAGTCCAGCTTGCGATAGACTTTGCTCCAAGGCAGCCAGCTTTCAGGGAGAAGGCTTACAGCTTTTCATCTCATCCCCTGCATGCATCAGCCTTACTAGAGATATTAACAATGCAAGGAATTAGCAAGAGCAGGCGAAATATTTCGAAATATTTCGCCTGCTCTTGCAAATTCCTTGCAAATTTGTCCAATGTATTATTAAATTCTTCCCAAATTCTATTAATTATAAATGGATCTAATTTATATTAACCAAAGGAAATATTCATATTATTGTCAAAACTGATATATATATATATATATATATATATATATATATATATATATATTCTGGGTAGTAGGTTGGTAGACAACAACCGCCCAGGGAGGTACTACCGTCCTGCCAAGTGATTGTAAAACGAAAGCCTGTAATTGTTTTAGATGATGGTAGGATTGCTGGTGTTCATTTTTCTGTCTCATAAACATGCAAGGTTTCAGGTATTGTCTTGCTACTTCTACTTACACTTAGGTCACACTACACATACATGTACAAGCATATATATACACGCCCCTCTGGGTTTTCTTCTATTTTCTTACTAGTTCTTGTTCTTGTTTATTTCCTCTTACCTCCATGGGGAAGTGGAACAGAATTCTTCCTCCGTAAGCCATGCGTGTTATAAGAGGCCACTAAAATGCCAGGAGCAAGGGGCTAGTAACCCCTTCTCCTGTATATATTAATAAATGTAAAAGGAAAAACTTTCGTTTTTCCTTTTTGGCCACCCCAGCTCGATGGGACACGGCCGGTGTGTTGAAAGAAAGCATATATAATATATATATATATATATATATATATATATATATATATATATATATATATATATATATATATATATATATATATATAATATATATATATATATATATATAAATATATATATATGGTAATATTTGAAAGAAGTAAACAAAATAGTATGATGACCTGACAACCCTGGTGGTCTGTAGCTTCTGCCTCTGTTTGTGAGGTCGATCAGCAGAGTCAATGAGACCTGAGAGTGCTACCCTGCGGAACACTCCGCCATGACTCTCGCGGATGTATCCCAACAGTTGTCGTACATCACAGTAAAGTGCCTGTAATGGTAACGAAAAGATTATAATAACTGTTGTGCTATATTTTTTTGTTTTATTTTCTTCGCGTGTATGGATTTAATACTAACTGAGATCTCATAAACTCTCTACCTAGGATGTGTACACGTGGAAATGTGTTTTTCTATCTATGTACTCCGAGAATTTAATGACTAATTTATGGACAAAAATGTTCTTTACTAGTGGTGAACAAGATGCATACAACCTTAATTATCCTCATGTTCATACACAACACATTTATCCACCCATGTAACTTGATTGTATCATGGATACATAAACTGAGAGATGTTAATCTTTCTATGAATGTGATCTGGGAATTTACTTTAATATCTGTTTATACTGAGTAACTAAGCTTTCATTGGTGGTGAATTTGTTATTTGCAAAGTAATGGCTCTCGTGTAATTGACAGACTTTAAATCAACGACGTGTATCAAGGGTAAATATGTTGAAAGAATTATATCCTTCAGTGTATTTACGCTGAGTAAACTACAAACCTTTTGTTAGGTATTAATTAAGGTGGTTTAGAAAGACACGTAAGCAAACACTATAACATATTTATTAGAAAACGTTTCGGTCCTGGGACCTTGATCACTTCTGATCAAGGTCTGATCAAGTGATCAAGGTCCCAAGACCGAAACGTTTTCTAATAAATATGTTATAGTGTTTGCTTACGTGTCTTTCTAAACCAACTTGTCGGTATTTATTACCAAGGTTTATACCATTAATTAAGGTATCTTAATACCTAGCTTTTCTGTTCCTCATTTAGTCATCATGCATTATACCTAATAACAGCTGACATGTAAAAGTCGTGCTTAATTTCAAGTTTAAAATTGTTTACCAATAATATAATACATACCATATTCTCTGGATTCTTCAGTTCTTTGCTTGTCTTGACAAAACGGGATACCAGAGCCTTAAACACAGAAGCAATCAGCTGACCTTCAATGCCCCTGGAACCAGCACCTCCCAGAGAAGCTCCAAAATTGGTGGCATAACCTCCTTGCTGGTTGTCAACACCTTTTCCTGAGCCTGTCCGCTTCTGGCCTACAGGAGAAACTTGAGCATCTTTATTGGATGCAAGAAAGAGAGAGAACTAAGTGTCTGTGATCACGAGAAAAACGAGATAAAGCGATACTTTGAGGTTCCTAGATTAACAAAATATACATATTGTGACGATGAGAATTCATCATATTGTAACTAGAAAAAAGGACGAGAAGAGTTAACTGGGAAATACTATGATGTCTGTTTGTTACTTCTATAATTCTATGTGCATCACACACACTGTTAATTTTTTTGAAGAAACACATAAGGATGTAAATACTGCAAATACAAATAATAATAACAATTAAATTGTCAAAAAAATCATTTATCAAATACTATAAGCAATTAACGAGAAGACAACTTTGTTTGAAGGTAAATTTAATTAAAAGGCCAACTGGGTGTAGTTTGGGATGTAAAATAGAAATCACTTGGAAATCCGTTATTTTTATTTTTAGTCCCATTAGAGAAAAGATAATGCATATTACTTAATTTCTTGCCCAGATGTGTGAAGATTTGAGCATTCATCACGCAGATTAACAGTTTTTGTGGACAACTTTGAGCTCTCTTTTTCACAACCTATATTGGCACTGAGAACCTTTTACTAAGTTCCACTTTAATCGTGAAAGCAACAAACACCTTTCAAAGAAAGACAAAGCATGACAATCATTTACAGAATTTTACACAAATAACCCGCACATAGAAGAGAGGAGCTTACGACGATGTTTCGGTCCGACTTGGACCATTTACAGTCACACTGTGTGCGGGTTAATTGTGTATCGTTCCAGTCACGGTATTGTGCCTTGTTTTGTTATATATAAATTTAAATATAATAATAATGCACACCCATGTAATAAAATAAAATGGTTTCTTGGCTACAAATGATTTCCTTCTAAATCATTAAGCTGTCACTTAATCTATCAGTCACTTGCAATACATGCATAACCACCACTAAAATGGAAATAAAAAATGTATAATCAATAAAATCCGTGATAGAATTAAAAATACAAAGTTATGTATGATATCTACAAAGCAAAAATATTTTTTGTACTATAATTCATATTGTTATTTCACACCGATTATTCTTATAATTATATACTTTTTGCTTACCAAATTGCTAAGTGTACGAGAAGTTCAAAAATTTGAACACTGTTAATTGACACTTTTTTTTTTTTGGCCTTATGTATAGATTTTCCGGAAACGTTGTCAATAGAACAAAACTGTATGAAGCAAATCCTGGAAAAAGAATGAGACGTATGGCGACGACAGTATTGTCAGTGGTGGTCGGTGATGACTTGGGAGGTTATCATAAAGGACAAAGGCTAGTTACAACTGAAAGCATACGGACATACGCAGACAAATGGTTTGAGAGAAAATGGAAGGGTAGAGAGGGGAATCGAGAGGCGAGGGAAGCTTTACTGCGTGGCATAGTGGCGAATTTGAGAGACGTGGATCGAGAGAACATGGAAGGTTGTATCGGAGGAGGAGGTTTACAAGGCTGTTCAGGGACAGGCACTGAGGAAATCGCTTGGTTGAGATGGGATACAAGGTGATTTTTATGTAGTTCATTGGGAACTGTTAAAACACGTGTTGGTTCGACTTTACAATTTAATGAAAATTAGACGTAGGATGGGCGGTGAGTCGGGGTTGGGTGTTGTAGTGTTGGTGCCAAAGGCCGAGGTCCACGAATCTTTGGAAGCATATAGACCCATCATGTTGATGGGGGCGGATTATAAGATTTTTGCGCGTATTTTGGCAAACCGGATGAAACAGGTTTTAGACAAGGTAATATGGGAAGGGCAATACGGGATTCCTGGAAGGTCTATGAGAGATGGTTATCGACGCCTCAAAAGTTTCGTGGATTATTGTAGTGGAGGCGGAGTCGTAGGATTAGATTGGGAAAAGGCTTTTGACAATGTGGATAGGGAAACATTATTAGCAACATTATTGAGGCAGGATTTCGGGGAAGAAATAGTAACATGGGTGCGTACGTTATATACGGAGGCACAGGTGCGTGTCCAGGTCAATGGGAGGGTGGGGTCTGCGATGGGCATGGGGTGGGGGCTGCGGCAGGGGTGTCACCTCTCGCAGCTTTTGTTTGCCTGTTTGCAGGACCCGTTTTATAGATTGGTAATGAGTGGTGTAGGGGGGGAGGTTTGTGCGCATGGCGAAGCAGTAGGGGTTTTATGTTATGTGGACGATACCACCATCTTGGTGCGTAGTAGGAATAGTTTGGCGTTCGTTAATAAGGTTATAGAGTTTTTAGTGATGCGTCTTCCATGCACATTAATAGAGAAAAATCCAAACTTTTGGAGGTGGTGTCCTGGGTGGGGGGGACGTTAGGTAAGGAGTATGGGTGGAGAACCGTTGAGCAATTAAAGATCTGCGGTGTGTATTTTTGCAATGACGAACAGGCGGCGCGTGCATTTAATTCGTCGACTGTAGTAGCAGCCGCAATACGTCGGATGGCGGGATGGCGGCGGGGTGATGCAACATTACACCAACGAGTAATCGTTGTCAACGTACTAGTGTATAGTAAATTATGATTTGTTTCGGCAGTCTATCCATTGATGACGGATGATGTGTTGCGGTTACAGAGGAAGGTTTTGGATTTCATATGGGGTAACCGTACACATTGGTTAGCGAAGGACGTCGTTATGACGCATGTAGCTAAGGGAGGATTGGGGCTAATACCACTACACAGTCGCCTAATGAGCATATACGTAAGACAGGAATTCTTGACAAGGGATGGGGTCAGGGGAGCGAGGGTTGACGCGGTGATGAGGGAGGTTCGACGATGGTGGGTGGGGAAAGACCTCACAAGGTGCGAAGCGCTGTTACGGCACTTATTGGTAATGCATAACCCTAGGAAAGTTCGAGCAGGTAAATTAGACAATATAGGTATGACATCGGGAGAGGTCATCGGTGATGAGGTTTTCCCAGGATATCATTCGAAGACTATATGGCAGGGGTTCAAGAATTTGCGCTTGCAACCACAGGATAGGGAAACTGGTTACCGCTTTCTTCACGGGATTTTGGCGTCCAAGGCACAATTGTACGTTATGGGAATGGTTCAGGATCAGACCTGTGCGTTGTGCGGGTGACCGGAAACGGCGTTTCACGTCGTTTACTTTTGTGACGGTTTACATAAGGTTAGAACTTGGTTCAAGGGTGTTCTCAGACGAGTGGGAGGGGGGGGTTTGTCGATGCTTAAACCTTTGAGTCTTGAGATGGAAGATTGCTCGGATGTTGTACGGCGTTCTGTTTCATATTTGGTACTTGACTACTTATACGTGTCATGGGGTATACGGGAGAATGGGGGTGCGATGCGCGTCAGAGCATTGATGTTCCATTTTTAAAGGACGAAATGTAGGAATAGAGAGGTGTATGGGCAATGCTGGGATGAAACCTTTTCGTTGGGGTATAGGAATCTAACGATGGAAATGTTAAAGGAGTAATGAGGTGTAGGTAGGTATATAAATCCCTCGGTGGAGCCAAGGGGTTGGTCTCCCGGGAGGGGGAGGGAGGGAAGAGTTAGTTTTTTTTTTTTTGCGACTGGAATGTACGTTTTATTTGGTGTGTATGGTGATCGGGGTGTAATGTAGGGTGAGGGAGGGGGAACCTTTGTGTGGTCTGGGGTATTGTTTCTTGGCGGAATGATTGTGTCATAGTCTGCGAAAGGAATTGGGAATGGGACTCAGAACCACGGTGTGGTTTTCTCATACAGCAGTTTTGTGATTTTCCTTGTAATGTATACATAGTTGAATATACGAATGTTTTTTTTGTCGTTACTCGTAGTGGAAAACGGGATTGGATGCTCTGAATACGCTGTTATAGATGGGTGGTTAGGTTAGTGTGTCACCAATACTACATGATGGGTTGTAGCAGCCTGCTCTTGAATTTTTTTTATACCACCTTGTATTAAATAAAATTTGAACAAAACACAAAAACATTGCACACCTGTCTGTCGAGTGATAAGTTCACTGATTCAAATTAATGCATATTGTGGGTTTAACGCTACCTTTTGTTTATAATAATAATAATACATTTGTAATATATTTTTGGCTGATGTAATGTATAATTTTGTGTAATCTTGTATTTAACATAGGTGTAAAGGGATATAATGCACAGGGGATGAGAGACAGTTTGTGTCAGTACAAAGTTAAACGTTCAGTGTGTTTTTCGACAATGAAAATTTATAATTTCTGTGGAAGATACGATACTGTGTTCTTTTATTTTTCTAATGTATTGTATTGTCTTTAATAAAATATAAAAAAAAATCCTGGAAAATTTATTATTTGACTTAAATCAATACAAATTGTTACTTCACTTAAATATATACAATATTACTTCAGAAAATACACCGTTCTACTTGACTTCCGTAAACTCAAATTGTTGTTTGACTTAAGTAAATACTGAGTTACTTGAATTAAAACAATATAACGTTTTAATTCATATATCTGCTTCATTTTAATTTCGTGATTATTTTTAAAACCCAAAATATTATCATAAGATTAATTTTTAATATTTAATTTTCACTTTAACAATAAATATACCATGCACACTATGTATCTTATATGTCTTATACACTATACATTTATGTATTATATTCGCTTTACAGTTTGCATACAGTATAAGCTCTTCACCTCGTCTACGGCATAAAAATGTTACATCGCTACTAATTATGTAACCTATCTATAAAACTAAATTCAAAATGAGAACTACAGATTTAAGTGCTCAGTGAGCATTGTAAATAAAAAATACCTCGAGGGATTACTGGAAAATCTGGCTCATTCAAGCAAGGAAAAACAGTGAAGAGTATTACGAGATTATACGACCTCTTGTACATGCTGGTTAAATAAGATTATTTAATTTTTCGTAAATCTTAGTAAAGGTTGCTTTGGAGCAATTATCGTTTTGATGCAAAATAAAATATGGCAATAAGAATTTGTCTAATTATATTACACTGTTTTCCCTGGAAGGAGATGTGATCCACTTTCCTCAAGTGCTTCATATATGCTCATAGGAATACATACAACTTTATGAAAAATTGACCGTGTTCCTGTTTTTTCTGGAAATTACTGGAAATAAAAGTAATGAAATCGAAAGAATGTATCAACAAATCACATTTGATTTATAAAAATTAATAGGAATTCTTTTATAACATTAAATATTTGAGATGCTACTGAACTTCACAATGTTTTATAATATCAGAATAATTACTTACTCATTGGAGAGAGTAGCGAGCCAGGGTCAACACAGAAACCAAGAAATGCATGGAAGAATTCAAGAATTTCTGTAATGGGCCGAATCTTGACATACATGTGAAGGAACCTGCGGAAGGTACTCTGATCATAGCGATACAGCCGTGCTAACAGGCTTTGTCCAGTGTACCGTAGAAAGTCTGCAGGAGGTCCCCGATGCCCATCACCACATCCATGTTGACATCCGAGATGACGGTAAATTCTGAAAGAACATTATGTTATGGGTTGGGTTCCAGTCACCAAGGTATTTTTATCAGAAAGTTTGAATAAAACAAAGCCTTTCGTAAGACTCAGAAATTCAAGTAAACTTCTTGTAATCTGCCCCAAATTGTCCTAAAAATTATTTTAAGTACATGTATATCAGTAATGTCTGTAAAGGTCAACAAATCCAAAACTACAAACATAACATAATATATATTTTATACACATTAAAATAACAGCAATATATATATATATATATATATATATATATATATATATATATATATATATATATATATATATATATATATTATATATATATATATATATATATATATATATATATATATTATATATATTATATATATATATATATACATATATATATAAACACTGATCTCTGGCTGAAGGAGACTAGAACCTGAAAGCTGGCTGCCTTGGATCAAAGTCTAGCGCAAGCTGGACTCCAAGGTATTGGTCCAGTGCGGGTAGATTGGTAAAGCATTGCGTACCTTGTTCCAAGGCTCGTAGGTTCGAGTCTCCTTCAGCCAGACATCAGTGTTTGTGTATATTTCGCCTGCTCTTGCAAATTCCTTGTATATATATATATATATATATATATATATATTATATATTATATATATATATATATATATATATATATATATATATATATATATATATTATATTTAAATGTGGTCCACCTCTGGTGTAAATTGTGGGACCCATAGCCTCGGAGAAGTGGATAAAAAGGCTTCAAGGAAGAATATTTGGATTTCTTCCTGAAGCCGTTTGAATATTCCACTTCCCCTACCACCCCATCTTTTCATATTTTTTTTTACCAATAGGAATATTTTATTACATAATATGGTACAGAAGATTTAAGAGATACATTGTTAATATAAAGGTGACATATACGGTACATGTTGTTACGTGTGTATCACTGATTATAAGGCGAAAACCTCATCCAGTTCCTCAGAGCTGGGGAGTGTGCCAGAAATACATCAGGCATTACCCCTTTGAACAGCCGCAATGAGCCGCTGGAACAGAAAACTAGCTGCCCTGGGATCCCTAGTTACCCTGATGAGTCTTTTTCCCAGCTCCTTAAGGAATTTAGATGCATTCTTTCCCCATGAGCCAAGTGTCTCTGAGCCTATGGGAACAAACATATAATGATGGGCAAGTTCTCCATATTTTCTAGACTTTTGGGGCTCCATGAAGCTGGCAGCTGTCCCTCCTTCCTCCCTGGTGTATTGGAGATAGGTATCAGCCAAGGCAGATGCACATGTATAGTCCCACACGACCTGCTTCCCGTCTGTCCAGACTTGAAGGGTGATACTATCTGGATGCTTCTGGCTACCATCAGATCTGCATAGCTGGAGTGGCTCCCTTACTGCTGGGCATCCGGGTGTTGTGAGGCTCCTTTTGATAATGTTATTAACCTTCTCATGTCGTGCAGTCTTTCCCTCGGATTTACGGCACACAAGACCATTGTACCCGAATCGGTCTACTGCTTCACTGCCACAAATACACCTGTGTTCGGCGAGAACAGGGGCGGCAAGTCGAAGGGCAACACTGATGCGGATGGTCTGTGGGTCGAGGCGTGTGCCAAGGCTGGAGTTGGAAACAACCAACAGAAAGTCCCCTGCATGAGGAGCTCTCACTGCCAGGAGGCGGGCTCTATCCTTCCCTGACACACTCTGAAGCATTGTTGAGGCTATATTTTCCACTATTGGACCATCCCAGTGCGATTGTTTGTAGTTGTTGGGGGGAGCAGGTCTGGTTTCAGAGCCCGTTAGATTATCCCAGATCATGGCTCCGTCAATGAACTTTTGGTCCTGGACTCCATTCTTGTCCCTAAGATGTTCAGGGAGAATCGCTGCTACAAGCCCTCTGAATGCAATACATGAGGACAGAAAAGCGGTAGCGCAATCTGTGATGACTTGCGGCCCACCAATGCCACCTAGTTGACTGGAAGTGTAGCTTGGTTGATGCCCGTCTTCTAGAGTAAGGTTGAGTACTTTCGTAAAAATCTGCCTCAGGATACTGTCATATTTGTGCAGTTTAGGGTTATCATATAAAGGGTGCACATCTTAGGAAATATGTCAACTGGCAGACTCAAGCACTTTGTGAAAAGGTACAAGGCATCGTGGGTGTCCAGATTGCCTATTCGTTGTTCCATTCTCCTTAACTCTTCCAAATTTTCTTTCTGAGAATTGTGTCAATGGCATTGCTTCCCAAAGGTGTTCCTAGCAAGACACTGTTTGTGGGGGAAAATGACTGCTGTTCCTGGTATTTTTTGATCTCACTGCATTTATCACTTGTTGACTGACTGAGATGATTTCACATTTGGAGGATTCAGGATGAGACCCATTTCCTGTCCCGTGTCATTCCCTGTGTAAGATCATGTAGGATGGACTCCTTTGTACCTGCTAGTGTGCCATCATCTAAGAACCGATGTTTAGCTCGCTGGTCAGTCTGACTGTGATTTCCTTAACTGCTATACAGAAGAGAAATGGTGCAAGAGGTCTACTTGTTGGACACCCTCCGATGATGTGATTTCATGCTCTCCAAGAGAAGCATTGATTCCTTGCTATACCCAGCTGCAACAAAAGGGAGAGACCAGGGAAATGTTCTTGTACTGCTGTAATACCACGTCTCTTCAGGAGATTGAAATGCATTCTTGAAATCTAATTTTACCACTGCATTGTCCTCAGGCATGTTGTTGATATACGCCCTTGTTGCATAAAACCGCTGCTTCACTTCCTTGAGAGACCCAAAGCCAAGCGGTTTGGTTGAAGCATCATGGCTGCCTGTGCACGAATACTTGGACAGCAGCTTTGGATACGAGGCGGCTTAACTTTGTTGCCTACTGCAATTGGCCGAATTCCTCCATCTTCTTTTTAAGTGCACAAAGTGTTGCACAAAAAAAAAAGGTCTAATTTCATCGGGAAATCAGACCAGTTAAGGAATTGTTGACGAACCTTGTGATCTTGAAAGCAGTGTCTCTGCAATTTCCCCAATAACTGGATTAACCATTTTCTTTACATGCTGTGGCCTTATTCCAGTGTAACCTCCAGCAGAGCCCGATGGGAACGACATTATTGTTTTTGTAAATGTCTGGAGTCTTCCACAATCAATGGTTCCCAGTGGGGACAGAGGTGTTGTAACTGTTGGTGCCACTGGTTTCCGGGAGGGTGTTTTTCCTCTAAGTGCTTAAAGCCGTGTCAGCACCCTTGATTGCCCCCACTGTGTTGCCCTCTTCAATTTTCTTGCTCACCTGGACTCTGACTTTTTCACTGTCAGTGGAGTGAGTGGGGGTTCTGCCTCTCCCTTTTTTGTGTTGACGGGGAAGGCGAATGAGGTTATCAGCTCTAGGAAAATTTAATTATCATTGAGGTTAGCCTCTTTCCCCTTCTTTCTGGCACAGCTAAGCAGACATTGCCAAAAAGTAGCAAGTTGTGCCATGCCTTGATGATTGGTGGAACATTTAAGATAGTGGAACCATCATTTACTTTTTTCAGGAGGTCTGCATGTTTCCCAGCTGCTGTGGACGGGCTGCTTTGGGAATATGTGTGAGTGTCCTGGTACCTGTTGCTTGAATTGCTTCCAAGAGATTGTCTGATGAGATGAGATCTGTTGGACTGGGTTCAGGTGCCTGAGGTGGCTCTGGATCATCACTTTCCACAGGAGGACATCCTGAACCAGGGCAACTACCGTGTTTGCGAAGGAAACCATTAGAGTTGAGACAAAAGAAGCTGTAAGCATGACCCACACTTGCCTCTAAATTGTTTTGCCAGCCCTGCCATTTCCCTGGCTGCTTGCTTTCTCCTGGTTGGCATCCATCTGCTAATTTTTTGTGACTAAAGTTTTTTTTTTGTAAAAAAAGGATTACTGCGGAAACCCATTTTTTCGACTTTTGTAGTAGGACACTTATGTTGTTATTGTACCTCTCACTTTTTATAGGAATGAACAAAACATGAAACTTCGAGTTACATTACAGAGCCTATGTCCATCACTTGTACATGAAATAATATTGTGAAAGTAGCTCATGTTTAAAGAGTACTGGAAACAGTATAAAATATATAATATATATAATATATATTTAATATATATATATATATATATATATATATATATATATATATATATATATATAATATATATATATTTATATAATTATATATATATATATATATATATATATAAAATTATATTTTAATATATATATATATAAAATATATATATATTTTAATATTATATAAATATTATATATATATATAAATATATATATATTTATATATATATATATATATATTTATATATATTTTATATTTATATTTTTAAAATATATATATTTATATATATATATATATATATATATATTTATATATATATATATATATAAGTAGTAGTCAAAAAGCGGCTGGGCGCACCCTTCCGGAAAAGGCCCACAGAGCCGTGTATCCGGTCTAGGACCTTCTTCTGAGGCATCCCCTTTTCACACCTAGGTGTTACTTCCGGTTTGACCTTGACCTCGCCCTCGAGACTACCTCACCCCTTTACCCCCCCAACCAATACCCCCGCCCACGACCCCCTTCGCGACCCCCCCCCCCCTTTGCGACCCCTCCGTCGCGCCGCGCGCCCGCCCGCGCGCCCGCCCGCGCCCTTCGCGACCCCCGCCCGCGCCTTCTGCTGCGCCTTCTGCAGCGTCGTCCGGATCGCCCCCGCGTCTCGAATTTTTTTCCGATTTTTTTCGATTTTTTTTTGAATTTCATTTTCTTGTGCTCTCCATCTCCTCGGATCAAATTTTTGAGGTTCCCCCTCTCACTTTCACCCCCATCCCAAAATTTCTCGAAATCAAAGTCTCCATCTCCTCGGATCAAGTTTTTTTTGGATCCCCCCTATGGGGTTTTCGAAATTCTCCATCTCCTTGGATCAAGGTTTTTTGGATTGTCCCTCCTTCCACCCCCACCCCCCAATCCCAAAAATTTCTCGAAATCAAAGTCTCCAATTCCTCGGATCAAATTTTTCTCGAAATCAAAGTCTCTATCTCCTTGGATCAAGGGTTTTGAATTTCTCCAATTCCTTGGATCAAATTTTTGGGTACCCCTCCTTTCACCCCAAATTTTCTCGATAATACCATGACTCCATCTCCTCGGATCAAGTTTTTTGGATTCCCCCCTATGGGGTTTTCGAAATTCCCCCTCCGACTTTCACCCCCCAACCCCCAAAATTTCTCAATATTAGCAAGTTTTTGGATTCCCCCCTCTGGGGGTAAGCATGCTTATTACAGGTCTAAACAAGTCAAATGACCTAAGAAGGGTGTTTACTCGGCGGTCAGTGACGTCACACATACAAGCTGAATCTTGTCGACCCTTTTAGTTCATTCAAGTTAATAAGGGGACATAGTAGTGACGTCACGTGATGACCGCGCACACAGGCTGAATCTTTTCGATCCTTTTAGTTCATTAAAGTTAATAAGGGGATATAGTACCTACATCATAGGGAAAACATTTTCACTCTTAACCCCAATTTTTTCTCGTTTTAACCCTTTTAGTTCATTAAAGTTAATAAGGGGACACAATACATCAGAAAAAAAGTCACAAAAACTAACTCAAACACTTTTACTTTGAACATCACCAAAACACTATCATAAATCATTTGAATACTCACATAAACACCTTTGAACACCTTCAAACACCCTTGAACACCTTCAAAAACACCTTTGAACATTTTCAATCAACACTGAAACACTTCCAAAAAACACAATTTGAGTACTCCAATTACACACTCTGAATACTACTAAAACACCGGGTTTCATCAAAACACCTTCAACACCTTCAAACACCCTTGAACACCTTCCAAAACACTATTGAACACCTTCAAAACCACCTTTGACTCATTTTCATTCAACACTGAAACACCTTTCCAATATCATCAATTTGAGTACCCCAATTTCACCCACGAATACTACTAAATCACCGCTGATTCAATCAAAAACCTTCAACACCTTCAAAACATCCTTTTGAACACCTTCAAAAACAACATTTGACACACTCAAAACAACTTTGAACACCTTTGAACATTTCCAAACACTATTTGAGTCACTCCACAATAGATTGACATCTCTATTTATCTGCAACTTACACATTTCATTAAATTACAACCATCCCTCAGTCTCCGACTAGGGCATTTTCTCGTTTTTACCCTTTTAGTTCATTAAGTTATTAAGGGGATACAAATACATCAGAAAATAAGTCACAAAAACTAACTCAAAACATTTCTTTGAATCATCCCAAAACACTCTCATATCATTTGAATAATCACATAAAACACCCTTGTAACACCTTAAAACACCCTATTGAATATCGTTTTAAGAACTAATTTCATCACAACCCACTTACATCATCTTTTTTTCGGTAACTCTAATTGAACTACACTCCCTCTCAATTACCAAAATTTTACTCGTTTTACTATTCGTCTCACTGTAACCAAGATTTTCCAAAAAAACTCTATGGACACCTAACACACACGCCCACACACACCACCCACAACACCACAATTTTTTATCGTTTTATCCTAATTTTCATCAGAATCGTCACAACTCAACAACCCACAACCCACAACACCACAACCCACAATTTTTCTCGTTGTAGCTAATTTCATCAGATAGTTTCACAACAACAACAACCCACAACCCTCAAACACCCACAACACCCACAAACAACATTCACCCACATCCACAATTTTATTTTCTCTTTTAACCCTTTTAGTTCATTAAAGTGAATAAGGGGACACAGTACATCAGAAAAAGTAACAAAAACAACCACTTTGTATCTTTTTCAGTATCGCTAACTTCGACTACATTACCCACAAACCCTCATCAATTTACCAATTTATCACATATTTTTTCCCCTTCGTTTTACTTGAATCTTAAAAGTAATACACATTCCTCCCTACAGTACTAAAATTCTAATTAAAATCCATCTCCATACCTCTCCTTGTAATTCCACATAAAGTATTATATATCGCATCAACTACCCCAATCTATTGCGACTTGTTTTTCAACACCTCCATTCTTTCCAATATATCATAAATTTTCTATTTCTATAATTTCTTTTTAAAATATTCACACATTAACCTTTATATTCAGTAAAAAATCTACCATATTTTAAGTACAACCCTTCCCATTTCCCTCGCCATCACACCCATCTCCCAACACACCTCTTTCAGAAACACACACAAAAAGTCAACATTTTCACATCCACAAATGCATCTCAAATCCACTAAAATACTATAATCATGTATTCACTAAACTCTATGACACCTAAACAACACTCACACACACACACACACACACACACACACACACACACTACCTATCCTAACCTAACATACATAACCTACCCTAACCTTAACCCAAACCAACTTAACCTAACCTACCCTGATCCTTAACACAACCTAAATTTAACCTAACCTAACCTAAACCTAACCTAACCTAACCTAAACTTACCTAACCTAACCTAACCTAACCTAACCTAACCTAAACTAACCTACCTAACCCAACCTTTACCTACCTAAAACTATCCTAACCTACCTAACCTAACCTTACCTAAACCTTACCTAACCTATTCCATAACTACCCCAACTAAACTTTACCTACCTAACCTAACCTAACCTAACCTAATCCTAACCTAACTTATCCTAACCTAACCTAACCTTAACTAACCTAAACCTAACCTAACCTAACCTACATTAATTACCTAACCTAACCATAACCTAACCTATTTCCTACCTAAACTAACCTAAAACCTAACCTTACCTAACCTATCCTAACCTAACCTAACCTAAACCTAAAATATATGGAACACTTCCAAAATACATTAGAGTACACAGATTACTTTGTAACGACTCCATTTTTGGATATTTCCAAATTAGTTTTGAAAACTTTACTAAAATCGAAACATTATTTTCTTGTTGGTAAACACACCATGGTAGAAATATTTACTCGCTTTCCGAATAGAAACACTTTCTCGCCTCTGAGAGATCATTAAGCTTTATGGGCGCCCCTTCCACGACGGCCACTGTGTAATGCGATTCTCACCAAGGTAGAAAATCACACCTGCGGCAACACAGGTCAGACAGATGGCATGTAAGCGTTTCACCACCAAGGTAGAAAAATCACACCTGAATCAACTCACCTAACCGAACTAACCTAAACCTATCCTAGCATACCTAACCTAGCCTAAACAAAAATTACACTACCAACATAACTAACCTAACCAAAACCTAACCTAAACCTAACTAACCTAACCAACCTAACCTAACTAACTAACTTCTCCTACTACCCTACCTATCTTAACCTAACCTAACCTTACCTAACCTAATCTACCTAACTAAACCAACTAAACTTATCCTAACCGAACCTAACCTATCCTAACCTAACCTAAACTAACATACCTAACCTAATTATCCTAACTTAACCTACTGAACCTAACCTGACTAACTTAACCTAACCTAACCTAACTCACCTAACCAGCCTAACCTAACTATCCTAACCTAAATAACCTAACCTAACCAAACACCATCAAAACTCGAATACTCCCAAAACACTACCGATTACTACCAAATTCACCACTGAATATACCAAATCAGAGTTCAAAATCACCCAGTAAATAAAAGTTTACATCACCTTTCCACCTTCCTTTTTATAGAATCCACCTCAATCACTATATCAAGAACCTCCAACCTAATAACCTTTCCAACCTAACAACCTAAACATAACCTACCTAACCGAACCTAACCTAACCTTAACCTACCTAACCTAACTAAACCTAACCCTAACCTAGCCTAAACCTAACCTAACCTCATGAACCTATCCTAACCTAACCTTAACTACCTAACACCATCAAACACTCGAATACTCCCACAAAACCACGACTGTTTACTACCAAATCACCACTGAATCTACCAAATCACCGTTAAATCACCAGAAACTAAGTTTAACATCACCTTCGACTTCCTTTTTATAGAAATCCCTCAAATCAATATAACAAAGAACCCAACCTAAACCTTAACCTTTCCTAGCTAAGCGACTACTAACATTCCCAACCTAACCTAGCCAACCTAAAAACTATCCTAAACCTAACCTAACCTACCTAACACATCAAACACTCCGAAAATAACCCCAAAACACTATGATGACTACCATATCACCTAACCTAACCTAACGAACCGGACCTAACATTACCCACTACCCTAACTTATCCTAACCTAACCTAACTTATCTAACTAACCTACCTAACACCATCAAAAACACCTCGAATACTCCCAAAACACTACTGATTATACCAAATCACCTACCAACCTAACCTATCCTAACTAACCTAACTAACCTAACCTAACCTATCTAACCATCCTAACTAACCTAAATTTGCTTATCCTAACCTAACCTAACTATCCTAACCTAACCTAACCTAACCTAGGCCTAACTTAACCTAACCTTACACCTGACCTAACTTATCCTAACTAACCTAACCTAACCCACTTATCCTAACTACCTAACCTAACCTAACACACTTCAAACACCTCCGATACTCCCAAAAACACTACTGATTATACAAAAAATCACCACTGAAGACTACCAAATCACCGTCAAAATCACCAGAAACTAAGTTTATCATCACCATCCAAAATCCTTTTTATGGAAATGTTTATTCTTACCGCATTTTATGTCACCTTCAAACACCTCAGATACGCCCAAAACACTACTGATTACTACCAAACTCCGTCAAAATCACACAGAAACTAATTTAACATCACCATCAACATCATTTTTATAGAATGCATATACTTACCGCATTTTATGTGCATATGCATTCCTTCTTCAACTCATCCCTAAACATCCTTCTTATTCATTCCGTTATCTCATAGAGTTGTTTTTACCCCCGACGGGGGCCATCACGACGCAGGAGCCAGAGTGTAGTAGGTGGTGTTGGAGTGGTGAATGGTTGCTCCTGGTCTCCTAATGTCATGTGGTCCCGTCGGGGGTTAAAACAATCTAGGGATTATACGAATGAATAAGGAAGGATGTTTTAGGGATGATGTGGAGCGGAAATGTGATGTGAACATAAAAATGCGGTAAGTATATTTAAGTCTTATTAAAAAGAGATGTTGGGATGGTGATGTTTGTTAAACGTTGTTTCTGGTGATTTTGACGGTGATTTGGTAGTAATCAGTAGTGTTTTGGGAGTATTCGGAGGTGTTTGAGGTGACCATAAAATGCGGTATAGGAATATTCATTCTATAAAAAGGATGTTGGATGGTTTGATGATATAAATTAGTTTCTGGTGTTTTGACGGTGAATTTGGTAGTTTTCAGATGGTGATTTGGTAGTAATCAGTAGTGTTTTGGGAGTATTCGCGAGGTGTTTGAAGTGTTAGGTAAGGTTAGTTTAGGTTAGGATAAGTTAGGTTTAGGTTAGTTTAGGTTAGGTTTAGTTAGGTCAGGTTAGGTTAGGTTATGTTAGGCTAGGTTAGGTTTTGGTTAGGATTAGGATAAGTTAAGGTTAGGTGTTAGGATAAAGTTTGGTTAGGTTAGGTTAGGGTTTAGGAGGATAGTTAGGTTTGGTTAGGTTAGGTGATTTGGTAGTAATCAGTTGTGTTTTGGGGAGTATACGGAGGTGTTGATGGTGTTAGGTTGGTTAGGTTAGGATAAGTAAAGTTAGGTTAGGATAAGTTAGGTTAGGTTGGGCAATGTGGGTTCGGTTCGGTTAGGTTTGGTTAGGTGATTTGAGTAGTAATCAGTCAGTGTTTTGGGGAGTAATCGGATGCGTTTGATGGTGTTAGGTTAGGTTGGGTTAGGTTAGGATAGGTTAGGTTGGGCTAGGTTTAGGTTGGGTAATGTTAGGTTAAGGTTCCGGGTTGGCTAGGAAAGGTTAGGTTAGTTGGGTCTTGGTTTAGTGATTTGAGGGGATTTCTATAAAAACGAAGATGGATGGTGAGTCTTAAAACTTAGTTGCTGGTGATTTTGACGGTTATTTGAGTTAGTATTTCAGTGGTGATTTGGTAGTAATCAGTAGTGTTTTTTCGGGGAGTAATTCGGAGGTCGTTTGATGGTGTTAGGTTCTGTTAGGTTAGGTTTAGGATAGGTTCTGTTTAGGTTAGGTTAGGTTAGGCTAGGTTAGGTTAGTTCGGTTAGTCTGGTTGGGTAAGGCTTGGTTTTAGGTTCGGTAGGTTAGGTTAGGTTAGGTTTGGAGTTTGGTTAGGAAAGGTTAGGTTAGGTTGGTTCATGGATATGGTAATTTGAGGGGATTGCTATAAAAAGGAAGTTGGATGGTGATGTTTAAACTTCCCCCCCGTAGTTTCTGGTGATTTGTCGGTTGATTTGGTAGTATTCAGTGGGTGATTTGGTTGTAATCGGTAGTGTTTTGGGGAGTATTCGGAGGTGTTTGTAATGGTGTTTGGTTGGTATGGTTAGGTTAGGTTAGGATAGGTTAGGATAGGTTAGGTTAGGCTAGGTTAGGTGAGGTTTAGGTCTAGGTTAGGTTAAGTTAGGTTAGGTTAGGTTCGGTTAGGTTAATGTTAGGATAAGGTTAGGTTAGGGGGGGGTATGTTAGGTTAGGTTAGGTTAGGTTAGGATAGGTAGTTCGCGTTAGGTTAGGTTAGGTTAGGTTAGGTTAAGTAGGTTAGGTAGGTTAGGATATGTTAGTCCTGGGTTAGGTTATGGTTAGGTGAGGTTAGGTTAGGTTAGGTTAGGTTAGGTTAGGTTAGGTTATAGGGTAGTTAGGTTAGGTTAGGTTTAGGTTATGTTAGGTTAGGCTTAGCGATAGGTTAGGCTAGGATGGTTAGGTTAGGTTCGCGTTTAGTGAGTGGATTCAGGTGTTGTGATTATTTTACCTTGGCGTGTGAAACGCATTACATGCAATGCTGTCTGACTGTGTTTCTGCAGGTTGTGATTTTCTAACTATGGGTGTGAATCGCATTACACAGTGGCGTCGGGGAAAGGGCGCCCAAATATAATGCTTAATGAGTCTTGAGGCGAGGAAGTGTTTCTATTCGGAAATCGAGAAATATTTCTACCATGGGTGTGTTTACCACAAGAATATTATATGTTGTTTTTTCGATAAAGTTTTCAAACTAATTTGAAATATTCAAAAAGGGAGTGTTCAAAGTAATTCTGGGTATCTAATGTATTTTGAAGTGTTTCCAATTATTTTAGGTTAGGTTAGGTTAGTAGGTAGGTAGGTTAGGTAGGTTAGTTAGGTAGGTTAGGTTAGGTTAAGTTTTTTAGGTTATGCTAGTTAGGTTAGTTGGGTTAGTTAAGTTAGGTTAGGTTGGGAAAGTTAGGTTAAGTTAGGTTTTAGGTTTAGGTTGGGTTTAGGGGGTTTTTAGGTTAGGATAGGTTAGGTAAGGTTTGGTTTAGGTTATTAGGTAGGTTTTAGGTTAGGTTAGGTTAGGTAATGTTAGGTTAGGTAAGGTTAGGTTTGGGTTTTCGTTAGATAGGTTAGGTTAGGTTAGGTTGGGGTAGGTTAGGTAAGGTTAGGTTTAGGTTAGGTTAGGTTAGGTTGGGTTTAAAGTTTTAAGGTTAGGGTAGTTAGGGTTAGGTTAGGTTAAGGTTAGGTAGGTGTGTGTGTGTGTGGTGGGGTGGTTTTGTGTTGTGTGTGTGTGGTGTGTGTTGTGTGTGTGTGGGGTTAGGTCTTCATAAGTTTTGTGAATATCTTGATTATAGTGATTTTAGTGGATTTGAGATGCATTTGTGGATGTGAAATGTGATTTTGTGTTTGTTCAGAAGAGGTGTGTTGGGAGATGGGTGAGTGGATGTGAAGAATGCAGGTGAGATGGCGAGTGTATGGGAGGGTTTGAATTAAAAATTTTGGGGAGATTTTACCTGAATATAAAGTTAATGTGTGAATTTTTTAAAAAAAGAAATTATAGAAATGAAAAGTTATGATATATTGGAAAGAATGGAGGGTGTTGAAACATGTCGCAATATTTTGGGTAGTTGATGCGAGTATAATATTAATTTTATGTGGATACAAGGAAAATTTGGGTTTATGGAGAGATTTTATTAGAATTTTAGTACTGTAGGAGGAATGGTATTACTTTTAAGATTTCAGTAAAAAGAAGGGGAAAAAATGTGAATAAATTGGTAACTGATGAGGGTTGTGGGTAATGTAGTCGAATTAGAGAACCGAAAAAGATGTATAAGTGGGTTTTTTTGTGACTTTCTGATGAATTAGTTAAAACGAAAAAATGTGGGTTTGTTGTGACTTTCTGATGAAATTAGTTAAAACGAAAAAAATTGTGGGTTGTTGTGACTTTTTTGATGAAATTAGTTTTAAAAAGAGAAAAATGTTTGGTTGTGGGTGTTTTTTGGGTTGTGGGTGTTGTGGGTGTGCTGTGGGTTTGTTTGGGTGTTTGTGGGGTGGTTTTTGGGTTGTGGGTGTTGTGCCTTTTCTGATGAAATTAGTTAAACGAGAAAAAATTGTGGGTTGTGGGTTGTTGTTGTTGTGACTTTCTGATGAAATTAGTTAAAAAGAGAAAAAATTGTGGGTTTTTTGGGTGTTGTTTGGGGTTTTTGTTGTTGTGAAATTTCTGATGTACGTTAAAACAAGAAAAAATTGTGGGTTTGGGGGGTTGTGGGTGTTTGAGGGTGTGTGTGTGCGTGTGTGGGTTAGGTGTCATAGAGTTTTTTGTGAAAATCTGGTTACAGTGATGAATTAGTTAAAACGAGTAAAATTTGTTGGTAATTTATGAGGGTAATAGGGCGAATTTGATTACCGAAAAAAGAGATATAATGGGTTGTGATGAATTAGTTTAAAAACAATATTCAAAGGTGTTTTGAAGGTGTTCAGGGGTGTTTATGTGAGTATTCAAATGATTATGAGAGTGTTTTGGGGAGTTCAAAGTAAAGTGTTTGAGTTAGTTTTTTGTGGCTTTTTTTTTGAAAGTATTGGGGGGCCCCTTAATAAACTTTTTTGAACTAAAAGGGTTTTAAAACGAGAAAATGCTAGTCTGGAGACTGAGGGGTGAGTTTGGGAATTTAATGAAATGTGTAAGTGCAGATAAATTAGAGATGTCAAATCTTTATTTGGGAGTACTCAAATAGTGTTTTGGAATGTTCAAAGGTGTTCAAAGGTGTTTTGAGTGTGTTTTAAAATGTTGTTTTTTTTGAAGGTGAATCAAGGGTTTTGATTGAATTCAGCATGTTTCAGTAGTATTCAGTGGTGTAATTGGGAGTACTCAAATTTGTTTTTTTGGAAAAGTTCAAAGGTGTTCAAAGGTGTTTTGAGTGTGTTCAAATGTTTTTTTGAAGGTGATCAAGGGGTTTTTTGATTGAATTCAGCGTGTTTTAGTTTGTATTCAGTGGTGTAATTGGAGTACTCAAATAGTGTTTTGGAAATGTTCAAAGGTGTTCAAAGGTGTTTTGAGTGTGTTCAAATGTTTTTTTTTTGAAGGTGATCAGTGTTTTGATTGAATTTCAGCATGTTTTAGTATTAGTCATGTGTAATTGAGTACTCAAATAATGTTATTGGAAATGTCAAAGGTGTTCAAGGTGTTTTGAGTGTGTTTTCAAATGTTTGTTTTTTTTGAAGGTGATCAGGGTGTTTTGAAGGTGTTCAAGGTGTTTTTGAGGTGTCAAAGGTGTTTTGAGGTTTATTCAAAGGTGATTTGAGATGTGTCCAATGCATTTATGAGAGTGTTTCAGAAGTGTTCAAAGGTTTTGAAGGGTTCAAAGGTGTTTTGAAGGTGTTTGAAGGGTGGTTTTTTGATTAGAATTCCATCGGTGTTTTTTAGTAGTATTTCAGGTGTAATTGGAGTACACAAATAGGTGTTTTGGAATGTTCAAAGTGTTCAAGGTGTTTTGATGTGTTCAAATGTTGTTTTTTGAATGTTATCAAGTGTTTTTGATTGAAATTCAGCATGTTTAGTAGTATTCATGGTGTAATTGGGAGACTCAAATAGTGTTTTGGAAATGTTCAAGTGTTTTCAAAGTGTTTTGAGTGTTTCAAAATGTTGTTTTTTGAAGTGATCAAGTGTTTGAAGTGTTCAAGGTGTTTTGAAGGGTTCAAAGTTGTTTTTGAGGTTATTCAAAGGTGATTAGTGTGTTCAAATGTTATAGAGTGTTTTGAAGTGTCTCAAAGGTGTTTTGAAGGTGTTAAGGTGTTTTGATTGAGTCAATGGTGTTTTAATAGTATTCAGTGGTAATTGGGAGTACTCAATTGTGTTTTTGGAGTGTTTCGGTTGTTGTTGGAAAATGTTTCAAAGGTGTTTTTGAATTGTTCACAAGAGTGTTTTGAATGTTCAAATGTGTTTATTGAGATCAAATGATTATGAGAGTGTTTTGGTAGTGTTCAAAGTAAAAGTTTTGAGTTAGTTTTTGTGATAATGTGTGAAGTCTGCGTAGTTTGGGGGATGAGTTTTGTAAATTTAATGAAATGTGTAAGTGTAGATAAAATTAAGATGTCAAATCTTATTTGGGAGTATCAAAATGTATGTCTTGAAGTGTCCGTGTGTTCGGAAATGTTCAAAGGTGTTTAGTGAGTATTCAAATGATTTATGAGAGTGATTGAAGTGTTCAATGTGTTTTTGAGTTATTCAAAGTGTATTTTGAAGGTGTGAACAAAGGTTATGAAAGTACTTATGAAGGTGTCATATGATGTGCAAGAGTACTTATGAAGATGTTCTGGGAGTATTCAGAGGTGATTTGGGGGTGTTCGAATGAGTTTTTGGATTATTTCAGGGTTGTTTTGGAAATGTATAAAGGTTATTTTGTGAGTAGTCAAATGATTTATGAGAGAGTTTTGAAGGTGTTCAAAGTAAAAAAAGTGCGTATTTAACGTCGTAATATGTAATATTGTGACTAGTGAATTTCAAGAAAGTGAATGTAAGCGATGTGGTTACTTTACTGATGTCTGTGTCCCCTTATAAACTTTAATGAACTAAAAGGGTTAAACGAGAAAAATTGTGGTGATGGAGTGAAAATTGTGAGGTTTGTTGGATGTGAGGGTTTTGGGAGGGGGAGAAGTTACTTCGTGGGGGTGTCCTGAGATGAAATAGTTTAAAAACGAGAAAAATGTCTAGACTTGTGTTGTAAAGAAAATGTGGTATTAACGAAAAAAAAATGGACTTTTCTGATGTACTGTGTCCCGTTATTAACTTTTATGAACTAAAAAGTTTAAAAACGAGAAAAATTGGTTAAGAGTGAAAATGTTTTCCCCTATGATGTAGTACTATATCCCTTTATTAACTTTAATTGAACTAAAGGAGCGACATGATTTCAGTCTGTGTAGAGCGGTCATCACGTGACATCACTGACAGAAGGTTATGTCCCCTTATTAACTTTAATGAACTAAAGGCGACAGATAAGCCTTGTATGTGCGGCCTTTTAGTTATTTAACTTATGAGAGGAATACTGACGCCGAGTAAACACCCTTCTTAAGTTTCATTTGACTTGTTTAGACCTGTAGTAAGCATGCCCCCATAGGAGAGTCTTTTTGAATGCTATACCCAGAGGGGAATCCAAAACTTGGGAATATTGAGAAAATTTTTGGGGTGGGGGTGAAAGTGGGAGGGGATTCCAAGTGAAGGAAATTTCGAAAAACCCCATATGGGAATCCAAAAACTTGATCCAAGGAGATGGAGAATTTTGAAAACCCCATAGGGGAATCCAAAAACTTTGAATCGAGAATTGGAGAATTTCGAAACCCCATAGGGGGAATCCAAAAACTTGAATATCAGAGAAAAATTTGATCCGATTAAGTAGAATCCTTTTTATTACGAGAAATTTTGGGGGGAAATGGGGGTTGGGGTGTGAAGAGGGAAAATCCAAAATACCTGATCCCAAGGAGAAGGAGAATTTCGAAAACCCCATAGGGGATCCAAAAAAAACTTGATCCGATGAGATTGGAGACTTTTGATTTCGAGACTTTTGGATGGGGTGAAAGTGGGAGGGCAATCCAAGGAGATCTAAGATTTTGAAACCCCCATAGGGGGAATCCAAAAAACTTGTATTATCGAGAAATTTTTGGTGTGGAGGTGAAGTGAGAGGGGATCCTCAAAAATTTGAGCCGAGGAGATGATAGCACAAGAAAATGCAATTCAAAATAAATTCGAAAAAATCGGAAAAAAATTCGAGGGCGCGGGGAGAATCCGACGACCTGCAGAAGGCGCAGCAGAAGCGCGGGGCGGGGGTCGCGAAGGCGTGGGCGAGCGCGCGGGGCGACGGGGGGTCGCGAAGGGGGGGGGTCGTGGGCGGGGTATTGGTTGGGGGTCAAGGTGAGGTAGTCTCGAGGGCGAGTCACGGTCAAACGAAGTAACTCCTAGGGTGAAAAGGTGACCCTCCACTGCTGGCCCTAGACCGAGGGACCCCCAGAGGAAGCCTAAACCGAAGGACGTCCCAGAGAAGGCCTAAACCGGAAGGGACGCCCCAGAGGTAAATGACTACTTCTATATATATATATATATATATATATATATATATATATATATAGATATATATATATATATATATATATATATATATAAATAATATATATATTATATATATATAATTGTATCTCCTCACACGGCGTCTTACTGTCAAGAGGTGTGTACCTTCTTTTTACAACCCAACACTCGACGAATATGACGCACACCAGAGATCAACCTTCAAGAAGACACTGAACCTGTCACTAGAGCATCGGCAATAGGATCAGGCAACCCTCCCAGTGCGAATGGAGGTATAGGGGTGCGCTTTACCTACTTTTCTGTCTTCGTGTTTGATTTCCAGTGGATTAGTCAAGAAGATCGTCCCCGAACGCTTGAGAGACGTGGTAGGAGCTCAAGATCCCAGGTTTTCTGAAGCAGCAATGCGGTGAGACATCCTTGCAGACTCCTCCTTTAGACTAGCTCCTCCCAAAGAGACCAAACATTCCCACTGGGACAGACTGTTATTGGAAAAAATCGCCAACACAATGCTCACAAACGCTTCTGGAAAGGACAAAGCTTGTCTCCTAGCAGTGAAGGCACCACACTCAGGAGATTTCCTTCTAGCTGTTCCCAATTTCTCCCTGGGCACTCGACTCGACTCACAGGTCATTCGGAATTGTGTTGCTCTAAGCCTAGCAGCCCCCATCCTCACCGAACATAGGCGTATTTGCGGCAGGGCTACTGCTGATCAATTCGGACTTCATGGTCTCGTGTGTCATACATCAGAAGGGAGGTACGCCAGACATGAGGAGGTCAAAGACGTCATAAAGGGAAACCTCGCTACAGCCCAGCGCAGCGGGAACCCCAAGTGCAGAGGTCTGACGGAAGTCTAAAGCGTCCTGATGGAGCCACTATGCTACCCTGGAAGGATAGAAAGCAGATTACCTGGGACTACACCTGTGCCGCCACATTGGCAGACACTTGCCATACTCCGTAGCCAGCCACAGGAAGACCCAGAAGACCCGCAAATATGACGACCTTCCCCCTTGCTAAAACTTCATCCCAATAGGGTCAGAGACCGTTGGAGCATACGGGAAGTGTGCTCTAAATTTCCTCAATGAGCTGGGTGAAAAGCTCATCATAGAAACAAAGAACCACAGGGCGGCCAGCTTCCTCTTTCAGAGACTCAGCGTTGCGATCCGGAGAGGAAATGCTTGCAGCGTTCTGGACACGCAGCCCACCGCCGGTGAGCTGGACAAAGTATTCGAGATGTAGTTCTGAGTTGTTATTTATGTTGTTTTACTCCATATTGTATTTTTGTCAATGTATTTTTCCAATGTATGCTGTTTTTAATAATGTATGTTGCTGTTTTTAAACAATGTATGTTATTTTTAAGTTTTCAAACAGCTTCAGGAGAACCTTGAGTTTTCCCTGAAGCAAGTTTATTCTTTTCTCTGAGGAAGAGGGTTCCCAGGACAGTTCTAGAGGTGGTACCTCCCTATATATAAATAAATAAATAAATAAATAAATAAATAAATATATATATATATATATATATATATATATATATATATAAATATATAAATATATAACACACACACACACACACACAAAGCTGGCTGCCTTGAATAAAAACGTCTAGCATGAGATGATCTTCAAGGTATTGGTCCTGTGTGGTACGGTCGGTAAATCACTGTGTACCTTGTTCCAAGGTTGGTTCGTAGGTTCGACTCTCCTTCGGCCACAGATCAGTGTTTGTGAATATTTCACCTGTTCTTGCAAATTCTAAGCACTGTAAAAATCTCTAGTCGGTCGATGCATGCAAGGGATGAGATGAAAAGGTGTAAGCCACCTGCTTGAAAGCTGGCTGCCTTGGATAAAAACGTCTAGCATGAGATGATCTTCAAGGTATTGGTCCAGTGTGGTACGGTCGGTAAAGCACTGCGTACCTTGTTCCAAGGTTGGTTCGTAGGTTCGAGTGACTATCATCATCATTCACTCAGTCACTGTCTTACCAGAGGCGTACCTACACTATAGTTCAAAAACTGTAACATATCTCTACCTCTCCTTCAAAGTGCAGTCACTATACTTTCCACCTCCAGGACTTAAGTCCAGCTAACAAGTGTCCCTGAATTTCTCCATGTTACCTTGTTTACATTCTAACAGCACGTCTTGTCAAAAAATGCATTTGCCTCTATTCTCTTCTAACACGCTAATGCACGCTTGCCTGAAGTCTAAGCTCCTCTCACTCAAAGCCTTTACCCCTCCCTCCAACCTTTCCTAGGTCCACCTTACTTCTACTACAGATTTATAAGCCCTCCAAGCTTTTGTATTTCGTTCCACCTTCTCTAAATGTCTGAACTGCCTCCGGATAATACTTTTAGAAACTCCTCACCTCCTTCTACTGTAAGCTACCGATTCTCTGCCTAATGTTCACACCACACATTGCCTTCATACACGATATTTGAACTGCATCCAGCCTTTTCCTGGTTGCGACATTGGTACCACTATACTCTCATATATTCCACTCTTTGTTTCCATGGATAACGTTTTTGTCGCCACAGACTCCTCAGTGCACTATTTACTTTTTACTCCTCATTTCTGTAATTCCCCTCGTCTTTTATAGACCCATTTGCTGACAAGTTCACTCCCAGATATCTGAATACATTCACTTCGTCCATGCTCCCTCCTATCTGATATTCAATTTTTCATTATTTAGATTTTTTGTTATCCGTATCATCTTGCTCTTTCCTATATTCACTTTTAATTTCCTTAATTTTTATACCTTACCAAACTCGTCAACCATTCTCTGCAACGTCTCTTAAGAATCTCCCAAAAGATTTTTTTTATATATTATCACTGTAGCGCAAGAGCATATGGATACACGAAAGACCTAGGAACTAGGCCCCAAAAGTGTTAACAGGAGTACACTTGGAATTATATCCACAGTTCACTTATCTGTTACAAAAGCGTTTAAAAAATTTACTTAATATATTCAGTCTCTATATTCTTCAAGTACACTTTGCGTTTGGCATGATCATCATCTGTGCCTCCAAAAGTGCCAGAAGTACTAGTAACCAAGCCTAAGCCTTGCTACTACAACATCATTCAGTCTGTTATCATTGCAAGTTGCTCCATAAAAATATTTATCTACGTTCATGTTATTATAGTGGGTTATAGATCTACTCAAGCTTTTAATTGCATTTCTATAACACCCAGTTTTATTATTTACTTCTCTCCTAATATTATTCGTAATACACCAAAGTTATATTCAACATTATCCTTCAGGGTACTTTTCTTGGTTAACATATCAACATTATCATGAAGGAGTAATTCAGTTTTTGATGTGATCTATAACTACTGTACATTAATTGCTTTTTCTCAGATTTTGGAGTATCTATACTAGGCTTCTCCAGTGAACATGTTAGTTATTATGTGAGTCTAGAGCCTTCAGCAATGACAGAGAATCAGTAATGATTGCTGTCAAGTTCAGTGTCATAAGTTAGAACTAGCGCCAATTGGATGGCAGACAATTCAATTTGCAGTGTAGACGCCCATTTGTTAATTCTGATGCCTAACTCGACAAAGTTGCTATCGTTCTTAACTAAGGAAGTGACAGCAAGGGCAGATGCAGCCCTGCTGTAAGATTCTTGCTTGATATACTAGACACATGTGCAACACCTGGGAATCTTCATTGAGGAAACGTTTCGCCACTCAGTGGCTTCATCAGTCCATACAAAGGAGAGCGTTGAAGAACAGTTGGAGTTTAACGTAATCAGTCCCTCAGCCTTGAGTCGATGTCGTCAGTCTATCAAACTTGAAAAGAATACAGTTGTGAAGGCTTACTCAGCCCTGTAACAACTTCAGACAGTATTACCAAGGCTGGCTCCTCCTCAGGAAAATTAATGAATAGAAAAAGAAATAATAACAGACAAACATAAACACTTTATTATATAGAAAATAGAAAATATAAAACACTTAAATATGAAATATTAATCCTACATTAAAGAAAATGAAAAATTAAAAATATAAATAACTGAATTCAATGCTAATATAAAACTTGGGTGTCTGGTGTTGGTGACACTGCTTGTTGAAATCGTAGCCGTTGCCGATGATGGGGGGGAGGGGGGTCGCAGGTGTTGGTTACAACCCACTGGCTAGTTCTTCACAGTATAGCCTTGAGTATTCTAACCCGATGACAGGAAAGCAGGTTCTTTACCGCTGCAATGATGAGGGGTTACGTCCTGCAATTTCATACAGGTGCACAGGTAATTAAATCCAAAAAGGGGAAGTCTCAGGACATTAGTCCATCTCCATCAGTTCTGCTCGTTGATTGGCAGGTGACCCTCTCTGTCATCCAAGCTGTAAAGATAGACAGGTTACCCACTGGGGCTCTGGTGGCCTGGTGGTTAACGCTCTCGCTTCACACGGTGAGGGCCTGGGTTCGATTCCCAGCCAGAGTAGAAACATTGGACGTGTTTCTTTCCACCTGTTGTCTATGTTTCCCATCAGTAAAATGGGTACCTGGGTGTTAGTCGACTGGTGTGGGTCGCATCCTGGGACACTGACCCTAGGAGGCCTGGTCACAGACCGGGCCGTGGGGGCGTTGACCCCCGGAACTCTCTCCAGATAAACTCTCCAGATAAACTGCTTAAGAAATCACTCTCCATGATAAGTACAATACCTAAAAGAGGTGGTGATTATTACAACAGTCAGCTTAGAGCAAGACTGAAAGGACTAAGTTTATTATTGGTCAAAAGTGAAGCTTTCAACCAATAAATCCACTAGAATACAAGGCAGGCATGTACTTACAGTAGTGCTGGGAGCTGTGAGTTTAGTGATTACTGTTTGGACCGGAGCCCCACACGTCACCTTTCGTGGGTGGGGGGGGAAGAAGGAGGGGAAGGGATAGTGGGAGCTAGACTGACCCTACCTTAACAAGTAGCCGGCAAGCAAACTATCACTTTCGGGGAGGGGGAAAAAAAGGCGGGAATAGCAGGAGCTTGACTTACCCTACCTTAAAAGAAGCCGGCAATAAAACTATTGTTACTATATACTCCCTAGCTACTCCTATCTATTGAACTTTTCCCTCACAACAGCATATGTACGAGGAAGTAGCTTAAATACCGTAGGCAGGAGAGGTGCCACAGTCGTAGATGGTATCTCATTTGTCCAATGTGGAAGTAGGTCATGCCCAAGGGGTAAGCAAGTGAAGAATTCCCAAGATGTTGCTGTGTCAGACAGGAATGTAGATAAATGGTTCAGAGAACCGAAAAGTTGATAAATTAGACTCATGTACAACACTTGGGAATCTTTATTGAGGAAACGTATGTATGAGTAAACGGAATGTATGATAGTATAGTGGTACCAATGTCGCAACCAGGAAAAGACTGGATGCAGTTCAGATATCGTGTATGAAGGCAATGTGTGGTGTGAACATTAGGCAGAGAATACGTAGCTTAGAGTAGGAGGTGAGGAGTTTCTAAAAGTATTATCCAGAGGCAGTTCGGACATTTAGAGAAGGTGGAACGAAATAGAAAAACTTGGAGGGCTTATAAATCTGTAGTAGTAAGGTGGTGTAAGAGGGATCGTCCTTGGAGGGTGGGGTAAAAGAGGCTTTGAGTACGAGGAGCTTAGACTCAAGGCAAGCGTGCATCATTGTGTTAGATAGAAGAGAATAGAGGCAAATGGCTTTTATGACATGACGTGCTGTTAGAAAGAAAGCAAGGTAACATGAAGAAATTCAGGGACACCTGTTAGCTGCACTTAAGTCCTGGAGGTGGAAAGTACAGTGACTGCAGTTTGAAGGAGGGGTGGAGATATGTTACAGTTTTTGAACTAAAGTGTAGGTACGCCTCTGGTAAGACAGTGATGGACTGAATGATGATGATAGTGATTCTTCTTTATAGGGTCACCATGCCTCGGAAGGAAACGGCTGATGAGTTAATAACAATTAAATATATATATATAAATATATAATATAAAGATATAAAATATATATATATAAATATAATATATATATATATATATATGGGAAAGCAGGATGAAAGACATTGACACACACGATGCCTTCTACCTACTCACCAGGTGCCTGTCAATCTCAAAACTTACATACTTTCTGAGATGCTCCCCAGCCTTTAGCAGTCCAAAACTCAAGGAATAATGACTCTCTTCCCCTTTAAAACCATGCTGGAGAGTGTATTGAATCTTTCTCTTGAAAATGGACAGTGGTTGCAAGCCTCACTTCCGGTCAGGCTTGGAGGGCTGGGAGTGCGCAGATCCTCCCAGATTGCTCTACCACTTTCCTATCCTCCCCCATACATCAAACGATTTTAAAAAATAAATTCTTCCTGATACCCTAGCGACCCAGCAGGAATAAAACCCCTATTTTGCCAGGCCATCACTGAAGGGAGACTCTTGCGTCCAGCCCCAAACCCTAGTGAGCACGGGCCACAAACGTCAAGCGGGGATTCCCCAAAACGCAAAAAGGGGGGCTTCCCAAAACATGCTGAGGTGAACATTAGATAGGGAGTTTGCCCTTCTCAAGGCTGTGAGTGCATGTCACTCCGGGGGACTTCCTCCAAACACTTCCCATATGGGAAAAGGGAACGAGAGGGCCCCAAGCCCCTCCGTATTGCATGCTCGCGCCTTGCTGCCCCAAAACACAGAGAATATACGTGTATTTGTGGGGAAGGCCCAAAAGGCCAATACGGCTACAGGTCTTAATGTTCCCCAAAACCAAGGGGTGGGATGCAAACACAAGAGGTCAACGACTCATTAAAGAACCCTTGCTACAGCTGGAGCCCACCGAGAGGGAGCCCCCCCCCACTAGCAGCCAAAATACCCCCAACTCAGCAAACTGCCCCGACAGGATCACCATCTATCCTTGGGGAAAATGGCAAACTCTTAGCATCGACTATCCCCGTGTTCCACACTGGCTGACACCCCATTCCACCAGTGTGGGGTGACGGGAGAACTGCGACCACAGGGAGGAGTACAAGATCATAAGGATTTCAGGGGGCATAAGCCAACAGTACAATTTTCCCATTTGGGCCAGACCTTGGGTCATGGGGGGAAAAAAAGCCCACGTTTTCCCTTAAAAAATTGGGGTTCAGACTCATCGACACCACCAGGACCCAAAGGGCAGCTGCTTTTTTTTCCCTGCCCCACAA
Source organism: Cherax quadricarinatus (assembly GCF_026875155.1). Lineage (NCBI taxonomy): Eukaryota > Metazoa > Arthropoda > Malacostraca > Decapoda > Parastacidae > Cherax > Cherax quadricarinatus. The sequence goes on from NC_069450.1 coordinate 30,932,054, forward strand.
ACCTCCAGAGGGAAATGCTTGCTGCATACTTTGGGTCGCCACCCGCCCGGAGGGGCTGGGGGAAATTCAGATCTTTGATACTTGTGCAATTGTATTTAGTTTGTTTTTTTTTGTAAATGTATTCTGTTTTTTAAAAAATGTTTACATGGGAAAAAAAATTATAGGGGGGTGGTGGGGAAAAAAATATTCAAAAAGTCCGGGGGGGGGAACCCTTTAGTTTTCCTGAGGGACGTTTTTTTGTCTTCTCCCGAGGATGAGGGTCCCCCCTTAGTTAAGGTGGGATTTTTCTTATTTTTTTAAAAATTTAAAACCCAACCGGGTCTTGAAGCCGGGGCCCCGGGGGGGAGGGCGGGGACAGGGGGGGGGGAAAAGGGGGGGTTTTTGCACGAGGGGGGGGGGGGTGCCCCCCGGGGGGGGGGGGGGGGGGGGGGGCCCGGGGGGGGGGGTATGGGGGGGTTTTTTTTTTTTTGGGGGGCGGGGGGGGGGGGGGGGGGGGGGGTTGGGGGGGGGGCCCGGGAGTGTTTTTTTTGTCCTCTGGGGGGGTGGGGGTGCCCCCCCGGGGGGGGGGTTTTTTTTTTTGAAAGTGGGGGTTTGGGGATTCCCGTTTTTTGTTTGGGGGGGGGGGGTGGGGGGGGGGGGCTCCGGGGGGGGGGGGGGGGGCGTTTTTTTTTTGGGGGGGGGGGGGGGGGGGGGGTTTTTGGGGGGGGGGGGGCCCTTTCCTTTTTTTTTTTCCCCCCCCCCCCCCCCTTTTTTGGGGGGGGGGGGGGGGTGGGGGGGGTTTTTTATTTGGGGGGCCCGGGGGGGGGGGGGGGGGGGGAATTTTGCCCCCGGGGGGGGGGGGGGGTTCCCTTTTGGGGGGCGGGGGGGGGTGGGGGGCGGGGGGGGTTTGGGGGGGGGTTGGTTTTTGGGGTTTTTTCCCCCCCGGGGGGGGTTTTTGGGGGGGGGTTTTTTTTGGGGGGGGGGGTTTTTGGTTTTTTTGGTGGTTTGTCCCCCCCCGGGTGGGGCGGGGGGGGGGGGGGTGTTTAAATTTTTTTAAGGGGTTTTGGGTATGGGGGTTTTTTTTTTTTGTTTTTTTGGGTTTTTGGAAAAGTTAAATTTTTTTGTGTGTTGCCCCATTTTTTGACTTCATATTTTGGTTTTTACAGTTAAAACCAAGGGGCCATTGGCCGATTGGGGGCCAAAAAAAAATTTTGGGGTAATTTGGGGAGAAGGGGCCCCCCCCAAACCGAGGGGTTTAGGGGGAGGGGTTAAGCCGAATGGAATGTTTGGGGGGAATCCCCCCATGTGGTAAAGCCGGGGGAAGGGAATCTTCCCCTTTGTTTTAGGAGGTTTTTGGAAGAAATTTTAGAAGGGATAGCGAGAAAAGGGGGTTGCAGGCTGCAGGGTCTTTTTTCTGTATCACGGGGCAAAAATTTTTAACCCGGAGAGGGGAGGGAAGGGGCAACGGGGGGTTTGGAAAGAGGACCGGGGAAAGGGGGGGAAAGGCCCCCGGGGGTTTTCACCCACCCCCCAGGGAAAAAATTTTTTAATTTTTGACCAATGGGGAGCTTCAAATTGAAGTTTTGGGGTTACGGGGCCTGGGGGGAAGACGTGGGTTTCCCCCGCCCCCCGCCCGGGTTTTTTTCCCGATGTTGGGATTTTCCCAAGAACCCGAAACTTTTTGGGGGGTTTTTTTTGCCCGGAAAAGGGACAAAAAATTTGGAATTTTTTTTTAAAAAAAAACACAGGGGGGGGAAAGAAACCCACTTTCCCCCCCAAAAAAAGACCCAAAAAAATTGGGGTTTGGGCCCCGGGTCCTCGTCCGGCCGTTTGGGTCCCGGGAAATTTCCTGGATTTCCCCCCCAAAAAAAAAAAGTGGAATTTTAAAAAATAAAAAAAAATTTTTATTCCAAGCAAATCCAATTTTCCAAGGCTTTTTTTTGAATTTTTTTTAATTTCCCACCGTTGTGTTGAAAAGGAAAAGGGAAGGTTTTCCCTGCAGCCCTTTTACTCACCCTTTTAAGAAATTGGGCCGCCTTTGGAGGTGAGCTTTTTTTTCCTTTTGTAATATCATTGGACCCAAAAAAGAGGAAGGCGGGGAAAGGCCGGTTGGTAAAAGGGCCAAAATTCGGAAATTTGGAATAAAAACAAAGGGGGAAAAAAAGGGGTTTTCCTCCCTTCCCCTTTTTTTTACTATCCTCAGAAGTTCTTTCATTTAAAACCATCGTCCAAAACCAATTTACCGTGGAATGTTTTGATTTCCTTGTGCCCTGGGGGGCAGAGGTCCCCCCCTGTTGAACGCCCACAACGAGTCAATTTCTTTTTCTCAAGCAAAGCCTTTGCCCAACTTTTACTGAAGTTTTTTGAAAAAATCGCGCCGGGGTGTTACCCCGGGAAGCCAAAACCGACATTTTTCCGCCCAGCACCGCCCACCCCAGAAGCCACAAGGGCCGAAGGGTTTTCCCATGCGGGGCTTTCGCCCCTTTTCCCCGGGGGCAACTGGGCCCCAAAGAAAAGGGCAAGTTTTTGGGGAATGGAAAAAGGAAGGGAAATTTGGTGAGTTCAGACACAGCCTCTCTGAAACATCACCAAGTGCTGTTTGAGAAATTTTATTTTAATTTGAGGCCTTAAAAACCGGGTGAAACCCCCTGCGAGCCGTAAAAAAGACATAGCAGCTTTAACACATCACCCTGTAAGGTTAAAAGTTCTTCGCCTGCTGCAATTCGGGAATCAATTTTGGGTATGGGAGCCCGGGGGAGTTTGTCCTTCAGAGCTTGCCCCCGTGTGACGCCCTTTGGGGACGAGGTATCCCCCCGGGTTTTATAAGTCTTAGAGCTCCAATAGTATTACCCTCTTCTAATTTTTTGCTATTTGGGGCTCTGTTTTTTTGAGGTGTGGGGTTTTGTCCTTTGTTGGTTTTTCCCCGGGCGGGTGTTTGTCGCCCGGGGGGGGGAACGGACGAGGTTGTACCCCTTGGGAACATTTTATTGCCCTAATAACATTTGTTGCTATTTGGGACTGTCCCTCTTGGGGCAGCCAAAACAGGCATTGCAAAAAGCGCAATTGGGGAGATCTTTTGTTTGAAGGAGCTCGTTGACTTTTTTCAAAGGGGTAGTGAATTTGCTACAGCTTGGGGGCGGCTTTTTTTGGGGAGGGTGTCAAAAGGGCCCGGGGATTTTAAAATTTGATTGCAGATTTGAGTCCTCTGTAGAGGTAAACCCGGGTAGCTGTCAGCCCTGCTGCTGGGGGGAGGCTGTTTTTTGTTCTCATTTGGAGCCTCCTGGAGCCTAGACCCCAAAATTTGCGGCCGGATTTTGCCAATGGGGGTTTGAGTGCACTTTCCCCCTGTGGCACACCCGCGAGCCTGAAAAAGCACTTTGGGCCTCGTCGTGAGTTCCCCTGAAAACCCACACTATTGTAACGCTGATATCGTGGGGGTGGGGGGGCGCCACGTTGGGTGAGGGGTAAGGACGCATGGATGAATGGGGGATGAGGGGGGGGGAGTAGGGAGAAGGGGAACTTGTAATTGGTGGGGGGAAACGGCAACACCCTTGGTCAGGAATCAGGGGCCCTAGGCTGGGATGAGGGAGGGGATAGGGGATGGTGAGGGGGGGGAGTGGCCCCCATGTTTCGTAAGCCCCAAAACACTGACAACTTTTGCTAATTTTATACATTTATTTTTCCCCTTTAGAAAAAACCCTCGCCATTTGGCACATAATCACCTGCTCACACTATTAAACCGGGGTTTTTCTTCTGTTCACCACCCAAATGATTATGAGAACGATTATCCAACTTACGAGGTGTTAAAAAAAACCGGGAAGCCCCTATCAAAATTCTGGGAAAAAAAAAGATATCACGCATAGCGAAATAAAAATTAGCAAAACAATAAACCCCCAACCCCCACCAACAGAAACAGCAAACAGACTCAATGATTTCTTCTGCACTATAGGTCAAAACCTTCCCAAATAATATCCCAAGCCAGATCCCCCACCAAATGACACCTCCTGGAAATACCCGAACACATGTTCCTATCCGAAAAACCCATACGAAGTCCCCTTATTATAAAAACCACTGAAAAAAAGGGCAGGCGATTTAAATACCTTACCACCCTTTATATAAAAAAAAAGTCACAAGTTATCCCCAACATTGAAAACACTCTTAAAAAATCCATTAAAATCCTCCCCCTTTCCCTACAGTTTCTAAAAATAGCAAGGGTCCCCACATCCATAAAGGAACCAAACAGAGTTAAAAAAACTAAGGCCAAAAAAAATTTACACCCTCTCTCAAAAATCTTCAAAAAAATTAATTCATAAACGAATCTACTCCCCTCTCTCCCATAAATTCTAAACCCCCTTCCAAATTTGGGTTTTCAGGCCTAAAAAAATCTAGATGCTATTATACACATGCTTAACATTTACACGAAATAAAAAAAAAGAACCCCACTGGGATCTTCATTGACTTACGTAAAGCTTTTGATACAGTTGACCATGATTTTCTCCACGAAAAAAAATTGTCACCTATGGTATTAGGGGGCACCCCCTCAACTACCTCAAGTCTTACCTCAGCAAAGAACCCAAATTTGTGTACGAATGGGGAAAAGCTCTTCCCCCCAAAACCCAATTTACATTGGTGTCCCACGGGGAAAGGGTTCTTGGCCCTTTCCTTTCCCTATAAAAAATACCCCAAATGCTTCGAAATTTACTCAAACCCACACATTTGCAGATGACACCACATACGTCTTCTCTCCCCGAGCCCGTCACGCTACCAATACTGTAAACCCCAAATTTACAAAAAATATCTACTTGGATGAGACTAAAAAATTTACCAAAACTTTCCCCAAACCTACTTCTTTCATTTTTGGTGGGCAGAGTACGTGCCCTTTAACTAACGACAAAGGGTCACCTATCACAAAGTAAAAAGGGGGAAAAATTCTTGGAATCCACCTCGATAATAGACTCAAATTATACACATAAAAAATTTCTAAGAAAATTTCCAAACTGAGGCATACTACGAAGAAAGGGTACTATGTTCCACAGTCAGCCCTCCGGGGCCCTTTATCACCTTTTTATTACCCCTATCTCACCTATGGAATTTGTGCATGGGGCCCCCAACAAAAACTAACCATCTCAACCACTAATTTCCCAACAAAAGGCTGTAGTTAGAATGATAACAAAAAATTTCCCACAGGCGCACACTCCCCCCAATATTTAAAAAAACTCAACCAAATCCCATACAAAAAATCCATACTTATTTTGCACTTATTACATAATAAACACTTAACTTTGATATTTAAACCCCCCTCAAAAATCTCCTTGCCAACCTCAACAGAAAACATACCATAATACAAGGCAAGTCACTCTTGATGTCCTCGTGTCCATCTCACATATGCCAAAAAATCAATGCCCTAAAAGGCCCAAAACTGAATTTATTACCCGTAAATTCCCCCCCTGTTTAAAAAATTTTAAGTCTCTTCTCAAAGTTCACTTATCAAAAAACCCAAATAAAAACTGAATAACTGAACCATATAAATTTTATACCTAAATGTTACTCACAATTTTACACACAAATGTTAAAAACCCAACTTTGTTATTTTTTTTTAAAAAACATACCTGAAAGAACAGCAATGCAAGCAACCCCAAGGGCCGTCTTTGAAAAACTTTTGTATTTTATAGTTATCGTTTACAAAATGTCTTATCACTGATTTCATCATTGCTAGTTAATCTTAAGTTTAAATTTTAAGCCACCCCTAATGCTATGCAATAAGTGGGTTGGGAGCTGCCTTACTGTATTTTTTGTACCCTTATGTACGCTAAAATTTATAAATAAATAAAAAATAAATAAATGACCGTCGTGGCGGCCACTTCCTCCCCCAACCCCAAAGACCCCGGCCCGGGCACAGAGTAAAAAAAACTCCCCCACACCTCCCCTGCCCGGATCCCCCCCACCACCCCTCTTTCCCCAAAACCCCAAAATGCACACGCACTTTACTGAACGAAACAATGGCCGATGCGAGGGTTTTTCCAACTTGTGATCTCCGGGGGATATTCACGATGATGTCTGCCGAAACTGGCCCGCGAAACCATGTTGGTTCTTGGTTTCACACACAATGTATGGGGCACACACCCCACACACGGCTTTCCCCCCTCCAAAGCCCGGGAAGCGGTATTAATGTAATATATATATATTATATTTTTTAAATATATATTATAATATATAAATATATAATTTTTATATATTATTAAAATTTATTCCTTTTCTGAGGAAGAGGGTTTTCCCCGGGCAGTTCTAGAGGGGTACCCATATAATATAAATATATATATATATATATATATTTTATATTATTAAATATATATAAAATATATAAAAAAAATATATATATTATTATAAAAAAATTATAAAAATTTTTAATATAGGTACCACCCCTAAAATGTTGGGAAAACCCTTCCTCAGGAAGAGAATAAACTTTCTTCGGGAAAAAAATCAACGTTCTTCCAAAGCTTTTGAAAAATTAAAACAAAATACATTGTGGTTTTTAGTTTTCTTGAGAGTTTTTCCCCGCTCTTTGAGGAACTTTTAGAGAACACATCCCGCATGCTCCGGGGCTCCGACACTATTTGGAATGAAGTTAAGCAGGGGGAAAAGGCTTCAATTTGGGTCTTCTGGGTGTCACTGTGGCTGGCAGCTCCCCCCCCCTTCCGTTACACAGTATGGCATGTAGGTGTTGCCAATGTGGCAGCACAGGTGCATCCCAGGCAATCTCTTTCCATCCTTCCAGGGTAGCAAGTTGTCCACAGGATGCTTTGACTTCCCTCGACCTCTGCACTTCCCCTTGAGCTGTCAATGTGCTTTTGGGCGAGGCCTCTCTTAATGATGTCATTTACCCCTCATGTCTGGGGTTTCCTCCCTTTTGATGTACACAACGAGCCATGAATCCCATTTTAATCAGCCTCGCCCTGCCGCAAAAACACTTAGGCCCGTGAGGAAGGGGCGGCTAGCGAAGAGCAACACCAATCGAATGACCTGTGGGGCGAGTCGATGCCCAGGGGGGAACTGGAACAGCTGAAAGGAAATCTCCTGATGTGGGGCCTTCCCTGGGGACAGCTTTGTCCTTTTCCCGAAACGTTTGGGGGGCAATGTGTTTAAAAATTTTTTTCCCTGATCGGTTTTTCCCAGTGGAATGTTTGTGCCTTTCGGAGGGGCTAGTCTATGGAGGGGGGCGCAAGGAGTCCCATTGCTGCTTTGAAACCCGGGGCTTGAGCTAAACCACGTGCTCGAGCTTCGGGGACGATCTTCTTTACTAATCCACTGGAACAAACAGAAGACAAAAAAGCAGGTAAAGCTAA
>NC_069450.1:30939875-30954875 GCF_026875155.1 Cherax quadricarinatus
TCCAAGGCACCCAGCTTTCAGGGAGAAGGCTTACAGCTTTTTATCTCATCCCCTGCAGCCAGCCTTACTAGAGATATTAAAAATGCAAGGAATTCGAAAGAGCGGGCGAAATATTTGAAATTTTTCGCCTGCTCTTGCGAATTCCTTGCAAATTTGTCCAATGAAATTATTAAATTCTTCCCAAATTCTATTAATTATAAATGGATCTAAATTTATAAAAAACCAAAGGAAATATTCATATTATTGTCAAAACTGATATATATATATATATATATATATATATATATATATATATATAAAATTTTATATATATATATATATAATATATATATATAAATAAATATATAATATATAAAATTTTATATATTAATAAAATATTATATAAATATATATATATATAATATAAAATTTTATATATATATATATATATTTATATATATATATATACATTATATTCTGGGTAGTAGGTTGGTAGATAGAAACCCGCCCAGGGAGGTACTACCGTCCTGCCAAGTGATTGTAAAACGAAAGCCTGTAATTTTTAGATGACGGTGGGATTGCTGGTGTCCTTTTTTCTGTCTCATAAACATGCAAGGTTTCAAGTATTGTCTTGCTACTTCTACTTACACTTAGGTCACACTACACATACATGTACAAGCATATATATACACGCCCCTTTGGGGTTTTCTTCTATTTTCTTACTAGTTCTTGTTTTTGTTTATTTCCTCTTACCTCCATGGGGAAGTGGAACAGAATTCTTCCTCCGTAAACCATGCGTGTTATAAGAGGCCTCTAAAATGCCAGGAGCAAGGGGCTAGTAACCCCTTCTCCTGTATATATTAATAAATGTAAAAGGAAAAACTTTCGTTTTTCCTTTTTGGCCCACCCCACCTCGGTGGGACACGGCCGGTGTTTGAAAAAAGCATATATATATATATATATATATATATATATATATATATATATATATATATTATATATATATATATATATATAAATATATATAATATATATTTATATATGGTAATATTTGAAAGAAGTAAACAAAATAGTATGATGACCTGACAACCCTGGTGGCCCTGTAGCTTCTGCCTCTTTTTTGTGAGGTCGATCAGCAAGTCAATGAGACCTGAGAGTGCTACCCTGCGGAACACTCCGCCATGACTCTCGGGGAAATGTATCCCAACAGTTGTCGTACATCACAGTAAAGTGCCTGTAATGGTAACGAAAAGATTATAAAACTGTTGTGGTATATTTTTTTGTTTTATTTTCTTCGCGTGTATGGGTTTAATACTAAATGGATCTCATAAAAATCTACCTAGGGTGTATACACGTGGAAATGTGTTTTTCTATTTATGTACTCCGAGAACTTAATGACTAATTTATGGACAAAAAAGTTCTTTACTAGTGTGAACAAGAATGCATACAACCTTAATTATCCTCAAGTTCATACACAACACAATTTTTCCACCCATGTAACTTGATTGTATCTGGATACATAAACTTAGAGATGTTAATCTTTCTATGAATGGATCTGGGAATTTACTTTAATATCTGTTTTAAATGAGTGACTAAGCTTTTATTGGTGGGGGAATTGTTATTGCAAAGTAATGGCTCTCGTGTAATTGACAGACTTTAAATCAACGACGGGGTATCAAGGGAAATATGTTGAAAAAATTTAAAACCTTAAAGTGTTTTTTACGCTGAGAAAACTCAAACCTTTTTTTGGGTTTTAATTTAAGGGGGTTTAGAAAGCCCACTAAGCAAACCCTATAACAATTTATTTAGAAAACGTTTGGGGCCCCCGGGGGACCTTGATCATTCTAAACAAGGTCTGATCAAGTGATCAAGGTCCCAGGACCGAAACGTTTTCTAATAAATTTTATAGGGGTTTGCTTACGTTTTCCTTTCAAAAACCCAACTTATCGTATTTATTAAAAAAGGTTTTTACCTTTAATTTAAAGGGTATCTTAAAAACCCAAAGCTTTTCGTTCCCCATTTAGTCCATGCATTATACCTAATAACGCTGACATGTAAAAGTCGTGTTTAAATTTTTTCAATTTTAAAAAATTTTTTTACCAAAAAATATAATACAGGCCATATTCCTGGTTTTCTTCCAGTTTTTTGGGTTTTTCCTTGACAAAACGGGTACCAAAAACCCTTTAAATTTACAAAACAATCACCCTTGACCTTCAATCCCCCTGGAACCAGCCCCCTCCCAGAGAACCTCCGAAATTGGTGGCATAACCCCCTTTGCGGGGTTTTCAAAAAACCTTTTCCCCCTGACCTGTCCGCTTCGGGCCTACAGGAGAAACTTGAGCATTTTTTTTGGATGAAAGAAAGAGAGAGAACAAAAGGTCTGTAAACCCACGAAAAAAAACGAGTTTAAAGCATATTTTTGAGGTTCCTAGATTAACAAAATATACATATTGTTGACGATGGGAAAATTTATCAATTTTTTAACAGAAAAAAAAACGAGAAGAGTTTTAAATGGGGAAAAAACTTTGGGTGTCCCGTTTTTTACTTTTAAAAATTCCCATTTCCCAAAACAAACCCGTTAATTTTCTGAAGAAAAACTTAAGGGTTAAAAACTGCCCAAAAACAAATAATAAAAACAATTTAAAAATTTTCAAAAAAATTTATTTTTTCCCAATTTCTATAAGCAAATTTAAAGAGAAAACAACTTTGGTTTTAAGGTAAAAATTTTTTTAAAAACCCAAATGGGTGTAGTTTGGGATGTAAAAAAGAAAACACTTGGGAAAACCGTTTTTTTTTTTTTTATCCCCCTTAGGAAAAGTTAAAAGCAATTTCTTTTAATTTTTTTGCCCAAATGTGTTTAAGATTTGAGCATTCCAACAGGCAGATTTTAACATTAACAGTTTTTGTGGAAAAAATTTTAGCTCCTTTTTCACAAACCAAAATTGGCACTAGAAAACCTTTTTTTAAGTTTTCCCCTTTAATCGTGAAAGCAAAAAAACACCCTTTCCCCAAAAAAAGAAAACATGAAAAATTATTTACAGAATTTTTCACAAATAACCCGCAATGAAGGAGGGGCTTTCCCACGAAGTTTTGGTCCGACCCTTTGGGCCAATTTTCGTCACAAATGGGGTCGCGTTTAAATTTGTTGGTTTCCCGCACGGTATTGTGCCTTGTTTTGTTATAAAATAAATTTAGAAAATAATAAAGCACACCCAGGGAATAAAAAAAAAGGGTTTTTTGGCTACAAATGATTTCCTTCCCCAAAACATTAAGTTGTCACTTAATCATCATCACTTTCAATACATGCAAAAACCCCACAAAATGAAAAAAAAAAAAATGTAAATCCTAAAATCCGTTTAGAATTAAAAAAACAAAATTATGTATGATATCTACAAACAAAAATATTTTTTTGTAAATATAATTCAAATTTTTTTATTTCATACCGATTATTCTTTTAAAATTTTACTTTTTGGGTTACCAAAAGCTAATTTTTAAAGAAAGTTCAAAAATTTTGAACACTGTTAATTGACTTTTTTTTTTTTTGGGCCTTTTGTAAAAGTTTTTCCGGAAAAATTTTTCAATTTGAACAAAACGTAAAGAAAAAAATCCTGGAAAAAAAAATGAGACGATTTGGGGAAAGACAGTATTGCAGTGGTGGTCGGTGTAGACTTGGGGGGTTATCATAAAGGACAAAGAGCTAGTTACAACTGAAAGCATACGGACATACGCAGGACAAATGGTTTGAGAGAAAATGGAAGGTAGAGGCGAATCGAGAGGCGAGGAGAAGCTTTACTGCAGTGGCATAGTGGCGAATTGGAGGAGACGTGGATCGAGAGAACAGGATGGTTGTATCGGAGGAGGAGGTTTTACAAGGCTGTTCAGGACAGGCACTGAGAAATCGCCGGGTTGAGATGGGTTACCAGTGTGTTTTTTTGTAGTTCTTGGGAACTGTTAAAACACGTGTTGTTTCGACTTTACAATTTAATGAAAATTAGACGTAGCGATGGGCGGTGAGTCGGGAGTTAGGGTGTTGTAGTGTTGGTGCAAAGGCGAGGTCCACGAATCTTTGGAAGCATATAGAACCTCATGTTGATGGGGGGGAGTATAAGGATTTTTGCGCGTATTTGACAAACCGGATGTGAAAAAAGGTTTTAACAAGGTAATAATGGGAAGGGCAATCGGGATTCCAGGAGGTCTATGAGAGATTAGTCATCGACGCATCAAAAGTTTCGTGGATTATTGTAAGTGGAGGCGGGGAGTCGTAGGATTGTTGGGAAAAGGCTTGTGACAATGTGGATAGGGAAACATTATTAGCAACATTATTGAGGCAGGATTGCGGGGAAGAAATAGTAACTATGGGTGCGTAGTTATATACGGAGAGGCAACCGCTATCTTTACCCCGATCAATGGGAGGTTGGTGCGTCCTGCGACTGTGCCAATGCGGGTGGGGGCTGTGGAGGGGTGTCACCTCTCGCAGCTTTTGTTTTGCCTGATTTGCAGGACCCCCTTTTTATAGATTGGTAATGAGTGGCGCTGTAGGGGGGGCTCTGTGTTGTGTGCGCATGGCGAAGCAGTAGGGTTGTTTATGTTATGGTGGACGTACTCGCCATCTGTAGGGGCGTGTGTAGGAATAGTTTGGCGTACGTTATAAGGTTATCGAGTTTTGTAGTTGATGCGCAACAACCTCTCATGCAGATCAAATTAACTAGTAGAAAAATCCCAAACTATTTGCTGACTTAACTTCTTCATTGGGGGCTGGACTGGGATTGGGGGCCGGACGTAAGGTAAGGTGTATGGGTGCATGGGCGAACCCGTTTGAGCAGTTTTTAATGATCTGCGGTCTGTGTGTATGTTTGCCACAATCATGAACGAACAGGCGGCGTGTGCATTTAAATTCGTCTCGACTGTAGAGCAGCCGCATTTTTTTTTTTTTAACACGGCATAGGCTGGAAGGCGATTGGCGACGGGCGGTGGTGATTCGTTAACATTACACCAACGAGTAATCGTTTGAAGTCATTGTACTGGTGTATTGTAAATTATGATTTGTTTCGGCACAGTCTATCCATTGACGACGGATGATGTGTTTTTGCGGTTACAGAGGGAAGGTTTTGGTATTTCATATGGGGTTACCGTGACATTGGTTAGGAAGGACGTCGTTATGGACGATGTAGCTAAGAGGTGGATTGGGGCTGATACCACTACACAGTCGCCTAATGTGCTTATTCTTTCGACAGGAATCTTGAAAGGGATTGGGTGGGGAGCGAGGGTTGACGCGGTGATGAGGGAGGTTCGACGATGGTGGGTGGGGAAAGAGTAATCTTGTATTTAACATAGGAGTTAAAGGGTTATAATGCACAGGGGATGAGGGACGTTTGTGTTCGTACAAAAAAGTTAAACGTCAGTGTGTTATTCGACAATGAAAATTTATAATTTGTGGAGATTACGATACTGTGTTCTTTTATTTTTCTAATGTATTGTATTGTCTTTAATAAAATATAAAAAAAAATCCTCGAAAATTTATTATTTGCTTAATCAATACAAATTGTACTTCACTTAAGTATATACAATATTAACCTTCAGAAAATACACCGTTCTACTTGACTTCCGTAAACTCAAATTGTTGTTTGACTCTAAGTAAAGACTGAGTTACTTGAATTAAAACAATTTAAAAAACGTTTTAATTCATATATCTGCTTCATTTTAATTTCGTGATTATTTTTAAAACCCAAAAATATTATCATAGATTAATTTTTAATATTTAACTTTTCAGCTTTAACAATAAATATACCATGCACACTATGTATCTTATATGTCTTATTACACTATACATTTATGTATTCTATTCGCTCTTTACAGTTTGATACAGTATAAGCTCTTCACCTGTCTACGGCATAAAATGTTTGCATCGATACTAATTATGTACCTATCTATAAAAACATAAATTCAAAATGAGAACACAGAAGATTTAAGTGCTCAGTGAGCATTTGTAAATAAAAATACTCGAGGGATTATCTGGGAAAATCTTGGCTCATTCAAGCAAGGAAAAACAGTGAAGTATTTCAGATTATATGACCTCTTCATACATGTTGGTTAAATAGATTATTAATTTTCGTAAATCTTAGTAACGGTTGCTTTGGAGCAATGATCGTTTTGATGCAAAATAAAATAATGGCATAAAAAATTTGTACAATTATATACACTGTTTTCCTGGAAGGAGGGATGTGATCCACTTTCCTCTAAGTGCTTCATATATGCTCATAGGGAATCCATACCACTTTATGAAAATAATTGACCCGTGTTCCTGTTTTTCTGGGAAATCTGGAAATTAAAGTAATGAATCGAAAGAGTGTATCAACAAATCACTCATGATTATAGAAATTAATAGGATTTTTTATAACATTAAAATATTGAGATGCTACTGAACTTCACAATGTTTTATTAATATCAGAATAATTACACTTTATCATTGGAGAGAGTAGCGAGCCAGGGGTCAACACAGAAACAAGAAATGAGGTAGAATTCAAGATTTCGTATTGGGCCGATTCTTGACTACATGTGGAGGAACCTGCGGAGTACTTGAATCATAGCGATACGGCAGTGTAACAGGTCTTTGTCACCAGTTGTACCGTAGAAAGTCTGCAGGATGTCCCCGGATGCCCATCACCACATCCATGTGACATCCGAGATGAACGGTAAAATTCTGAAAGACATTATGTTATGGGTTGGGCTTCCAGCATATCACCAAGGTATTTTTTCAGGAAAGTTTGAATTAAACAGAAGCCTATTCGAAGACTCATGAAATTCAAGTAAACTTCTGTATCTGCCCCAATTGGCGTTCCTAAAATTATTTTTAAGTACATGTATTCCGTAATTCTGGTATAGGTCAAAAAATCCAAAACTTCAAAACACATCATAATATATATTTTATTCACATTAAAATAACAGCAATATATATTTATATTTTATATATATAATATATATATATATATATATATATATTATATATATATATATATTTATATATATATAAACACTGATCTCTGGCTGAAGGAGACTAGAACCCTGAAAGCTGGCTGCCTTGGAGCAAAGTCTAAGCAGCAAGCTGGACTCCAAGCGTATGTTTTTTAGTCCAGTGCGGGTAGATTGGTCTAAGCATGCGTACCTTTTGTTCCTAGGCTGTTAGGTTCGAGTTCCTTCAGCCAGTGATCAGTGTTTGTATATATCGTCTGTCTTGCGAATTCCTTGCATATATATATTTATACATATTATATATATATATATTATATATTTAGATATATTAATATATATATTTATATATATATATATATATATATATATATATTTATATATTATATTATATTATATTTAAAATTGGTCCACCTCTGGTTGCTAAATTGTCGGGACCCTAGCCTCGGAGAAAGTTGATAAAAAGGCTTTCATGGAAGACTTTTGGATTTCTTCCTGATGCCGTTTGATATTCCACTTCCCCTACCACCCAATCTTTTCATATTTTTTTTTTACCAATAGGAATATTTTATTTATAATATGGTACAGAAGATTTAAGGAGATACAATGGATAATAATAAAGGGGACATATAAGGTACATGTTGTTACGTGTGTTCACTGATTATTAAAGGCGAAAGCCTCATCCAGTTCCTCAGAGCTGGGGCGTGTGCCAAAAATACATCAGGTCATTACCCCTTTGAACAGCCGATCCCCCCACCCGCCCCCTCGCACCGCCTTGGCACAGATAACTAGCTGCCCTGGGATCCCTGTTACCCTTAGATCCTTTTTCCCAGCTCCTTAAGGATTTTAGATGATTCTTTCCCATGAGCAGTCTCTGAGGCCTATGGGAACAAACATATAATGATGGGCAAATTCTCATATTTTCTAACATTTTGGGCTCCATGAAGTGGAAGCTGCCCCTTCCTCCCTGGTGTTTGGAGATAGGTATTCAGCAAGGCAGATGCACATGTATAGTCCAACACGGACATGACTTCCCGTCTGTCCAGACTGAAGGGTGATGATTTACCATCTGATGCTTCTGGCTTACCATCAGATCTGCAATTTGCTGGGGTGCTCCCTTTTACTGCTGGGCAGTCCGGGGTGTTGTGAGGATCCTTTTGATATGTTATTAACCTTCTCATGTCGTGCAGTCTTTTCCCTAGGATTTTCGGCACACAAGACCATTTGTACCCGGAATCGGTCTGCTGCTTCCACGCCACAAATACACCTGTGTTCGGCGAGGGAGAAAGGGGCGGCGGCAAGTCGAAGGGCAACACTGATGGCGGTATGGTCTGTGGGGTACGAGGCGTTGTGCCAAGGCTGGAGTTGGAAACAACCAACAGAAAGTCCCCTGCATGAGGAGCTCTCACTGCCAGGAGGCGGGCTCTATCCTTCCCTGACACACTCTGAAGCATTGTTGAGGCTATATTTTCCACTATTGGACCATCCCAGTGCGATTGTTTGTAGTTGTTGGGGGGAGCAGGTCTGGTTTCAGAGCCCGTTAGATTATCCCAGATCATGGCTCCGTCAATGAACTTTTGGTCCTGGACTCCATTCTTGTCCCTAAGATGTTCAGGGAGAATCGCTGCTACAAGCCCTCTGAATGCAATACATGAGGACAGAAAAGCAGGTAGCGCAATCTGTGATGACTTGCGGACACCAATGCCACCTAGTCTGACTGGAAGTGTAGCTTGGTTCGACTGCCCGTCTTCTAGAGTAAGGTTGAGTACTTTCGTAAAAATCTGCCTCAGGATACTGTCATATTTGTGCAGTTTAGGGTTATCATATGAAGGTGCACATCTTAGGAAATATGTCAACCTGGGCAGACTCAAGCACTTTGTGAGAAGGTACAAGGCATCGTGGGTGTCCAGATTGCCAATTCGTTGTTCCATTCTCCTTAACTCTTCCAATTTCTTTCTGAGAATTGTGTCAATGGCATTGCTTCCCAAAGGTGCTCCTAGCAAGACACTGTTTGTGGGGGCAATGACTGCTGTTCCTGGTAGTTTTGATCTCACTGCATTTATCACTTGTTGACTGACTGAGATGATTTCACATTTGGATGGATTCAGGATGAGACCCATTTCCTGTCCCCGTGTCATTACCTGTGTAAGATCATGTAGGATGGACTCCTTTGTACCTGCTAGTGTGCCATCATCTAAGAACCAGATGTTTAGCTCGCTGGTCAGTCTGACTGTGATTTCCTTAACTGCTATACAGAAGAGAAATGGTGCAAGAGGATCTCCTTGTTGGACACCCTCCGATGATGTGATTTCATGCTCTCCAAAGAGAAGCATTGATTCCTTGCTATACCCAGCTGCAACAAAAGGGAAGAGACCAGGGAAATGTTCTTGTACTGCTGCTAATACCACGTCTCTTCAGGAGATTGAATGCATTCTTGAAATCTAATTTTACCACTGCATTGTCCTCAGGCATGTTGTTGATATACGCCCTTGTTGCATGAACCGCTGCTTCACTTCCTTGAGAGACCCCAAAGCCAAGCTGGTTTGGTTGAAGCATCATGGCTGCCTGTGCACGAATACTTTGGACAGCAGCTTTGGATACGAGGCGGCTTAACGTGTTGCCTACTGCAATTGGCCGAATTCCTCCATCCTTCTTTTTAAGTGCACAAAGTGTTGCACCAAAAACGAAAGGTCTAATTTCATCAGGAATCAGACCAGTTAAGGAATTGTTGACGAACCTTGTGATCTCTGAAAGCAGTGTCTCTGCAATTTCCCCAATAACTGGATTAACCATTTTCATGCTGTGGCCTTATTCCAGTGTAACCTCCAGCAGAGCCCGATGGGAACGACATTATTGCTTTGTAAATGTCTGAGTCTTCCACAATCAATGGTTCCACAGTGGGGACAGAGGTGTTGTAACTGTTGGTGCCACTGGTTTCCCTGGCAGGGTGCTTTCCTCTAAGTGCTTCAGCCGTGTCAGCATCCTTGATTGCCCCCACTGTGTTGCCCTCTTCAATTTTCTTGCTCACCTGGACTCTGACTTTTCACTGTCAGTGGAGTGAGTGGGGGTTCTGCCTCTCCCTTTTTTGTGTTGACGGGGAAGGCGAATGAGGTTATCAGCTCTAGGAAAATTTAATTATCATTGAGGTTAGCCTCTTTCCCCTTCTTTCTGGCACAGCTAAGCAGACATTGCCAAAAAGTAGCAAGTTGTGCCATGCCTTGATGATTGGTGGAGCATTTAAGATAGTGGAACCATCATTTACTTTTTTCAGGTCTGTAAGTTTCCCAGCTGCGTGTGGACGGGCTGCTTTGGGAATATGTGTGAGTGTCCTGGTACCTGTTGCTTGAATTGCTTCCAAGAGATTGTCTGATGAGATGAGATCTGTTGGAGTGGGTTCAGGTGCCTGAGGTAGCTCTGGATCATCACTTTCCACAGGAGGACATCCTGAACCAGGGCAACTACAGTGTTTGCGAAGGAAACCATTAGAGTTGAGACAACGAAGCTGTAAGCATGACCGACACTTGCCTCTCATAGTATTGCCAGCCGTGCCATTTCCCTGGCTGCTTGCTTTCTCCTGGTTGGCATCCATCTGCTAATTTTTTGAGACTAATGTTTTTTTTTTAAAATGATTACTGCGGCCCAAATTTTTTTCGACTTTTGTAGAGGACACTTATTTTGTTTTGTACCTCTTCATTTTTATTAGAATGAAAAAAAATGAAAAGCTTCGAGATTACATTACAGAGCTAGGGCCCAAATCACTTGTAATGAAATATATTGTGAAAGTAGCTATTTTTAAAGAGTACTTGGAAACAGTATATATATATATATATATATTATATATATTTTATATTTATATATATATATATAATTTATTTTTAATTATATAAAATTATATTATATATTTATATTATATTTTTATATATATAAAATTATATATATATTATATATATATATATATATATATATATATATATATATAATATATATATATATTACTTTATATATAACATATAATATACATATATATATATATAATATATATATATATATATATATATTATTATATATTTTATATTTAATATAATTTATTTATTTAATTATTTATTAACACATCGGCCAAAAAGGAAAAACTTTCACCATCATTCACTCCATCACTGTCTTGCCAGAGTGCTGCTTACACTACATTATATAAAACTGCAACATTAACACCCTTCCTTCAGAGTGCAGACGCTGTACTTCCCATCTCCAGGACTCAAGTCCGGCCTTCATAAATATTACTTTACTCACACTCCAACAGCACGTCAAGTATTAAAAACCATTTGTCTCCCTTCACTCCTATCAAATACTCCCATGCATGCCTGCTGGAAGTCAAAGCCCCTCTCACACAAAATCTTCTTTTCCCCCTCCCTCCAACCTCTCCTATGCCGACCCCAACCCCCGCCTTCCCTCCACTACAGATTTATTCACTCTCGAAGTCATTTTGTTTCGTTCCATTCTTTCTACATGTCCAAACCACCTCAACAACCCTTCCTTAGCCCTCTGGACAACAGTTTTGGCAATCCCGCACCTCCTCCTAACTTTCAAACTACGAATTCTCTGCATTATATTTACACCACACATTGCCCTCACACATGACATCTCCACTGCCTCCAGCCTTCTCCTCGCTGCAACATTCACCTCACACCCATATATGAGCATTGGTAAAACTATACTCTCATACATTCCCCTCTTTGCTTCTAAGGACAAAGTTCTTTGTCTCCACAGACTCCTAAGTGCGCCACTCACCCTTTTCCCCTCATCAATTCTCTGATTCACCTCATCTTTCATAGGCCCATCTTCTGACACATCCACTCCCAAATATCTGAATACACTCATCTCCTCCATACTCTCTCCCTCCAATCTGATATCCACTCTTTCATCACCTAATCTTTTCGTTATCCTCATAACCTTACTCTTTCATATATTCACTTTCAATTTTCTTCTTTTACATACCCTGCCAAATTCATCCACCAACATCTGAAACTTCTCTTCAGAATCTCCCTAGAGCACAGTGTCATCAGCAAAAAGGAACTGTGACAACTCCCACTTTGTGTTTGATTCTTTGTCTTATAACTTCACACCTCTTTCCAAGACCCTCGCATTCACTTCTCTTGCAACCCCATCAACCCCATATTAAAAATATTGAACAACCATAGTGGCAGCACACATCCTTGTCTAAGGCCTACCCGTACTGGGACAAAATCTGCCTCTTTTTCTACATACTCTAACCTGAGCCTCACTATCCTCGTACAAACTCTTCACTGCTTTCAGTAACCTACCTCCTACACCATACACCTGCAACATCTGCCACATTGCCTCTATACACCCTGTACATGCCTTTCCCAAATCCATAAATGCCACAAAGCATCATAAGCCTTATCTAAATACTGTTCACCTATAAGTTTCACTGCAAACACTTAGTCTACACACCCCCTACCTTTCCTAAAGCCTCCTTGTTCATCTGCTATCCTACTCTCCGTCTGACTCTTAATTCTTTCAATAATATCTCTACAATTCACTTTACCAGGTATACTCAACAGACTTATTCCTCTATATTTTTTGCACTCTCTTTTTTCGCTATGCACGCTCTCTGCCAGTCCCTAGGTACCTTACCTTCTTCCATACATTTATTAAATAATAGCACCAACCATCCAAAAAAAAAACCCCACCTGCTTTTAAAAAATTTTATCTTTGTCCCCAAAAAATCCCGGCTGCCCTTTCCCCCTTTCAGTTACCCACTTCTCACGAACTTCCCCCACACTCACAACGGCTCTTCCTCACTCCTACAAAATGTTTAAACCTCCTTACCCAACAAGAAATCACAGCTTTTTTTTTCATAACATTTCAATTCCCAATATATTTCCCCCAATCTCCACTTAATAACCCTCCCTATTTTTAATGACAAATCCATTTGTTCCCAGGCTTCCTCAATTTTTTAATCTCACTCCAAAAATTTTTTTTTTTTTTCAATAAAATTTGTTGAAAAATCTCACCCACTCTTTCATTTTTCTCTCTTTTTACATTGCTTCACCCCTTCTTAACCCCTCTTTTTTTTCTCCATATATCTTCCTTCTTTCTATTCTATTTTTTTTAATAACCTCTCATTTGGAACTTTTTCCCCTTATGTTTTACTCATCTTCCACCAATCGCTCCCCTTCCCCCCCGCACCCACTTTCCGTAACCACAAACTTCTGCTCAACACTTAAAAACTAATTTTAAACCTACCCCATACCTCTTCGACCCCCCTTGCCTTTTCCTCACTAGCCCCCATCCTCCCAAAATTGTTTTTATCTTACCCTAACTGCCCCCTCTTTTAGTTTTAGACCTTCACATCTCTTTTTTTGATGCCTCTATTTTTTCCCTTGTATCGTTCCATCCGGTTTGTGCCTTTTTTGTTATTTATCCCCTCTACCTTTTTACTCTCACTATTTTACAAAAAAAAATGATTGATAATCATGGGCCCCCATGAACATAAATCCTGAAGTCACTCAAAAGGCTTTATCTACCAAAACCCAACCCAAAAAAACTACTGTCATTTGCCCTACATCATATGTTAAATTTTTTTAAAAAATTTAACCTCAAATTTTGTTTTGGGGGGGGGGGGGGGGGGGGGGGTGGGGGGGGGGGGGGGGGGGGGGGGGGGGGGGGGGGGGGGGGGGGTTTTTGGGTGTAAACCCTTTTTCATAAAAATAGTATTCCCTAAACTAAAACCCCTTTCTAAAAAAGTTCAATGAAGGGCCCCCTTGAATATATTTATATTTAATATATATATATATATATTATTTAATATATATATATATATAAATATATATTTTATATATTATATATTTTATATTATTATATTTATATATATTATATTATTTATAATTAAAAGAGAATATGAATGTGAAAAATTCGAATTTGTGGATTAAAGAAAAGGTTTGGATGCGAGAATGGGTATAATAAGCGGTTTTGCACCGGAGAAGGAAGGAAGCAGGGAGAGAGATAGTTTTGGGAGGTTAAGTAAATGTATGGGGACCCTTTAAAACAAGTGAAAGAGTAATGTGGTGGGGACTAAATGCAAAAGTAGGAGAAACTTTTAGGGGTTTTGTGGTGGGAAAAGTTTGGGGGCCAGTGTAAATGATAAGGGGAGCCTTTGTTTGACTTTTTTTAAAAAAAGGGGGTTTAGTTATGGTTTAGTTATTTTAAGAAAAAGAGGATAAAAAGTATACAGATATGGTAGGGCAAATGACAGTAGTTTGTTGGATATGTTTTTGGTAGATAAAAGACTTTTGGGTAGGCTTCAGGATGTACATTTTTATAGGGGGGCCACAGATATATCAGATCACTTTCTAGTTCTGCTACTGAGAAAAAAGGTAGAGGGGTACAAGGAGAATAAACATCAGGGGGGAGAGAGGTGAAGGTTTTTTAAACAAAGGGAGGCAGTTAGGGTAGATATAAAAGCTATTGGAGGGTAGATGGGCAAAAAGAGCATAGGGAATGGGGTCGAAGAGGTAAAGGGGGAGGTTTAAAAAAAGTATGTTAGAGTGTTCAGCAAAGTTTGTGTTACAGGAAAGTGGGCGGGAGGGAAGAGGAGCGATTGGTGGAATGAGAGTAAAGAGAGAGTAAGGGAGAAAAAATTAGCATATGAGAAGTTTTTTTCAAAAATAGAAGTGTGCAAGGAGGGAAAAGATATGGAGAAAAGAGAGAGGTTTGAGAATGGTGAAGCAATGTAAAAGAAGCAAAAGAGAGTGGGTGAGAGTTATCTGAGATGTTATAACAATTTTTTGAAATAAGAAAATTTTGGAGTGGATTAACAGATAAGAAACCCCTGGGAAAAAAATGGATTTGCCATTTTAAAAAAAGGAGAGGGTGTTTTTAAATGGGATTTAGAGGTATTGGGAAGGGAGGGAATATTTTGAGGAATTGTTAAATGTTGATGAAGTGGGAAGCTTTGATTCGTGTATAGGACAAGGAGGAATAAAAATCTTGTAGGATGAGGAAGAGCCAGTTGTGGGTGGGGGGGAGTTGTAAAGG
>NC_069450.1:30961074-31031074 GCF_026875155.1 Cherax quadricarinatus
ATGCCAAAAAGTAAAAGTTGTGCAGCTTGATGATTGGTGGAACATTTAAGATAGTGGAACCATCATTTACTTTTTTCAGGAGGTCTGCATGTTTCCCAGCTGCTGTGGACGGGCTGCTTTGGGAATATGTGTGAGTGTCCTGGTACCTGTTGCTTGAATTGCTTCCAAGAGATTGTCTGATGAGATGAGATCTGTTGGACTGGGTTCAGGTGCCTGAGGTGGCTCTGGATCATCACTTTCCACAGGAGGACATCCTGAACCAGGGCAACTACCGTGTTTGCGAAGGAAACCATTAGAGTTGAGACAACGAAGCTGTAAGCATGACCGACACTTGCCTCTCATAGTATTGCCAGCCCTGCCATTTCCCTGGCTGCTTGCTTTCTCCTGGTTGGCATCCATCTGCTAATTTTTTGTGACTAATGTTTTTTTTTGTAAAAATGATTACTGCGGACCGATTTTTTCGACTTTTGTAGTAGGACACTTATGTTGTTATTGTACCTCTCACTTTTTATAGGAATGAACAAAACATGAAAGCTTCGAGATTACATTACAGAGCCTATGTCCATCACTTGTACATGAAATAATATTGTGAAAGTAGCTCATGTTTAAAGAGTACTGGAAACAGTATATATATATATATATATATATAATATATAATTATATATATATATATATATATAATATTATATAATATATATATATATATATATATATATATTATATATATTTTAATATATATATATATATATATATATATATATATATATATATATACATATATATATATATATATATATTATATAATATATATATAAAATATTATATATATATATATAATATATAATATATATATAATTATATATATATATAATATATATATATATATATTTATATATATATATATATTATATATATATATATATATATATATATATATATATATATATAATATATATATATAAGTAGTAGTCAAAAAGCGGCTGGGCGCACCCTTCCGGAAAAGGCCTACAGAGCCGTGTATCCGTCTAGGACCTTCTTCTGAGGCATCCCCTTTTCACACCTAGGTGTTACTTCCGGTTTGACCTTGACCTCGCCCTCGAGACTACCTCACCCTTGACCCGCCCAACCAATACCCCCGCCCACGACCCCCCTTCGCGACCCCCCCCCCCCCTTCGCGACCCCTCCGTCGCGCCGCGCGCCCGCCCGCGCGCCCGCCCGCGCCCTTCGCGACCCCCGCCCGCGCCTTCTGCTGCGCCTTCTGCAGCGTCGTCCGGATCGCCCCCGCGCCTCGAATTTTTTTTCCGATTTTTTTCGAATTTTTTTTGAATTTCATTTTCTTGTGCTCTCCATCTCCTCGGATCAAATTTTTGAGGTTCCCCCTCTCACTTTCACCCCCATCCCAAAATTTCTCGAAATCAAAGTCTCCATCTCCTCGGATCAAGTTTTTTTTGGATCCCCCCTAATGGGGTTTTCGAAATTCTCCATCTCCTTGGATCAAGGTTTTTGATTGTCCCTCCTTTCCACCCCCACCCCCCAATCCCTACATTTCTCGAAATCAAAGTCCCCCTTTCCCCAATTCCATCGGATCAAAATTTTTCTCGAAATCAAAGTCTCTATCTCCTTGGATCAAGGGTTTTTTGAATTTCTTTCTCCAATTCCTGGATCAAATTTTTGGACCCCTCCTTATCACCCGCAAATTTTCTCCGATAAACCATGACTCCAACTCCTCGGATCAAGTTTTTGGATTCCCCCCTATGGGGTTTCGAATTCCCCTCCGACTTGTTCACCCGCCCAACCCGCCAAAATTTCTCAATATAGCAAGTTTTTTGGATTCCCCCCTCTTGGGTAAGCATCTATTAACAGGTCTAAACAAGTCAAATGACTCTAAGAAGGGGTTTACTCGGCGGTCAGTGAACGTCTTTCACACATACAAAGCTGAATCTTGTCCGACCCCTTTTAGTTAAGATGTCAAGTTAATAAGGGGACATAGTAGTGACGTCACGTGATGACCGCGCACACAGGCTGAATCTTTTCTGATCCTTTAGTTCATTAAAGTTAATAATGGGATATAGTCCTACATCAAAGGGAAAACATTTCACTTCTTAACCCCAATTGTTTCTTCTCGTTTTAAACCTCTTTTAGTTCATTAAAAGTTAATAAGGGGACACAATACATCATAAAAAAAGTCACAAAAACTAACTCAAACCCCTTAAACTTTACTTTGTGAACATCACCAAACACGATCATAAATCATTAATCTCACAAAAAACACCTTTGAACACCTTCAAAACACCCTTTAACACCTTCAAAAACACCTTTGAACATTTCAAATCAACCACTGAAACACTTCCAAAAAAACACAATTTGAGTACTCCCCAATTACACCACTGAATACTACTAAAACACCGCTGAATTCAATCAAAACACACACTCTTAAACACTTCAAAACTCCCTTGAATCAGTCCTTCAAAACACTCTTGAATGCAACCTTCAAAAACACCCAACCTTTGAACATTTTTCAAATCGCAACACTGAAACACTTTCCAAAAACACAATTTGAGTACTCCCAATACACAACTGAATACTACTATAACACCGCTGAATCACTCAAAACACCCTTCAACACCTTCAAAACAACACCTTTGAACTACCTTCAAAAAACAACATTTGAACACACTCAAGAACACCTTTGAACACCTTTGAACCTGTTTAATTTCCAAAACACTATGAGTACTCCCAAATAAGATTTGGACATCCTCTATATTTATCTGCACTTACACATTTCATTAATTACAAACCCATCCCTCAGTCTCCAGACTTAGGCCATTTGCTCTGTTTTTATACCCTTTTAGTTCATTAAAGTTATTAGGGATACAAAACATCAGAAAATAAGTCACAAAAACTAACTCAAACACTTTACTTTGAACATCCCCCCCAAAACACTCTCATAATCATTAGAATACTCACATAAACACCCTTGAAACACCTTCAAAACACCTTTGGAATATCGTTTTAAACTAATTTCATCACAACCCACGTTACATCATCTTTTTTTCGTAACTCCTAATTCGACTACCGTAATACTACTACCCTCATCAATTACCAACAAATTTTACTCGTTTTAACTGAATGTCATCACTGTAACAAGATTTTCACAAAAAAACTCTATACAACTAACACACACGCACACACACACAACCCCACACACCCACAATTTATTCTTCAGTTTTATCTAATCATCAGAATGTCACAATAATCAACAACCCACAACCCACAACACCCACAACCCCCCCATTTTTTTCTCGTTTTAGCTAATTTCATTCAGAAAGTTCACAACAAAAACAACCCACAACCCACACACCCCACACACCCACAACCCACATCAGACGCCACATCCCCAATATTTTTTCTCGTTTTTAAATTAAACCCTTTTAGTTCATTAAAGTTAATAAGGGACACAATACATCAGAAAAAGTCACAAGAAACAACCCACTTTATGTCATCTTTTTTCAGTACTCTAATTCGACTACATTACCACAAAACCCTCATCAATTAACCAATTTATATTCACACTATATTTTTCCCACCTTCCTTTTTACTGAATCTTAAAAGTAATACACTTCCTCCCTACATTACTAAAACTCTAATATAAATCCTCTCCATACCCATCTCCTTGTATCCACATAAATTAATATTAAACCGGCATCAACTACGCCCAACTATTGCGACATGTTTTTCAACACCCCTCCATTCTTTTCAATAAATCATAACTTTTCATTTCTATAATTTCTTTTTTTAAATATTCACACATTACCTTTAAATATTCAGTAAATCTCCCCATATTTCTAATTACAACCCCTTCCCATATCCTCGCCATCAAACCCATCTGCCCAACACAACCTCTTCAGAACACACCACAAAAAGTCACATTTCACATCCACAAATGGCATCTCAATCTACTAAAATCACTATAATTCAAGATATATCACAAAAACTCTATACCACCTAACAACACACAAACCACACACATCACACACACAACACACAACCACACACACCTAACCTAATCCTAACCTAACATACCTAAGCCTACCCTAACCTTAACCCAACGCTAACTTAACCTAACCTACCCTAGACCTTAACACAACCTAACTTAACCTAACCTAACCTAACCTAACCTAACTAACCTAACCTTACTCTATACCGAACCTAACTAACCTAACCTAACCTAACCTAACCTAACCAACCCAACCTTACCTAACCAACCTATCCTAACATACCTAACCTAACCTTAGCCTAACCTTACCTAACCTATCCTAACCTACCCCAACCTAGACCTTACCTAACTAACCTAACTAACCTAACCTAAACCCAACCTAACTTATTCCTAACCTAAACCTGAACCTTACTAACCTAACCTAAACCTAACCTAACCTAACATAACATTACCTAACCTAACCTAACCCTACCTATCCTATCCTAACCTAACCTAACCTAACCTACCTAACCTATCCTAACCTATACCTAACTAACCTAATATATTGAACACTTCCAAAATACCATTAGAGTACACCATAATTACTTTGACCGACTCCATTTTTGGATATTTCCAAATTAGTTTTGAAAACTATAATTCGTAAAATCGAACATTATTTTCTTGTTGGTAAACAACCATGGTAGAAATATTTACATCGATGTCCCGAATAGAAACACTTTCCTCCTCGCTCTGAGAGACTCATTAAGCTTATAATGTTCCGCCCCTTTCCCCCGCCCACGGTGTAATGCGATTACCAACCCAAGGTAGAAAATCCCACCTCGGCACCACAGGTCAGACAGAATGGCATGTAATGCGTTTGCACGACCCAAGGTAGAAAAATCACAAATCCTGAATCAAACTCACCTAACTCCGAACCTAACCTAACCTATCCTAGCCAAACCAAACCTAGCCTAACCAAACTTAACCTAACCTAACCTAACCTAACCTTATCCAAACTAACCTAACCTAACCTAACCTAACCTACCTAACCTAACCTAACCAAACTATCCTACCTAACCAAATCCTATCTTAAACCTAACCTAACCTAACCTAACCTAATCTAACCTAACTAACCCAACGCTAACTTATCCTAAACCGAACCTAAACCTGATCGCAACCTAACCTAACCTAACATAGCCCTAACCCTAACTTATCCTAACATAACCTAACTGAACCTAAACCTAACCTAACTTAACCTAACCTAACCTAACTCACCTAACCTAGCCTAACCTAACCTATCCTACTAAACCTAACTAACCTGAACATAACGAAAACCCATCAAAACACCTCGAAAAACTCCCCAAAACACTACCGATTACTACCAAACACCACTGAATCACCAAATCAGAGTCAAAATCAACCAGAAAACTAAGTGTTAACATCACCAACCAATTCCTTTTTATAGAAATCCCCTCAAATCACTATATCCAAGACCCACCTAACCTAACCTTTCCTAACCTAAACCTCAACCTAACCGTACCCTAACCTATACCGAACCTAACGCTAACCTTACCCACCTAACCTAACCGAAGACCTAACCTATACCTAGCCTAACCTAACCTAACCTAACTGAACCGAACTAACCTAACCTAACCTACCTAACACCCACAATACACCTCACCGAATACTCCCCAAAACACTACTGATTACTACCAAATCACCACTGAATACACCAAATCACCGTCAAAATCACCAGAAACAAGTTTACACTATCACCATCGAACTTCCTTTTTTATAGAAATCCCCTCAAATCAACTATTAACAAAGAACTCCCAAACCTAACCTAACCTTTCCTATCCTAACTCAACCCTAACCTAAGCATTGACCCAACATAACATTCCCAACCTAACCTACTATCCTAACCAACCTAACCTAACCTAACACCATTAACAAACACCTCCAATAATCCACCAAAACACGACTGATTACTACCAAAACCACCTAACCTAAACCTAACCGAACCGAACCTAACATACCAACATACCCTAACACTTATCTCCCAACCTAACCTAACTTAATCCTAACCTACCTAACCTAACACCTTTCAAACACTCCGAATAACTCCCCAAAGACGACAACTGATTTCTACCTACCAAATCATCCTAACCTAACCTAACCTATCCTACCTAACCTACCTAACCTAACCTAACCCTATCCTAAACCTAACCTAACCTAAACCCTAAAATAGCTTATCCTAACCTAACCTAACTTATCCTAAACCTAACCTAACCTAAACCTATGCCTAACATAACCTAACCAAACCTGACCTAACTTATCCTAACCAACCTAACCTAACCCAACCTTATCCTAACCCTAACCGAACCTAACATAACACCTTCCAGACACCTCCGAATACTCCCAAAACACTACTGATTACTATACCAAAATCACCACGAATACTACCAAATCACCGTCAAAATTCAAGCCAGAAACTAAGTTTATCAGCAACCATCCAACATCCGTTTTATAGAATGTATATTCTACCATGCATTTTAATGTCACCTTCAAACACCTCCGAATATCTCCCAAAACACTACCTGATTACTACCAAATCACCGTCAAAATCACCAGAAACTAATTTAACATCAACCATCCAACACCTTTATATAGAATGAATATACTTACCCGCATTTTATGTTGCATATCGCATTCCTCTTCCACATCATCCCTAAACATCCTTCCTTATTTTTTTTTTTTTTTTTTTTTTTGGTTTTTTTTTTTTTTGTCCATTCCGTATATCTCCTAGAGTTGTTTTTTAACGCCTCCGACGGGGCCCATCACGACGCAGGAGCCAGAGTGTAGTAGGTGGAGTTGGAGTGGTGAATGGTGCTTGCTCTGGCTCCTAATGTCAAGGATTGTCCCGTCGGGGGTTAAAACAACTCTAGGAGATATACGAATGAATAAGGAAGTTTTTTAGGATGAGAGAAGAGAAAAGTGATTTCAACATAAAATGCGGTAAGTAAAATCATTCTATATAAAAGGATGTGGATGGTGATGATAAACCTTTAGTTTCTGTGATTTTGACGGTGATTTGTAGTAATCAGAAGTGTTTTGGAGTATTCGGAGGTGTGTTTTGAAGGTGACATACAATAGGTAAGAATATTCATTCTATAAAAAGGATGTTGGATGGTGATGATAAACTTAGTTTCCTGGTGATTTTGACGGTGATTTGGTAGTATTCAGTGGTGATTTTGGTAGTAATCAGTAGTGTTTTGGGAGTATTCGGAGGTGTTTGAAAGTGATAGGTAAGGTTAGGTTAGGTAGATAAGTTAGGTTAGGTTAGGTTAGGTTAGGAAAAGTTAGGTCAGTTAGTTTAGGTTATGTTAGGCTAGGTTTAGGTTAGGTTAGGTTTAGGATAAGTTTAGGTTAGGTTAGGATAAGTAGGTTAGGTTAGGTTAGGTTTAGGTTAGGATATGTTTAGGTTAGGTTAGGTTTAGGTGATTGGTAGTAATCCAGTAGTGTTTTGGGGAGTATTCGTAGTGTTTGATGTGTTATTTAGGTTAGTTAGGATGAGTAAATTTAGGTTAGGATAATTAGGTTATGTTGGGCAATGTTGGGTCGGTTCGGATAGGTAGTAGGTTTAGGTGTTTTGGTTAGTAATCATAGTGTTTTGGGGAGTATTACGGAGCGTTTGAATGGTGTTAGGTTAGGTTGAGGTTAGGAATAGGTTAGTGGGCTAGGTAGTTTGGGTAATGTTAGGTTAGGTTCGGTTGGCAGGAAATGTTAGGTTAGTTGGTTCATGTTATAGTGATTGAGGGAATTCTATAAAAACGAAGTTTGATGGTGATGTTAAACTTAGTTTTCTGGTGATTTTGACGGTTATTTGGTAGTATTCAGTGGTGAATTGGGTAAGTATCATTAGTGTTTTGGGAGTAATTCAGAGGTGTTTGATGGTGTTAGGTAGGTTAGGTTAGGTTAGGATAGGCGTTCGGTTAGGTTAGTTTAGGTTAGGCTAGGTTAGGTTAGGTTTCGGTTAGTTAGGTTGGGTAAGGCTAGGTTAGGTTCGGTTAGGTTAGGTATTAGGTTAGGTTGGTTAGGTTAGGAAAGGTTAGGTTAGTTGGGTTGCTTGATATAGTAATTTGAGGGGATTCTATAAAAAGGAAGTTGGATGTGATTTAAACTTATTTCGGTGTTTTGACGGTGATTAGTATATTCAGTGGTGGATTTGGTAGTAATCGGAGTGTTTTTGGGATTATCGGAGTGTATGATGGTGTTTGGTTAGTTTAGGTTAGGTTAGGTTAGGATAGGTTTTGATAGGTTAGGTTAGTCTAGTTTAGGTGAGGTTAGGTAGTTTTAGGTTAAGTTAGGTTAGGTTAGGTTCGGTTAGGTTTGTTTAGATAAGTTAGTTAGGTATGTTAGTTAGGTTAGGTTATGGATAGGATAGGTTAGGTTCGTTAGTTATGTTAGGTTTAGGTTAGGTTAAGATAGGTTTAGGTTAGGTTTAGGATAGTTATTGGGTTAGGTTTAGGTTAGGTTAGGTTAGGTAGGTTAGGTTTTTTTTTTAGGTTAGTGTTAGTTAGGTTAGGTAGGTTAGGTTAGGTTAGGTTATGTTAAGTTAGGTTAGGCTAGGATAGGTTAGGCTAGGATAGGTTAGTTGGGGTTCGGTTAGGTGAGTAGATTCAGGTGTGATTTTTCTACCTTGGGTGTGAAACGGCATTAGCATGCCATCTGTCTGACTGTTTGCTGCAGGTGTATTTTCTAACCTTGGGTGTGAATCGCAATATACACAGTGGCGTCGGGGAAAGGGGACGGCCATTTAGTAATATAAGCTTACTGACTCTCAGAGCGAGGAAAGTGTTTCTATTCGGAAATCGAGTAAAATATTTCTACCATGGGGTGTGTTTTACCAACAAAAAATAAGTTCGATTTTACGATAAAGTTTTCAAAACCTAATTTGGAAATACCAAAAATGGAGTCGTTTCAAAGTAATTCTGGAGTACTCTAATGTATTTTGGGAAGTTTCCAATATATTTTAGGTTAGGTTAGGTAGGTTAGGTTAGGATAGTTAGGTAAGGTTAGGTGAGGTTAGGGTAGGTAGGATAAGTTAGGTTAGGTTAGGTAGGTAATGGTTAGGTAGGGTTAGATTTTGTTAGTTAGGGTTAGTAAGGTTAGTAAGGTAGGATAATTAGTAGGTTAGGTTAGGTTAGGGTTAGGTTAGGTAGGTTATTAGGTAGGTTAGGAAAGTTTAGGTTGGGGTATGGGGGGGGGGGGGGGGTAGGATAGGTTAGGTAAGGTTAGTAAGGTTAGGTTAGGTTAGGTTAGGATAGGTTAGGTTAGGTTAAGGTTGGTTAGGTTAGGTTATTTTAGTTAGTTAGTTAGGTTAGGTAAGGTTTAGTAGGTTAGGTTTAGGTTAGGTTAGTTAGACGTTTAGGGTTAAGTTAGGTTTGGTATAGGTTTAGGTAGGTTAAGGTTAAGTTAGGTTGGGTTAAGGTTAGGGTAGGTTAGGTATGTTAGGTTAGGAATAGGTTAGGTGTGTGTGTGTTGTGTGTGTGTGGTGTGTGTGTGTGTTTGGTGGTCCATAGAGTTTTGATGAATATCTTGATTATAGTGATTTTAGTGGATATTGAGATGCATTTGTGGATGTGAAATGTGATTTTTTGTGAGTGTGTTCTGAAGAGGTGTGTTGGGAGATGGGTGGTGAGATGGACGAGGGATATGGGAGGGTTGTAATTAGAAATTGGGGAGATTTACTGAATATAAAGGTAAAGTGGTGAATATTTTAAAAAGAAATTATAGAAATGAAAAGTTATGATATATTGGAAAAGAATGAGGGGTTGAAAACATGTCGCAATGGGGTGAGTTGGGTAGTTTGATGCAGTATAATATTAATTTATGTGGATACAAGGAGATGGTATGGAAGGATTTTTTAGAATTTTAGTACTGTAGGGAGGATGTTTATTACTTTTAAGATTCCAGTAAAAAAGAAGGGGAAAAAAATGTGAATAAATTGTTAATAGATGAGGGTTTGTGGGTAATGTAGTCGATTTGAGATACTGAAAGATGAAATAAGTTTGGTTGTTTTTGTGACTTTTTCTGATTTATTGTCCCCTTATTAACTTTAATGAACTAAAAGGGTTCAAACGCGAAAAAAAAATTGTGGGATGTGGGTGATGTTGGGTGTTTGTTACTTTCTGATGAGATTATATGAAACGAGAAAAAAAGTTGTGGGTTGTGGGGTGTTGGGTTGTGGGTGTTGTGGGTGTTGTGTGGGTTGTGGGTTGTTGTTTGTTGTTGACATCTGATGAAAATAGCTAAAACGAAAAAAATTGTAGGGTTAGGGTGGGTTTTTTGGTTGTTGTTGTTGTGACTTTCTGATGAAATTAGATAAAACGAGAAAAAATTGTGGGAGTTGTGTTTGGTGTGTGTGTGCGTGTGTGTTAGTGTCCATAGAGTTTTTTTGTGGAAAATCTTCGTTACAGTGAGACATTAGTTAAAACGATAAAATTTGTTGGGGTAATTGATGAGGGTAGTGTATCGAAATTAGAGGTAACCGAAAAAAAGATGATATAAGTGTGTTGTGATGAAATTGTTTAGAAAACAATTCAAAGGGTGTTTTTGACGGTGTTTCAAGGTTTTTTATGTGAGTTTCAAATGATTATGAGAGTTTTTTGGGGAAGTTCAAAGTAAAGTGTTTGAGTTAGTTTTTGTTGTGTCCCTTAATAACTTTAATGAACTAAAAGGGTAAAAACGAGAAAATGCATAGGTCTGGAGAAATGAGGGATGAGTTGTAATTTCTGGGGATGTTCAATGTAAAGTGTTTTGAGGTTTTAGCTTTTGTGACTTTTTTTCTGATGTATTGTGTCCCCTTTATAACTTTAATGAACTAAAAGGGTAAAAACGAGAAAATGCCTAGTCTGGAACTGATGGATGAGGTTGTAATTAATGAAATTGTAAGTTGCATATAAATTAAGATGTCCAAATCTATTGGGATACTCAAAATAGTGTTTTGGAAATGTTCAAAAGTTGTTCAAGGTGTTTTGAGTGTGTTCAAATGTTGTTTTTTTGAAGGTGATCAAGGAGTTGTTGAAGGTTTTTCCAGGTGTTTTGAAGGGTGTTCAAAGGTGTTCTTGAGGTTGTTCAAAGGTGTTGTTGAGTGTGTTCAATGTTGTTTTTGAAGGTGAAGCAAGGGTGTTTTGACTGAATTCAGCGTGTTTTAGTAAGTATTCATGTGTAATTGGGAGTACTCAAATAGTGTTTTGGAAATTTCAAAGGTTTCAAAGGTGTTTTGAGTGAGTTCAGAATTGTTGTTTTTTGAAGATTATTCAAGGTGTTTGAAGGTGTTCAAAGGTGTTTTGATTCAATTCAGCGTGTTTTTAAAAAGTATAAATTCAGTGGTGTAAGTGGAGTACTCAAATATTGTTTTTGGAAATGTTCAAAGGTGTTTCAAAAGGTGTTTGAGTGTGATCAAATGTTGTTTTTTTGAAGATGATCAAGGGTGTTTTGAAGGGTGTTCAATGGTGTTATTTTGATTGAATCTCAGCGTGTTTTAGTAGATATTCAGTGGTGTAATTAGGAGTAACTCAAATAGTGTTTTGGAAACTTTTTCAAAGTGTTCTAAAGGTGTTTGTGAGTGGTGTTCAAATGTTGTTTTTTTGAAGGTGTTCAAGGTTTTAGTGAAGGTGTGAAGGGTGTTTTGATTATTCACATCGGTGTATTTAGTATTATTCAGTGTGTAATTGGGAGTACTCAAATTGTGTTTTTTGGAAGTGTTTCATGTTGGATTGAAAAATGATCAAAGTGTTTTTGAAGGTGTTTAAGAGTGTTTTTGAAGGTGTTCAAGGTGTTTTGAAGGTGTTGAAGGTGTTTTGATTGAATTCAAACGGTGTTTTACGTAGTATGTCATTGGTGTAATTGGGAGTACTCAAATTGTGTTTTTTTTGGAAGTGTTCGTGTTGATTGAAAGAATGTTCAAAGGTGTTTTTTGAAGGTGTTCAAAGAGTGTTTTGAAGTGTGTTCAGAGTGAGTTTATTGTGAGTATTTTCAAATGATTTATGATAGGTTTTGGTGTGTTCAAAGTAAAAGTTTTTTTTGAGTTAGTTTTTGTGACTTTTTTTCTGATGTATTGTGTCCCCTATAACTTTAAAGAACTAAAAGGGTTTAAAACGAGAAAAATTTGAGTTAGTTTTTTGTGATAATGTTGTGTTTGTATTTGTAAGAAATTTGTGGTTATTAACGAAAAAATGCGACATTCTGATTATGAAAAATTTGTTAAGAGTGAAAATGTTTTCCCTATGAAGTAGGTACTATAAATCCCCTTATTAACTTTAATGAACAAAAAGGGTCGAACAAGATTCACCTGTGTGCGCGTGACGTCGTCCACTGACCGCCGAGTACTGAAACACCCTTCTTAGGTCATTTGACTTGTTTAGACCTGTAGTAAGAGAGAGCTTCCAAGTAGGAGTTCATTTGAATACTAACCCATAGGGGGTAATCTAAAAACTCTTTATCCAAGGGAATAGAGAATTTCGAAACCCCCATAGGGGGGATCCAAACTTGTATTATCTAGAAATTTTTGGGTTGGGGGGTGAAAGTGGGAGGGGGATCCGAGGAAGTGGAGAAATTTCGAAACCCCATAGGGGGAATCCAAAAACTTTGTAATTGAGAAATTTTTGGGGGTTTGGGGTGGGGGTGGAAGGAGGGTACAATCCAAAAAAACTTGATCCAAGGAGATGGAGAATTTCGAAAACCCCATAGGGGATCCAAAAAACTGATCCGAGGAGATGAGACTTTGATTTCGAGAAATTTTTGGGATGGGAGTGAAAGTGAGAGGGGGAACTCAAAAATTTGATTCGCGAGAGATGGAGAGCACAAGAAAATGAAATTCAAAAAAAAATCGAAAAAAAAAATCGGAAAAAATTCCGAGGCCGGGGGCGCTCGGCCGACGCTGCAAAGGGCACAGCAGAAGGCGCGGGCCGTGGGTCGCGAAGGGCGCGGGCGGCTCGCGGGCGGGGGCGCGGCGCGACTGTGTGGTCCTGCGAAGGGGTGTCGCAAAGGGGGTCTGGGCGGGGAGGGTCAAGGGTGGACTCGAGGGCAAGGTCAAGGTAATTAGCACATAGTTGTGAAAAGGGGACCCACCAGCCACTGGTCATTATCATAGGTCAAGTGTCCCATTAGCACATAGGTGTGTAAAGGCGGCATCCTTTGAAGGGGCCCCACAGTACGCACTCCCTACACACGCGGAAGGAGTCGCCTCAGTGGAAGCCCCCCTAAACCGGATACACCGCTCTGTAGAAGGCCTTTCCGGAAGGGTGCGCCCAGCCGTTTTTTTGACTACTTTAATATATATATATATATATAATATATTTGTATATATATATATATATATATATATATATATGATTATATATATATCTATATATATAGTAAAATATATATATAAATAATATTTTAATGTGTATAAAAATTTATATATTGATGTTGTGTTTTGTATGTTTTGTTTTTGGATTGTTAAACTTACAGACATTATTAGCTCAGGTTTTGGTATACTTATAATAATTTTTTAGGACATGTTGGGGTAGATTTACAAGAATTTCGCTTGAGTTGAATCTTGTTTCATAAAAGCATTTTTGACAATAATATGAATATTTGCCTTTGGTTTATATAAATTAGATCCTTTATAATTAATAGAATTTGGGGATGAATTTAATAACACATTGGACAAATAAAAATTTTAAAATCTTAATTCTTTGGGTAAGAACAGTTTGTCTAGTGGGCTCAGCGCCTGCTGTTCTCTTATCTTATGAGTCGCGCAGTCAGGTTTCTTTGTTTGGGATGTGATAGAGAGGTTGTGGGATCTAGACCCCTTTATTAATGCCTTCCTTTGAAGCATTACTACTTTTATTTCTGATAATGTGAGTAAGTCACGAAAGCGCTTGGAAATTCTCATTCTTTCAACAGACAATGTATGTAAATATAAATAATATATATAAGTATATATATATATATATATATATAGTATATATATATATAATATAGTATATATATTATATTATAATAAAATATAATATATATATCTATATATATATATTTATTTTTTATTTTAATTATTTATGTAACACATACGCCAAAAAGGAAAAACTTCACCATCATTCCACATCCATCACTTGTCCTTTCCAGAGTGCTTCTTACACTACATTATATAAAAAGCAACATTAACACCCTTCCTTCAGATTGAAGACGCTGTACTTCCCATCTCCAGACTCAAGTCCCGGCTTTCATAAATATTACTTTACTCACACTCCAACAGCACGTCAAGTATTAAAAACCATTTGTCTCCCTTCACTCCTATCAATACTCCCATGCATGTGTCCTGCTGTAAGTCAAAGCCCCTCACACGAACAAAATCTTCTTTTCCCCCTCCCTCCAACCTCTCCTATGCCGACCGCCCAACCCCTTGCCTTCCCTCCAACTACAGATATTTATTCACTCTCGAAGTCATTTTTGTTTCGTTCATTCTTTCTAACATGTCCAAACCACCTCAAAAAAAACCCTTCCTTAGCCCTCTGACAACAGTTTTGGCAATCCCCCGCACCTCCTCCTAACTTTCAAACTACGGAATTCCTCAGCATTATATTTACACCCACACATTGCCCACATTACATTACCATCTCCATTCTCCCACTGCCGGTCCAGGCGCTTCTCCGGGCTCGCTGCTACATTCACCTCACAGACCCAATATATGAGCATTGGTAAAACTATAACTCTCATGACATTCCCCTCTTTTGCTTCTAAGGACAAAGTTTCTTTGTCTCCACAGCACCAAGTGCGCCACTCACTTGTTGTCTGCCTTTTCCCCTCATCAATCTCTATTCACCTCAACTTTCAATAGGCCATCTTTTCTGACACATCCACTCCAAATATCTGAATACAACTCACTCTCTCCATACTCTCTTTCCCTCCAATTCTGATATCCACATCTTTCATCACCCAATCTTTATCGTTTATCCTCATAACCTTACTTTTTCATATATTCACTTTCAATGTTTCTCTTACATACCCTGCCATTCATCCACCAACATCTGAAAACTTCTCTTCAGAATCTCCCTAGAGCACAGTGTCATCGCAAAAAGGAACTGTGACAACTCCCACTTTGTGTTTTTTATTCTTTATCTATAACTTCACACCTTTCGTTTTCCAAGACCCCTCGCATTCCTTATTCTCTTTGCAACCCCATCAACCCCATATTAATTAATTATTGAAGCAACCATAGTGGCAGCACACATCCTTGTACATAAGGCCTACCCGTACTGGGACAAAATCTGCTCTTTTTTTCTACATACTCTAACCTGAGTCCCTCACAATCCTCGTACAAACTCTTCACTGCTTTCAGTACCTACCACCTACAACATACACCTGCACATCTGCACATTGCTCCTATACACAACCCATTACATTTGTCCTTTTTCCCAATCCCATAAATGCCCACAAAGCTTCATAAGCCTTATCTAAATACTGTTCACCTATATGTTTCACTGCAAACACTTAGTCTACACACCCCCTACCTTTCCTAAAGCCTCCTTGTTCATCTGCTATCCTACTCTCCGTCTGACTCTTAATTCTTTCAATAATATCTCTACAATACACTTTACCAGGTATACTCAACAGACTTATTCCTCTATATTTTTTGCACTCTCTTTTTTCGCTATGCACGCTCTCTGCCAGTCCCTAGGTACCTTACCTTCTTCCATACATTTATTAAATAATAGCACCAACCACTCCAAAATTATATCCCCACCTGCTTTTAATATTTCTATCTTTATCCCAAGAATCCCGGCTGCCTTACCCCCTTTCAGTCTACCCACTGTCTCACGAACTTCCCCCACACTCACAACTGGCTCTTCCTCACTCCTACAAGATGTTATTCCTCCTTACCCTATACACGAAATCACAGCTTTTTTATTTTCATCAACATTTAACAATTCCTCAATATATTCCCTCAATCTCCACTTAATAACTCCTCTCCTATTTTTAACTGACAAATCCGATTTGTTCCCTAGGCTTCCTCAATTTATTAATCTCACTCCAAAACTTTTTCTTATTTTCAATAAAATTTGTTGATAACATCTCACCCACTCTTTCATTTGCTCTCTTTTTACATTGCACACCACTATGTTAACCTCTCTTTTTCTCTCCATATACTCTTCCCTCTTTGCATCACTTCTATTTTGTAATAACCTCTCATATGCTAACTTTTTCTCCCTTATAACTCTCCTTACAACATCATTCCAATAATCGCTCTTCTTTCTTCCTTCACCCAGTTTCCTGTAACCACAAACTTCTGCTCAACAATCTAACACTACATTTTTAAACGTACCCCATACCTCTTCGACCCCATTGCCTATACTCTCACCAGCCCATCTATCCTCCAATAGCTGTTTATATCTTACCCTAACTGCCTCCTCTTTTAGTTTATAGACCTTCACATCTCTTTTACTTGATGCCTCTATTTTCCTTGTATCGTTCCAGTCACGGTATTGTGCCTTTTTTGTTATTTATCCCATCTACCTTTTACTCTCACTATACTTACAACTAAAAAGTGATCTGATGTATCTATGGCCCCTCCATGAACATGAACATCCTGAAGTCTACTCAATAGTGCTTGATCTACCAATACGTAATCCAACAAACTACTGTCATTTCGCCCTACATCATATCGAGTATATTTATTTATCCTCTTTTTTTTAAAATATGTATTACCTATAACTAAACCCCTTTCTATAAAAAGTTCAATGAAAGGGCTCCCATTGTACATATATATATATATATATTATATATATATATATATATATATATATATATATATATATATATATATATATATATATATATATATATATATATATATAAATATATATATATTATATATATTATATATATTATTATATATATTGTATATATATTATATATATAAAAAGAGAATATGAATGTGTAAATTCAAGAATTATGTGGATTAAAGTAAAGGTTGGATGCGAGAAGTGGGTTATAATAAGCGTGTATGCACCTGGAGAAGAGAGGAATGCAGAGAGAGAGAGAGATTTTGGGAGATGTTAAGTGAATGTATAGGAGCCTTTGAACCAAATGAGAGAGTAATTGTGGTAGGGGACATGAATGCTAAAGTAGGAGAAACTTTTAGAGAGGGTGTGGTAGGTAAGTTTGGGGTGCTAGGTGTAAATGATAATGGGAGCCTTTGATTGAACTTTGTATAGAAAGGGGTTTAGTTATAGGTAATACATATTTAAGAAAAAGAGGATAAATAAGTATACAAGATATGATGTAGGCGAAATGACAGTAGTTTTGTTGGATTATGTATTGGTAGATAAAAGACTGTTGAGTAGACTTCAGGATGTACATGTTTATAGAGGGGCCACAGATATATCAGATCACTTTCTAGTTGTAGCTACACTGAGAGAAAAAGGTAGATGGGATACAAGGAGAATAGAAGCATCAGGGAAGAGAGAGGTGAAGGTTTATAAACTAAAAGAGGAGGCAGTTAGGGTAAGATATAAACAGCTATTATAGGATAGATGGGCTAATGAGAGCATAGGCAATGGGGTCGAAGAGGTATGGGGTAGGTTTAGAAATGTAGTGTTAGAGTGTTCAGCAGAAGTTTGTGGTTACAGGAAAGTGGGTGCAGGAGGGAAGAGGAGCGATTGGTGGAATGATGATGTAAAGACAGTAAGGGAGAAAAAGTTAGCATATGAGAAGTTTTTACAAAGTAGAAGTGATGCAAGGAGGGAAGAGTATATGGAGAAAAAGAGAGAGGTTAAGAGAGTGGTGAAGCAATGTAAAAAGAGAGCAAATGAGAGAGTGGGTGAGATGTTATCAACAAATTTTGTTGAAAATAAGAAAAAGTTTTGGAGTGAGATTAACAAGTTAAGAAAGCCTAGAGAACAAATGGATTTGCCAGTTAAAATAGGAGAGGAGAGTTATTAAATGGAGAGTTAGAGGTATTGGGAAGATGGAGGGAATATTTTGAGGAATTGTTAAATGTTGATGAAGATAGGGAAGCTGTGATTTCGTGTATAGGACAAGGAGGAATAACATCTTGTAGGAGTGAGGAAGAGCCAGTTGTGATGTGTGGGGGAAGTTACGTGAGGCAGTAGGTAAAATGAAAGGCGGTAAGGCAGCCGGGATTGATGGGATAAAGATAGAAATGTTAAAAGCAGGTGGGGATATAGTTTTGGAGTGCTTGGTGCAATTATTTAATAAATGTATGGAAGAGGGTAAGGTACCTAGGGATTGGCAGAGAGCATGCATAGTTCCTTTGTATAAAGGCAAAGGGGATAAAAGAGAGTGCAAAAATTATAGGGGGATAAGTCTGCTGAGTATACCTGGTAAAGTGTATGGTAGAGTTATTATTGAAAGAATTAAGAGTAAGACGGAGAATAGGATAGCAGATGAACAAGGAGGCTTTAGGAAAGGTAGGGGGTGTGTGGACCAGGTGTTTACAGTGAAACTTATAAGTGAACAGTATTTAGATAAGGCTAAAGAGGTCTTTGTGGCATTTATGGATTTGGAAAAGGCGTATGACAAGGTGGATAGGGGGGCAATATGGCAGATGTTGCAAGTGTATGGTGTAGGAGGTAGGTTACTGAAAGCAGTGAAGAGTTTTTACGAGGATAGTGAGGCTCAAGTTAGAGTATGTAGGAAAGAGGGAAATTATTTCCCAGTAAAAGTAGGCCTTAGACAAGGATGTGTGATGCCACCGTGGTTGTTTAATATGTTTATAGATGGGGTTGTAAGAGAAGTAAATGCGAGGGTCTTGGCAAGAGGCGTGGAGTTAAAAGATAAAGAATCACACACAAAGTGGGAGTTGTCACAGCTGCTCTTTGCTGATGACACTGCTCTTGGGAGATTCTGAAGAGAAGTTGCAGAGATTGGTGGATGAATTTGGTAGGGTGTGCAAAAGAAGAAAATAAGGTGAATACAGGAAAGAGTAAGGTTATGAGGATAACAAAAAGATTAGGTGATGAAAGATTGAATATCAGATTGGAGGGAGAGAGTATGGAGGAGGTAAATGTATTCAGATATTTGGGAGTGGACGTGTCAGCGGATGGGTCTATGAAAGATGAGGTGAATCATAGAATTGATGAGGGGAAAAGAGTGAGTGGTGCACTTAGGAGTCTGTGGAGACAAAGAACTTTGTCCTTGGAGGCAAAGAGGGGAATGTATGAGAGTATAGTTTTACCAACGCTCTTATATGGGCGTGAAGCATGGGTGATGAATGTTGCAGCGAGGAGAAGGCTGGAGGCAGTGGAGATGTCATGTCTGAGGGCAATGTGTGGTGTGAATATAATGCAGAGAATTCGTAGTTTGGAAGTTAGGAGGAGGTGCGGGATTACCAAAACTGTTGTCCAGAGGGCTGAGGAAGGGTTGTTGAGGTGGTTCGGACATGTAGAGAGAATGGAGCGAAACAGAATGACTTCAAGATTGTATCAGTCTGTAGTGGAAGGAAGGCGGGGTAGGGGTCGGCCTAGGAAAGGTTGGAGAGAGGGGGTAAAGGAGGTTTTGTGTGCGAGGGGCTTGGACTTCCAACAGGCATGCGTGAGCGTGTTTGATAGGAGTGAATGGAGACAAATGGTTTTTAATAGTTGACGTGCTATTGGAGTGTGAGCAAAGTAACATTTATGAAGGGGTTCAGGGAAACCGGCAGGCCGGACTTGAGTCCTGGAGATGGGAAGTACAGTGTTTGCACTCTGAAGGAGGGTGTTTAATGTTGCAGTTTAAAAACTGTAGTGTAAAGCACCCTTCTGGCAAGACAGTGATGGAGTGAATGATGGTGAAAGTTTTTCTTTTTCGGGCCACCCTGCCTTGGTGGGAATCGGCCAGTGTCATAATAATAATAATATATATATATCTATATATATATATATATATATATATATATATATATATATATATATATATATATATATATATATATATATATATATATAATATATATATATATATATATATATATATAATATATATATACATATATATATTTATATATATATATGTATATATATATATATATATAAATATATATATATATATATATTAATATATATATATATATATATATATATATATATATATATATATATATGTATATAGTTATATA
Source organism: Cherax quadricarinatus (assembly GCF_026875155.1). Classification (NCBI taxonomy): domain Eukaryota; kingdom Metazoa; phylum Arthropoda; class Malacostraca; order Decapoda; family Parastacidae; genus Cherax; species Cherax quadricarinatus. Next base: position 30,981,216 of record NC_069450.1, read on the forward strand.
TATATATATATATATATATATATATATATATATATATATATATATATATATATTATATATATATATATATATATATTATATATATATATATATATATTGCAACCACGAACTAATGGTACTGATCAATAACAACGCTGCACTAGCAAAGGATTCAGACCCATGTTGTACTGGCCTGCCTCATGGTAAGCGAGAACCACATGACGCATTAAACCCCAGGACCACCCAACCCTAAAGAATGGCGCAGCCAGCAATACTAGCTGTTGGATCGCCATCCGAGAGCATACGGAGGTTTAGGAGCTTCTAAGCTAATTTCATTCTCATCCCTGTTTGGTGTACTAGCCTCACGATCAGCATTTATATATTATTGTAACCACAAACGAGTGGTATTGATCCATAACAACATACTCTCAAGTATGGAAACAACGAGAGAACACTCTACCTGATAATGGTGTCCATAAATATGAAATGATGTTTTTGCGCCTTGTCCTTTTCAGGAAGTTTGGAATCACCTTCACTTCTCTCTTCGTCCTTGTCTAATTTTTGCCATCGTTTGGGAGTCTTGAGAAGCCCAAGATCCAAGAGAAAGTCGAGAAGATGCAGGAGAATTTCACACACTCGTAGAGAACACACGTGAGCATCACGATGTGCTATTGATTGTGCAGCCTGAAGAAAATTGTTACTCTATAAAAAAAGAACCGAGTTGAGGGAAGCATATAATGAGCACACTTTGAGTCGACCATTTTCTTAAATTTTAGCTACAGTAGACCGTCGTATAACATGGTAGTCACGTTCCTGAAAACGCCGTGTTAGGTAAAACTGTGAGAAACAAATTGAAGAACTTACAGGAAAAATAGGGTTACGTTCCTGGGAGCCCCCAAAAAGCCAAAAAGCTTTTGTTTTAGAAATCCAGATCTCACAAAATATTAAGACTACAAATGCAACAGAAATAATAGTATTTCTTACCTTAAATTGTGGGCGTTGGTGTTTGTCGATGATTGTCAAGAGAGTGGAGAGTTATGCTGTGGTCCTACTGGGCTGAGTGTGCATAAATCAGTCAATTCAGTCAGTCAAGTCAGTAAGTCAAGTCAGTAAGTCAATTCAGTAAGTCAGTCAGTCAGGTCAGTCAGTCAGTCAAGTCATTCAGTCAGTCAGTCAGTCAGTCAAGTCATTCAGTCAGTCAGTCAAGTCATTCAGTCAGTCAAGTCATTCAGTCAGTCAGACAAGTCATTTAGTCAGTCAAGTCAGTCAGTCAAGTCATTCAATCAAGTCAGTAAGTCATTCAATCAAGTCAGTAAGTCATTCAATCAAGTCAGTTACTAAGTCATTATGTCAAGTCAGTAAGTCGATTCAGTAAGTCAGTCAGTCAAGTTAGTAAGTCAGCTAAGTCAATCAAGTCAGTAAGTCAGTCAAGTCAGTAAGTCAGTCAAGTCAGTCAAGTCATTCAGTCAAGTCATTCAGTAAGTCAGTCAAGTCAGTGGGGGTGGGGGTGGCTGATGCTGGCAGGGGATGACTGTAGCCTATCCCACCCCGCGGGCGACTGCGTGTTCAAATTTTTTTCCCCTCCCGCAACCGTGTTAAACTACTTTTATGAAGTGTTAAAGAAAAATATGCCGCAATTCGTCAATCGTGCTATAACCAAAATGTGCAAGACAAAAGCGTGTTAAACGATCGTCTACTGTATATAAAGTAAGCAATGGTAACAACATTTAACGCGAGTAAAGAAATGACTTTTGGAATATTGCTCTGATAGTAGCTTAATAGTAGTCATGTGTGTTTTACTCATAATGAAATTTGGAAATTTAGCCTGCCACTGCGCTGCAACCCGCGTAAGTCCTAGTGTTTTTTATGTTAATTCTAAACTAATACTTACTGTAGCCAAGTCAACTATTGAAAATACTGACGCTCTTCATTTTTGCTTTTGAGTCTGCTAATCTGGAGGCTTGGAGATGCCAGATTTTCCATGTCCACCTTGAATCAGCATATTTTCTTGTCTTTCATGAAGTTGAATTAAATGGCTAGGGAGGAAATGAAGGGTAGGATACATGAATTGTCTTTAATATGATGTAAGTTGTTTCTAAATCGACTTGTTGAGGAATGAGACACTTGTGCAACATTTAGGAATGTTTTTTTTTGAGGAAAAGTTTCGTCAGCCAGTGTCTTCTTCAGTCTAATACAGAGATGAATGTTGCAATATGAGGAGGAGTATTGGCCTCAAACTCTTCAGCTTCCACCGTTCTTCTCAGTATTGGCAGAAGTCACTGGCTGGCAAAACGTTTCCACAACAGTTTTAATTGCTTTGCTAGGGTAATTCCATGACAGGGGGGGCTGTAGGGGCCTATGTGTCAGGTGCTGTTTACAGGAAGCAAGTATAAATGGTGTGTTCTGGAAATTCTCAGCTTCAAGTTTTCTTCTTTTTCTTCTTGATTCGCCGGTACTCTCCCGGCCCGGGCCTTTTACAAGTGGTGGCCCGGCCTTGGCTCCCTGTCTCGGGAGTATCTCAGACTAATGTCTCTCCATGGGAGGAGGTACAAGTACCTCCTCATCGTTGGGACCAACTGTCCCCAAGCCTAGCCACATTCCCCGCCCTCACGGGGCTCGTAGGGAGAAGCTAGGCCTCTCCGGTCTGCCACCCCCGCCCCAAGGGGGCTAATGGGAATGACAGTCTTGTGAGCTGCAACTTGTGGCTCAGGCACCTACCCTGCCCTAGAAGAGCTGGGCATGGTGTCCCCCTTAAGTTTTCATATTATCATTGATGCTTATGTCTTACATGGAAAATATCCCCACTGGCGCACTTGTTGGATATTATTTAATTTTTTTCCGCAGATATTCACGTTTGTACAGTATCATAATTAATTTCATAAATATTTATAATTATTTATTTTAAATATTTACATTTTAATGCCCCCTTATTAGTGAAATTTCTAACTGGATTCAAACATTATAAAACAATAATGATGATACATCATCTCAAAATCATAATCACACCACAGGAATAAATCTGGAATAATGTACATATTATTGAATAATTCAATATTTTCAAGGGGCCAACATTCACTAAATGAACATCCTAGGAGGACTGGGGCTGCTATACACTAATATACAAATAAGTCTTCACTGTTAAAAAGGAAATCCTTCGGGTTAATGAATCCCATAAGGTTATTAGCACACCAGAACTTCACCAAAAAGTCAAGCAGGATGGCTTTTTTTTATCATGTTTCTTTGTTTAGGATGCGACCCACAACAGCTGACTGACTCCAAGGAAGCAATTTTATTGCCAGTTGAAGAACAGTAGGTCTTACTTCGCCTGGGAATCTTATGGTTCTTAAGGTTTATCTCAGAATGTTTCTTTCCTCTATAAACAAAGTTACATTTTTCAAAGTATTAAAATAAGATATTCTGTTGATGAAGTCGTTATGCATTACTTTTGTAAGTTAACTAAATTTAAATATAAAAGTTAAATATTTTAAAAGTGCCCATTTATGTCAAAGTAGAAAAATGCTTTGACAAGATTATGTACTTGTAGAGTATTGAGGAAGTTCTGAGTCCTATGCAGAGTACTTAAGAGACTAATATTGCATATAATACCTGTATATTGAATACATATACATAAAAATTTTTACCTTAAGAAGTACAAAGAGATTAATATGTCCATCACGGGTAATGTAGTGTATAGAGCCGGGAGCCTCGACCACCTCCTCGTGTGAATATTGTATATTGGAGTCTGTCTGGGAGCGAGAGAGTGGAGGCCTCTGGTAGATGACCTGACCCTCAATACTTCCACTCTGAGATGCCTGATAATGATAAACACCATTACAATAGGATTATCTTATCAAGACAGTGGATAGGGCGGAAGAGTCGTAAAACATAAAAACCGAGCACAAAATCAGCAAAGCAGAGAAATACAGCAAAAAGTCACAAGAAATACAGCAAAAAGTCACAAGAAATACAGCAAAAAGTCACAAGAAATACAGCAAAAAGTCACAAGAAATACAGCAAAAAGTCACAAGAAATACAGCAAAAGGTCACAAGAAATACAGGAAAAAGAAAAAAAAATTATGGAGTTTCTACTAATAATGAGCAAGAGTTAAGCCGCTCCTAAACAAATCATATTAAATTTTAAAATTTAAATTACTTTAACATTTTTATCACACCAGACACAGTATTTCATAACCAACTGAAACTTTCCAATTATATTCATTTTTGCTATTACACAAGTGTTTCACAAGCCTCTACTTAAAATATATAATATTATATATATATATATATAATATATATATATATATATATATATATAATATATATATATATATAATATATATATATATATATATATTTTTTTTTTTATTATCACACCGGCCGATTCCCACCAAGGCAGGGTGGCCCGAAAAGAAAAACTTTCACCATCATTCACTCCATCACTGTCTTGCCAGAAGGGTGCTTTACACTACAGTTTTTAAACTGCAACATTAACACCCCTCCTTCAGAGTGCAGGCACTGTACTTCCCATCTCCAGGACTCAAGTCCGGCCTGCCGGTTTCCCTGAATCCCTTCATAAATGTTACTTTGCTCACACTCCAACAGCACGTCAAGTATTAAAAAACCATTTGTCTCCATTCACTCCTATCAAACACGCTCACGCATGCCTGCTGGAAGTCCAAGCCCCTCGCACACAAAACCTCCTTTACCCCCTCCCTCCAACCCTTCCTAGGCCGACCCTACCCCGCCTTCCTTCCACTACAGACTGATACACTCTTGAAGTCATTCTGTTTCGCTCCATTCTCTCTACATGTCCGAACCACCTCAACAACCCTTCCTCAGCCCTCTGGACAACAGTTTTGGTAATCCCGCACCTCCTCCTAACTTCCAAACTACGAATTCTCTGCATTATATTCACACCACACATTGCCCTCAGACATGACATCTCCACTGCCTCCAGCCTTCTCCTCGCTGCAACATTCATCACCCACGCTTCACACCCATATAAGAGCGTTGGTAAAACTATACTCTCATACATTCCCCTCTTTGCCTCCAAGGACAAAGTTCTTTGTCTCCACAGACTCCTAAGTGCACCACTCACTCTTTTTCCCTTATCAATTCTATGATTCACCTCATCTTTCATAGACCCATCCGCTGACACGTCCACTCCCAAATATCTGAATACGTTCACCTCCTCCATACTCTCTCCCTCCAATCTGATATTCAATCTTTCATCACCTAATCTTTTTGTTATCCTCCATAACCTTACTCTTTCCTGTATTCACCTTTAATTTTCTTCTTTTGCACACCCTACCAAATTCATCCACCAATCTCTGCAACTTCTCTTCAGAATCTCCCAAGAGCACAGTGTCATCAGCAAAGAGCAGCTGTGACAACTCCCACTTTGTGTGTGATTCTTTATCTTTTAACTCCACGCCTCTTGCCAAGACCCTCGCATTTACTTCTCTTACAACCCCATCTATAAATATATTAAACAACCACGGTGACATCACACATCCTTGTCTAAGGCCTACTTTTCTGGGAAAAAATTTCCCTCTTTCCTACATACTCTAACTTGAGCCTCACTATCCTCGTAATATATTATATATATATTATATATATATATATATATATATATATATATATATAATATATATATATATATATATATATATTATATATATATATATATATACATAAATATATATATATATATATATATATATATATATATATATATATATATATATATATATATATATATATGTATATATATATATAGGTAGTAGGTTGGTAGACAGCAACCACCCAGGGAAGTACTACCGTCCTGCCAGATGACTGTGAAACAGAAACCTGTAACTGTTTTGCATGATGGTAGGATTGCTGGTTTCTTTTTCTGTCTCATAAACACGCTAGATAACAGGGATATCTTGCTACTCCTACTTACACTTTGGTCACACTTCACAGACACGCACATGCGTATATATATATACATACATCTAGGTTTTTCTCCCTTTTTCTAAATAGCTCTTGTTCTTCTTTATTTCTTCTATTGTCCATGGGGAAGTGGAAAAGAATCTTTCCTCCGTAAGCCATGCGTGTCGTATGAGGCGACTAAAATGCCGGGAGCAATGGGCTAGTAACCCCTTCTCCTGTAGACATTTACTAAAAAAGAGAAGAAGAAAAACTTTATAAATCTGGGATGCTTGAATGTGCGTGGATGTAGTGCGGATGACAAGAAACAGATGATTGCTGATGTTATGATTGAAAAGAAGTTGGATGTCCTGGCCCTAAGCGAAACAAAGCTGAAGGGGGTAGGGGAGTTTCGGTGGGGGGAAATAAATGGGATTAAATCTGGAGAATCTGAGAGAGTTAGAGCAAAGGAAGGGGTAGCAGTAATGTTGAAGGATCAGTTATGGAAGGAGAAAAGAGAATATGAATGTGTAAATTCAAGAATTATGTGGATTAAAGTAAAGGTTGGATGCGAAAAGTGGGTCATAATAAGCGTGTATGCACCTGGAGAAGACAGGAATGTAGAGGAGAGAGAGAGATTTTGGGAGATGTTAAGTGAATGTATAGGAGCCTTTGAACCAAGTGAGAGAGTCATTGTGGTAGCGGATCTGAATGCTAAAGTAGGAGAAACGTTTAGAGAGGGTGTGGTAGGTAAGTTTGGGGTGCCAGGTGTAAATGATAATGGGAGCCCTTTGATTGAACTTTGTATAGAAAGGGGTTTAGTTATAGGTAATACATATTTTAAGAAAAAGAGGATAAATAAGTATACAAGATATGATGAAGGGCGAAATGACAGTAGTTTGTTGGATTATGTATTGGTAGATAAAAGACTGTTGAGTAGACTTCAGGATGTACACGTTTATAGAGGGGCCACAGATATATCAGATCACTTTCTAGTTGTAGCTACACTGAGAGTAAAAGGTAGATGGGATACAAAGAGAATAGAAGCATCATGGAAGAGAGAGGTGAAGGTTTATAAACTAAAAGAGGAGGCAGTTAGGGTAAGATATAAACAGCTATTGGAGGATAAATGGGCTAATGAGAGCATAGGAAATGGGGTCGAAGAGGTATGGGGTAGGTTTAAAAATGTAGTGTTAGAGTGTTCAGCAGAAGTTTGTGGTTACAGGAAAGTGGGTGCGGGAGGGAAGAGGAGCGATTGGTGGAATGATGATGTAAAAAGAGTAGTAAGGGAGAAAAAGATAGCATATGAGAAGTTTTTTACAAAGTAGAAGTGATGCAAGGAGGAAGAGTATATGGAGAAAAAGAGAGAGGTTAAGAGAGTGGTGAAGCAATGTAAAAAGAGAGCAAATGAGAGAGTGGGTGAAATGTTATCAACAAATTTTGTTGAAAATAAGAAAAAGTTTTGGAGTGAGATTAACAAGTTAAGGAAGCCTAGAGAACAAATGGATTTGTCAGTTAAAAATAGGAGAGGAGAGTTATTAAATGGAGAGTTAGAGGTATTGGGAAGATGGAGGGAATATTTTGAGGAATTGCTAAATGTTGATGAAGATAGGGAAGCTGTGATTTCGTGTATAGGGCAAGGAGGAATAACATCTTGTAGGAGTGAGGAAGAGCCAGTTGTGAGTGTGGGGGAAGTTCGTGAGGCAGTAGGTAAAATGAAAGGGGGTAAGGCAGCTAGGATTGATGGGATAAAGATAGAAATGTTAAAAGCAGGTGGGGATATAGTTTTGGAGTGGTTGGTGCAATTATTTAATAAATGTATGGAAGAGGGTAAGGTACCTAGGGATTGGCAGAGAGCATGCATAGTTCCTTTGTATAAAGGCAAAGGGGACAAAAGAGAGTGCAAAAATTATAGGGGGATAAGTCTGTTGAGTATACCTGGTAAAGTGTATGTTGAAAGAATTAAGAGTAAGACGGAGAATAGGATAGCAGATGAACAAGGAGGCTTTAGGAAAGGTAGGGGGTGTGTGGACCAGGTGTTTACAGTGAAACATATAAGTGAACAGTATTTAGATAAGGCTAAAGAGGTCTTTGTGGCATTTATGGATTTGGAAAAGGCGTATGACAGGGTGGATAGGGGGGCAATGTGGCAGATGTTGCAGGTGTATGGTGTAGGAGGTAGGTTACTGAAAGCAGTGAAGAGTTTTTATGAGGATAGTGAGGCTCAAGTTAGAGTATGTAGGAAAGAGGGAAATTATTTCCCAGTAAAAGTAGGCCTTAGACAAGGATGTGTGATGTCACCGTGGTTGTTTAATATATTTATAGATGGGGTTGTAAGAGAAGTAAATGCGAGGGTCTTGGCAAGAGGTGTGGAGTTAAAAGATAAAGAATCACACATAAAGTGGGAGTTGTCACAGTTGCTCTTTGCTGATGATACTGTGCTCTTGGGAGATTCTGAAGAGAAGTTGCAGAGATTGGTGGATGAATTTGGTAGGATGTGCAAAAGAAGAAAATTAAAAGTGAATACAGGAAAGAGTAAGGTTATGAGGATAACAAAAAGATTAGGTGATGAAAGATTGGATATCAGATTGGAGGGAGAGAGTATGGAGGAGGTGAATGTATTCAGATATTTGGGAGTGGACGTGTCAGCGGATGGGTCTATGAAAGATGAGGTGAATCATAGAACTGATGAGGGGAAAAGGGTGAGTGGTGCACTTAGGAGTCTGTGGAGACAAAGAACTTTGTCCTTGGAGGCAAAGAGGGGAATGTATGAGAGTATAGTTTTACCAACGCTCTTATATGGGTGTGAAGCATGGGTGATGAATGTTGCAGCTAGGAGAATGCTGGAGGCAGTGGAGATGTCATGTCTGAGGGCAATGTGTGGTGTGAATATAATGCAGAGAATTCGTAGTTTGGAACTTAGGAGGAGGTGTGGGATTACCAAAACTGTTGTCTAGAGGGCTGAGGAAGGGTTGTTGAGGTGGTTCGGAGATGTAGAGAGAATGGAGCGAAACAGAGTGACTTCAAGAGTGTATCAGTCTGTAGTGGAAGGAAGGCGGGGTAGGGTTCGGCCTAGGAAAGGTTAGAGGGAAGGGGTAAAGGAGGTTTTGTGTGCGAGGGGCTTGGACTTCCAGCAGGCATGTGTGAGCGTGTTTGATAGGAGTGAATGGAGACAAATGGTTTTTAATGCTTGACGTGCTGTTGGAGTGTAAGTAAAGTAACATTTATGAAGGGGTTCAGGGAAACCGGCAGGCCGGACTTGAGTCCTGGAGATGGGAAGTACAGTGCCTGCACTCTGAAGGAGGGGTGTTAATGTTGCAGTTTAAAAACTGTAGTGTAGAGCACCCTTCTGGCAAGACAGTGATGGAGTTAATGATGGTGAAAGTTTTTCTTTTTCGGCCAGTGTGATAATAATAAATATATATATATATATATATATATATATATATATATATATATATATATATATATATATATATATATATATATATATATATATATATGTATATATATGTCGTGCCGAATATGTAAAACTGGTCAATTAGCAAGAACTCATTTAAAATTAAGTCCATTCTAAAATTTTCTCTTATTCATTTAAAGATATATTTTTTTTCATTAGTGATAATGTAAAAATTTATAATTTTACACCAAAAGAATCTTAGAAAACTTACCTAACCTTATTATAACAAGAACAATTTATTTTAGCCTAACCTAACTAAATATATTTTAGATTTGTTTACAATAATTTAATACTAAACAAACACAGTGAAATATTTTTTTTTCGTTAGGTTCAGAATGATTTTGGCGAAATTATTGCATACACAAATTTTCACTTGTCCTATATGGCAAGATGAACGTTGCTATTTAAGCCAAAATTGCAAGTTCTGCCTATTCGGCACGATATATATATATATATATTTTATATATATATATATATATATATATATATATATATTATATATATATATATATATATAATATATATTATATAATATAATATATATATATATATATAGAAATATATATATATATATATATAATATATATTTTATATATATATATATATATATATATAAATATATATATAGAGCATATAATATATATAGGTACCACCTCTAGAATTTTACTGGGGATCCTCATCCTCAGAGAAGACAATACACTTACCTCAGGGAAAACATAAGGTTCTCCCCGGAGTTTTTTTAATATTTTCTTCTCCTGCCACCCCCTATATTTTATATTACGTGTGAACTTTGTTAATAGACAGAATACATTGACAGAAAACACAAACATGAGTACATTAGTACAATATATCAAAGATTATGAATCTCCTCCAGCTCCTCCGAAGCTTGACGTGAGCCAAGTATGTAACATTCATTTACCCTCTGGATGGCCATGCTGAGGCACTAGAACATTAAAGTGGCTGCCTTTGGGTCCCTGGTGGTGTCGATGAGTCTGGAACCCAGTTCTTTAAGGAAATGTGTGGCATTTTAATCCCCATGATCCTAAGGTCTCTGATCCCACTGGGACAAATTGATTCTGTTGGCTTGTGACCCTGCACTTGCCCTTCTTGTATTCCTCCCTGTGATCAGCAGCTCCTCCCTGTCGACCGAAACTATGATGGATAGATGGATATATGTGTCAGCCAGCGTCGACACACAGGTACAGTCCCATGCTAAGAGTTTGCCATTCGTCCAAGGATAGATGGAGATCCCATTGGGGCAGTTTGCTGGGTTATGGGTATTGTTGGCTGCTAGTGATCGGGGCTCTCTCTCGGCTGGGAATCCAGCTGTAGCAAGGGTTCTCTTTAAGATCTTGCTGACTTCATTGCGTCTTGCATGCCAGCCCTTGGTTTTGGAAAAGTTAAGACCATGTACACCATATTGGTCGGCTTGTGCATAGCCACAAATACACATATACTCCATGTGAATTGGGGCAGCGAGGTGGAGAGCCACTGTTATATGGAGGGTCTTAGGGTCGAGGCGTGTTCCCATTTCAGAAATGGGAACTTTCTAGGTATAAGTCCCTGGAGTGGGGTGCACTCACAGTTTGGAGACGGGCAGTCTTCCTGTATGATGTTACAGCCCTAAGCATGTTGGCAAGCACCTTTTCAGCGATGGGGCCATCCCAACTTGACTGTTTGTAGGCCAGTGTTGCACTGGGCTTTGGCGCTGGAGCGGCAAGAGTCTCCCATTCAGTGATGGCACTGGCGTAGTTAGGGTTCTGTATTTCTACTGAGTCACTGAGGTTGTCCGGAAGAATTTGTTACATTAACTCGTTTGATGCAATGGAAGAGGGCAGTAAAACTTATAGAGCAATCTGGGAAGATCTGCGTATTTCCAGCCCCCCAAGCCTGACTGGAAGTGAGGCTTGCAACCACTGTCCATCTTCGAATTTCTGACTGCTGAAGGCTGGGGAGCATCTCAGGAAGTAGGTAAGTTTTGGGATTGACAGGCACCTGGTGAGAAGGTAGAAAGTATCATGTGTATCGATCTCTTTCATTCTACCTTCCATCGTCCCACTGTCAAAACAAACTGACTTTTACAGTCTTTTATAGATGTTATGCAGTTCTGAATTGCTAAAGCAAAATTTGTATGCAATTTCATAAGGAATAAAAAAAAATAGATGATATAGCAATATTGATTTTGAAGAATGTGTGAGAGAACGATGTAATCCACCTTGGAAAGTGCAGAGGGTTTCAGCTGTAAACACAGTCAACTGGATGAGAAAGAAAAAATAACAGTGCTATTGTTAGTTTAGACTATTGGCCTTTAAACCTTCAAACTCTTGATGTAAACCACTAACAGAGGTTGATGTAATACAAGAACAGGGAATTTCAGTAAAATAAAGATCAACATAAAGCAAAAAACTTTTTTCACATCGATCTGCTGCTCAGCAAAGTCTTGTTTATTAAAAGTGATCAGCAAAATTCTGCATATAAAATAAAGATCTTTTTTCAGGAAAAAATAGATGTGGAGACTGCTACAGAAAACGACCAACCATTACAACAGATGGAAGTGGTAAGTGTAAAGAGTGATAAGAAGAAAATGTTAGTATGGTAAATGTTGCCATTGACCTTAGACATGGATGAGCACAAGACAAGGAGCACCAGTGGTGTTACTATTAGGAGCAGTAACCCAGGAGCACCAGTGGTGTTACTATTAGGAGCAGTAACCCAGGAGCACCAGTGGTGTTACTATTAGGAGCAGTAACCCAGGAGCACCAGTGGTGTAACTATTAGGAGCAGTAACCCAGGAGCACCAGTGGTGTTACTATTAGGAGCAGTAACCCAGGAGCACCAGTGGTGTTACTATTAGGAGCAGTAACCCAGGAGCACCAGTGGTGTTACTATTAGGAGCAGTAACCCAGGAGCACCAGTGGTGTTACAATTAGGAGCAGTAACCCAGGAGCACCAGTGGTGTTACTATAGGAGCAGTAACCCAGGAGCACCAGTGGTGTTACTATTAGGAGCAGTAACCCAGGAGCACCAGTGGTGTTACTATTAGGAGCAGTAACCCAGGAGCACCAGTGGGTTACTATTAGGAGGCAGTAACCCAGGAGCACCAGTGTGTAACTATTAGGAGCAGTAACCCAGGAGCACCAGTGGTGTAACTATTAGGAGCAGTAACCCAGGAGCACCAGTGGTGTAACTATTAGGAGCAGTAACCCAGGAGCACCAGTGGTGTAACTATTGAGAACAGTAACCCAGGAGCACCAGTATTGTAACTATTAGGAGCAGTAACCCAGGAGCACCAGTGGTGTAACTATTGAGAACAGTAACCCAGGAGCACCAGTAGTGTAACTATTAGGAGCAGTAACCCAGGAGCACAAGTGATGTCACTATCAGGAGCAGTAACCCAGGAGCACAAGTGATGTCACTATTAGGAGCAGTAACCCAGGAGCACCAGTGGTGTAACTATTGAGAACAGTAACCCAGGAGCACCAGTGGTGTAACTATTAGGAGCAGTAACCCAGGAGCACAAGCGATGTCACTATCAGGAGCAGTAACCCAGGAGCACCAGTGATGTCACTATCAGGAGCAGTAACCCAGGAGCACCAGTGGTGTAACTATTAGGAGCAGTAACCCAGGAGCACAAGTGATGTCACTATCAGGAGCAGTAACGCAGGAGCACCAGTGGTGTAACTATTGGGAGCAGTAACCCAGGAGCACCAGTGGTGTAACTATTAGCAAAAGCCCAGGAGCACCAGTGGTGCCAATATTAGGAACAGTAACCCAGGAACACCAGTGATGTAATTATTAGGAGCAGTAGCCCAGGAGCAACAGTGGTGTCATTATTAGGAGCAGTAACCCAACAGCACCAGTGGTGTCACTAGGAGAAGCAGTAGCCCAGCAGCACCAGTGGTGTCACTAGGAGAAGCAGTAGACCAGGAGAAACGGTGGTGTCACTAGGAGAAGAACTAAAGCAGGAGGAACAGTGGTGTCACTAGGAGAAGCAGTAGCCCAGGAGCACCAGTAGTGTCACTTGGAGAAGAAGTAGACCAGGAGGACCAGTGATGTCACTAAGAGAAGAAGTGGACCAAGGGTACCAGTGGTGTTAATAGGATAAGCAGTAGACCAGGAGCACAAGTGATGTCACTAGGAGAAATAGACCAGTAGGAACAGTAGTGTCACAAGGAGAAGTAGTAGACCAGGAGTACCAGAGGTGTCACTAGGAGAAAAAGTAGACCAAGAGCACTAGTGGTGTTACTAGGAGATTCAGTAGACCAAGAGCAACAGTGGTGTGACTTGGAGAAGAAGTAGACAAGGAGGTAAAGTGGTGTCACTAGGAGAAGCAGTAGACTAGGAGCACCAGTGGTGTCATTATCAGGAGAAGTAGCCCAGGAGCACCAGTGGTGTAACTAGGAGAAGAAGTAGACCAGGAGTACCATTGGTGTCACTAGGAGAAGCAGTAGACCAGGATTACCAGTGGTGTCACTAGGAGAAGCAGTAGACCAGGAGCATCAGTGGTGTCACTAGGAAAGGTATTCAAGGAGGAACAGTGGTGTCACTAGGAGAAGCAGTAGCCCAGGAACACCAGTAGTGTCACTTGGAGAAGAAGTTGACCAGGAGGAAGTGGTGTCACTATTAGGAGAAGTAGCCCAGGAGCACCAGTGGTGTAACTAGGAGAAGTAGACTAGGAGTACCAGTAGTGTCACTAGGAGACTCAGTAGACCAGGCGCACCAGTCGTGTTACTAGGAGAAGTAGACCAGGAGTACCAGTGGTGTCAATAGGAGAAAAAGTAGACCAGGAGGAAAAGTGGCGTCACTAGGAGAAGCAGTAGACCAGAAGAACCAGTGGTGTCACTAGGAGAAACTGTAGACCAGGAGCACCAGTGGTGTTGCTAGAAGCAGTAGACCAGGAGCACCAGTGGTGTCGCTTGGAAAAGACGTAGACCAGAAGAACCAGTGGTGTCACTAGGAGAAACTGTAGACCAGGAGCACCAGTGGTGTTGCTAGAAGCAGTAGACCAGGAGCACCAGTGGTGTCGCTTGGAAAAGACGTAGACCAGGAGGAACAGTGGTGTCACTGGCAGAAGCATTAGACCAGAAGAACCAGTGGTGTCACTAGGAGAAACTGTAGACCAGGAGCACCAGTGGTGTCACTATTAGGAGAAGTAGCCCAGGAGCACCAGTGGTGTCACTAGGAGACGAAGTTGAACAGGAGCACCAGTGATGTCACTAGGAGAAGTAGACCAGGAGTACCAGTGGTGTCACTAGGAGAAGCAGGAAGACCAGGAGCACCAGAGTTGTCACTAGGAAAAGCTGTAGACCAGGAGCACCAGGAATGTCACTAGGAGAAGCAGTAGACCAGTAGTACCGGTGGTGTCACTAGGAGAAGCAGTAGACCAGTAGTACCGGTGGTGTCACTAGGAGAAGCAGTAGACCAGTAGTACCGGTGGTGTCACTAGGAAAAAGCAGTAGACCAGTAGTACCGGTGGTGTCACTAGGAGAAGCAGTAGACCAGTAGTACCGGTGGTGTCACTAGGAGAAGCAGTAGACCAGTAGTACCGGTGGTGTCACTAGGAGAAGCAATAGACCAGGAATACCAGTGGTTTCACTAGAAGAAGCAGTAGACCAGGAGTACCAGTGATGTCACTAGGAGAAGCTGTTGACCAGGAGTACCAGTGATGTCAGTAGGAGAAGCTGTTGACCAGGAGAACTAGTGGAGTCACTAGGAGAAGCAGAGGACCATTAGTACCAGTTGTGCCAATATTAGAAGCAGTAAAACAGCAGCATCAGTGGTGTCACTAGGAGAAGCATTAGACCAGGACTACCAGTGGTGTCACTAGGAGAAGTATTAGACCAGGAGCACCAGTAGTGTTACTAGGAGAAGTAGTAAACCAGGAGTATAAACGGTGTCACTAGGAGAAGCAGTAGACCAGGAGCACCAGTGGTGTTACTAGGACAAGTAGACCAGGAGGAACAGTGGTGTCACTAGGAGAAGCAGTAGACCAGGAGAACTAGTAGTATCACTAGGAGAAAAGTAGACCATGAGGAAAAGTGGTGTCACTAGGAGAAGCAGTAGACCAGGAGCACCAGTGGTGTCACTAGAACAAGTAGATCAGGAGCACCAGTGGTGTCACTAGGACAAGTAGACCAGGAGCACCAGTGGTGTCACTAGGACAAGTAGACCAGGAGCACCAGTGGTGTCACTAGAACAAGTAGACCAGGAGCACCAGTGGTGTCACTAGAACAAGTAGACCAGGAGCACCAGTGGTGTCACTAGGACAAGTAGACCAGGAGCACCAGTGGTGTCACTAGGAAAAGTAGACCAGGAGCACGAAAAGGTTTACTTATTTCAACAATTCTGTTTAATGTATTACATATGCATGAACCTCGCAACACTCGCAACACTGCAGTTGACGACAGTGAATGCAACACACCTTCACTTGGCAAAAATGTTACTAGAAACATAGATAAAAAAAATCAAATTCAAAAAGTCTGCATTCTTTTTATTTTTTTTAGTGTAATCTTCAAGAATAATGGAAAATCCTAAACATATTAAGAAATTCGATAGGTTAGAGTGGGAATACAAATCGTAAAAACCAATTTAAAAAGGCCTTCACATACCCAGTTTTAGGTCTCACACGCCATGGGTTCGAATCCAACTGCTTCAATGATTGATTTGTAATCGTCTTATCACGATTTCGTGGGTTAGACGAACACCGTCAGATGCTGTCTTATGTATCAGTACCAACCTATAGTAAGTCATAGATGCGACACTGTAACTATCGTCTATAATGGATATTAAAAAAAAAAAATGATGAACGAGCTAAAATGTAAATTCTCTATAATTTGTTTGGTACAAGTATATATGTACGATGAATGGAACAGTTTGTTGTGGCAACGTTTAGTTCTGCAAGAGTTTTTTATGAAAGTTAAGACACATGTGCAACATCTGGATATCTTTATTGTAGACGTTTCGCCATCCAGTGGCTTTATCAATACAGATTCTAGGACATAATAGGAAGACAGTAGAACTATATACAAAAGATGAGGTAATCAGTCCCTCGGCCTTGGAGTTAGTGTTCACAGCATTGTATATAGTTCTACTGTCTTCCTATTATGTCCTAGAATTTGTATTGATAAAGCCACTGGATGACGAAACGTCTACAATAAAGATATCCAGATGTTGCACATGTGTCTTAACTTTCATATTGTCGGTATTTTATACCTTTCTTGCACAACTTGTCAGACACTGCAGCATCATGGAATCTTGGTTCAGAGGACATCTACGAGACCTTCTTCACGGCTGCTGCAACTAACCCATCTCTTTGGGAAGGACCTACTTCCACTGGGGAATCCCGCCTACCAGTGACTATGCCCTCGTCTGCTGCCCGTCCCTTCCACTGACGCCTATATAACCGCCAGTCTTCTTGCCTTTGCTCCAGATTCTCCTCCACCACGATGCTGTGAACACTAACTCCAAGGCCGAGGGACTGATTACCTCATCTTTTGTATATAGTTCTACTGTCTTCCTATTATGTCCTAGAATCTGTATTGATAAAGCCACTGGATGGCGAAACGTCTACAATAAAGATATCCAGATGTTGCACATGTGTCTTAACTTTCATATTGTCGGTATTTTATACCTGTCTTGCACAAGAGTTTTTTAACCTTTATAAAGCTCCAGCTTTATTATACTATGTAAACATGTCATCATGTAAAAAGTAATCATAATCCTTAATTTAAATTTCACCAAACTACGTAACTTTAGGAGATATTTAATATCTCGTTTCTTTACATATCGAATGTTTTCTTTTCTGAATTTGCCAAAAGGGATAAACAATATAAACACATTGAGAAGGATGTGAAAATCCTATGTAAAATATTTAGTACTAAACTGCCAGTTAGAGCAACTTCACCAGAAAAAAATATAATCTAAGTAACAAAAGTAATAAAAATTACTATAATCACTATTAAAAATATATGGAAAAATTTAGCAAAGTCAGTGACAGATAGACTATGAATTTCAGTTTAATTATATGCATGTAATATAGATATGAGAGATCACTTACATGTAACAAGCATGTACAGAATTAATTTACATATACAATAATTATATAAACACAAAGTAATCACGTTGAATAATCTCAAACATCATTTACATATTGAAATCATATGAAGTAATTAAATACAGTAATCATATAGAGTAATCACATACAGTAATTACATGCAGTAAACTCTTACAATAATTAAATAATGAAAGAATGAAAAAGTCAAAAATGAAAGGTGAGACATTTTATAATAAGCTAATTGGTAATACATTTGATGAGAGGTTTTACCTGGTCTCGCCATCCATGTTCACTGGGTGATGGTGTGTGTTGTGTCACAGTGATGATGGGATGTGTTGTACCTATCATGTGAGGGAAACCTCGTCTGTCTGCTCCACCTTCACCCACATACCTGCAGTAGTGGGCCCAACAACAACATTATTACTAATAAATATTTCTTTCGGAATATATTACAATGATCGTAATAGTTACCATATTCATATATGCATACATATGCATATATATATATGTCGTGCCGAATAGGCAGAACTTGCCATTTTGGCTTAAATTGCAACACTCATCTTGCCATATAGGACAAGTGAAAATTTGTGTATTCAATAATATCGCCAAAATCATTCTGAACCTAACGAAAAAAAATATAACTTAAGAAATCGTAATGACACGATTGCAAATAAACCATACCCCCGGCCGGGATTGAACCCGCGGTCATAGAGTCTCAAAACTCCAGCCCGTCGCGCTGGTCTAGTGGCTAGCGCGACGGGCTGGAGTTTTGAGACTCTATGACCGCGGGTTCAATCCCGGCCGGGGGTATGGTTTATGGAAAAAAATATATTTCACTGTGTTTGTTTAGTATTAAATTATTGTAAACAAATCTAAAATATATTTAGTTGTGTTAGGCTAAAATAAATTGTTCTTTTTATAATAAGGTTAGGTAAGTTTTCTAAGTTCCTTTTGGTGCAAAATTATAAATTTTTACATTAATATTAATAAAGAAAATATATCTTTAAACGTATAAGAGAAAATTTTAGAAAGGGCTTAATTTTAAATGAGTTCTTGCTAATTGACCAGTTTTACATATTCGGCACGAAATATATATATATATATATATTATATATATATATATATATATATATATATATATATATATATAATATATATATATATATAATATATATAATAGGACACATAAATACAGAATGTGAGGACCTACATACAGGTATTTCCAGCTACAACTGAGATTGATTTCATGCTCATAGAACAATGCAAATTATAGAGAACAGAGTACGTATTTTGCAGCGATATTCCTCTTTTACAAAACTCCAGCCCGTCGCGTTAATACAATAATACAATACAATAACAAAATGATATTTATGTCATTGAAATATACTTGTTTGCATTCTGGTTTCTAAATTCACTTTTTAATCTGAATTATTTGAGTTTTTTTAGTTGTAAGGAATAATAATTTAATGGATGTTACTCTGTTAACATTGAGGAATTTGAAAAATTCAAAATAGTTGGCAAGATGGGCAGTGATCACCAGTAGTGTATTAATAAAAATACATAAACCAGCGTGAACAACGACTATTTTAGGTAATTAGTTTAATTTCTCATGTAAAAATATAATTACATATTCGGGATTTTGCATCAGTATTACTACTGCTTCTCGTTAACTTCAAAGAAATAACATCCAGCTGGAGCTGGCTAAACGTTTGGTAGAAATGGACACCATTACCATCAATATCCTTGAAAGTTAGTTTCTTCATATGCATCATAAAGAATATAAAGAGATAAAGACCCGGAAGAAAGACCAAACTAAAAAAACCATACCCCCGGCCGGGATTGAACCCGCGGTCAGAGAGTCTCAAAACTCCAGCCCGTCGCGCTAGCTACTAGACCAGCTAGCCACAATAAGATTCATCCAACTAGGTATATTTCTACACCATAGGAAGGTTAGCATAGTCACCACTGTGACCACAAATGCAAGTTTTTACAGACGAATCTCCAGCTAGCGTGGCCGTGACGAACTCTAGCTCAAGTCCCTTCACTGCCGTCAACATGACTTAAGAAATCGTAATGACACAATTGCAAAAAAACCATACCCTCGGCCGGGATTGAACCCCGGTAAGAGTCTAAAACTCATGCCCGTGCTCAAAAACTAGCCCGTTACATGTCTAAATTGGCATAAACTCACTGGAGCTGGTAGTTTGTATAAGAATATGACCCGCTAACCACGAATCCGTGGAGTTTGTTTTTCAGTATCATGTCATTACGATTTCTGAAGATACCAAACTAAAACATCGAACTTTAACACTAATTAAACTGAGCCGAAATGTGATACAATTAAATAACCTAAAATTTTAGTATTTTTGTGCAATAAATGATACTAACATGGACCTACTCATATAGTGAAAAGATTTTTAGTATGAACAGCATGTGTGTGTATGAACGATGTGTATGTAAAACATTCAATGTTGAACAGTCATTAGTTGTGTATGAACATATTTGTATATAACACATTTTAGTTAGATTTAATACATCATGTTTGATTAAATCATGTATATCTGTGTGTGTTAACTAAAGATATGGCACTTGATGTTGAGACACTATTAGGTGTGTTTAACAACTAGTTGTTTGTTTGAACATGCATATAGATTATTGAGTACAGACTATGTGATACTATTAAAAAGCCATGTGGGATTGAACCAGCATGTCTAGAGTCTCATTCCGTGGAACAAGCTAGACCGTGCATGTGTTTGAATCAGTGGTCTGAGTTTGAACAGCATGTGTGTGTTGAACAGCAGTGTGTTGGTTGTTGAACGATGTTAGTAGGTTGAACAGCATGTGTGTGTTGATTAAATGATGTGTGATTTGAACGCATGTTGTGGTGTGTGTAACAGCTAGTGTGTGTGTGTAACAGCATGTGTGTGTGTTGAACGCTATGTGTGTGTTGAACAGCAGTTATGTGTGTTGAACATCATGTGTGGTGTTGAACAGTGTGTGTGTTGAACAGCATGTGTGTGTTGAACAGCATGTGTGTGTTGAACAGCATGTGTGTGTTGAACACCCATGTGTGTGTTGAACAGCATGTATGTTTGTGAACAGCATGATTGTTTGTGACTAGCTTGTGTGTTGAACAGCATGTGTGTGTTGAACAGCATGTGTGTGTTGAACAGCATGTGTGTGTTGAACAGCATGTGTGTGTTGAACAGCATGTGTGTGTGTTGAACAGCATGTGTGTGTGTTGAACAGCATGTGTGTGTGTTGAACAGCATGTGTGTGTGTTGAACAGCATGTGTGTGTGTTGAACAGCATGTGTGTGTTGAACAGCATGTGTGTGTGTTGAACAGCATGTGTGTGTTGAACAGCATGTGTGTGTGTTGAACAGCATGTGTGTGTGTTGAACAGCATGTGTGTGTTGAACAGCATGTGTGTGTGTTGAACAGCATGTGTTGTGTTGAACAGCATGGGGTGTGTTGACAGATGTTGTGTTGAACAGCATGTGTGTGTGTGTTGAACAGCATGTGTGTGTGTTGAACAGCATGTGTGTGTGTTGAACAGCATGTGTGTGTGTTGAACAGCATGGTGTGTGTTGAACAGCATGTGTGTGTTGAACAGCATGTGTGTGTGTTGAACAGCATGTGTGTGTTGATGTGTGTGTTGAACAGCATGTGTGTGTGTTGAACAGCATGTGTGTGTGTTGAACAGCATGTGTGTGTGTTGAACAGCATGTGTGTGTGTGTTGAACAGCATGTGTGTGTGTTGAACAGCATGTGTGTGTGTTGAACAGCGTGTGTGTTGAACAGCATGTGTGTGTGTGTGTGTGTGTTGAATAGCATGTGTGTGTGTTGAACAGCATGTGTGTGTGTTGAACAGCATGTGTGTGTTGAACAGCATGTGTGGTGCTGTGTGTGTTGAACAGCATGTTGTGTGTTGAACAGCATGTGGTGTGTTGACACATGGTGTGTGTTGAACAGCATGTGTGTGTGTTGAACAGCATGTGTGTGTGTTGAACAGCATGTGTGTGTGTTGAACAGCATGTGTGTGTTGAACAGCATGTGTGTGTGTTGAACAGCATGTGTGTGTGTTGAACAGCATGTGTGTGTGTTGAACAGCTGTGTGTTGAACAGCATGTGTGTGTGTTGGAACAGCATTGTGACGGTGTGTGTTGAACAGCATGTGTGTGTTGAACAGCATGTTGTGTGTTGAACAGCATGTGTGTGTTGAACCATGTGTTGAACAGCATGTGTGTGTTGAACAGCATGTGTTGTGTTGAACAGCATGTGTGTGTGTTGAACAGCATGTGTGTGTTGAACAGCATGTGTGTGTTGAACAGCATGTGTGTGTTGAACAGCATGTGTGTGTTGAACAGCATGTGTGTGTTGAACAGCATGTGTGTGTTGAACAGCATGTGTGTGTTGAACAGCATGTGTTGAAGCGTTGTTTGAACAGCATGTGTGTGTTGAACAGCATGTGTTGAACGCATGGTGTTGTTGAACAGCATGTGTTTGTGTGTGTGTGTTGAACAGCATGTGTGTGTGTTGAACAGCATGTGTTGAACAGCATGTGTGTGTTGAACAGCATGTGTGTGTGTTGAACAGCATGTGTTGAACAGCATGTGTGTGTTGAACAGCATGTGTGTGTGTTGAACAGCATGTGTGTGTGTTGAACAGCATTGTTAAATGTTGTGTTGTGTGTTGAACAGCATGTGTTGAACAGCATGTGTGTGTTGAACAGCATGTGTTGAACAGCATGTGTGTTGAACAGCATGTGTGTGTGTTGAACAGCATGTGTTGAACAGCATGTGTGTGTTGAACAGCATGTGTGTGTTGAACAGCATGTGTGTGTGTTGAACAGCATGTGTGTGTGTTGAACAGCATGTGTGTGTGTTGAACAGCATGTGTTGAACAGCATGTGTTGAACAGCATGTGTGTGTTGAACAGCATGTGTTGAACAGCATGTGTGTGTTGAACAGCATGTGTGTGTGTTGAACAGCATGTGTTGAACAGCATGTGTGTGTGTTGAACAGCATTGTGTTGAACAATGTGTGAACAGCATTTTGTGTTGAACAGCATGTGTTGAACAGCATGTGTGGTGTGTTGAACAGCATGTGTGTGTGTTGAACAGCATGTGTTGAACAGCATGTGTGTGTTGAACAGCATGTGTGTGTGTTGAACAGCATGTGTGTGTTGAACAGCATGTGTGTGTGTTGAACAGCATGTGTGTGTGTTGAACAGCATGTGTTGAACAGCATGTGTGTGTTGAACAGCATGTGTTGAACAGCATGTGTGTTGAACAGCATGTGTGTGTTTGAACAGCATGTGTTGAACAGCATGTGTGTGTTGAACAGCATGTGTTGAACAGCATGTGTGTGTTGAACAGCATGTGTTGAACAGCATGTGTGTGTTGAACAGCATGTGTGTTTGAACAGCATGTGTGTTGAACAGCATGTGTTGAACAGCATGTGTGTGTTGAACAGCATGTGTGTGTTGAACAGCATGTGTGTTGAACAGCATGTGTGTTGAACAGCATGTGTGTGTGTTGAACAGCATGGGGTGTTGAACAAGAACAGATGTGTGTTGAACAGCATGTGTGTTGAACAGCATGTGTGTTGAACAGCATGTGTGTTGAACAGCATGTGTGTTGAACAGCATGTGTGTGTTGAACAGCATGTGTGTTGAACAGCATGTGTGTGAACAGCATTTTGACTGTTGAACAGCATGTGTGTTGAACAGCATGTGTGTGTTGAACAGCATGTGTGTTTGAACAGCATGTGTTTGAACAGCATGTGTTGAACAGCATGTGTGTTGAACAGCAAGCCTAGAAACTTAGATATTCTTCAGAGATTCAGTTCTTGAGATTCAGTTTTTGAGATGAGTGAACCAGCCAAGTTCAGGTCAAACTAAATAACGTTGTTAGTGATGTTCAACCATCACACTCCCAGTTACTGCTCTTAAACACATTCAAAAATGGTGGAGGCGACACCAAACTAAACAATTATTTTGAATCCGATAAACTTTTAGACATCAGTGGTGATAAATCAATGACCTGTATTTCAACTGAGGTGTTCTTCTTCATTCATATTCAACTGAAAGTCATTCATCACATGGAGATGAATAATGCGACAATATTTTCTCATGAATTCAGAAGAGTTTACATGGCAAATTATTGGGATTGTTTATTGTCCTGAACTTTCTCGGAGATGAGGATGATGGTAATGACTCGGTCAGAAAAGTCAGTAGAAAATGCTATTATTTGCTTACAAATTTGTTGCCAATAAAGACAGTTTAACCATCCGTTTAAACAATTACACTTCCTTGATGCTGCTGTACATGAATGTTGTACAACACTAACAAGATGATGCTTAAGACGCTTGTGCAGCATCTGCGTGTCTTCCTGCCTGGGCTTTAGATTCTTCAGTACTACGGTGCCTTCACCAGCACCAAGGCTCAGGGACCCAGTACTACAGTGCCCTTCACCAGCACCAAGGCTGAGGGACTCAGTACTACAGTGCCTTCACCAGCACCAAGGCTGAGGGACCCAGTACTACAGTGCCCTTCACCAGCACCAAGGCTGAGGGACTCAGTACTACGGTGCCTTCACCAGCACCAAGGCTGAGGGACCCAGTACTACAGTGCCCTTCACCAGCACCAAGGCTGAGGGACTCAGTACTACAGTGCCTTCACCAGCACCAAGGCTGAGGGACTCAGTACTACGGTGCCCTTCACCAGCACCAAGGCTGAGGGACCCAGTACTACAGTGCCCTTCACCAGCACCAAGGCTGAGGGACTCAGTACTACGGTGCCTTCACCAGCACCAAGGCTGAGGGACTCAGTACTACGGTGCCCTTCACCAGCACCAAGGCTGAGGGACTCAGTACTACGGTGCCCTTCACCAGCACCAAGGCTGAAGGACTCAGTACTACAGTGCCCTTCACCAGCACCAAGGCTCAGTACTACAGTGCCTTCACCAGCACCAAGGCTGAGGGACTCAGTACTACGGTGCCTTCACCAGCACCAAGGCTGAGGGACTCAGTACTACGGTGCCTTCACCAGCACCAAGGCTGAGGGACTCAGTACTACAGTGCCTTCACCAGCACCAAGGCTGAGGGACTCAGTACTACAGTGCCTTCACCAGCACCAAGGCTGAGGGACTCAGTACTACAGGGGCCTTCACCAGCACCAAGGCTGAGGGACACAGTACTACAGTGCCTTCACCAGCACCAAGGCTGAGGGACTCAGTACTACGGTGCCTTCACCAGCACCAAGGCTGAGGGACTCAGTACTACGGTGCCTTCACCAGCACCAAGGCTGAGGGACTCAGTACTACGGTGCCTTCACCAGCACCAAGGCTGAGGGACTCAGTACTACAGTGCCTTCACCAGCACCAAGGCTGAGGGACTCAGTACTACGGTGCCTTCACCAGCACCAAGGCTGAGGGATTCAGTACTACGGTGCCTTCACCAGCACCAAGGCTGAGGGATTCAGTACTACGGTGCCTTCACCAGCACCAAGGCTGAGGGACTTTAGTACTACAGGTGCCTTCACCAACACCAAGGCTGAGGGACTCAGTACTACAGTGCCTTCACCAGCACCAAGGCTGAGGGACTCAGTACTACAGTGGCTTCACCAGCACCAAGGCTGAGGGACGCAGTACTACGGTGCCTTCACCAGCACCAAGGCAGAGGGACTCAGTACTACGGTGCCTTCACCAGCACCAAGGCTGAGGGACTCAGTACTACGGTGCCTTCACCAGCACCAAGGCTGAGGGACTCAGTACTACAGTGCCCTTCACCAGCACCAAGGCTGAGGGACTCAGTACTACGGTGCCTTCACCAGCACCAAGGCTGAGGGACTCAGTACTACGGTGCCTTCACCAGCACCAAGGCTGAGGGACTCAGTACTACGGTGCCTTCACCAGCACCAAGGCTGAGGGACTCAGTACTACGGTGCCTTCACCAGCACCAAGGCTGAGGGACTCAGTACTACAGTGCCCTTCACCAGCACCAAGGCTGAGGGACTCAGTACTACGGTGCCTTCACCAGCACCAAGGCTGAGGGACTCAGTACTACGGTGCCTTCACCAGCACCAAGGCTGAGGGACTCAGTACTACGGTGCCTTCACCAACACCAAGGCTGAGGGACTCAGTACTACGGTGCCTTCACCAGCACCAAGGTTGAGGGACTCAGTACTACGGTGCCTTCACCAGCACCAAGGCTGAGGGACTCCCGTACTACGGTGCCCTTCACCAGCACCAAGGCTGAGGGACTCAGTACTACGGTGCCTTCACCAACACCAAGGCTGAGGGACTCAGTACTACGGTGCCTTCACCAGCACCAAGGCTGAGGGACTCAGTACTACGGTGCCTTCACCAACACCAAGGCTGAGGGACTCAGTACTACGGTGCCTTCACCAGCACCAAGGCTGAGGGACTCAGTACTACGGTGCCCTGCACCAACACCAAGGCTGAGGGACTCAGTACTACGGTGCCCTTCACCAACACCAAGGCTGAGGGACTCAGTACTACGGTGCCCTTCACCAACACCAAGGCTGAGGGACTCAGTACTACGGTGCCTTCACCAGCACCAAGGCTGAGGGACTCAGTACTACGGTGCCCTTCATAAACATCAAGGCTGAGGGACTCAGTACTACGGTGCCCTTCATAAACATCAAGGCTGAGGGACTCAGTACTACGGTGCCTTCACCAACACCAAGGCTGAGGGACTCAGTACTACAGTGCCCTTCACCAACACCAAGGCTGAGGGACTCAGTACTACAGTGCCCTTCACCAACATCAAGGCTGAGGGACTCAGTACTACAGTGCCCTGCACCAACACCAAGGCTGAGGGACTCAGTACTACAGTGCCCTTCACCAACACCAAGGCTGAGGGACTCAGTACTACAGTGCCCTTCACCAACACCAAGGCTGAGGGACTCAGTACTACAGTGCCCTTCACCAACACCAAGGCTGAGGGACTCAGTACTACGGTGCCTTCACCAACATCAAGGCTGAGGGACTCAGTACTACAGTGCCCTGCACCAACACTAAGGCTGAGGGACTCAGTACTACAGTGCCCTTCACCAACATCAAGGCTGAGGGACTCAGTACTACAGTGCCTTCACCAACACCAAGGCTGAGGGACTCAGTTACAGTGCCCTTTCACCAACACCAAGCTGAGGGACTCAGTATACAGTGCTCTTCACCAACACAAGGCTGAGGGACTCAGTACTACAGTCCTTCACAAAACAAGGTGAGGATCAGTACTACGGTGCCCTTCACCAACACCAAGGCTGAGGGACTCAGTATACGGTGCCCTTCACCACACCAAGGCTGAGGACTCAGTACTACGGTGCCTTCACAACACCAAGGCTCAGGGCCTCAGTACTACGTGACCCTTCACCAACACCAAGGCTGAGGGACTCAGTACTACGGTGCCTTCACACACAAGGCTGAGGGACTCAGTACTACGGTGCCCTTCAACAGCACAAGGCTGAGGGACTCAGTACTACGTGCCTTCACCAGCACCAAGGCTGAGGGACTCATTTCTACGGTGCCCTGCACCAGCACCAAGGCTGAGGGACTCAGTACTACGGTGCCTTCAACCAGCACCAAGGCTGAGGACTCAGTACTACGGTGCCTTCACCAGCACCAAGGCTGAGGGACTCAGTACTACGGTGCCCTTCACCAGCACCAAGGCTGAGGGACTCAGTACTACGGTGCCTTCACCAGCACCAAGGCTGAGGGACTCAGTACTACGGTGCCTTCACCAACACCAAGGCTGAGGGACTCAGTACTACGGTGCCTTCACCAGCACCAAGGCTGAGGGACTCAGTACTTTCGGTGCCTGTCACCAGCACCAAGGCTGAGGTACTCAGTACTACGGTGCCTTCACCAGCACCAAGGCTGAGGGACTCAGTACTACAGTGCCCTTCACCAACACGAAGGCTGAGGGACTCAGTACTACGGTGCCTTCACCAGCACCAAGGCTGAGGGACTCATACTACAGTGCCTTCACCACACCAAGCTGAGGGACTCAGTACTACGGTGCCCTTCACCAGCACCAAGGCTGAGGGACTCAGTACTACAGTGCCCTTCGCCAACACCAAGGCTCAGGGCCTCAGTACTACATCTTGTGTCTATAATTTTAAATTCTTCCTATTATCTCCATGAATTTGCATTGATAAGACCAGTACATGTTAAAACTTCTACAGATATAAAAGCATTAGTTGAAGGATCGGTGTAAGTACAGTTTAAAAACTTTGTGTAAGCATACTTTCTGGCAAGACAGTGATGTTAATAAAATTATAAGTGCACATGTGGCTCAGTCTCTTGGTGCTGCTAGAATATAATCTCTACAAAATATTAGACCATCTCAGATACTATTCATCGTTAGTGTATTCGGGAATCGATAGTCACAAATATGATGCAAATATTTAGCGACACTTGGATATTGGTAATCATTATTGTGAAACTTTCGCACCAGTGGCTTCTATCGTCCTTACAAAAAGCTAAACTCGATGCGGAGATCAGTAACACACCCAGCTGGAGTCGATCTGTTCAACCGTCAGTCTTTAGACAACACATGACTCTCTAGGACTGATTACTCATACTCCTCCTTCCTTCATTCACTGACAATATGATTCACGGAGCTGCGAACAGTTATTACGGGCACCTACACATCAATGATGGAAAAACACAAAGCATTTATTAGCCTAAGACACGATAGCTTTATGTTCAAACCGTCTGACCTTCCCGAATACAATTTCCAAATAACAGTTGCATTATCTCCACCTTTAACTGTAGAAAAGTATATCATTCGCGTCATTCAAGCTGAGTCGATGGATCTTATTGACCATATTTTCTTCAATATCTGTGGTCATGACGTACGTCCCCAAACCTGAGTACAGGGACACCATCAGTACACAATTTGTTGATGACGTAATACATGTTGTAACCTGTATCCCTGCTGGCAAAAGCAGCAGACAAATGATGGTAATTGAGAAGATGTACGTTGAGCTGAGAAGAACTCTGAGAAGTACGTTGAGCTGATAAGAACTCTGAGAAGTACGTTGAGCTGATAAGAACTCTGAGAAGTACGTTGAGCTGATAAGAACTCTGAGAAGTACGTTGAGCTGAGAGGGAAGGGAGAATCATCACCATCCACGAAAAATTACAAATTATCACCGTTGATGTAACCCTGAGTCGCTAGAAAACAATTGTGAAATTACCGCCAGAGGGATTCTTATTACTATCGTTTGTTTTTGGTTTAATTCATTTTAAACGCTAAACCCATTTGGGTCACTCAACACAAGACGTGTGAAGGATCGATCCTTTCTCTGCAGAGCTGGAGACAAACCTGTTCCTATCTGAATTCACCTATATGTTCCTCCTCTTACTATCAAAAGAGCTAATATGATCCAGGGCTAAGGAATTAACAGGTTATTGCCTTCCACATCACACTATAAACCAACACACTGAAACCACAGTCCAGAACACGACCCTCAGGTTTATCTCGGACACTCGCTTGAGAGAGTTCTTTTGGGGATCTCATGTTCTGAACGGGATCGACACAGTCACTATCAAAATCGACAGATTCAAGAAGGACTAGCTGTATGGCATAAATGACCTCTACTTACTTGAAGGAGAAAACCCATCCCATTCGATCAACACCACATGCTCACTTGTCCTATTTCCTGACGAACCTTACCTAACCTAACCCAATACAATATAATCCGTGAAACCCTTTACAGATCCCATAGGATGACCTTGCAACAAAGAGTATCATAAGGATGGCTGCCCAAGGACACAGAAACAAAATGAGATATCTACCAGAAGATGATGTAGACTGGACAATACCTAAACCAGAGACAACACCTAAACAGAGAGACAGCTGGTCATAACAGTTTTGACGGAGCCCAAATGACGAGCATATTCAGCAGTTAACATTGTTGATATTTAAAAATATAGACAAATACCTTCAAAACATCTTTCAGCTCATGCACTCAGTGGTTATGATACTTTGGCATCTTACTGTGGCATAGAAAAACTAAGCCTGTCAGTGTTCATGAAGCAAGAAGTTAGTAAAAAAAAAAGTCTAAAAGAGTCTTCAACAGACACAAAATATACTATTAACGAAGCATCAGCCCTGATTGAAGTTTGATATGTCCAGAAATGTGAGGCTGGGAAAAAACTCTGATTTCCAATACAATGTTTGGCTCTCAGTAATAGGAGGAATAGGTGCATGTCTCTGAGGCATTTACTGAAAATTGTGATGAAGACCCATTTTCAGGAAGTGCATATACATGAGGATTTTCAGATCAAGAGTCTCTGAGGTGTCCTTTACTTCACGATGTTCAGGCTACACTACGAGAGGTCAAGAATAGCTGTAGCCGCAGTGGATCAGTTTTTGCTGCACCTCCACATCATTTAGATGTAGAGGTGCAGCCGCTTCTCTTACTCTGTGATTTGCAAATGTTGAGGATCTAATGGTTTTAACTATAAAAAGGGCTATTTGTGAGATGCAAAGAAATGCCTTATGATATTGATTATGAATATGATGGAGACTATGATATTAGGGAAGAGTTAATAAATTCTTAGGGGGGGGGGGAAATATTAGGATGTTACGAAAAAGCTTTTAGCAACTAATGTGAAACTCCACATTGAAAAATAATTGGCTGATGATCACGGAATATGAGTAAAAATATATGTATATTTTAGAACTATAAATATTTAGATATTTTCCATTTGTTGGTAAAAGCAAATGCTGCTAGATACCTCTGCTTCATGATATATAAGATTGTATGGAGTCATCATACCAGCATTCCTCTAAACATGCAAACACAGCTGTGAACTGCATTTACCTAAGTAAATATTGTATGAAATGAAGCTGATTAAAATACTCAGTCCGCCAAAATTTATAATTGATTGGCTATCACCTTGGCAGCCTTTATTGTTTTCTCAAAATCCTCGGTTATTTATAACTCTACACATCTCAGAGGTTCAACGTTAGCAAAAAACAATAATGAACAGTCAAATTCGTCAATCAAGTAGACTACTTTAACTTGTGCCACCCATAACATGGCCATCACGGTGATCAGACTGGAAATACCATAGTTAAGTAAACACACATGAATATGTGTTATTCCAAGATTGCTAAATGCCCTATGAATCAGGGTTAAGGAAAAACAAATTGATCTGCAATATAAAAATTTGTGTTTGTTTGCAGGATCCAGGAGACTTAATATTTAGGAACATTTGGGGCTCGTATAATAGAGCATTTAATCCTAAGTATCTGCAGTGAATCTTCGTGGAAAAATTTAAATGCAAAACAATACAAAAACATGCAAAATGAAATACCTTAATCAAATCCACAAGTATTAATATACAAAGAAAAAATGTAGATAATTAAGTGTGAAATATGCGTTGCTAAACTGAGACCCATTAAATAGACGTTGATGTCTCTCGTGGTTATGTCATGAGGCTACAAAAGTGGCCACCTGAGATCCATTAAACAGAAGCTGATATCTCTCGTGTTTATACCATGAGGCTACAAAAGCGCCTACTGGACACTTAGTATGTTTTCAAAATCCTTTCAATCCCTTGATTATGTAGGCTATGACATAAATGTTAACTTGCTAGTTCTCATCAAGATAAATAACCCTATGGCTTCCACTTAATTAAGCTTATAGATGCATAAATGAAGCCTGATGAGAACGTATTGATAGACTGGGGCTCAATATATGATTTTAGAACTGAATGAAATAATTTGTTATGTAGTGAAATATAATTTTAGTACTTTTCCTGAACTCCTTCATTGATTACGAGTCTCAAACAATAATATTGCAGCAATATTATTATACAATACATGATAAACGAAGAGTATTTGCTTCTCAATACTGATACATAATATGAAAGATACAGCATGAAAATAGTAATTAATAAAATCAATTAAACGTTATTTTGTAACATCATTAATTTAAGCCTGTAAATTATATCATAAATGAACAGGAGAAAATATATTGGTTGCATGTTTCTCCTTGCCTAACAACAATAATTTTCATTTCATTTTTTATGATCTTCGAGCACTGTGTATGTACAACAAACGAACAAAAATACGAATAACATCAAAGAAAGAACATAGTTTTAAGTCTGGACTTCAGGAACTTATTTTAAAACATGATTTAAAAATATATATATAATTTTAAGCACTATATAAAGATGCTTGCTTTTGAAAGCAGTATTTTAACTTACCGCCGAGATCAGAACATCCACAAAGAGGTATTTCACCGCCTTCACAAAAGTTGATAAAAATCATGCAGGAGTGAGATGACATAAAGCAAAATAATACAGTAATAAAACAGTATCTAAACTTACATGTAATAAAAACAATGTGCAATACATTACAATACAGGATATTGAGTCTAACATATTAAAATTTAATAAATTGTATTCATATATATATATATATATATATATATATATATATATATATATATATATATATATATATATATATATATATATATATATATATATATATATATATATATATATATATATATATACATATATATATATATATATATATATATATATATATATATATATATATATATATATATATATATATATATATATATATTGCCCGTCTCCAGGCTGTGAGTGCACCTCACTCCGGGGACTTCCTCCAAACAGTTCCCATATCGGCAATGGGAACGCGACTCGACCCTAAGACCCTCCGTATTGCAGTGGCTCTGCGCCTTGCTGCCCCAATTCACACAGAATATATGTGTATTTACGGCGAAGTGCAAGCAGACCAATACGGTCTACATGGTCTTAACTGTTCCAAAACCAAGGGCTGGCATGCAAGACACAATGAGGTCAACGACATCATTAAGAGAACCCTTGCTACAGCTGGATGCCCTGCAGAGAGGGAGCCACGATCACTTGCAGCAAACAATACCCACAACCCAGCAAACCGCCCCGACGGGATCACCATCTATCCTTGGAAGAATGGCAAGCTCTTAGCATGGGACTATACCTGTGTGTCCACACTGGCTGACACCTATATCCATCACAGTGTGGGGCGACAGGGAGGAGCTGCTGACCACAGGGAGGACTACAAGATCAGCAAGTACAGGGACATTAGCCAACAGTATCAATTTGTCCCAGTGGGATCAGAGACCTTGGGATCATGGGGAAAAAATGCCACACGTTTCCTTAAAGAATTGGGTTCCAGACTCATCGACACCACCAGGGACCCAAGGGCAGCCACTTTCATGTTCCAGCGCTTCAGCGTCGCCATCCAGAGGGGAAATGCTTGCTGCATACTTGGCTCACGTCCAGCCTCGGAGGAGCTGGAGGAAATTCATCATCTTTGATACATTGTGCCATTGTATTCATGTTTATGTTTTTTTCTGTAAATGTATTTTGTTTATAAATATATATATACATATATATATATATATATATATATATATATATATATATATATATATATATATATATATATATATATATATATATATATATATATATATATGTATATATATATATACATATATATATATATATATATATATATATATATATATATATATATATATATATATATATATATATATATATATATATATATATAAGTTATGCAAATATCGCAAACTAAGCGATACAGGATGCGAAACAACCACGGGGGAGTAGAATGATAGCTCTAGGACTTTTATGTTGCAATCAACACATCATCATAGCTTGCAAAATTGCAGAAAAGAGGAGGATGTCCAAGAAAGTAAGTTCCCACAAGACCGTCTTCAATGGAGTGAGTGAGGGAGGGAGAGAGAGAGTGAGTGAGTGAGGGAGGGAGAGAGTGAGTGAGGGAGGGAGAGAGTAGGGTACAAGAACTGCTCCCAGGCACAACAGTGCCCACAACCAGAAGGATAAATTTTATAGCATTAGAGAAATCCCGCAAGCAATGATATTGTTATAGTCTGAACGAAGTTAACGTGGCAATAAAAAAATTGGTCATTTTCCGCTATGACATCAATAGCTTTACATACATGAACATATTGTCAATGAAATAGAAGTCACTGGCAATTATAGGTAGCCTCCCATGGGACAACATGTGGAGAAATTTTCTACAAGGAAGGGGTTACCGGGCCCCCCTTCAGCCCTTCAGCCCTTCAGCCCTTCAGCCCTGAGAGGCCCAGCCCTCTCAGAAGGGGGCAAGCATCTTGTTTGCTTCCACATCAAGTAATTACAAGCAATGTTTAGCCAGCGTGTATCATTCACGGGTCATGTGACTCCTTGCAAGAGACCAGTGTTGCAAATAGTGTAGTTTAATGAGAGACAATCAATCTCTTACCTTAGCAGGACAATTAAGGAAAATCCTGCACCCACTTTATTACCATGTAAAAGAGAGCGTAAATTGTTGTCTTTGCCCGGATAACAAGAATCAAACATTTTCCATTGCTTCATGGTGGAAGTTTGGCAAGCAGGGAAAATATACTCTAACAGCTTTTCCTTTGTAGCTGGGGCATGCGAGGTACGGTGAAGGGGGTTATAGATCTGATGACTTTTAACTCTGTCAGGGGAGACATTTTTACTAAGACTTAACGCTTTGTCTCGTCTGTTAAGTTCACTGTGGAGAAAGAGGTAGGCTATAAACTTCTATTCGTAGATGTGTTTATACACCGGGTTGATAGAAAGTTAAAGTTTACAGTATATAGGAAGGTTACCAATACGTGCTCATACATTCACTACTATTCCAATCATGAGACTAGAGTCAAAAGGAGTGTATTTCTTTCTACATTTCTGAGTGTCTATAGAGTGTGCAATCCGGAGTTTGTAGATGAAGAAATTAGGAAAATATTTGACATTGGCATGAAACTGTTGTGTCCTAAGATGTTTGTGGAATCTGCCTTGCTGGCATCTAAGAAACCTTATTATAGAACAGAACCAAGACATTTTGAACTTATTGTAGAACAGAATCCAGCCATTTTTAACTGACACTCTCGATATCATTAATGGGAAGGATGCATCTGATGAGCGTCAAGAATTGCACTGATATTTAGTTGGAGATAGTGAGTTTTAGAGGTAAGTCATCACGCTCTTCCAGGTTCATTCTGTTCCTCTGTTTTGTCAGAATTACATTTGCATTGTTAACACCAGTTTCAGTCATGTATGAACATGGGAAAACAAATAAAAATGGCTCAATTACTGCACAAAGTAGGGGATATTTAGCACAATATTTACATTTCTCCAAATAGTCACTTAAGCTGTTACTTCTGAACATTATTTTTCCTTCGAGATCCATAGTCATATCGATGAGTTCTTCCTGTAGTTAAAGTCAATGTCTGCATTTTGTACTCCTAAATCAATACGAATGCAGTCAGTCGTGTGAATTTTCTCCAGGTCTCAAAGCGTACTTTAAAGTCATCGTTCAATTGTTCATGGTGTGTTGTGTATATCTCCAGATCACCAACTGAAATGTTTCCACTTTCTTCCAACTGCCCTTAATTTGAAAAATGCTGAAAATCTCTTCTTACCAGTGAAGCTTCAAATAGGCATAACATGACTTGGAAGCCTACTAGAAATGTCCTGACCTAAATTATCGTTCCCTGAAGGCGTTTCTGTATTTCTTAATTTTTGATGAAATTAATTAATTTTAGATGAATGGTTCTCTAACCATTCATCTACAATCGATTTTTAATTTATTTTAGGGTCGATTTTTAATTTATTATTTTAGGGTCGATTTTTAATTTATTATTTTAAGGTCTAAAAATATTCAAGATCATTATTTTTTCTTATCAGAGTGAACACTTTTAAGGTAGTTTGTCATCTTCGAAGGTTTTAAGGCATCATTACGAAAAGTCTTTTCACATAATAGGCACATAGGCATTGATTTATTAGTAAAGGAAGTTATGAATCCAAATTTTAAATATTCTTGTGAATTATGTCGGCACTTCTTGGTATTAGCAGCTGCCATTATGGGTGTCAGAATGCTGAATTTATAGTAAATGCAGAACAATCACTTTTATGGCACCACTACTATCACAATGGGTTTTGAGAATGTACTGGGTGAGGCTGCACGCCCAGTACGGGAAGTGAAGAGAAATACTACAGGTACGTACATCCTTCCTGGAGCAGGAGAGATGAGAGAGACAAGGCGGAGAATGAAAGGTCACAGATACACAAAGCAAAACACGTCACCAGACATTTACTTAATTTCTTTTATCCCGTGCCATTTATTGACCCCATCGATAGTCCCATCGACCCTTAGGGTCGATATTGAATAACCACCTACACCTGCCAAATGTGCTAGCCTGATGCACCTGCCAAGTGTGTTAGCCTTGTCGCACCTGCCAAATGTGTTAGACTAGCTGCACCTGGCAAGTGTGCTAGCATTGATGCATCAACCAAATGTGCTAGTCTGGCTGCGCCTGGCAAGTGTGCTAGTCTGGTTGCACCTGGCAAGTGTGCTAGTCTGGTTGCACCTGGCAAGTGTGCTAGCCTGGCTGCACCTGGCAAGTGTGTTAGCCAGATTGCACTTGTCAGATGTGCTAAACTATCTTCACCTACCAAATTTACTAGCCAAACTGCACTTCCAGGGGGTGCTAGCCTGTTATACCAGTCAAATATTCTAACCTGCTGCGCCTGAGAAGTGCTCTAGCTTGGTTTCACTTATAGTTATTTGCGTGTAAACAAACTTAGTGTGTAATAACACGGTGTTGTTCACTAATGTATCAGTAACCAACATCTATGTTGATAAACAGGGCCTTCTGCTTCTTGGAGGAATATAATTGAATAAAACAAGAGTTTGCTTACATCAAAGGAGTTACTAATTCAATTCACTTGGTATGGTAGACATTTGGTCAAGTCTCCTTTCACGTGTACATCTTATAGTAAATAAATATGTTTGAGTTAATAGACTGATATGAGTCTCATCCTGGAGACGAATACCTAAAGACCTTCAACGGAAATAAATCACGTTGCCAATGATTCTTATTTAACGGTGGGTGATTAACCTTCCTGAGTCAGCGTTCTGATGGAAGTCTTCTCCTGTCTCGCCAACTTAGCCTCAGTATAACAGGCTCTACACCAGCAAGAAAATATCAGTCAAAGTTCTACATAACCAACCAATTATACGTTTAGCAAATTGTGTGATGTCACTTCTTGGGGAAAAATTGGTGAATATTGAAAGTTGATTTGTGCATAATTGATAAATACAAGCATTCCAGTACACTAAACACGTAGGGGGTCACACAACCTCTGGTGCAACACATAAAAATAATCACAATTATTACTTATAAATCAATTAATTATTTTCAGAAAGAATTATACTCTCAAGCTATATATATATATTTTTGTTTCGACTTTTACATTATTTTGGCCAATAAAAATGTATACTTTATGCAGATCGTGCAAATCACAAACAAATTACAAATACTCGTAAGTGTAAATTTCTAATACCAGTAATAGTACAAACTTGAATAATAAGAGAGGAATAAAATTTTCTGAAAACTTAGAGATAAGCAAAGATTCCCAAAAGTAAGAAAGGAAGCAAAGGGACTTTACATATGTGAGACAGAAAATAATAATTTAAATTATTTATTAGTTTATTTAACAGTTCCATTTGAGAAAGAGACTGCACTAAAACACTTATCTTTTAAAGCCCCATTGTACTTCGGGAGCTAATCAAGATTTTTTTGATCAAAGATAACTAAGGCGGATTAGAGTTCTCATAAAATAATTGCAAAGATAATCATTACAAAAATTGCTGCAATATTTTAATACTTTATATCCAAATATAATAATCCAAAAATGTGGCAAAACAAAATTACTATTATATTTCCTAGAAAATAGATGCAATATCAAAATAAATGTGACTGACATTGTTTATAATTTACACAGTAAAAGAGTCTTGGCAAAATATGTCAAAAATATCATTCAACTAAGTTTAAAAAATGCAAATCTTATGAAAATTTTTGGGCAAAACAGAAGTGTTGAAGTTGCAGAGAATGAGAGGACTTACCCCAGGTACGACAGGTCATCAATGAGGCTGCTGCAAGTCCAGCCAGGGAGAGAACGAGGAGAAAACATTGAGAAAGACCACACAGAGAAGGGACAGTCAAGAGTAAGTCTATTAAGGGGCACGTAAGTTACTACATCTTATAATAATATGCTCATTTTTCCATTATAATCTATCTTGTCCATAATTACTATCGCATTTGCTTTGTCTGTTTCCTAAGGTGAAGTCTAGAATCTTTCCTTAATTTATGGTATAACTTAACAAATCTTTGATGACAATTGTGTTGTTGATGACATTTGTGCTCAGACCTCTGCAGCACAATTGTCCTCAAAGATTTGTTAAGTTAGACCATGAATTAAGGAAAGATTCTTGACTTAATCTTACGAAATAGACAAAGCAAATGCGATAGTAATTATGGACAAGGTAGATTATAGTAGAGAAATGAGTATGTTATAAGAAGATGTGGTAACTTAGGTGGCTGTTAACAAGGAAGGGAGGGAGCAACGTAGCTACACACGGAACATACATCACCAAACCTCTGGCACAGATAAGGCAAAATCCTTTAACATATACTAGGCCAATCCTTTAGAATTTATGATCAAACCTTTTTATGTGGGCAGAGTAATTACTGTTTCAAATGAGATCATATATTCCAAATGATATTAAACCCATCAGGAAAACAAACAAAAAAAAAAATCCTTGCATCCTCCCCAAAAATTATGGGATTCTTAATAGTATGAAAATATTAAAAAAAATTAAATTTTAAAAAGATCATCTTAAATACTATAATACCCTGTAATGCCCCAACATACCCACATATATAACAACAACAAAAACTCTTTGAAATACTGCTTTTAGAAATTTTGAGTAACATAATCAACTTACAGGAAATTTATTCTGAAAACACACTTGAATTTTGCCATTCCATGCAAATACTGAACCTCCATCGTGAGATATCAAATTTATAAATCACGTGATGGTCCCATGCTCCTTATATAACAAAATTATAGCAAGCTATAGTAATTTCTCTCTTATTTATATAACTACATGCTTAAAGGTGTCAGAATTATTTTAAACTTTAGTAGTTTTATCTTACTGTTTAGAAGAAAATTATTTCCAAATTGAAAGTTGAAATGTTTCTCTCCCTTTCTCTCGTACACTTAAGTAAATGAATAAAGAATTTCTGAAGTTAAATTTAGACTCATCTGATTAGAGAAAGACGTCAACATTTTTGATTCAGAATTCGGCAGAGTCTTCATTACTGAAGTTATGAATTTTCGCTTTTATTTTCAAGAGGAAGATTTATTGGGGCTCTAAAAAAATCTATATTATAATACCACATTTTTGAGAATTCTGAATAAGAGAGACATTGCTGTAACATAGATAAATAACCTGAGAACTGGTAAAAGCAATAAGCTGTGAAAAAGATAAGTTACATGTAACATCTGAGCCCATTTAAAAGACTCTTCTTACAATAAATTAAAATGAAAACACTCCTCCATGTCACTAAAGAACTTCATACCTATCCACTGTAGACATTTTAGCCGCTTTCTCTGGCAGAGTTAATGTTAGTGTCTCTACTTACCAAAACGATTTTCTTAAAAACATCTAAAGCAAGCAATCAATTATGTCTCCTGGCAAAGTCTCTCAAGATATTGCTTTCATTAAATACCGCATTCATCTGGTCAATTCATTATTGTCTATCTCCCCACCAGAAGCTCTTAAACACCCTCATATTTCTTTATTTTCATGTGACAAGCAATTATATTCATGAAGAAATTTAGTTTCTATTTGTTTTATTTAATATTTTTTCCAATAAATAATGCACACGCACACAAACATAGGGGATCAGAAACGTAGAGGTCTAGGATGATGAAGGTGGTACTGGAAAACCTCATGTACCAACACGTTAGGGACACTACCAGAGAGAAAGGAGAAAACGAACCAGCAAAACCGGACCAAGTATTCACCCTGAGTAGTGCAGATGTTTAGGACATGACATACGAAAGACCTCTCGGGGCCAATGACCACGTGGTTCTGGGCATCGAATACATAGTAGAG
The DNA here is from genome assembly GCF_026875155.1 of Cherax quadricarinatus. Lineage (NCBI taxonomy): Eukaryota > Metazoa > Arthropoda > Malacostraca > Decapoda > Parastacidae > Cherax > Cherax quadricarinatus. The sequence goes on from NC_069450.1 coordinate 31,020,699, forward strand.
TTAAAACTGGAGAGGGAAGCAGGAAGAGCAGGACGAATGAAGCCAAATTACAAGAGAGGGGACTACACAGGCATAAAGAATCTCCTGCACGGGGTTCAGTGGGACAGAGAACTCACAAGGATGTTAGTAACTGAGATGATGGAATATGGGATAACAATATGCCAGGAAGTTGAGAAGTGGTTTGTACCCAAGGGTAACAGAAATAATGAGAAGGCCAAGATGAGCTCTTGATTCACCCAAAGGTGTAGAGAGATCAAAACCAAGTGTGCTAGAGAATGGAAGAAGTATAGAAGGCAATGGAGCCAGAAGAATAAGGAGAGCAGTCGCAGAGCCAGAAATGAAGAAGCACAGGTAAGAAGTGAGGCCCAACGACAACACAAAGATGATATAGCAGTGAAAGCCAAATCTGACCCAAAGCTATTGTACAACCACATCAGGAGGAAAAAAACAGTCAAGGACCAGGTAATCAAGCTAAGGAAAGAAGTCAACATGACTCACGAAATCGTAATTTTTTTAAGGAAGGAAGGAGAGATCACAAGTAACGACCGTGAAGTACGTGAGGATCTCAACTTCGCATTCAAAAAAGTGTTCACAGAGGAGACAGAAGGAACTCGAGAAAGAGGGAGAGGCGGAATGCACCATCAAGTGATGGACCTAATACATACAACCAAGGAAGAAGAGAAGAGGCTGCTAAGCGAGCTATATACTTCAAAGGCGATGGGGCCTGATAACATCTCTCCATAGGTCCTGAGAGAAGGAACGGAGGTGCTATGTGTGTCATTAACAATAATCTTCAACACATCAATCGAAACTGGACGACTACCTGAGGTATGTAAGACAGCAAATGAAGTCCCAATTTAAAAAAAAAGAGATAGACAGGAAGCATTAAACTACAAACCAGTGTCACCTACATGTATAGCATGTAAAGTCATGGACAAGATTATCAGAAGAGCGGTGGAGCACCTAGAAAGGAATGAGCTTATTAATGACAGCCAGTAGTTTCAGGGTCAGAGAATCCTGTGACAGAAACCTGCTGGAGTTCTATGACAGGGTGACAGCAGTAAGACAAGAGTGAAAGGGGTGGGTTGATTGCATTTTTCTGGACTTTATGAAGGCGTTTGACACTGTTCCACACAAGAGATTAATGCAGAAGCTGGAGGACCAGGCAGTCATAACAGGGAAGGCTCTGTAATGGATCAGGGAATACGTGTCCGGAAGACAACAGCAAGTCATGGTACATATCGAAGTGTCCGAGTGGGCGCCTGTGACGAGTGGGGTTCCATAAGGGCTTAGTCCCAGGACGGGTGCTGTTTCTGGTATTTGTGAACGACATGACGGAAGGAATCTGGACAGGCTGCAGGCTTGGCTCCTAGAGTTCCACCCCACCAAGTGGAAAGTCATGAAGATTGGGGAAGTGCAAAGAAGAACGCAGACAGAGTACAGTTTAGGGGCCAGAAGCTACAAACCTCAATCAAAGAAAAGGATCTTGAGGTGAGTATAATACCGAGCATATCTCCTGAGGTGCACATCAATCTAATAACTGCTACGGCATATGGGCGCCTAACAAACCTAGGAGTAGCATTCCAACATCTCAGTAAAGAGTCGTTCTAGACTCTGTACATTATGTATGACAGGCCCATATTGGAGTATACAACACCACTTAAGAATCCACACCTGGCCAAGCACATCAGGAAATTAGATAAAGTGCAAAGGTGTGCAACAAGACTAGTTCCGAAGCTAATGGGCATGTCCAACGAGGAGAGCTTATGGGAAATCAAACTGACAACATTGGAAAACAGGAAGGATAGGGAGGACATGATAACGACGTATAAAATACTGAGAGGAATCGACAAGGAAGACAAAGACACGTTGTTCTAGAGACTGGACTTAGCAACGAAGGGTCACAATTGGAAGATGAAGACTAGGATGAATCATACGAAGTATTTCTTCAGTCACAGAGTTGTCAGGAAGTAGAAGAGCCTGATGTAGTGGAGGCAGGATCCATACATAGCTTTAAGAAGAGGTATGATAAAGCTCACGGAGTGGAAAGAGTGACTGTGGCAGAGCCAGGAGCTGTGACTCGATTCCTGCAACCACAACTAGGTGAGTACACACACACACACAAACACACACACACACACACACACACATATACACACACACACACATAAACACACGCACACATACACACACACACACACAAACACACACACACACACACACACACAACACACACACACACACACACACACACACACACACACCACTCCAGGAAATCAGAACAGGGGGGCACACCAGCAGGTGAAGAAGCTGCTATGCGAACTTGACACCTCAAAGGCGGTGGGACCAGACAACATCTCTCCATGGGTCCTTAAAGAGGGAGCAGAGATATTGTGTGAGCCATTAACAAAGATCTTCAACACATCATTTGAAACTGGGCAACTCCCTGAGGTATGGAAAATGGCAAATGTAGTCCCAATTTTTAAAAAGGGAGACAGACATGAGGCACTAAACTACAGACCTGTATCACTAACGTGTATAGTATGCAAGGTCATGGAGAAGATCATCAGGAGGAGAGTGGTGGGGCACCTGGAAAGAAACAAGTGTATAATTGACAACCAGCACGGTTTCAGGGAAGGAAAATCCTGTGTCACAAACCTACTAGAGTTTTATGACAAGGTGACAGAAGTAAGACAAGAGAGAGAGGGGTGGATCGACTGCATATTTTTGGACTGCAAGAAGGCCTTCGACACAGTTCCTCACAAGAGGTTACTGCAAAAGCTAGTGGATCAGGCACACATAACAGGAAAGGCACTGCAATGGATCAGAGAATACCTGACAGGGAGGCAACAACGAGTCATGGTACGCGACGAGGTGTCAGAGTGGGCGCCTGTGACAAGCGGGGTTCCACAGGGGTCAGTCCTAGGACCTGTGCTATTCTTGGTATATGTGAACGACATAACGGAAGGGATAGACTCAGAAGTGTCCTTGTTTGCAGATGATGCGAAGATAATGAGAAGAATCAAATCGGATGAGGATCAGGCAGGACTACAAAGAGACCTGGACAGGCTACAAGTCTGGTCCAGCAACTGGCTCCTTGAATTTAACCCTGCAAATGCAAAGTCATGAAGATTGGGGAAGGGCAAAGAAGACCGCAGACACAATATAGTTTAGATGGCCAAAGACTGCAAACCTCACTCAAGGAAAAAGATCTGGGGGTGAGCATAACACCGAGCATATCTCCTGAGGCGCACATCACTCAGATAACTGCTGCAGCATACGGGCGCCTGGCAAACCTACGGATTGCGTTCCGATACCTCAGTAAGGATTCGTTTAAGACTCTGTATACCATTTACGTCAGACCCATACTGGAGTATGCAGCACCAGTTTGGAATCCACACCTAGTCAAGCACGTCAAGAAATTAGAGAAAGTGCAAAGGTTTGCAACAAGACTAGTCCCAGAGCTACGGGGATTGTCCTACGAAGAAAGGTTGAGGGAAATCGGCCTGACGACAGTGGAGGACAGGAGGGTCAGGGGAGACATGATAACGACATATAAAATACTGTGTGGAATAGACAAGGTGGACCAAGACGGGATGTTCCAGAGAAGGGACACAGACACAAGAGGTCACAATTGGAAGTTGAAGACTCAGATGAATCAAAGGGATGTTAGGAAGTATTTCTTCAGTCATAGTGTAGTCAGGCTGTGGAATAGCCTAGAAAGTGACGTAGTGGAGGCGGGAACCATACATAGTTTTAAGGCGAGGTATGATAGAGCTCATGGGGCAGGGAGAGAGAGGACCTAGTAGCAATCAGCGAAGAGGCAGGGCCAGGAGCTGTGACTCGACCCCTGAAACCACAAATAAGTGAGTACAAATAGGTGAGTACACACACACATTCTCACATATAAAGACTGATGTGGAGAAATTTTCTCCAGGAGGGGGGTATCAGCCCCCTTCAGCCCCTTTCAGCCCCTTTCAGCCCTGAGGGGCCCAGCCCTCTCAGAAGGGCCAAGCATCTTGTTTACTGCTACAACAGGTAATTGATCCCACATGCAGTACGAGTATGCGTGGTCGAGCGACCGCCGCTCCTTGCAAGACTCCAGTGTTGCAAAGTGTAATTTAATAAAAGACAGTCCATCTCTTACCTTAGCAGGACAATTAAGGAAAATCCTGTTCCCACTTTATTACCATGGTAAAGATAGTGTACATTGTTGTCTATGCTTGAGACAGCAAGAAGCAAACATTCTGCTTTGCTTCATGGAGGAAGTGGCAAGGAAGAAAAAGTACTAGGTCAGCTTTTCCTTTATGTGCTAGGGGCAGTGATGGCGTGGGGTGTTGTGAGGTCAGATTACTTTTGACTCTACTGAGAGTCACATTGATGCCAGGATAACCAGCAAAGAACTCTGATCCGTGCGTTAGTGTGAGCAAAGTATCTCACAAAACACGATAAACACTTACAGAGAAGTGTGATCAATTTCTTAGTGATATTGTGTGAACAATTATTGATGAACAGTGTAACAACAAGTGTTGCGATTCAACAGAGTGTAGTGTGACATTCTTCAAAGAACACTATTCTTCAATCAACTCAACGGATATCCGGGCATAGCTACGGGTCAAATATATATATCCAGGTAAGTGTTCTAACTTGTGATGTACTACTATTTACTGCGCAGTTGAGTCAAAGTTACGAGTTAGTCACTTATCATAAACCCCTGTGATAAGCAGACTTTTGAGTCCACACAAGTAAGTTTGTCAGCAATCAGTGAATGAAATATGCTGACATAATACCCCCTAGGGGTAATTTATAATCTTACAAAATATAATTCATTTCAGCCGGTTGAAAAATGATCAAGACAGCTACTCAAGACCTCGTCTGCAGGGGCGGCGGTGTAGACGATTTGCTGTCTTTTATCAGCTAAGTATTCCCTATATTTAAACAAACTTATCTGGTAAAACATTTCTCAACAGCTCACACACACAAACACACACACGTTTACACCCACACATTCTTACATATAAAGACTCACACACACTCTCTACCCCCCACATCCTCCCCCACTTATCTCCCACTCCTTCCCTGATCCTCCCTCTCTCTCTCACCCTCCCCCCCCTCCTCTCCCTCTTTTCCCCTCTCCCTCTCTCATTCTCTGTACCCCTTTGCCTCTCCCTCCTCTTCTCTCCCATATTTCCCTCTCATTCCCCCTCCCCACCCATCTCTCATTTCGCCACTGTCTCCAGCTTCCTCCTCTCCCTTACTCTGCCCCCACACACTTGGACAAACACACCACAAAACAAACACACAGAATTAATAAGCTTTTCATTCAGTGGCAACCAAAAACCAAAAAAAAAGAAAAATAATAATAAAATAGAAGAGCTAAGCATGAGAATGGAGGAGAGGATAGATGCAGAAAGGAAGAAGTGGGAGATGGAAATCACAGCAGCAGAGACTAAGATACAGAGATTAGAAGAGGAACTGAAAAATTTGAAACAGCCTAAAGATTTAAAGAACAATTTTGGAATGACATCAGAGACTGCTACCTCAGGAGTGAAAATTTATGCAGAGGCTATCAGACCATCATGGAGCCCGAGAAAAAGAGATAATCACATCAGGATCAATCGAAGGGACTGTCGAAAATGAAAGAACTACGCTATACATAGAGGCTCTAACAGACCACAGCAGAGCCCAGGGAAAGCTGAGAAGGAAAAATGACAGACCACTGGGCCCAAGGACAACAGATAGTGAAGAAACTGAAGAAGGGAAAGCTGCAGTGGAGGCAACTACATCGAATCAGGGGATACATAGGGATATGCAGTGGGAGGATGAGTGAGAGAGGTCAGTCTTTGTTAATGGGCTCCAGGAATCGAAAGTATCATAAAAGCATTAGAAGATTACATGATCCAGCAGGCAAATTTTTGGAGAAGAGGGTGGTTTGCAAGAAGAACCTGGCCAATCAAAGTGACTTTCAAGGTAGAATCGACTTTGAACAGGATCACGCACGAGAAAGCAAGACTAAGGGACATGCCAGTGTATCAGAAGGTGTATCTCGACCACGACAGAACACAAGAAGAAAGGCAGAAATTGAAAGAGTTGGTACAAAGACGAAAGGAGGAGAGGTGAAGATGGACAGGAGAACCCAGATTCTGGAGGAAGATCAAATAAAGCCTCCCTCACAACCACCTACATAAACCCCCAACCAGGACAACCCCAATGCAACCAAACATTCTAACCCAAAACACACATGCCATATCCAATGCCCCCACCAACCCATTACAAACTCCACCCTCGCAGCAACCACCTATAGCTTCTTCTCAGGTCTCCCAACTCCAATGTACTCCCCGCAGAACACAGTTTTTGAAAAGAAGTTGAAGGTTTGGTATACAGATGCAGACGGAATAACAAATAAGTGCAATGAGTGGCATGAAAGAATCAAAGAGACATCCCCAGTCACAATAGCACTCACAGAAACAAAACTCACCAGGATGACAACAGATGCAATCTCTCCACCTGGATATCAAATCCTCAGGAAAGATAGAGGGAGGAGAAGGGAGGAAAGGAGTTGCACTGCTCATTAAAAACCAATGGGATTTGAGGAAATGGAACGAATGGACACAATGTGCGAAAGGGGCTACTTAGTATGAACAATCCAGTCTGAGGGCCATAAGGTGGTAATTGCAGTAATGTATAACCCGCCACAGAACTGCAGGAGGCCAAGAGAAGAATATTACGAAAGAAACATAGAAATGGTTGACACACTAGCCGAGGTGGCCAGAAGAGCTAATGTGGGTGGGGAGCGAGGTTACAAATTACCTGGAGTATACCTGGGGAGAGTTCCGGGGGTCAACGCCCCCGTGGCCCGGTCTGTGGCCAGGCCTCATTGTGGATCAGGGTCTGATCAACCAGGCTGTTACTGCTGGATGCATGCAATCCAACGTACGAGCCACAGCCCGGCTGGTCAGGTACCGACTTTAGGTGCTTGTCCAGTGCCTGCTTGAAGACAGCCAGGGATGATTTCAGTCACAAGGAGATTGACTGGGAAAACCTGAAGCCTCATCGGGCTCCCAAAACATGGAGGGCCAAGATGATGGATGTAGTACTGGAAAACCTCATGCATCAACATGTTAGAGACACTACCAGAGAGAGAGAGGTGAGGATGATCCAGCAAGACTGGACCTTGTATTCACCTTGAGTAGTTCGGACATCGACGATATCACGTATGAAAGGCCCCTCGGAGCTAGTGATCAAGTGGTTCTGTGATATGATTTCATAGTTGAGCTACAAGTGGAGAGAGCAGCAGGAATAGGATGGGAAACACCAAACTACAAAAGGGAGGACTACACAGGCATGAAGAATTTCCTGCAAGATGTTCACTGGGAGAGAGAACTGACAGGAAAACCAGTAAAAGAAATGATGTAGTATGTGAGAACGAAATACAAGGAGGCAGAGGAGTGGTTTGTTCCCAAGGGTTACAATAATATATAAATACTGCTCGTGAGGCTAGTACACCAAACAGGGATGAGAATGAAATTAGCTTAGAAGCTCCCACACCTCCGTATGCCCTCGGATGGCGGTCCAACAGCTAGCTGTGTGCTGGCTGCACCATTCTTGTAGGGTTGAGTGGTCCTGTGGTTTAAAGCGTCATGTAGTTCTCGCTTACCATGAGGCAGGCCAGTACAACATGGGTTCGAATCCTTGGCTAGCGCAGTGTTGTTATTGATCAATACCACTCGTTCATGGTTACAATAATATATATATATATATATATATATTATATATTATATATATATATATATATATATATATATAATATATATATATATATATATATGTATATTATTTTTCGAGACGAGAACTCATGAGCCAATATTATCATCACCTTATTAAGCAGTTAGACAAAAGCACATTATTGGAAAGCTTAACTTGTAGTTACATAAAGATCTAATAAGATAAAGAACTTAAACAATACAGTTTGAAAATGTCGTCTATAAGAAAGAATAATAATTGAACAACGAAGATCGGTGCAACAGCACATGAGTTCAGTGACAATAATTTACAATATGATCTATTGTCCATTAAAAAAAATGAATTATATTTTAGGAGTGTAAAGATGGCACATCTTACAACTCTATGATCGCAACATTGCAATTTCTTATCAATATTTACTTCTGATAGTACACAGAAAACATTATGCACATTACAGAAAATGCATTAAAACCACACCAATGAAAAATTCATGCATTCTTCTTTACCTTGAAGTGTTTGGCAGGATAACTACTGATAACTGCTGATAACTGCTGATAACTGCTGATAACTGCTGATAACTACTGATAACTGCTGATAACTGCTGATAACTGCTGATAACTGCTGATAACTGCTCTTTACTATAACTTTCCTAGCACTGATAGTTCGATAACTTACTGATGACTATTTAACATTGTGTTTGTCTGGCCGTGTTGATAATAATTTACAAATAATTACCCAACATTATGCTCTATCTGGCAGTGACGACATGATAACTTACTGATAACTGCTGATAACTACTGATAACTACTGATAACTGCTGATAACTACTGATAACTGCTGATAACTACTGATAACTACTGATAACTGCTGATAACTATAGATAACTTACTGATAACTACTGATAACTACTGATAACTGCTGATAACTACTGATAACAACTGATAACTGCTGATAACTATAGATAACTTACTGATAACTGCTGATAACTACTGATAACTGCTGATAACTGCTGATAACTACAGATAACTACTGATAACTGCTGATAACTGTAGATAACTAACTGATAACTGCTGATAACTACTGATAACTGCTGATAACTATAGATAATTTACTGATAACTGCTGATAACTACTGATAACTACTGATAACTGCTGATAACTACTGATAACTACTGATAACTGCTGATAACTATAGATAACTTACTGATAACTGCTGATAACTTACTGATAACTGCTGATAACTATAGATAACTTACTGATAACTTCTGATAACTACTGATAACTGCTGATAACTATAGATAACTTACTGATAACTGTTGATAACTACTGATAATGCTGATAATATAGATAACTTACTGATAACTGCTGATAACTACTGATAACTGCTGATAACTATAGATAACTTACTGATAACTGTTGATAACTACTGATAACTACTGATAACTATAGATAACTTACTGATAACTGCTGATAACTACTGATAACTGCTGATAACTATAGATAACTTACTGATAACTGCTGATAACTACTGATAACTGCTGATAACTATTGATAACTTACTGATAACTGTTGATAACTACTGATAACTGCTGATAACTATAGATAACTTACTGATAACTGCTGATAACTACTGATAACTGCTGATAACTATAGATAACTTACTGATAACTGCTGATAACTACTGATAACTGCTGATAACTCTAGATAACTTACTGATAACTGCTGATAACTACTGATAACTGCTGATAACTATAGATAACTTACTGATAACTGCTGATAACTACTGATAACTGCTTATAACTATAGATAACTTACTGATAACTGTTGATAACTACTGATAACTGCTGATAACTATAGATAACTTACTGATAACTGCTGATAAAATACTGATAACTGCTGATAACTATAGATAACTTACTGATAACTGCTGATAACTACTGATAACTGCTGATAACTATAGATAAATTATGATAACTGCTGATAACTACTGATAATGCTGATAACTATAGATAACTTACTGATAACTGCTGATAAACTACTGATAACTGCTGATAACTATAGATAACTTACTGATAACTGCTGATAACTACTGATAACTGCTGATAACTATAGATAACTTACTGATAAACTGCTGATAACTACTGATAACTGCTGATAACTATAGATAACTTACTGATAACTGCTGATAACTACTGATAACTGCTGATAACTATAGATAACTTACTGATAACTGCTGATAACTACTGATAACTGCTGATAACTCTAGATAACTTACTGATAACTGCTGATAACTTTGATAACTGCTGATAAACTATAGATAACTTACTGATAACTGCTGATAACTACTGATAACTGCTGATAACTATAGATAACTTACTGATAACTGCTGATAACTACTGATAACTGCTGATAACTATAGATAACTTACTGATAACTGCTGATAACTACTGATAACTGCTGATAACTATAGATAACTTACTGATAACTGCTGATAACTACTGATAACTGCTGATAACTATAGATAACTTACTGATAACTGCTGATAACTACTGATAACTGCTGATAACTATAGATAACTTACTGATAACTGCTGATAACTACTGATAACTGCTGATAACTATAGATAACTTACTG